>CM026073.1:14315838-14915838 GCA_014839685.1 Anableps anableps
AAAAACAATGGTCAAACAGACATACTGAAAACAGGATGGTTAAGTTTTATCATTGGGTAAAGTAGGTGGGGCAATGGATGTTCTGATCGTTAAAGATTTCTCAATAAAAACAGGCTCAAACAATTTGGCAGGATTTTCCCTAAAAATAAAATATTACTTGGATGGGGGATTGTTTAAAATATAACAAAACTATTTTAACCCCTTAACTGTCACCCTCAAAACACGTGCAAGTCAGTGGATCCATGAGGACACCAGTGTCATTATGACAGTTAAGGGGTTTTAAAGAGGAAAACCTGGGGTTGTATTGGTATTCATCTTAAATTGATTAATCTCTGCTTCTTTTAAATTCAACCTTAATCTTAAAAACACATGCATTGTTTTAAGGAAGTTACCCAATCTAACATATTTCTGTCTCTTCCACAGTTGGATGAATAACCCGTTGAACCACACAGCATTTTTAGTTCAAGCTATCCTGCCGTCTGCTTCTTAGAAGTGTCTCAAGTACTTTAGATGGAGCGCTACAGAAACCAGCTGTTTTATTGCACCTTTAGGTAAAATACAAAGCTGGAATTATGTAGTTCTCTAAAATCAAGTTAGCAATTACAAACAAAGGCTACATAAAAAAGGGTCCATGACAGTGTTTGTTTAAGCTGAAGAAAAAGAAGTGAACTTGTGTTCTGGCAGGAAAAAGTGATTTGTGAGCCGAGTGGTTTGATGATGGCAGTTGGCGCTTTAAGGGGCAGATTTTAATCCTCTAAAAACCAATGAAGGAGTAGTAAAATAAAAAAAAAGAGGAGTAGAGGCAGTAGGAGTACACAGGGAGTGAACAGTAGATATTACTGTTTCCAAAACAGGCATTAAAAAAGTGCAAAGCCAAAGAGAAGGGAGGGCTGGCCTACTAAAACTGGGTGCCTGTCTAAAGTCAGGGGGTCAAGATGTGGATGACGCAAATCGGTAAAATAACAAAAATATCCCATCATAAACATGACTGAGTTAGTGTGCCAGGTCAACAGGTCCACTAGCCAAGCTCCACAGAACCCCCACAGCTTTGCTCCATCTCCCCAGGCTTGGGAAGGCCCACTGGGGCCTGGGGTCTGGTGGTGCACTGCTGCTTCTCACCACAATCCTCCAGAGGTTAAAGACAAACAGTACGTATCCCCAACAAGTCAGCTCTCCTTCCGATTTCCATAACCCTGACCCTCACTTAACCTCTTCTTTTCTCTCCTCTCCATCTACGTTTCTCTGCATTTGTTGCTTTCCCTCTCTTGATGGACTTTTTCTTCTTCACACAGTCTTAACCCATTTAATTATTTTTTCTAATCTTTCCCAAACTTTATCCTGACTTTAATATAGTTTCAGAATTATTGGCTGCTACTAATGTTTAGTTTTTTAATAGCAAATTTGATTTAATTACTTTAATTAAAAGCAGAGTAAGTGTAAAATGCTGTAAGCATATAATCTTTAACCTGAACACCAGCAAATAACATTTTATCAAATAGCATTTTTGCTTAAATTAATTACTGTATTTTCCAGATTACAAGTTGCTCTGGAGTATAAGCCGCAGAAGTCAAAAGATGCATCATGAAGAGGAAAAAACAACATAAATAAGTTGCTCCATAGCATAAGTCGCATTTATTTAGAAATTGTCAAACATGAGGGGGATCTTGTTGATGTTGATGAAAGGTTCCGGTCACACGTGTTCAGTTGCCTGCTTTTTAATACAAACTCACAGGAACTGTCGGCTTTGGCTTGGAAGTCTGCTGGCAGTTTCTGACACACCGTTGTCCGTGCTCTAAATCAGTGTGGTCAGGAACGGCTCTGCTCCGCTGGTGTTCTGACAAAATGTGCTACCTGGTCTGATTTTCTTATCGTAGCCGGCGAAGTGTGCAGTGGAGCAGAGCAGAGACTCCTGCAGTAAATCCAGGGTGATAGAGAGCTGGTTGCGTTCATTGAAATGGTTGTACTAAGAAGACCACCTGCAAAGTCATATTCACCTCCTTGGCAACTACTAGGACTATTTAAGCACCCAACTATGGACTCGCTTCTCCAGCTCTGGCCATTTTCCTTTCAGAACGCATTTAGCTTTCCTCACGGCTGCAAAGGGTAAGGTTTAATCATTGGTTCATGTCCGTCGGTATGAATTAACATTTAACGCATCAGTCAAAAAACGTGTCATGAAGAGGGAAAAAAACATATACAAGTCGCTCTGGACTATAAGTCGCAGGATCAGCCAAACTATGAAGAAAAAAAATGTGACTTGTAGTCCTGTAAATTTATATCAGAACAAAAATGCCTGTCATCTGTTTTTGAAGTACAGGGTGCTGTCACACCTCCATTAGTTTTATCAACCTAAACCATCTTTTTTAATTTGTTGGGTTGGCTTTACTGCAGAGCTTGGGTACTGGCTTGGAAATTGGGTACTTGGGTATTGGCTGTTTAGAGACACTGTTGTAAATATGATTGGCAGCATATTTTTTCCAAATGTTGTGTTTTACCAATTTGCAAGTCTGAATAAAGTTTTTGTAAAATGCAACATGTAAGCTGTCTCATTTGTATGTATGGAAATGTTGTCCTCTCCCGCTCTCTCTTTCAGACTAACATAGTAAATAAGAAATTGTTCTTAATGTTTGCCTGATGAAATAAAGGTTTAACTTTAACCAATTATTTGAAAAATTAAATATTTACCATTTAATTCGGTTTGAGGTGCACTGAAACAATCGGGTGGAATCAAGTGACTTTCAGCTCGACAGGCGCAAACCAGCGACCAGCTGGTTGTAAACCAAAAAGTCGCATCTTTATTTGATCATTTAACTGACCGTGATCAAGCACTACCAGTATGCATTCAGAACATTCTAAAGCGTGAAAGATTTAACGACGTTAAGAAAACTCAAAGTTTGCTCATTTGAGTATCAGAGAGGTATTTAAAAATTCAGTCAGAGGAAAAACAAAAAAATGTAAGAGGCCACTTAAAAGAAGCATATATTTTCTACTGAGGTGTGTTGGCTGTTCATTCAAGCTGCTACAGCAGAAACCAAGAATCAAGCATGTAATGGTAATTTCACTCGTTGGCCATAATATACCTTTGCAGTAATTAAAATCTTTAAATCTCTGATTGGTGCATCTCTAGTTTGATAATTTTCGCAAATTATGACAAATGCAGATTTTTAGAAGAAAAGCTATGCTTTGCGGGGAGTGAACCCAACCCCCTTTTTTTTTTGCAAATCAGAATACATGTGTTTACCCGTGCCGACTTATTACATTGACACCTATTGATTTAAAATACCATTTACAATTTTAACACGAGCAACAGCGGTTTTTTTTATATGGAAGATCAGCTGTCAATCACATTGAGTTTATATTGAGTGTGGTGCAAGTTAGCCTGTGTCGCTAAAAGTGTTACTTTTGGCTATGCCCAAACAGGAAATTTGAAGAAAATATGTTTTCATAGCATAATTATGAAAACAGCCTCAACTATTGCCACTTCAAGGCAATCATTTTAAGTTTGTTCTTTTAAAGACACTGCTCGCCGAGTACCACAACTGAACTTGATGTACAATAACAGATAAAACCTCAGCAAATGCTTCACATTCATAACCTCAACCAAAACACTGCTTACGAACAAACTGTGTTGATTTACAAATATATTTAGATTATGACGGCAGAGAAATGACAGGGGCTGTTTATATGCAAATCAACAAAGGCAGTATATCAATAGGCACATGATTTTTCTAATTTTACTCTGCCTTTAACCAAAAAGTAAACCCACATTCAAAGCAAAGAGTTTAAACAAAGAAACTGCTCTTTAAAAAAAAAAAATCTATAAAAATATACCATTAAAAACAATGTATGTTTCACATCTTCCACTACAAGTCTATTCACTTACAGTCAAATTAAACACAGATTTTGAAATGTCAACCTGTAAACAAGAATTTCTTTTTTTCGTGTATGAATGCTTATATGCACCCACTGGAAAAAAGGACCAAAAAAATTCACAGCCAATAAATTATGCATAAGGGTAAGAAACGCATAAAGACACTCACAAAAAACAATCTCAACGGTCTTTGCTGTGATTCAGAGAAAAACAGCATCCAGCCAAAGGGGCCTTTTACAGGTTCAGTTCAAGTGCACAACAAAGAACTGTGAATGGAGGATTACTTTCACTAAGGGATTCTTTGTTGCCCTCTGCTGGAGAACAAAAATCAAGTCTTTTGGGAAAAACTACACATAATACATGGAGCGGTCTTAATGGTTTATGTTTAACTAAACATTTCATATAAAGGAAAAAAGAAAGCAAGATTACTTTACAGCAGTATAAAATACAAATCTAGGATGGGAGGTCTAATTTGCTGATTGTTGAACATCAGTGTTACTTTGTGTTCCACAATAGAACTTTGTTTTTTATATTTTAGGAGACTGGACAGTTTGAGACTTGTCAGAGTGTCGACTTTTAACAGAATACCAAATTACTTTTACACACTTTCACCAATAAATAATTTGAATCACTGTAGCGTAAACCTCCTATAAAAGTATGTAAGTAGTAAGTGAAAATAAAATGTAAAGGCGCAGAAATTCAACAGTGGCTTATAAAAAATATGTGTAAGCAATTCAAAAATATTTTCACATTTTGAACATTTCTCTAGATAATTCATAACAGTTTAAGTAAAACTAAATGTAGTATCCAGTAATAGCATCCAGTTGTTTAGGAATTTTTCTATAGTACTTTTTTAAACTCTTCCAACACAAGTATTACTATAGGAGAAACTCATGTACATAAAGCAAGAAAGGAGTTTTTTACTCCCATAAAATACATGTTATTTTATATCATTTACGAGACATACTGAAGTAAAACACGTACCGTACTGTGAAAGACAACGCTGTGACCATTGCCCCCACTTTCAATGTGAGTGGCGAGGTTGAGACAGATGGCCCTGTGACGCAGTGCATCCATAGTTTGGACATCAAAGAAATCCTGGGGCCTTGCTGAAAAGTTAGAAAAACAAATTCAAAGAGAGGTAAGTTAAACAAAAAAAAAATTTAAAAATAAAATCAGCACAGGTCAAAAGATTTTGGTAGAAATATTTCAAAACATAACTTTATATATAAAGATGTACATCAGAATCAGTTCCTGATCTGCCTTATGACATGAAGGGAGATGTGGAGGTGAGACAGCTCTTATTTAAAGGTTGTATAACTTTAAGTATTTTGTTTATTTTTCTGTATAGCTGGTCTTAGTATCCATCATTGAACATACTAGGTGGAAAGAAACCATAGCTGAAGTAAAAACAAAAAACAATGAATGATGTCCAAATAAAAAAAAAAGATGTTTCGCACTTTTTAAACCTTTAAGTTGCTCAAAAAAGAAAGAACACAAAATATATAAGAGTTTCATATCAGTCGATATCAATAATTATTGATTAGTTTTTTGTTTTAAATATCTGAAATACTGCCAAACTAGTGACGTAACCTTTGCTCTTTTATCCACAGTTTCCTTTCGAGCTGGTATACTGATTTATCTCCACTCACTCCACGCCGTTGTTTTATTTTTAAGCAGTTATGAGGAATGGTGGTAAAACCTGAAACTGCTGCTGAGCAAGTTACTCAACAAGTTGTTGCTAGGTAACCAAAGAGGGAGGGAGTGAGTGAGTGAGTGAGTGAGTGAGTGAGTGAGTTGACGCCACCAAGCTTGCTTAGCTGGCTGTGAGAAGTTGAGCAGCTAAAGCCTTTCTTCTGCCTACATCCCCCAGAATGCTGTGCGGTTCTGGATCGGAGGTTAGTGAAATTACTTAACAGTCTATCGGA
Source organism: Anableps anableps (assembly GCA_014839685.1). NCBI lineage: Eukaryota > Metazoa > Chordata > Actinopteri > Cyprinodontiformes > Anablepidae > Anableps > Anableps anableps. Next base: position 14,321,638 of record CM026073.1, read on the forward strand.
TATATTTTCTATTGATATTGATCACTTGTCTAGTGCAATGCATATATATTGTTATTGATTTATTGCCCAGCACTAGTACAGCACCAATTCACATTAAAACAATCAAACAACAACCAATGTCATCGCAATAGTCAACAATAATATTGCATTTATATGTGTTCAAGTTATCATGCAGTCCTCATCAGATGCTAAAGATCATTTAAAATGTCAATTCAACAATCATTTTGTCTTTGTATTATTAAAACCCTGTGTTACAGCAAGTGCTCTCACAAATATCTCATAAATATTTATTGGTCATTCACTACAGGAAAACTAGAAAAAAATACTGACATTGCTATTAGTTGCTGTTATTGGTAACAATAAAGAGTAATCTGAAACAGGTAAAATTGTTATTGGCACATCCAGGCTTTAACGAAAACTGGAGATCGGAAATTGAATTAAATCTTCTCTAATAAAGCTTATCTGAAACACACTTAGGGTGCTTTCACACCAGGATAATCCAGGCAGGGATTGCCTAAAAACTTAAAACTTTTGGCTTGTTTTGCTTTCACACTGCACTTTTCAAAGCCAACCAAATGGTTTTGACAATGTACTGGAGTTACAATAGCTGCTAGTTTGGGTCGCTATCACAGGAAGCTGCCTGGTAAGAGTAGCAAGTGAAAATAGGAAGCCCTGTAAACATTTTTCAAAAGTGCACCATTGTTTAATAATCATTTCAAGTATAGATATCTGAAAGGAAAGTATCTCATAGCAAGATTTAAGAATGCATTTGTTAAAAAGGTGGAGCTCCAAATCCAAAACATATGAATGGAAAATGTGAAATCAGAGGTCCTCTTAAATGTTAAAATGCCTTGCCAAAGAGAGATAATATGACATCAGTTTGTGGCTCTATAAATGTAAGCCAACAGCAGGAGTCCAGAGAAAAAAAAAAAATTGGGGAATGAATATGATGAGCTGTTGGGCATACACTGATGTCGAGTGACTATTCAAAACACAGGTGTCAAACTCCAGTTTTCGAGGATCAGCGTCATACAACTTCTACATTTGTCTTTGCTTCAACACACCTGAGTCAAATATTGCCATCATCAGCAGGACTCTAAAGAACTTGACAACATACTAGGGAGGCATTTTCGCTATTTGAGTCAGGGGTGTTAGACCAGGGCCACAACAGCAGCCCTCAAGGATTGGAGTTTGACATTCCTGATTTAAAAGTTATCAGATCACAAATACATCTATAAGACACAGCACTGCCTCTCTCTTTCATCTTCTATTTTTGTTTTGCTGTATTGCCCATTTGGTTACCCACTGTAAACAAATAACACTGGGGTTCACTTTCAACAGAACCAAGACCCACATTTTCAGATTGACCAGAGGTCACTTGTTTGAGCCACACCAGAGTTGAGGAGATAATTTCACACCTACCCTAATGAAGCCCACAATCCAATTAGCCTATGCACTCACTCACTCACTCATTCATTCATTTACAGTGGACCAAACAGCTCCGGTGTGAATTATTCACCCAAAGTGAACAGACTAAAAGGTTATTCCTGAAAGCAAATTGTTAGCCTGTGGAACATCTCTTTGTATGTATTAAGCTATAGTCCAAAGCTTTCTTCTACAGTAAAGCAAAGACACAACTAAAAAAACATTATAAAATAAGTGTAATTTGTGTGCTTTTTGGATACATACGTAGGGACCACCTGCGTTTGTTCTTGAGTTTCTTCCTCTTGTTGATTCCCGCCTTAGATGGTGAGTCCTCCTTTAGTTTGGCCTGGCTGGACATTTTAGAAGAGCTCTGCTGGCTGAAATGACTTGGGACATGACGCGCCAACCCTCCTTGAGAGGCAAAGCTGGCATTGCAGCCACCAACTACACACTGCAACAGATAAGTAACAACAGGAGAAAATTATGTGTACAAATGTGTATTTGTATACAATTATAACTTTAGACAGTTGGCCAATACCAAAGGGCCAAAAGTTGTGGTTTTATCAAAAGTTGACTATTATCTTTAACATCAACAAGTTAAACAGCCATGGAAAACTTGAAATATTGCTGATGATCACTTAAAATTACTGCAGGAAAGTTAGAAAGTATAAATTTATGAATTAAGACATTTGCAAAGCACTCTGCCCACTCATGAAAACTCACCTTTTCCAAATGCTTTTTTTTTCTGCATAAATAAAAGGAGCTAAATAAAAAGCCTGAAAGCTTCAGCACCAGTTTTTCATTTTTTGTGACAAAAATGCAAGTCAGATCACTCATGAGGTGATTTCCACGTAAATAAAAGAACAATTTCCTAAAGCAGAGGAAATTCTCCAATACACACCATCACAAGTGCATTAGTTTATTACCTTGAAAGGTTTATCTCCACTGTGGGTCAGCATGTGTCTCTGCAACCAACTCTGGCTAGTGGACGGTGTGTTATATACCTTGCAACCCTTCCAGAGACAAACAAATACCTGACAAACAGACACAAAGACAGGGGGAAAAATTAGACCAGCAGTGAAGGTATTCAGGCGAGGACTAACCTTACTTCTTTGTAGTCTGCTAATTTCTCCTGAAAACAGCAGCAGGTAGAAGTTGTCCAGGAGGTTTTTGGATATTCCTAATATTGTTTGAGACAAAGACAGTGATAACATTTAGCCATTGCAACCGTCTCCTTTAGAAACGCCTTGTCTTGACATCTTTCCATTAAAAGGACACTGAATGTACTTGTGCAAATAACTAGTCTGAGAAACAACAACATACATTTGACTTACATATAAATGGCTAAAAAGCAAGTAGGAATTAAGGGTGACCAGATATGTGTACATAAATTACACATTGGGCATCATTTATCCAAAAACTGGACCTGGGTGCAGAAATTATCTTAGGACAAGTTCAGTGTACATACACTCGACAATCTCAGCATAAGATCAACTGGGGTGTTGGGAAATTTGGGGGCAGGAAGCTATCACCTTCTACATACCACACCCCTATTTATTCACACTCCATCCATTTTTTACCAGGCTTGTCCAGACAGTTTATGATATTAAGAAACAAATGATGGAAAAAAAGAAACCTTTTGCCTCAGATTTTAGAGCGAGAGCAATCGCCTTGTCTCCGTCTGACAGCCTTCAGATCCGTATTAGAACATCACGCTACAGATCAAATTAAAGCAGACTGCACAGGCTGAAATTATGTCACACTTCCTCTGGGGTGTACAGCAGGGTCCCTCTAGCTGATCCAAGGTAGAACCGTCTCCCTTTCACTACCTCAGAAGCAGGGCTCCAGCATGTCTGAATGCATGCATCCCCAGACCTCCACTAAAAAGTCTTGCTCTCCACAAACCCCATTATGAAGAGCACCTGATGTTTTTCTGACAGTCAAATAAATAGGCAAGAGAATAATTTTATTGTTTTATCCTGAGGTCTTCAACAATATTTCAGTTAGCACAATAACTTTAGGCAACCTGTGGCACCTTGATGCGAGAAGATTCTTTAATCCTACAATTAATAATCTAATTAGAAAAGCATTTATTACTTGCTGTACCTCTAAAAGAGTCTACCTATTCAAGTTTAGTCGGTCTAAAGAAAAGGGACTTTTCTACAAACCCCTCCTCTCTGGCCGTCCACATGAATTCCCCTGATATGCTCTGCCAGATCAGGGCTGGAGTTGAAGCATTGTGGACAATGGTCCCAGCAGCAGGTGTAAGCCATTGTCTTGGTCGCAGAAGATCTGGCACTGCTCTGTCCATTCAACAGTGCAGGAGTGGAACGCCCACTGGACCCTATGCTCTCCATTTCTATGGTGGTACTGCAGACACTGAATAGGAGAAGAGAACAGGCTGGTTGGAAAGAAACGCTTAAGGAGTGAAGTCTGACAGTCTTAAAACGTATATGGCTTGGGCTTTGCACAGACATGAAGAACAGGTGCAGGTTTTACTTGCCACGTTACATAATCACCATGGGTACAAGCCACTTCAGGCTGGAATTGATTTTCAATGCATGCCACATCAATTATATGCTACACTTCTACAAATCTCAACAGAAGTCAGAAAATGTGTAGCATACAGGTTCTCCAGGATGTCTGAAGCCCTGCTGTTATGCATTTTTCAAGACTGTCACAGAATAGTTCAATAACACAGTTTTATATGAATGTTTGTTTGGCCACTACAAGCTGATAAAAATGTGTAAAAAGCCCTAAAATAAATCAAGTTTTTAATTGCGATTGCATAATCTCACACTAAAACCTTTGAGTAAATTTGTGTAATTTCTTTTTAAAACAGGTGGGAAAAAATCCCATGTTTGGAACTAATTGCTTATAATAAAAATCACAGATGACATAAATGTTGAAGCATACAGACAGGAATCTCTGACCATTTCTCTTTGGGGAATCCAAAGCCAGCCAGTACTGGGTCCTTTCTGATGAGCTCGTCTATTCAGCTCACCCCACATGCTTTCTGTAGAATTTAAGATTTAGGCTTGGTCTCACTATAAGGTTGGCTTTGTATCTGACAATCCATTTCTGTGATAATTTGGCAAAATGATGAGGAACATTGTCTTGCAGAACGACCAAATTACAACCCATTTTACTGCTAATCCACACTTTTAATGAAAATATCCTTTTATTTCAAAGAATTCATTATGCCACACATTATAAAAAGCTTCCCTGAGCCTTTGGAAAAGAAAGAGGCCCAAAGCATCACAGCTCCTCCCCCATACTGGGGGTGAGGTGCTCATTATGACCCACCTGGAGTGTGTATTACCAAAAGGTTAAAACTTAAGACTCATGTGACCAAAGCACACAGCGCCAAATAAAGTTCCCATATAGTTTAGCAGACTCCACGTGTTTTTGTTTTTAATTTCTCGATGGCATTTAATATTTCTCCCCTTTGAGTAAATGCACTCAAATACTCGTGTTTCAGAGTGAGATTATGTTGCTGCAGCAGAATAAGATGGGTTCATTTAAAAGCTTTTTTTGTTTTTGTTTTTTTACATATCTTTACTTAGAGTAACTCAAGTAATTAGATACGCGTTCATCACTGAAAACTGAAAATTATTGTTTGCGGAATTGCTTGAATATGTTTAAGACTGATTTATCAACAAAAAAAGATAAATTAAATTAATAAGTAATAAAATTAAACTGACGGGGAAAGACCTTCACCACCTGTCCATCAAACCAACCTGTCCTCTGAGTCCATACGGCTCAACGGTTCCCCGTCAGAGGACGACACCTCCACACTTGAGCGCCTCTTATCCCCCAGATCACCGCCGCTGCCCTTCTCACCATCTTCACTAGCAGAGGTGCTCTTTTCACAGTCTATTCCCGAAGACCGGCTATCGTCATCTGGCTCCTCCTTGAGGGCCTTGATTGTGATTTCACCGCTCTGTTCGTTGTTGTTGTCTCCCAGACTTGGCCGTGACTGCGGTCTTTGCTCCGGCTCTTCGTGAGCAGCTGTTGCTTCCTGGGTGCCAGTTGAAGCGGAGTCCTCTTTGCCCACCTCCCTTGAGTCCACATCTTCCATTTTCGGCTCCGCTGCGCTGACTGCCTGTTCTGTTTCCGGTTCGGTAGAGCCATTTTCTTTTTTCTCACTGTCAGCTTCGTTTGTCTCGCTGGGAGGAACGTCGCTCCCACCACTCACGGCGGTTGTTTCCTCAATACCTTCTGCGGCCATTAGTACCGTGAACGATAAAGGAGACACTTTCGGTATTGAAATTTCCTGACACGGTCAAACGCTACAACAGCAAGAGGAAGGCGGGGCATGGTCACAATGTCTGCTCTATGATTGGCTAAGAGCAGCACAGGGAGGAGAAACGCTGATGTCATTTAAACGTCCCACGTGTTCTCGAAGATTTAATCTATAATGAAGCGACATAGCTGATTGTTTTAAACAATTTAATAAATCAGGTATATTCCACCTTTGTTTATAGAGTATCATGACTGACTCGCTTAAATCACGTGTCATAACTCACATTTTATTCGGTTTCGCCGTATCGCCTCTGCGCCATTTCGTTCTGCAATTTTTGGCCGTTTAGTGCCAAACTCTTTCGGTACGAATAGGAGCTGTCTGCAACAGGTTCTTACACGACTCTAATAAATGCTATTAATTTGAGGTCGTCATAAGTGGTTTTGTTTCTAATTCATATTTCATAAAAGTCGGCTGAAAATACCCACAGTAAATGCAAATAAGGGCAGAATAAGCAATTCCATTATTACTTTCCTCAATATTTTCTCAAACATAGTTTACTATTGAAAAAAAATTGAGATAAAAGGCAATCCGGTCGGATAGATACGAAATGCACAGATGCGAGGTAATAAGGACCGAAATGGCAGAACATAGAAAGATAGGAACTGGAAGACTAAACAATTATCCTTTTGAGCCCCAAATAGGTCTTCAGTTGCACATCTTTTTATATTTTGTAATTAATTAGGTTGTCAAATAAGGATGTGCTTACTGGGCTGACTCTTCAAAAATGTGTGGTCACTTGACTAATTTCAAATGGTCCCTGTTAAACGGGGTGGCACAACTTCACCGCTGGCATAAATTATTACAATCTCTCCTACAGTTTTTTTCTCTCTCTCTCTCTCTCTCTCTCTCTCTCTCTCTCTCTCTCTCTCTCTCTCTCTCTCTCTCTCTCTCATAGTGATTTTAAAATAAACACTTGAATTCCGAACCACAGAGGCCCAGACTCCTGGTGTAAATTATAAGATTAATAAAGTAAGTAAGTTTGATTAAAGTAAGACCTTTAAATGTTTGTTGTTTTAAAAGAAGTAGGCTACATATTCATAAGGTTTTCAAGATAACCGACGTATGAAGTGTTTGCTTGCTGTTTTATTACAGTACAGGCATGGAAATGATTGACGATCCAGGTGAGAAACCAGCAGGGCTGAACGATATGTCTGAAAAATGTATCACGATATAAGCCTTTCATATCAGTCAATATCAATACTTATTGATTAGTTGTTTTTTGTTTTAAATATCTGAAATACTGCCAAACTGGTGGAGTGATCTTTAGTCTTTTATCCACAGTTTTCACTCTACGCCATTGTTGTTTATTTTAAAGCAGTTATAAGCCACGATGGCAACACCTTAAACTGCTGCTGCACAAGTTACTCAACAAGTTGTTGCAAGGTAACCAAGGAGCGAGTGAATCAGTAGATGCCACTCACCTTGCTTAGCTGGCTGTGAGAGGTTGAGTGGCTAAAGACTTTCCTCTGCCTACATCCCCCAGAATGCTGTGTGGTTCTGGATCGAAGTTCAGTGATTATTCTATTGAATATTGAATATTCTGTTATCTATTGATATTGATCACATGTCTATCGAGATATATATTGTTACTGATTTATTGTCCAGCCCTAGAAACCAGTGATGGAACACAGTCAGTTCAGCATTCAGGCGATAAAGTACAACAAAAGGTAAGGCAGTGATTTATGTTTTTATCGATAGCTGAATGGCTACACATGGTTATAGTGCATTAACACTATTTTGCAGTTCAGTTTTGTGTGAGATTTTTTTGGACCGTTATTTCATGAACATATCGCAGTCGGTGAGGAAATTGCTAGACACTTATACACAGTAACAATAATAATAATAATAATAATAATAATAATAATAATAATAATAATAGCTGATCATCACTGTTATCCACAAAGTCCAGTGACCTCATTGGAGTAAAAACAACTCTCTCTCTCTCTCTCTCTCTCTCTCTCTCTCTCTCTCTCTATATATATATATATATATATATAGATATATATATATATATAATATATATATATATATATATATATATATATATATGCGAGATATATATATATATATATATATATATATATATATATATATATATATATATATATATATATATATATATATATGCGATATATATATATATATATATATATATATATATATATATATATATATATATATATATATATACACACACAGAGAGAGAGAGAGAGAGAGAGAGAGAGGGGGAGAGAGAGAGAGAGAAAGAGAGAGAGATTTGTGTGCTTGCGTGATTCAGTGCCACCTCCCCATTTTTTTAAAGGTCCAAATTCAAAACTGTTCCTGTTAATTCCTGAGGTAGCTCTGGTAGGTGACCAGCAGAGGGCAGCACAGGCTGTTTTAGAGACATGCACGTTCTCCTGGCGGAGCGCTGACGTGTGCTGTACAGGTTACAACTATTGATAGGTTTAGGCATCAGATGGGTGGAGTTTCCTCACTGAGCATGTGTGGTTTATAAATACAATCTGGATCATGAGTACCAAGTACCAATCACTATCTATCAGAACAATCAGGACTCTTTCGGACTATCAGAATCTACCAGGACCATAATGCCCACAAGGACCATCAGGAACAACAAGAACAACCAAGACAATGAAATTCACCAGGACCATAAGGACCTAAAAGGGGCCTCTGGGCCCATCAAGACCATCCCCATTATTTCTGTAGGCAACATCAGAATCCACCAGTACAACCAGGATAATTAAGACTCATTAGAACTCATCTAATCTGGGTCAGAACCTGTCAGTATAGTCCCCAGAACCACACCTGAGTGAAATCAAACAACTATGACGTAATAGTAAACAGAAGATGAGTTCACGTTTTTCCTCTTCATCTTCCATGGCAGCTCTGAGGTAACGAAGCATCAGGATCCACCAGAATCTGTCTAATCTGGGTCAAAATCACCCCTTAGTAAACCCAGACAGTTGTGATGTAACAGCAAACAGACGTTGATGGTTTCAGCTTCTTCCTCTTCATCTTTCAGGGCAGCTCTAGTTTCAGGAAACTCATCTTTCCTCTCCAATCAGAGAAAAGACCTTGGACTGATGCCCAGACCCTGACCTCTGACCCCTGTGGAGACAGATGGATGTCTGAACTGTCTGGATGAGTGGGTGGAGACAACTGACACACTACCTGAATGCGATAACAGCAGACTGCAAACACATGAAAAACCAGACTTTTACCTCTGACACAGAGACACTGACACATGAAACACCTCACTACCTCAAACATGAGTCCTCTGGTTCAACTCTGATTGGGTGGAACCAGACACCTTGGACAGAATCACACACAAATGCATTTGGGATAAAACTGGCTCAGGGGAGATGTTGACCTTCAGAGGATAGAGCCAGCTCAGAGTTCTAGAGAATTGAGGAAACTTCAGATCGGGGATCCCCCTCATTTGGAACAGTCCTACTTATTCAGGGAAAATAGTCTTTTGTGGAACAAGAAAATGTTTTGCATAGATAGAGCAGCACATGAGATCAGCCAGCCTAAGCCGGTACAAGGTGGTATCAGTATTTCGGACACTTAATCAAGAGCATAGGTGAGCAATGTATCTTCTGTCAACAGGCAATTCATAACTTATTGCACATACTATATATATCATTATTTACAGTTAGCTACATGCATTTTCTTTTGGCCCACAGGACTGAACCTCAAGAGCACCAAGGATGGAGGGGTTACATCTTTACACAGGAGCAAGAGAGAGATCATAAACCTTGTTTTGGGCAAAAAAAAAAAAACTGTAATCAAACTTAGAGAAATTAAAACCCATATTTCAATGATCACACAATTTTCAATACTGTTCAACAAGTGTCTCTGTCAGTAACAGCCCATACCCTTAAAAGACATCAAGTCCAGATGAAACAACTGTATAGAGTGCCATTCAAGAGAAATTCAGACAGGGTGAGAGTCCTGTGGCGTGAATATGTAGAGGTAAATTTTGTTGACTGTAGTAAATGGTAAATTGAAATGGCCTGTACTTGTGTAGCACTTTATCTTGTCCAGGGAACTGAACATGCCTTGTAGTCATTCACACATCCATATGCTGTTAGTGGTGAGCTATATTGTAGCCATAGCTGCCCTGGAGCAGACTGACAGAAGTGAAGCCAGCATACAATCGGTGCCACTGGGCCCTCTGACCACCAAGGCAGGTAAAGTGTCTTGCTTAAGGAAACAACAACTGAGAGGAACAAAGTGGGGGGTTGAACCAACACCGGTTACAGGACCAACTCTTACTTCCTTGACCACCGTCGGGCCCCCGGCGCAATATTGTGCAGTAACCTATTGGAAATGTACATGCAGTTTTACTGTATAGCAGACTTACAGTATACTGATCTACACAATGTGATCTTTTACTTTATTTCAGACAGTTTTGCAAATGGATGTGGATGAAGTCCAGCTTGGATTTATTTACATTAAGGCTGAATTTAACTAGATGAGGTAAATTGTTGTCTGGGACAATGTACGTTTTCATCCTTCTGCTGAGGTCCACCACTGGTTTTAGCAACAAGAGCAATTTACAGTTCTATACCTTCAACCATACTTCCCCTCCCTAAACCCCAACAAGGAGTTCTTCTCAGCAGGGCAGTGAAAGGTGTATGATCTCTGGCGTATGTCCAGATCCCACTCATCCAACATATAGAGTAAGTCTGTGTCCAGATTGATGTAACATCAATACAGGGATGGATTCATCACTCCAGAAGATTCTTCCCACGTTGCTAATGATAACATTATGATGATGTTGAAGACCCTGTGGCCGGACCCAACGAGGCAGAGAGAAGCGGCTCATATTTAGTGTGATCTTTTTTTTCTTTTCTGGACTTAGGTAATCACAAAAACTGTGATATGACAATAAATAAATTATTCTGTTGTCTCTGCACAAGTGGTGTCAGGTAGTGTTGGTGAATTTGTTTTTACACTCTCTTTGTGTAAATGTTACCAGTGTTTTAAGATGGGTGCTTAGCTGAATCAAACACAATCAGACCAGATGATGGATGTGTTGGATGTTTGGACAAGAAAATATGGTTTTTGTAAGAAACTGTAGAGTTTTGACTGAAGTCTTCCATTTAGCAAATACTCTGAGATGTTGTGCTAATTGACATGTGACATGTTATGAAAAATTGGGCCTTTTCAAAATTGTACTCAAGTAATTTAAAAAAAAAAAAAACTAAAGAAAACTGAACTTCTACATGAAAATAATAAACCATGCACAGAAAATCAAACACAAGCAGTGAAGAAAAGTTTAAATCATTCTTTTTAACCTGATGTAACACAGATGTTTCTTTAAACTTATGTTTCACCTGAGAATGAAAATATATTATTGCCACCAGGAAACCAGAGTTGACTTTTAAACAGGAAGGAGGTTTTATGTGATGCTGATTAACACTTCCACTCACTGTGACTCATGAACATTTTATAACTCTGGAGTTACCGTTGTGAACCAGTTTGATAAACAATAAAGGAATCAATGAATTTTTTTGTGTTTTACATTGGTTGTTTGAATCTGATCAAAGACACAGCAGCTAAAGAGCAATGAAACCCAGTTAGAACCATAAGAAAAAACACTGTCAAGCTTTGATACCAGAAAGATGTGCTGGAACTTCTCTGTTCTGCAGTTTTCAGTCAAAGGATCTGATGTTTTAATTCCTGCATCTCTGGTTCGGACCAGACCAATCAGTCTTCCCATTAAGCCCTAAGAGGCTGTGCAGCTTTCAGCTCCTAAAGGCAGGATGTTCAGGGTGGAGGACGAGATGTTCCTCTCAACCAGGGCAGGATGTGAGAGGGAGGAGGAGGTATGATTTACTGTCCGCCTGAACGAGTGCTAGCCTAAAGATAAGAGCAGTAGGGAGGAGAGGATGTGGATCTGAACTCGCTGCTGTTCAGCACTTTTCCAAGTTCAGGAGTAAACACAGCAGCTTGGTTTCCTCAGACAGTGCACTGAGCTGTAAATATGTGACAAAACAAAAACAAAGTCACTCCATAGACAATAACTGAAGAACCAGACTCCAGTCAGAAGGTTAGTTAATGTCTCAGATGACAACAAGGAGATAAATAAAATGATCAATAGTATCCGTTCCTTTATTATCTATACCCGCTTATCCTTGCAGATTCGTGGGGGGCTAGTGTCTATCCTCACAGGCCATTGAGTGAGAAGTGGGATACACCCTGGACAGGTCACAAGTCCAATACAGAGACACATGGGACAAACAACCATATACACACAGTCATACTTACGGGGAATTCAGAGGGACCAAATATGTCATGTTTTTGGACTGTGGGAGGAAGTCGGAGTACCCGGAGAGAACCCACACATGCACTGGGACATACAAACTCCATGCAGAAAGACCCCTGGCAGGGGTTTGAACCCAGGACCTTCATGCTGCAACCCAACAGTTCTAACAGTGCATATCCGCTCTGGAACTAACCAGCACAGACTACCTTAATACCAGAGATGTGCAGACATGTGTTGGTTTACTGCGGCTTACCCATGAGGGTTAACTATTACTTCTTTGGACATTTTTATGATGTCCCAGCCATTAATTTGTTTTGAATAAACATTTCACCATTTCCATCAAAGTGATGCTTAAATTTTGCTCGTTAATGTATTTCTTGTTTTTAATGTCACTTTTTTCACCTCAGTTCCTTTATTTTGCTGTAAACACATTGAACCCCTCTGTATCAACACTGGCATAAAAATTTACTTGCCTTGTCTTCTGTCACTGTGTGACTGTAATCTACTCCAGGTTCTGATGATACCTGGCTCTGATCATAATGGAGGTGTTACTATGTGTGAGTTCTGATCTCTGTTGGTCACTAGTGGATTTAGTTCAGTTTCGTTTTTTGTTTTTTATAAAATTATCAGAATTGTCTTAGAACATTGGATCGGGGGCTCAAACTGTGAGCAGAATCTGAATAGAAACTGGTGTAACCCTGTAACCTAATCAGTATACTTCAACAGTCTATGGCAGAACCGGGTAGTGGCTGGACCTCTTGGGTCTCCTGCCGAGTTTTCCTGCTCAGGTTTATTAGAACAACTGAACATCCTGAGGAATTTCCTCCTTTCTGGTGTTTCCAGCAGCTCAGAGGATCCTGAACCTCAGATCAATGGGAGGAAGTGCTGCTGCCTGACTTTTTCCTCCCACAAAGACGCACTTCCTCCCAGCTCTGCAGTCCCACTCATCAGAGGCCGCAGGACACACAGAGGAACAGCAGAGAAACATGAAGGCCCTGGTTCTGCTTCTGCTTCTGGGATCCAGCTGTGTCTGTAAGTACAGCGAGATGTTTCTGCTACTGGTTCTTACCCAGCTCGGGATACTTCACATTCCTGTCTTTTTTTGTTTTGTTTTGTTTTGTTTTAGCTCTGAAGGAGTTCAGACTCCTGAAAAACTCTAAAAATAGCTTGATTAAAATGCTAATGAGTTCTGGTGGAAGGTATCTGATAAATTTATTGATAACATGGAGCAGAAGAGTTGAGTGAAAACTACTCCTAGTGAGAGAACCAGATCTTTCGTGCTGTTGTTGTGTTGGTCTGCTCAAATCTGATTTTACGGTTAAAAATAAAACAGGTGAAACTATTTATTTTTTACTGAATGAAGCCCAGAGACCAGGTTCATATCCTAATTCAGACTGGAGTTGAAGGGCATGGTTAAATTCACCAACAATGGCATCTGGCCCACAAACCTGAACAATTTTACTGTCTCTTTGTTAATTGTGACGAGAGTGATGTAGACTCTGTTGACCTGATCTGAATAAATTGGTGGTTGTAGATGCAGCCAGTTACCAACAGGTTTTACACAGATTAAAAAGAAAAATGAACTGGTAACCAGTCTCACACCTGTCTGAATGAGTTCCCCCACCATCCTGAGGAGATTTCTAAACATTACCCAAAAATTCAACAAGACAGCAACATGCTAAACCGCTGAGAGCTTCTGAGATTGGTTCTCTGCTGATCTGCTGATTTTTCTGATGAGCACACCTTGTTCTCCTGTTCCCAGCATCTGGAATTATGAAGGCTTAAATGGCTGGTTCACCATCATAAGCTCCTCTGATTTCTGTGTTTCAGCAGGAACAGATTAAAGGTTTTATGACCTTGTTAAGGTATTAGTTATATGCAGAAATGATCGATGTTCCTTGGGGTTCAGAAGACAGAAAATCCAGACCAGACATGTAACTCAGCAAACTAAAGGCTTGGTTTATACATTCCTGTTCATGATGGCATACGGCAGCGCTTTAAAGTCTACACACCAAATGGTCTTAAAACGCTGCTATTTTTAAGTGTCAGAAGGCAGAAAGATCATCTTATTTCTCCTTCAGATGCTGCTCTGAGCTCAAGCAGAATCTTTCTATTATCATTGATAAAAAAATATTGAAGAAAGCCTCACAGTTTGTGTAAATTACAAGGAAAGAACAAAAAAACAGAAAATTGTTAGTTTTGAGTGTAAACAGACTGTCATTTCTGCTAAGGGTTTTTCTATATCAGGAGTTATTTTAATCCTGCAGGTGTTCTCCTGTTCAGGAAACTCAGATCACCCCCACCCCCACACCGCCCCCTCTCTATTTCTGAAAACGCCACCCTGATATAGCTGTAGGAAAACTCCACTCCAGGTTCAGTACTGACGGTTTATACACACTCTGAGACATGGCTTTCAGCCTGATCAGGACGTTTGATCGTGTACTATACCTGTAATACGGCTGTCCTGGGTTCGATTTCCAACCCAATGGGCTGCTTGGTAATATCTAGGAAATCAGCATGTTTGTTACCTCTTTACAAAAGAGGAAGGAGGTTTAGAACTGGGCTTTAAGTTGTAAAAATTTAAGCAAAGAGAACTGAATTACCCCTGGTTACTCAGTTTTGTTAACTTCCTTCAAGATATCAGAGCAGGATATCAATGGCAGTGTTCAAAGAGTGAAGTGCTGACAAAGAAAACCCAAATCTGTGATTCTAAGTGGTCAGAATTACAGATATTACTCACAAAAGGAATCTAAAAACATGAGCCCAAATCCAGAACACAGAGATCAGACAGGGCTGTACTGAATATTTTCAGTATGAATACATGTACCATCACACCTCTACTGAGAACCTCTACTGTTCTACAACCACTGAGCGAGGACAGAAATTTTTTTCTCAACATGAAACATAAATGAAATCCCTGGATGTACAATGTATAAAACCATGAGGATAGAAAGAGGAAAAAAAGAAGAAGAGGAAATGTTCCCAATGAAATCTTCTATGAAGAAGCACAGTGGCATTCACTGTACTTCGATCTCCATCTTTAATTGGATCAAAGAATCATTATTGTCTTTCACTTTGAGATTATCGTGAACTCCTCCAGCATTTACCAGGTAAAACTCATACTGACTTTAGACATTATTCTTTCATCTAGCTGCTTCCATGTCTACATCATGCAGAAAAGAAATTATAAAAATCATGTTTGAAGAAGTATCTTGAGTGTGTATGTTTTAATCCTGAGGACAGAACAGGAGGTCAGAGAAAGTCTGAGACAGTTTATGGTCCAGGTAAGCTACAGTCGATCCCCCTTCACCTGCATCTTGATTTATTTCCTGCTTAAAGTCTAACCTGCTGTGTCTGCCCCAAGCATTATTCCTGCCAGGAGTTGGGGTTTAGTTGGACCTCAACACAAGAATAAATGAAGCAGGAATAGGAGCAGACCAGAAACCTTTAATGAACCTGCAGCATAACATGACGGTCCACAGAAACAGAAGGGTCTGAAAACTCTGCATTATAACCAGAGAGGATGTAAACTGTGGTGGATAATCAGTAATGGAGAACATGAACATAACCGACTCCTAAAGACACTTAAGCACACCAAAATAAAAAAAAATAAATAAAAACAGGTAGTAACCTATACCACTATAGATTCAGACCAAAATGAAAACCTTGACCTCTGTAGCAAGATCCTGGTGTTAGCAGATAATGGTTAGTCTCAAAGTAAGTGAGGCTGGAAAACAATTGCAGCAGACATATCCAAAATCAGGAGCACATCTATAGTCCCCCTTGTATTCCTTCTCTCCTGGTTTAGTCCATCTTTCTCCAGATATAACTCTCTGACCTTCCAGATGTGTCATAACTCTCCTTTTCATTAAAATCCTGAAAATGAAATTGATTTGTTTCTAAGTTATTATCAGAGTTTGACTGTTTTGTGAATATTTCAAACAGATTTATCTGATCCTCATTTCTCATGTTTTTATTTACAGACACAACTTCCTTTCCCAGTTTTTATTCATCTACGCATGAACCTGAGGAGCTATCCAGTGGTCTAGTCAGAGCCAACACAAATGAGCCATTACCTAACACAGACAGAGCCCTTGGAGCCACCAGACACTTTAATAGTTCCGACATCCACAGTTCGTCAACTCATGGAGCTTCAGCTCATGTAAACACCACCAAACCTCCTGATTTAGATCCAGATGGTACATCTTTCGTCTCAGAGCTGTTAGATCCAAACACAGGCAAAACTGTTTTATCCAGTCTTGGCATGTCCACCACCAACCAATTAAATGGTCACACTGTCATGCCCGGTCCAGGTGCATCCACCACTGATCAATTAAATGTCCACATTCTTTCCTCTGGTCCAAATGTGTCTACCACTGACCAGTTAGATGCTTACAACACCTTATCTGTTCCAGGTGTGTCCACCACCAGTCAGTTGGATGTCCACACTGTCTCATCTGGTTCAAATGTTTCCACAACCAACCAATTTGATGTTCAGACTCTCTCATCTAGTCCAGGTGTGTTCACCACTGACCAATCAGAAATTCAAACTGGGTCATCTGGTCCAGGTGTGTTCACCATCAATCAATCAGAAGTGTCAGACAGTTCAAACGGACAAATATACCCACAGCTCAAGACTGAAACAGCATCAGTGTTGAACACATTGTCCTCCCTTGATGGAAACCAGATTGGCTCCACTGGAAGCAAAACAATAAGGTTGGGTTCCTCTACAGGATACCCACAGGTGAGCACAGGTGAACTGAAGGACTTCACAGTCCCCTTTATGTTTTCACCATCTGCTGCATCTACATCTTCTGACAGTTTATTTGCTGATTCTGAGCCAAACATCATATCAACATCCTATCGTATTATTTACACAAAAAGCTCTACCTTAACTACACTAACCACAGCTTTTACACCTGGAGAGTCACACCTCACATCATCCATGATGGAGACAAAGCCATCATACAACAGTTACAACCTTGTCACAGCTTCTGATGCTCAGCCTTCAGTTGAAAGCTTTTCTCAACATCCAGACACAGCTAGGACTGTGACTGAAGAAGCTGACAACACACCTGCTGGCATACCCCAAACCACACCTGAAGCCACATCTGCTGTGTCAGGGTCAGGATCTGGATATTCACCTGCAGTAACACCTGAGATTGGACTCATGACCTCACCTGTGGTCACACTAAGAACCAACACTAAAACTACATCTGGAACCACAAATGCAGCTTCTGCACCTGGAACCACACTTGGAGCTTTCACATATAAAATTACATCTGGAGCTTCTGGACCTGAAACCACACCTGGGGCTTTCACACATAAAATCACACCTGAAGCTTCTGGACCTGAAACCACACCTGGGGCTTTCACACATAAAATCACACCTGGAGCTTCTAGACCTGAAACCACACCTGGGGCTTTCACACATGAAGTAAAACCTGCAGCCACACATGCACCTTCTATACCTAAGTCTACATCTGGAACCTCCACACATGAAATCACACAAGCAGCTTCTGAACATGAAACCACTCCTGAAGATTTTACACATGAGACTACAACTACACCTGCAATCAGAACTACAACCAGAGATACAACCACATCTGAAACAACACCAGCCAAAAGACTTGTTTCTACAGTGGAAGTAACCCCTGCAGCAACACCTGGTTCTACACCTGTGACCACACCTCAAGCCACAACACCTGGAGTGTCCACCCCCTTTACACCCACAATGACTACCATCAGAACTGTATCAACAAGCCTCCCAAGCATCACCACACAAACCATTCAATCAACTACAACATCACTGCTGGGCACCACACATGTGAGTAAACTCAATCTGTTAACATGATTCTTCATTTGCTCCTACTTTTATTTAGACTGTAGCTAGCAGAAACATAGTGCTTTACTTTACTCTTACTGGTGTCCTTCTAGGTGGTCACTCACTGCAGGCCCTTCCCAAACTGAAAATTATACAGGAGGAATGGAGGCATGCAAATGCATCAACCTTCCTGTACAACACTGATGGTCACTCACTGCAGGCCCTTCCCAAACTGAAAATTATACAGGAGGAATGGAGGCATGCAAATGCATCAACCTTCCTGTACAACAATGAGAGAAACTCATACAGACAGACTGAAAAAATATATAGTAATTTATTATTCACAAAGGGAACTTTGAGGTTGTTGCAACTCTTATTGTCTAAGTTTCCTCATTGAGTCATTATAGATGGTTTTAACTATGGGCAGGAAGGATCTCCTGTAGTGGCCTATGTTGTAGCAGATCTGAGTAGGTCTTTTACTGTTGTTGATTTATTGACTTATGAATAGGATGGTCATAGTTGTCTTTTAGAGTTTTAATCACCTTTATTCGAGTCCAGAACAGTCTCCAGAACAGACCCAGCCTTATTTATTAACACATCAATGATCATTTTTAAGTCACCGGTTCTGATGGAGCTACACAAATAAAGCTGATGGGATTGCACTCTTTAGAACAAATTCATGTAAAAACTGCAACACCTTGTTGCAAACACTGTAGAACCTAAGATTCCTCATGAAGTACAATCTGCACTGACCTGAAGGAACAGAATGTTATACATGTGAATACCAAGGTTGCAATTTGGGTATCATTTAACTGTTTGCAGTAAGGAGTTAATGAGATGAGGGATGTTGTTGTACACAACTTTCTCATTTCTATGTAGGTCCCAGATAGGTCCCAGTCCTCCCATGACCCTGGTAGGATTAAGGAGATGGATCAGAGTCTAAATGCTTGTAAATGTCTTCTACAAAACAGTCAGTTTATTATTCATTCACGATTTCAAACTGAACTTTTGTATAATCAGCTTGTTTGTGGCCTCTTCCTGACTGGAAAACTCAACAATGGCTAATGTTGTTGGCCCTAATGGAACCCAGTTTGATGTTGGAGGTTGGTGGAGAAAAGTCCGGGGCGGGCAGGAAGGAAGGCAGGGTGGGTCAAGCTCCTATTTGGAGTCAAAGAGTCCAAGTCAGAGTGAACTGAGTGGAGAAGAGGAGCCGATGAGATGAAGAGTGAAGTGGTGCAGCCAACAGCTCATCGGTCAGCTGCTGAACTAAAGCTGCTGCTCTGGACATGATTCACCTGCACTGGATGGTACCTTTATCACATGGCCTTGTCTGTGTGTTAGCCCATGTTGAAATGCACCATGTTTACCTTCTGTTAACGGGACGGCTGAGCGATGCTCCCAGGATGTTTGATCCTCAGTCTGTTGTGGAGCATTGGGAAGGTGAGAAAACTGGGATGAATTGATCTTCCATGACTCTGTAAATCAGATACGTCTTGATCAAATCAGTCCCAGATTTTAGCATTGGAAGTTTAACTTTACTGCAGGCTGTTAAATTATTTTGGCACTCCCCTTGCCTTCTCTAGATTGCCACTCTTGGCAAAACCTAGTCATACCCTCTGAAGTTAAACTAATTGAGTAGTGGTAAACACAATTTGGGTCAGGCAGTTTTGAGGTTAATAACTGTCTCAGCTCATGAAATGACCTCCTGTTGCAGGTCCAGACCTTGACTGCACCCAGGTGCTCCTTGGAGTTAACAGAGGTCAGGACCACCTGGGACTCAGCAGTGGTTTGGTTGACCGCTGCCTGTCTTCCACCTGACTTCACAGTCTTCATGGATGCAGGCTATGGACCGACCACAGTCCACTGTGATCTGGATGGAGACAATGGATTTATGTTTATCTGCAACATGACAGCGCTACAACCAGGAACTTTGTACAGGCTAACGATGGTCTCTGGGAAGAATGAAGAAATAGACCTTGGCTCAATGCACACAGGTAAGGATTTACCTGGAATGTTTTTCTGTTCTATTGTGATCCAGTTTCCTTTAATTTTTCTGCAGGTTGATCTCTATTAAAGAATTAAAACTTCACATCAGGGCAGTTTGGAGTTAAGTTTAAATTTATATTCAATGATAGAACATTGACATGTTTCAGCCAAATTCAGTGTATATTAGTTTTAATTTACCATTAGTTGAAAAACAGTTGTAAAGACGAAAGATATAAAGTCATTTTTACATAATCAGTTTCTCTATCACTGTCTTTGTTTCCATCATTGTCTTCGTCCATGTTTCAGTGTTATTGTTGGGGCTCAGCAGTGGATTGTTTTTCAGTTAAGGCAGTGCTACTGGTTCTCTTTCTGCCCCGCCTGCTGTATTTATTGTGTTCTGCCTTAACTTAATACCACATTCTGTTCTATTAGAATGTGAAACACTGGCATTTTTCAGTCTCACCAGAACCTAACCTATTTCCAGCCCATCCAAACCTGTTAATAACCTGAACCCTGAACCTTCCCTGTACCTAACCTTGTTACAGCCTATCTCATCATTTCTGTAACCTAAACCTACCCTGAACTTAAGCTGTTTCCAGCCTTCCAAAACCTCATAATAACAGGAAGTCTGGAACCTACCCTGAATCTAACAATCATAACCAAAAAAAAAAAAAAAAAATTTCAGTCAGATTCCATCAGACTGTATTTTCACCTTAGAGGAGTTAATCAATTAATGATTGATCAGGTTTCTCCCTAATTGTTCAAAGAAAAGGATCTTTTTGTAGCATCTCAGCAGACCTTCTCCTCTTCCCTCCCACAGACCCAATTGGTCCGGATCATCTTGAGGTCCAGTTGGACCCACAGAGCCTGACTTCAGGTTACGTTGGATCCTCTGGGCTGCGGGTCTTCTGGTCCTCCTCTGCAGGACATGTGGACTGGTATGATGTAACTCTGGAGGACATCCGTTCCGGTATGGTTCGCAGCACCAAAATTATGGGTTCTGCTGCTCCCCAGTCTGGTTTCACCTCACTCGTCCCAGGAACTCTGTACAACATCAGTGTGTTGGCTACATCTGGGAACAAGACTGCTGCACCTGTGCACGCAATTGCTGTAACAGGTGAGATACAGATTGGAAGATAGTTCCACAGTAACAGAAATCTGCAGAATTGTTCAGAAAACTGCAGACCTTTTTAGAAATCTATTAGAAAGATGAAAACAGTGGTGTAGTTCTGGATGTGTGTATTCCATCGGTGCCTGATTCAGATGATGGAGGATATTATTTTTTAGCTTCTTCATTGTTTCCTGTCTTGATTTTCCTGCAGCCCCCTCAGCTGTGGATGGCCTTCAAGTGGCATCCTCATCTTCAGACAGCCTTGGTGTGCTCTGGCACCCTGGTCCAGGAGGGATGGAGAACTTCAGGGTTCTGCTAAGGGACCAAGATGGGTTTCTTCTGAGTAACATCAGTTTAAAGAACACTACGACCTTCACCAAGCTGGATGGGCTGCAGCCAGGGACACTGTACAGGGTCACCGTAGTAACAATTGCTGCTGGCCTGCAGAGCTCTGCCTCCATCCAGGCCTACACAGGTAAGTGCACCTACTAACATGGTGTTGATGAGGCTACTGAATGATAATCCTATATGTTGAAGGGCAGTTTTTTGGCTATCTCACAAAGAGACAAATTTTTTTACTTTAATTCCTCTCTACCCGTCGGAGACATTGACCGATGAGGAAGCAGAACCTGTACCCACTTTGTGGCATTGGTGTGTGTCCAACTGTTGCCGTAGCAAGAGACAGTCAGCAGGAACTGGTCAAGTGTTCTGACAGACAGTCAGTAACCTTTACTGAGTTCTCCTAAAGTAAGAACTGATTCTGAATGAATCTGTGAAGTTTAAATGACATCAGATTGTGAGTTTGAAGAATGTATGATTAAATGGTTGGCTTAAATCCTTCAGCTTCTCTTGACTGTGTGAAACAACTTCCCTTTTTTTGACTTCTTTTCAAACCTGAAGTTTCCTCTCCATAACACTGAGCTGTGGTCGGAATGATAAGGCCACAAGAGCAGCACAAGACCAGACCTGAAGCCATGTTTGACTTGATAAGCAGTTTGGTGCTGAAAGAATCAGGTTTTCAAGCCTGTGAAGCCAAACAATGAGAACCTTAAACCATAACAAAGCTTAAAGACTTCTGTAAACCTGTTCAGACAAACAATGTCTCTTTTCTAGTTTTGGTTAAAAAAGGGTTCCACTTCCTGCTAAAACTCAGTTGGTCAGGTGAAGCAGATAGCAGATGGGGTGTCAGGAAAAAACAGTAGAACCTGAGGGTAAAAATGAAAGGGTAAAATGTTCTCTCCTTTTACTCAGTCCCAGCAGCTGTGTCAGATCTGATCATCAACAACGACGGCAGCTCAGAGAGACTTCGGGCCTCCTGGACCCCACCTAAAGGGGGTGTGGACTTTTTCACAGTGACCCTGTGGGCTTCAGCATCAACCCCTGAGCAACGAATCTTAGCCCCCAATGTCACCCAGCTGGTATTTGAGGGTCTAACTCCAGGACGCTACTACCAGCTGTCTGTCAACTCATCAGCTGGAGGTCTGAGTTCAGAGAGCAGGACTGCAGGGAGGACAGGTGGGTCAAGGACTATTTAATAAGTCACATGACATAAAGTTTGTTAAAGTAGCACCAGCATAACGGAGAAGTTAAAGGCATGAGACCCTGAAAGATTGGTCATGTACTGCATCTAGATATCTAATTCACAAACAAAATAGCACCAACGATCTACAGGAGCAAACATACCCATCAATGAAACAGGTCTGGGAGATTTTCACTGTATTAGGCATATATACTATGGAAGAGTTTTACGTTTGGTCCAAATGTCTGACTTAATAGCTGTTGATGTAATGGCTCAGTCCAACTCATCCTATATTAAAGGTCTGAAAGCATTTTCAGGGTTTATCTGAAGTGAGGCTGACCTTTATGAAGCATCATGTGTAAATATAAACTAAAAACATTTTAATTTAGGGACACAAGAGAACTAGGGAAGAGATGTTGATGAATTTGAAGTTTTTTATGCATTTTGCTATTGTAAATATTGCAACATCTTGTTGCAAACACTGTAAAAGTACATATGTATGTAGCATCCAGATGCTGTCTATGTACCACAACAACCTGTTATAATGGTCGTTCTGTGCCCTTATGTTTCAGTTCCTGACAAGGTGTCCACCCTCTCCATGTCCATCGACAGCAGCAAACTGCAACTCAGCTGGTCACCCCCCAGGGGTGACTGGGAGAACTACAGAATCCTGTTAACAGATGGCCCAGCTGTTCTGTTGAATCGGACTGTCAGTAAGCAGAGCAGACAGCTTCTCGTGTCTGTCCAGAGCCTCGGTTTGGTTCCAGGACGGCTCTACTCTGCAGAGCTCACAGTGAACAGTGCTGGTTTGAGTAACACAGCCCGATGCAGCAGCAGACTAGGTCAGCTACTATTACAATTCTCTTCAGTTTGATTTCATAGGAAAAGTCATGTGTATGGACTGATACACTTGGAACCATTAAGTCCAGTTTGGTTGGGTTGCAACTGTTCATAAGTAACAGGGAACTTTACACAAGAATAAATCATTGGTTTCCTCTGAGCTTAACTTAAAAATGATGTTGGTTCAAAAAACAGAAATCAAACAGATTCGGGTCAGATTTTGGCAGAGGAAGAAAACCACAGTCTGAATCAAAGGAAATGTAGTTAGCATGTTCTCCAACATCCTAAACCTAAAGCAACATAACTGTAGAGCTAGCTCATGAAAACTTGAGCAATTCTAACTATGTATAAGCCTTCTCTTAAAGGAACATTTTAAGTTTAATCTTTAGGAGACAGAGTTGGTTCCACAGGAGACAAACGTGATAACTGAAAGATCTGCTTTCCAGTGTACTCTATGCCCCCCTTTAGTCTATTATCTTATCAACCTTTCCTTCTGATGGAATTGGAAGACATGATGTAATAGGAAATTATCACTTCCACATCACTTTTCAATGCATTTAACATTAGAATAACCTATTAGATAAACAGATGAACTAAACTGCCAACAAAAATTCAACAACATGAGCACTGCAGCTCGCCATATAAACTCCACATTTGAACCACTGGTACCAAATCAACAAAACTGCAATTCAAGTAATGAGTATGATGACCCAAGGACAATATTACTTAATTTCACACTATATGCAGATGCTTTACTCACCTTGAGACACAGGGTACTAAAAACTGAAAATGAAACTAATGGCATGACTTATTGTCAGTTGGTCATAGAGCATTGAAATTTCATTATGAGATGGAAAAGGATTTGTTCATCCTACAACAAGTCCATCTATTGTCCATACTCACTTATCATTTCAGAGTCATGGGGGTGCTAGTTCCTATCTAAAGCTGTCATTGGGTGAGAAGGGGGGCTGCACCTTGGACAGGTCACCAGTTCTTCACAGGGCAACACAGAGATACACAGAACAAACAACCATGCACACACACTAACAGCTAAGGACAATTTTAGAGAGACCAATAAACCTTAATAGTCCAGTTTTTGGACTGTGAGGGAAGGTCGGAATACCCATAGAAAACACATGCACAGGGAGAAAATGCAAGCTTCGTGCAGAAAGAGCCCAAGCCAGGATTCAAACCAAGGACCTTGTTACTTAAACTGGAAAATGAAACAATGATTTTACAGAAAAACAATGGACTAATTGCATCACCCGTCATGGTGATGCAATAGAACACTGAATTCTTACCCAATGATCCCATTATACATGCACATCAATAGTGGCGCATATATTTTCAAGACCTGAGAGATCTGATATTCTACAAAATCCTTGCTCATTTGCACCAGTTTAGACCTAAACCATACTTCTGTGCACAAATACATTCTGGGTGTTGTTGTCTTCTGTCCTTCAGTTCAGATGTCCCCCAGGTTTTGTAGCTTTGTTTTTCATGATACAGGCCTACTTGTGTCTCAGTGTAAATAAGAAACGAAAAGTTTTAAACTCTCTGTGATTCTATTATTTAAGCTGAAGGCAGCTGGATTTCCTATTTAGATTCTGGCTTCACTCTTACTACACACAGTTCAGAATTTAAAGTTTAGAAACTCTAACTGACCATACTTTGCTTGCTGTAAATCTTTCAGTTTGATGTGAGAAAGAGGAGTTTCTTTGACTGCATCCACCAGCAGAAACCTCATCAAAGCTAAAGCTTTGACTGATTAACTTTCTGTGTTCCAGTATTGAAAAAATTAAATTTCCCATTTTCCCCAGCACCTCGTCCTGTGCAGCAGCTTGTCCTCCGTCATGCTGATGAAACATCTCTTAGTGTGCAGTGGAGACAGCCTGTTGGACGTTGGGACAGCTTCATGGTGCTCCTCACAGACAAGGACCTCACCACTCCTGACACTCAGAGGGTCCTCAGTAGTGGGTCCAGAGAGTGCACCTTCGATGGCCTCACCTCAGGACGGCGCTACACTGTTACCGTGACAACTAGCAGTGGCAACCTAAACAGCTCTGACTCCCTGACAGCATGGACCAGTATGTCTGAGGCTGTTATTGTTGTAAAACCTTGCATAACAGATTAATGATTAAATAAATGGTTTATTATTTAACAATTTGTCTCCATCTATCCTCAAAGTACCAGCTCCAGTCCGCCAGCTGCAGGTTTTTAACCTTGATAGCACTGACAGCCTGCAGGCTCAGTGGGAACTGGCATCTGGAGACCAAGACTTGTACCAGGTCCTACTGGTCCGTGACAGCAGCGTCATCAAAAACAAGAGTGTGGCAGCAAATATCAGCAGTATAAGTTTCCAGAACCTGAGACCAGGAGCACAGTACAAGGTGGTGGTCACCACCATCAGAGCCGGACTCACTTCTAGACAGACTGTAGCTGAAGGACGCACAGGTAAGCTTACTGGTCACTGATGATCACTGCCATGATAGTTCTATCGATTATCCTTTTCAGAACTAAAGTGTAGGATTATACATCCCCTGATGTGGAAGACAGGCTGCACAGTGCAGCAGTTGATACCACTGTTGCCTTGCAGCAACAAGGTCCTGGGTTTGAATTAGAACCTAGGGTCTTTCTCCATGAATTTTACATATTTTCCCCATGCATGGGTGGGTTCTCTTCAGATACTCTGGCTTCCTCCCACTACCCAAAAACATGACTGTTAAGTCAACTGATTAAGTCAAGTCAAGTAAAGTCAAGTTTATTTGTATAGCACATTTCAGCAGCAAGGCAGTTCGAAGTGCTTCACATCATAAAAAACATCAATCAAGTATACAGCAAATCATCAAAATCATCAAGCAAATACACATGAAAATTATCAAAATTATTGCACAAATATCATTGCATCAAAATCATTAGGATCATCAGGTGAATATCATCAAGCAAATATAGTTCAATGTTCTACTTACTACTGGTCAAAGGCAACTCTAGACAGGTGGGTTTTTAGCCTTGATTTAAAGGAACTCAGTGTGTTGGCTGTTTTGCAGTTTTCTGGAAGTTTGTTCCAGATTTGTGGAGCATAAAAACTGCAAGCTGCTTCTCCATCTTTGGTTCTGGTTCTGGGGATGCAGAGTACACCAGAGCCAGATGACCTGAGTGGTCTGGAAGGTTGATACAATGACAACAGGTCTTTAATGTATTTTTGTGCTTATAAATTAACATAAGTATTTTAAAGTCTATTCTCTGAGCTGCAGGGAGCCAGTGTAAGGACTTTAGAACTGGGGTGATGTGCTCCATCTTCCTGGTTTTAGTGAGAATGTGAGCAGCAGTGTTTTGTATCAGGTGTGGCTGTCTGATTGACTTTTTAGGCAGACCTGTTAAGACACTGTTGCAGTAACCAATGCGACTTAAGATAAACACCTGGATGAGTGTCTCTAGAGCTTGTTGAGACATTAGTCCTTTGATCCTGGAAATGTTCTTCAGGTGATAGAAGGCCGACTTTGTAATTGTCTTTGTGTGTCTCTGTAGGTTCAGGTCTGAGTACATCACTACACCCAGATTTCGGGTATGATCACAAGTTTCTAGCTGTAATAACTGAAGCTGCATGCTGACTCTAGATTGTTCCTCTTGAGGTCCAAAGATAATAACTTCAGTTTTATTTCTCTTCATCTGAACAAAGTTTTGGCATATCCACGCATTGATTTGTTCTAAGCATCTGTGCAGTGCTTGGATGGGTTTGGAGTCACCTAGTGACATCGTGATATAGAGCTGTGCATCATCGGCGTAGTTGTGTTAATTGATCTTATTACTTGTTATAATCTGAGCTAGTAGGAGCACGTACATATTATTAGGAGGGGTCCCAAGACTGAACCTTGGGCTATTCCACATGTGACTTTTGTCCACTCCAATGAGAAGTTGCCTATTGACAAAGAAATCTCTAGGTAGGATTTGAACCAATTAAGTACTGTACCAGAGAGTCCAACCCAGCTTTCAAGTTGCTTTAATAATATATCATGGTCAACTGTGTCAAATGCTCCACTGAAGTCCAACAGAACCAACACTGTGGTTCTTCCACAGTCTGTATTTGTGTGGATATCATTGAACACTTTAACGAAGGCAGTCTCAGTGCTGTAGTGAGCACAGAAACCGGACTGAAAGACATCAAAGTGGCTGGTCATTGTAAGGAAGCTGTTTAACTTTTGAAACACACTTTTTCAATAATTTTGCTGATGAATGGAAGGTTAGAGATTGGCCTGTAATTCTGCAATAGTGATTTATCTAAATTGTTCTTTTTTAGCAGCGGCTTGATAACTGCTGTTTTTAGAGCCTGGGGGAAAACACCTGATGAGATGGATAAATTTAATCAGGTCAGATGCAATGACACACAGAACTTTCTTAAGAAAGGTTGTTGGTAGGATATCAGGTAGGATTAATCTAAATTACCCTCGGTATGCGTGGTTGCCTGTCTTCGTGTCACTGGTGACCCAATGACCACATGAGGTGAGCATCAGCATACCCCCACCGCCTCCTGGTGCTCCCTAGACATTTATCAACAACCACATGGACAAACCTTTGTTTTTAGAAATCTTTTTCCAGGTCTGAAAAAAGGAGCATTCACAAATTTTATTGTGTGTTAGTCAGTCCAAATGTAGCAAGGCTCTGTGAGGTTATGCCATAAAACCCTATGGTATTATGGCATAATACCATAGGGTTTTATACCATAAAACCCTATGGTATTATGGCATAGGGTTGTACCAGTGCCCTTGTCATAGCTCATTTCCACATCTGTGAATTGATACAGAACTTGATACAGAAAATTCCAGCAGAGATTTATAGCCTTCAAGAAGAAATCTTTTCAAAGAGACACTCATGAATTTTCCCCCAAGTTGATAGAAAACCATATTTAAAACTATAACTGAGGAAGAGGAGGCTACTGGAATGGCCTCCCATCTGTCTGAAGTTGGCCATAACTGGTAACAGTAGAAGAATTTTGACACTAAAGACAGAACAATCACTCTGTACTGTTGAATACCTTAAAATGTTTTTACAGAAGGCAGCTAGAGGTCTTTATGGCTTAGTGGGATCATCACTGGTAACGGGAACATTACTTAGGGAAGAAAACTTTACTGACAAGTTTTCTTGGAATATGTTGCAGCCTTAACTGTAGGAAGGAATGGATGTTAACAGATGAAGTTAAGTTGAGACAAACAAATCTTGGTTTCAGAGCCAACGTTTTCAGATTTCAGGCTGGTTTTAGGCAGCAGATAAGAGCAAACAGAAAGACTCTCCTTGTGTTTGGGTTTGTTTTCAGCAGAAAGCCGGATATTATTGAAAAGTTGGAATTTGTATGGAATTTTCAGGAAGTGTCGACAAGGACAGCAACACAAAAGAGCGTGCAGGTCTGTTGGGGAGAGACTTCCTGTCAGGAAGAGCTTCAGTGTTTTGCCATTAAACTTTCTGAGAGTCTTCACACATGATTTCATGATCCGGGCTCGTCAGCATTCTTGATTAATTTAAATTGATTCTCAATCCCATCTTTTGTTTTCTGAGTTCAGTCCTGAAGCTTCTTGCTGTGAAGCTGCAGTTTGCTTTGTCAGTCCAAAAATAACATCTATTTATGAAGACTAAACTCTTCCCAGGTTTCAGAAAGTCCAACCAATACACACTGAATTGCAATGGATGATGTCACTGTGTAGTCTCAACTGATGCCTGTATGTCTGACTCAATTCCTCCCCCACAGTGCCAGCGGCGGTCACTGATGTTCGGGTTAGTAACAATGGTCGCACGGACTTCCTCACTGTGTCCTGGAATCAGGCTGCAGGTGAGGTGGACAGTTACCTGGTAACCCTGAGAGACCGCGACAGGATGCTGCACATCCTGGCAGTGTCAAAGTTTAACCCTGGCTGTGTCTTCAACTCGCTGATATCTGGACGCCTCTACAACATCTCCATCACCAGTTGCAGTGGTCGTTACAGGAACCACACTGTTATCCAGGAAAGAACACGTGAGCACCTCTTTTCTGACTCTGTGGTAGTTCTGGGTGTCTGAGTCTTGGTTCTAATTCTCTTTGAATTCTGGGTGTCTCGATAAAGGATTATGTTCTCATTGCTTTTGGTTGAGTTCTTGCCTGGTTTTAGTTGTCATTGTTTGGTTCTTAGTGTCTTTGTCCACGTTTAACTGTCTTTGTTTGGGTTCCAGCTGTCTCTGTCCTTGTTCTAATTCTTCTTATTTTTGTGTTCTGGGTGTCTGTGTCCTGGTTCTGATAGTGTTTGTTTGGGTTCTTGCTAACACTGTCCTGGTTTTAATTTATTTTCTCTCGGTTCAGTATTTCTCTGTCTTGGGTTTAATTTTGTTTGCTGGTCATTGGTGTGTTTATGTTGGATTTGTCTTGGTTTCAACTCTTGTTGTCTCTGTGCTCTGTTTTGGTTTTTGATCTCTCCATCCTGGCAATAAATCTTTTTGTCAGGGTTCTGGATGTCTCTGTTCTTCAATACTTGAAATGTTCCATCTACTGAATTTCTCAGGTTAAAATAAATTGAAATTTCTTCGTGATTCATTGAGCAGGTTGCCCTCCTTTCTTTGACCCATTAGAACCTTCAAAGGTGCAGAACCCCACAGCAACTCATGGGGCTCGGGATGACTCCTTGAAGGTTTACTGGCGTCATGCTGCTGGAGACCTTGACCTGTACCAGGTGTTCATCAAACACAACAACACCTTCCTGCAGAACAAGACAGTTCAGAAGACACAGAGCGAGTGTGTGTTCACGGGGCTAGTACCAGGACGGCTCTACACCGTACTGGTGAACACCTGGAGTGGTTCTTATGAGGCCAGTGCATCCACCCATGGCAGAACTTGTGAGTATACCCAACATTCATCATCCTGGTTTTTTTCTCAATATGTGAAAGGTTTGATGGGCTCTAGCCATTGCTCCTATGCTGTCCCTGCTTCAGTCCCAGCAGCTGTCCGGTCTCTAAACCTGGCGGGAAGGGGGACGGAGGACCTTCAGGTGACATGGTTGGCAGCTCCAGGTGATGTGGATCACTATGAGGTGCAGCTGCTGTTCAGTGACATGAAGGTGTTTCCCCCTATCACTCTGGGCAGCGGGGTGGGTGAGTGCGTCCTGTCATCACTCACACCTGGGCGACTCTACAAAATTCTAGTGTCAACCTTCAGCGGTCCAAATCAGAGGGCCCAGTTCATCGAGGGTCGAACAGGTCAGAGTCAGATAAATTGAACTTTTTATTTGAAAAGACACTGAGACATTCATAAAAATCTCTTGCATTGCTTTTACAACTCAAGTACTTTGGTTCTGTCAGTTCCTAGTAAGGTGAAGAACATCCATGTTAATGGTGACAGTAGCCATCTGAAGGTGAGCTGGACACCTGGACCAGGTGATGTGGATGGATACGCAGTGTTTCTATACAGGGAGAGTCGAGAACTAGCCGCCCAAGCTGTCCTCAAGCACCAAAATGAGGTGACATTTGACTGGCTGCAGCCGGGTCAGCTGTACAGTGTTATGGTCCAGTCTGCAAGCGGAGAGCTGCTGAACAACAACACATCTACGGGACGCACAGGTGAGAACAACACAGAGGTCTGCAGCACACATCAGTTGGCCCTCAGTGAGTTGCACATAGTTCTTAAATAATCTTTGTATTTTCAGAATTTATTCTCTATCCTATTATCTGAATTTTGTCCTCTCCTTTTTTCTTTCTTTCTGTCTTCCTTACTCTCTCTCTCTACCATAAGTTTTTCCTTCATTCCTCCCTCTCTTTCTGCTTTGTGTGCTGTCTCTTGTTCTCATGTTCTTCTTTCCTTCCTTTCTTCCTTGATAATTCCCTTCCTTTTTCCTTGTGTCATCCATCCATGTTTTTCTTTGTGTCCTTCTTTCCTCCTTCCTTCATTCCTTCCTACCATGAACAAATTGTATAATTTTTAAGTCCAGAATTTTTACTTGACAAATCTGCCAGAAGCCTATCAATAACACCCCCTTTCTGTTTTGCAGTCCCGTTAGCAGTGACAGGTCTACAGGTGGAGCCTGTCCTCAGCACCTGCAGCCTGCAGGTGAGCTGGCAAGAAGCTCTTGGTGTGTCTGATGGATACATTCTGCAGGTTCTGGATGAAAGAGGCAGCATCATAGCCAATGGCTCACAGCCCATCGGAGTCACCCGCTACAGGTTTGATGGCCTTATGCCAGGGAAGAAGTATCGAATCCTGGTCCAGACCACCAGTGGGGGACTCCATAGCCCTGGGGTTGGTGCTGAAGCTCGAACACGTGAGACTTTTTACTTCTACTCAGACAAAGAGGATGTCAGTATCTGTCCAAGAATAAAGGATAACCATAGAATAATCACAGAAAATAAAACTGCTGATTAAGTTCAGACCTTCTTCTGTTTTCTTCCCCATCAGACCCTGCCTCTGTTACTGATCTATCCATCAAAACCAGCACTACTGCAAGCCTGTCTTTCCAGTGGTCCCCACCAGAGGGAGACTTCCAGCTTTATGAAGTCTTTTTGTATAAAAGTGATGAGTCTCTGCAGGAGAGCCGGCGGGTTCAACCCAGTATTCAGCAGTGCTCATTCCAGGGTCTCAGACCTGGCGCTCTGTACAGACTGGTAATCCTGGTCCACAGTGGAGACAAAACCAACCAGACCTCCGTGTTGGCCAGGACAGGTGAGAGCAGCCAAATTCTCAAACCAAATAGTAAAGCTGGGAGGTGTTTGGAACAGAAGGTTGAATCAATGGACATTTTCCTTTTCAGTACCAGCAGCTGTAACATCTCTCAAGGCTCAGAGTGGAAACCAGTCTGACACTCTGTTGATCAATTGGGTTCGTGGAGATGGTGATGTGACTGGATACCTGCTCTCACTCTACAACACTGATGGATCCCAGCAGGCTGAGCATCAGCTGGGCTCTGAGGTCACAGAGTTCATAGTTTCAGGCCTCGTGCCAGGTCGGCAGTACCAAGCCAATATGCTGAGTTTCAGTGGAGAGCTTCACAATCAAGCCAGCACTGTGGGTCGTACTGGTAAGACCAACCATCACGTTAGAAACAGAGAGTTCTTGGCCGGTGAAAATTTAGGAACAGAAGAGAAACCATTTGTAAAGATTTTTGGTTCTTTTTAATGTATGAGGTTCTATCTATCTGCATGTTTGGCATTCTTTCTCAGGTTAAGTGGGACTGGTCTGCTTACCAGGAACATCTGGGTGCAATGTTTCTTGTTTTTTTTTTCAACCTGGGTGTCCTTCGCCTTTTGCCCGTCTTGTTTTTCCCATAGCACAGCACCTTTGGGTCAGTTCTGCTTTGGTTAAGTTTTGGCTTATTTAATTTTACACCCTACAACATTTTACTTAAACACTTATTTTTAGCTAAACTTCAGATAATTTAATCAAAAGAATCTTTAATTGGAAGCTGAAACTTACATCTTCTCTTTTTGCATTACCTCTGGAGCCAGATTATGACAAAATGGGGGCATGTCTGGGATGAGAATAAGGGCCAGAGTGGGACTCATTTTCAGCCCTGGAGTTTCATGCCTCTGACAGACCCATTTCAGATAATGACCTATCATTATCAAAATTATGTAATTATGATCTTACATGTTAAGTCTACAATAACGCGTTGTCCTGTAAAGCCTTGTAATTCACTGTATTTTTGTTAAATACTTCCAATTCAGTGCAGGTAAGAGTTGCTTTACAATATAGATTTATTTCAACAGGAGTGCAATATTCTTTTTGCAAGACCTCCTCTGGGAAAATCAGATCACAAACTTGTTTTTCTCTGCTTTGAATATAAACCCATTGTTCAGAGACAACCTGCCTGTAAAGAAAAGGACTGTGAGAAAGTCATCACAAAAAGCTGAAGAAGCCCTACCAGGTTGTTTTGAGGCTACAGATTGGAGTGCTCTTTGCCAGCCACATGGAGAGGATATCAATGCCATGACTGAGTGTGCGACGGACTATATAAACTTCTGTGTGGACCACACCATACCCACCAGAATAGTAAGATGCTTTCTTAATAATGAACCCTGAATCACCAGTGATCTAAAGGAACTGTTAAACAGGAAAAGAAGAGCCTTTACGGAGCAAGACAGGGAGTTGTTGAGGAGTATACTCAAAGTCAAGATTAGAGACAGCAAGGAGGTGTATAGGAAGAAGTTGGAGAACAAACTACAAAAGAACAATATCAGAGATGTGTGGTCAGGAATGAAGAAGATCACAGGATTCAAGCAAAAGGAGGATCAAATAGATGAATGTCTAAACAGTGCAAATGAGCTGAACACATTCTTCAACAGGTTCAGTTCAGGATCAAGCTCATCATCCTCTTCTCCTGCCTGAAGCCAAACAGACATCCCACCCTCCTTTGATCTACAGCTTTCCTGTCAAGCCTCAGATGTTTTATCTTCCACCTCAGTCATTGAGTCTTCTGCTTCCACAAGTTTGTCCTCAGCCAAATCAGGAGATGCTGCTGCTCCCTCTGCCTCTGCCTCCCCCTCCCACTTTTCTGTTTCTAGAAGTCAGGTGAAGAGGCAGCTGGAGAGACTGAACCAGAACAAGGCTGCAGGTCCAGATGTTGTCAGCCCCAGAGTCCTGAAGGCCTGTGCAGAGCATCTCTGTAGGATTCTGCAACACATCTTCAACCTTAGCTTGAACCAAGTTCAGTTGTTGTGGAAGACATCCTACCTGGTTCCGGTATCAAAGAAAACTCACCCATTAATCATTAATGACTATAGACCTGTTGCCCTGATATCTCACATCATGAAGATGCTGGAGAGACTCCTATTGGCCCACCTGAGTAAGCAAACTAGCACATATCAGGACCCCCTGCAGTTTGCTTATTGCCATGGAGTTGGAGTTGAAGATGCCATCATATACCTGCTTCAACAAACCCACTGTCATCTGGACAAACAGGCAGCACTGTGAGGATTATGTTCTTCGATTTCTCCAGTGCATTTAATACAATTCAGTCTGAATCAATGACTACCTGATAAATAAACCACAGTTTGTGAGACTGAAGGACTGTGTGTCTAGCCAGGTGGTTAGCAGCACAGAAGCAACACAGGGGACTGTACTCTCACCATTCCTTTTCACTCTGTACACTTCAGACTTCCAGCACAAGTCAGACTCCTGTCATCTACAGAAATACTCAGATAACTCTGCAGTTGTTGGGTGTATCAGAGATGGACAAGAAGCTGAGTACAGAGAGCTGGTGGATCGCTTTGTGGGTAGGTGTGGAAACAATAATCTCATCTTAAATGTGAACAAAACAAAGGAGACAGTTGTGGATTTCAGGAGAAATAGGATTAGATCAAATGCTATTTCCATCATGGGAGAAGAAGTGGCGATGGTTGAAGAATACAGATACCTTGGTGTTCATCTGGACAACAGACTGGACTGGAGACTCAACAGAGAAGTTGTCTACAAGAAGAGACAGAGCAGGTTGTACTTCTTGAGGAAGCTTAGATCCTTTAAGGTTTGTAGCAAGCAAGATGCTGCATATTTTCAATAAGTCTGTTGTTGAGGGTGTCATCTCTTCTGCCATCATCTATTGGGGTAGCAGCATCAGAACTAGGGACTTAAAAGGCTCAACAATCTGATAAAGAAGTTAGTTCTGTTCTGGGGACTTCTGTGGAACCTCTGCAAATGATGGTACAAAGAAGGATTTTACATAAAATCAAGAAAATTGTGAACATCCCTCAGTATCCTCTTCATGATGCTGTCATGGAAAAATGGAGTGTCCTTAGTCAGAGGCTTCTTCAGGGTCAGTGCAGTACAGACCTCTACAGGAGATCTTCCTGCCACATCCATTACCATCTACAACTCCGAAGAATCTTGAATAATCTGAGTTACAACATTTAATTTTCTTTTGGGACAATAAAGTATTTTTGAATTGAATTGAATTTATAAGATTCTTTTCAACAATATCAGAATCTATATTTTGTTCAAATGAGCTTTCAGAGATATCCTAACCTTGAAAATGAAATAAAAGAGTAGATAAAAATGTTAAATATCAAATTAAAAAAAGACAAAAAATGTTGCACTTTCTTATAACACTATCATCTCTTTTTCAAGGAAATGGTTTCATCACAACTTAGATTTCAAATATTAGAACATTAGTTAGTTAATTAGTTAAAAGTTAAATCTCCAACATTGTTTTTTGCAACATCAATATTTCCTCTTCTGCAATATGAAATATCAAGCAAATTAGTGCTCTTGGATATCTGATCTTTATGATTAAATAAAAAAATATTGCCCTGTACTCTGCAAGTTTGCTATTCACAGTATGACAACTTCCTAATGACCCTCTGCACAAGAGTAGTTTTAAAGAAACAACCCGAAAACATTAATATACACCTGAGCAGTGGACTGGTCTTTACAACTTTGTTTGTTACAGGATAATTTTCAAAAGACATGAGAATTTCTTTCTCAGCTCCTGGTTCTGCCTCTGATTAAATCACACTTTAAAAAGATTCATCATTCTGAGCAGAAATCACCCATTATTACAAAGTCCTCTGATCAATTCAGTTCAGTAGTAATGAGCTGAATCATCTTGCATCTCAGTCCACTTTTCACAGAAAGCAGTTTGACACCATACTCATTATATTAATTATAATAATATTCACTCAACAAGTAATCCTATCAGTCCACTCTGAACTTGTAGGCTCATGGCTGCTTGGTGCTGCATCTTTCTTCTGTCTCCAAGACAGCTATGGGACGTGGCATCATGAAAATATTTAAATTATGTGACGCTATGTTATGCCATAATGCCACACAATTAATTGACTTGATTGAAAAGTGGTTTGCCTTGCATATTTCATCGTCCTCATTTGCTGTTACTAACCGCAAGCTCATTTTTGTGAAACAGTCGCCAATTTTTGCACATTTAGCTGCGTCTGTTTCCAGAGCTTTCCTCCTTTTCTTCAATGCATCACTCTTGCTCTTTCTACTTTCCATCCGTTAAACTCCACTGACCGACAGCATTGACGTTTTATGTGCATCTCTGAAAAGAAAAAAAAGGGAAAGCTGCCAGTGGAGGCTTCTTGTGACTTTATGCTCTATGCTGCTCTAGAGTACAGCATATTCTATCTTTATGTTTATGTAGCCTATAACAAGAGACTGAGACAAAGCAGTTCACCAGCAGTCCACCAGCATTTGCTTAGTTTCTGATTCACAGCACAATAATAGTGTCGTTACAACATGTACTGGTTTTTAGCATAATGCACCACAATTAAAGCGGACGCAGCCCAAGGGACAGCAGTGGTAGTGCACATGATCAGTTCCTTACCAGGACAGCACACTGGCTTGATTAAAAAAAATTATATCTTTATAAAACCGGCCCTTATTGCCCAAACGTCAGCCTGGCCCTCTGGGATTTGACTAGAACCTCCCAATTAGCCAATCCTGGACGTTTGACAATGACAAGAAAAACATCAGTTTTGACAACGACACAGCAGTTTATAAAAGTGTTCAAGTGTAAATGTTGTAGGGTGTTCATTAAAATCAAACCTAAACAGGCTTAAGTTTATCCAAAGCTAGACCGGAGCAGAACTAAACCAAAATTAAACCAAACCTGGGTCTCCTGCTATTGACAGTGCAAAGACAGCAAATGGAATGAGGAGACACCATGTTTAAAAGGAAGGGTAAAATTGAGTAAGGTGTTGCCTGTCTGCAGCCTTTTTGTAAAGAACTCATTTTGTTTCTTTCTTTCTTTCTTCCTTTCTTTCTTTCTTTCTTTCTTTCTTTCTTTCTTTCTTTCTTTCTTTCTTTATTTCAAACTTATTTATTCAAGATATAAGACTAGAAGCAACTCTAACATTTTCTCTAACTTACATTACCTACAGCTCCCAAACCCCCTTCCTCTTTCCTGTTTGGGGGAATCACCAACACCTCCCTGGAGATCACCTGGAATAGTCCAGTTGGTTCTGACTATGATGACTTTGACCTGCAGTGGACTCCTAAGGACCAGTTGTCTGTTATCAACCCCTACCACAACCGAACAGCCGGCAGCCGCATCTTAAAAGGGATGTTCCCAGGACGACTTTACACCTTCAGCCTTCGAACTGTCAGTGGGGCCACACAGCCTGGTACCACACCCACCTACAGCACTCCCATGCAAAAGAGTATCCGAACCAGTAGGTGGCAGCATCTCACTTTGACTTGAAATCCTGGATTTGTCTAGAAATTTCAAGTAATGTGACGTTATTTGCCGTTATTTGTACATAAGAAATGTAACATCTGTATTTTAACCATAGAGATATCCAGATGAGGAAAAGTATTAGAGGAGGAATTACCAATTTTGAAGTGATTAATGCCTAATTTTCAGACTGAAAAAAACCCAGAGTTTACTCTGTTTACGTGCAATGCACCATCACCTGAGCTGAGGCTTTTCCTTCTGCAGAGCCAGAGCGAGTCCATAGCCTCCACTGTCGACCTCAGAGCTCTACCTCTATCTCCTGCTCTTGGGGACCTCCACAGGCTGACTTTGACTCCTACACCATTGAATGTCTTCACCAGGACACTCAAATCCTGGTCTATTCACGGCGTACAAGTCGAGAGTCCACCAGTTATGTCATCACCCAACTTGAACCCCACAAACGTTACACCATCTCTGTGAAGGTCATTTCTGATGGGACAACTAGCGAAGAGGCAGAGGACAGCGTAGTCACCATGATTGACCGTAAGAAAGAATAAAGCTTGTGTGTGCTAGAGGAACGGTGGATATGCTAACCAGATTTGTTTTTGTTGTGGTTTCTATAGGTCCTCCTCTGCCCCCACTTACTACACGGGTCAGTGACAAGTCCACTTTGGCCACCAAGTCTTCGATCTTTTTCCAGTTTAATTGTAGCTGGTTCAGTGATGTCAATGGAGCTGTGAGGTTCTTTACTGTGGTTGTGACTGAATCTGAAGGTGAGCATGACCAAAAGCCCATCTTTGAATTCTGATCAGAGACTGGTTGGGTCAGTTGATTAGGTTCTGGCAATTAGACAGGAATGTTTTGATTTCATCATATTTGACTCTTTGCAGAGTGATATTATGATACTCTACCCTAGTTCTAGTTGAACACTGATTACTTAATGTGTCATTTAAACAACTTTTAAAGGGCTAACAGATCTGTCTTACCAAAACTGCTCATGGGCCTTACTAACATCAGAATCTACCTGGAACCTCTGACCAATCTGTGTAGGTGTCAATGACATGCAGCCGGACCACCACCACCCTCTGCCGACCTACCTGGACTACAGATACAACAGCTCAATTAAGTCTTACCAGACCAACTACTTTCCCAGCCTCTGCTCAGATGGCCCAGACAGTCACACCCAGATCTATAACGTCAGCCTTGGGACTGGGATGGACTCTCTGGGAGGTCCATGTGACCACACAGACCCAAGTCATGCAGAGTCTAGCAGAAACCTGATCTATTTCTGTGATGGACCTCTGAAGTCAAAGACTTCATACAGGTACTGAACACAAACAAACAGGACAGACTATAAATAATCTGTCTCCATGTCTCTTTGTATGGTGTGTTTGCCAATTACTTTGAAGCAGTTGATAAATTA
The DNA here is from genome assembly GCA_014839685.1 of Anableps anableps. Classification (NCBI taxonomy): domain Eukaryota; kingdom Metazoa; phylum Chordata; class Actinopteri; order Cyprinodontiformes; family Anablepidae; genus Anableps; species Anableps anableps. The sequence continues at coordinate 14,360,475 of CM026073.1, forward strand.
GGAGCTGAAACAGGTTTAGTTTGTCTTGAAGAACTCCAAAGCTTACCGAGAATTAGAAAGAATCAATTCTACTTTGTAGAAACATCTTAGTCATTGTGCTTGTAGAACTTTTTAAATCCCTGTGGACTGTGGACCTTAATGTTTTTTTCTTTTTGCTCCACTCAGGATCAGCATCCGAGCTTTCACTCAACTATTTGATGAAGAAACTTCAAACTCTAAATTACCTTCTCCTCTGTTCACTGACACTTTCTTGTCTCTGCCCATCATCACAGAGACAGGTCAGGCCAAATCTCACTTGTTATGTAGACTTTAAAACCTTCTTAGCTAGGTAGGAAATGAAACTGGTTGGGAGATAAAGTTAAAATGCTGAGAAGCTGCATGATTTTTTTTTTCTCTTGCAGAACCTCTGAGTGGTGTCATTGAAGGCATCAGTGCGGGACTCTTCCTCATCATCATGATAGTTGCCATTACTGCTCTACTCATTTGCAGGCACAAAGCCCGCAAATTGTGAGTATCTGTAGATATACTTGTGTGGAGGGCACATCTGAAAGCAACATGACACCTAACAGTACAACAAACAACATATGACAGGTACATGACACCAGATGGTACAACACACAACAACTGACAGGTACAACACACAACAACTGACAGGTACAACACACAACACCTGGTAAAAGAAATATAACACCTGTGTACCAGGTGCAGGGCATCTGTTTCACACCCACTAATGTTGGCCCAAATAAAAGATGTTGGGGTTGCTGTCTCCATCAGGGTTGAGGAGAGACCTACAGTCAGGAGGTGTATGAGGAGGGAGAGGTCAGCCGCAGGAGTCCAGATGGGAGTCAGAGGGTAAGCAACAAACAGCAATCAAGTATTGTTATTGCTGAAGCACATTGCTCTGGCCAAAACAGAAGTTAGTTCCGTCTGCAGCCACTAGATGGTATCACAGCTAAACATTATGAAATTTTAACATTTAATTCAGTCTATGTAGTCAGCAGATGTGTTGATGATTGCAGAAAAGATAATATGGAGAAGAGGAACAAAGAAATATCATAGATAGATTCTTTCTGAAATGTTTTGATGTCTGGTGGGATTTTCGATGAAAGACCTAACTTTTATTTTAGTAGATAATCTGAAACCTGAGAAATGAGAGCAGGAATGAACTGATCAATCAGTTTTATTCTCAAAGACTAAATCAATTCATAGGAATATTTATCAAACATGTGTTAAACTCTAATGCCTTTCCTCTTGTTCCCCAGCAGCAGGAGAATCTCCAGGTGAGACATTCAGACAACTTGCATTTTGGTTTAAAATTCTTAGTAATTTCTCTTTCCAGTTAAAAGTTTTGTTTATTGTTTTCAGTCCCATCAAGATCATAAACTTTGAATCTCACTACAACAAACTGTTGGCTGACTCCAGTTACCTCTTGTCTGAGGAGTATGAGGTAAGCCATCTTTCGCTTAGTCAATCAAGAACCTGTTTTCACTTTAGGAATCAGGTTAAGTCTGAGGTCTGAGTCTGAATCAATTGTTCTGGAGGTCACTTCAGGTTCACCTGTTCCTATTTGTCTCTGTGGGAAGTGAAACCTGGTGATATCCAGAACAGTTTTGATTTCATGTAACATGGACTCCTTACTTCTGAATGAAGCATCTTCCGCAAAGATGTTCAATCAGTTTGTGAGCGTGGACAGATCCAGAGTCAGAAAACCTGGCTGATATACAGAGATCTTATAGTTAGGGTTAGTTTAATGACATACCTAGGAGATAACCAAAGTTGTTGAACCTGCTGAGTTCAGACTCCTGGTTTTCCTCTCATCGGTCTGGAGAATAATCCTCATTTCAGTTACTGTAAATGTACCATGGTTCCTTCATTCTGCTCAACAGGACCTGAAAGACGTTGGCCGTAATCAGCCACTGGACTCTGCTTTGCTGCCAGAGAACCGTGGGAAGAACCGATACAACAACATCCTACCCTGTGAGTGACTTCTCTTTCAGCTCAATTGTCTCATCTGTGTTTTGATCTCATTGTCTCTGTTCTATCTGTCTACAGATGACTCAACGAGGGTCAAGCTGTCTTACGTGGATGATGATCCCTGCTCAGACTACATCAATGCCAGCTACATCCCAGTAAGACACCAGGGCTTTCACAGGACTTTGATTTTGTGTAGAAACCATTTGGTGCTCCTCGGTTTGGAGTGGGTTTTGGACTGGGTCAGAATTTGATTTAAACCTGTACTAACTTGGTTTGGGACAGGTGTAAGACTTATGTTCCGTTTATTGGCTGTATTTTGATGATAAATTTCCGCTTGTGGTTATTCACTGGGTTTTAAATGTTAGTTGTGAATTTCAGCTTAACTTGGGTTTGGACCAGTTTTAATCTTGTGTTTTTTGTTTCAACTTGTTTTGTACTCATTGCATATTGGTTTTGATGGGATTTGGACTTGTTCCTGACTTGGTCTAAACTTGTTGTAGTGTTAAGTTTTGGACTTTGGTTTAGTCTTGGATTTGGATTTGGTTTCACCTTGTGATTCATGTTCTGAATTAGTTTTTTATTGGTTGTATATTGGTTTTGGGAGGATTTGTACTGGTTGTTGACTTGATTTAAACTGGTTGTCAAAGGATTTTACCCAAGATTGGACTGGTTTCAGGGGAGAACTCCAGATTAAAGTGAACTCAGTTTCTTCACAGTGCTGAAGATTGTCTGAACTGTGGATCGGAATTAGTATCCCTGAAGTGTAAACATTAACTTTAATTTGGTCATCTAAAATTTCTTCATACCTCTATATAGTTCATCCTGTTCGGATGCTGTATTTAAGCAGATATTGGGAATAATTTCTTCTCATCCTATTTCAAAGCTGCTTTTGCTCCACATGTTTCAACAGAACTTAGTGTTCTGGTCCTCTCTTTGTTTCTAGGGTAACAATTTCCGCAGGGAGTACATCGCCACACAGGGTCCCCTTCCTGGAACAAAGGATGACTTCTGGAAGATGGTATGGGAGCAGAATGTCCATAATGTCGTCATGGTCACTCAGTGTGTGGAGAAAGGCAGGGTGAGTATGAGGTAACACACTGCCAGTGGTTCTGAATCTGAAAGAGTTTTCTGACTCCCTGTGTTTCAAATGTTCAGTGTTTTATCCCTCACTCTTCATCCAGGTGAAATGTGATCATTACTGGCCATTTGATCAGGATCCTCTGTACTATGGAGATCTCATAGTTCAGATGCTGTCAGAGTCAGTTCTGCCAGAGTGGACAATCCGAGAGTTCAGAATCTGCAGTGTATGTTTTCTGACTGGTGAACCAGCAGGAACAATATCTTCACACCCTGTCACTGAGTGAGGTCAGATGATGAGCTGATGTTTCTGTACTCAGGAGCAGCAGCTGAGCTTCATCCGCCTCGTTCGGCAGTTTCACTACACAGTGTGGCCCGATCACGGAGTCCCAGAGAGCACACAGTCGCTCATCCAGTTTGTTCGAACCGTCCGTGATTATGTCAACAGGACTCCTGGTTCTGGTCCCACCGTGGTCCACTGCAGGTAAAAAAAAAAATGCTTTGAGATTAAAGGGCAGCTTCACCAAAAAGCCACCATTTGACCTGAAGAAAATATCAATTTGAAGCTCTTTAAATGATGAAGACCTTGATCTTCTGCAATCTTCTGACAGATGGTTTACCTTGACACATCTTTGTATCACTGATATAACTTGCAGTGGAATAGATTTTATTTGAGAGTCAGAATGTGGATGAACTTCAGTCACTGAGAAGTATAGTTTTATCTTAATGTTTTATCTCTTCCAGCAGCAGCAAACACCTCACATTTCCACACCAAACCAGCCCAATGTGTCAGTGATTAGATCCTTAATGAGTGTCAAACCGAGTTGTTTCTGTTCTTACTGTTTCAGAACTTTTAACTGAGTCTGCTATGTGTGTTTTAGTGCCGGAGTGGGCCGGACCGGAACCTTCATCGTCCTGGATCGAGTGCTGCAGCAGCTGGACACAAAGGACACAGCAGACATATACGGCGTCGTCTTTGATCTGCGCCTCCACCGGTCACACATGGTGCAGACTGAGGTAGGTCTGATGCATCAGGGGGCCCATTATGGTGAGCTCAAGATGATTGTTTTTAGTTCAAAATTAAGTATTTCCCCATAACTAAATGGGAAATAAAATAAAGCTGCCAGATGAGAACATTCAGAAAAATAATGTTTGATACAGAGAGTTTAGCAGTCCTGCCTGAGAACTGAGGCTGTTCTTGGTTTAATGGAGTGGTATCTTCTACCAGGCATCAGGAAGTTTCATACCTTTCGAGTAGACAGAGATGGATCTTAGAAAATATTCATGGTTTTCATACATCTCCATGAAAATTGTCTCCAAAGAAGGGTTTAATGAGACCACCATGACTCTCTGTCTGTTTTTTTTTTTTTATAGATTTTTTTTAGGCTGTAGTGGACTTTATTTAACCGTATTTAGACAGGAAATGGAGGGGGAAGACTTGCAGCAAATAGCCCAAGAATCAAACCTAAGACAATTGTGTCGAAGACTACAGTCTATGCACATGGTGTGCACTCTCTACCAACTGAGTCACCCAGCGCCCTGACTCTCTCAGTCTTGCCGGTCACACACATATGTGATGAAGTAGTTTTGGGATGGTAAAAACTGGGTCATCTCCCGCTGCCTCCTGAGGAGGTGGTGTAGCTCTTCTCCACTGCTCCACTAAGTAAAGCTTAAATTCCTGTGTAGGTGGGAAGGTGGCTGCAGGGTGATATGTTACTCTTTAGCTGAGCTTCTTAAAGGTTTCTCTGCATTGTATCATGGTGTTGACTCCTCTGATTGCAGATTGGACATAGCAGTGGTTTGTAAACAACACTTTTTGTAAAACAAAAATCCTTGTGTTCATGGTCAGTGGATGGATTCATCCTGAGTTCTCAAAGCCTTTGTTTCTGAGCTCTCTTAGTTGGACTAAAAGACCCTGATGGTCTTAGGAACCACACTATATAGGAGCTGGTAGGAAAATAACCCACCAGAGTTTGTGCTCAATCCCAAAATTAGATTATGTTGTTGTGGATAAAATTTCTTGGTGCAACAGAGAACAGAGGGTCACTGGCTGTTTGAGCATGGATAACACTTCAGGCCGGAGGTATTTGTAGTTAATCTTCATAGTTACATGCTGGTTGAGTCACGAGGAAGCTCGGTGGTATCAGTGAAAGTGTATCCAATCTTTGAGGCTGACACACATCTGTAATCAGAAAATTCAAAGAAGTACAGGCAGTGCTGGCCTCATCCTTAGGCTAAGACCTTGTGATGCTTACCCCCGACTGACAATGCCCTAAGTAAGTTGTATTGTAAATTAATGCAGCTGGTACAGACATTGCTTAAGACCACTGCTTTAGCTGCAAATCAATCAGCTGAAACAAACAATGCATGGTTTCCACCAACAGAATATATTGTATAACCCATGCCTCCTGCACATATATTTCAGATATGCACTGTATTGGCCACTGGGGTTGGGCTCCCAGGAAGAGAGAAGGGTGCACACTCAGTTTGCCATTGTATGTGAGGTGGCTTAGTTGTGCTGGTAGCTGGGAGACTGCAGGGAAGCAGTGAGATTGTCAGGCTTTAGTTAAATTACAAATGTACCCACTATCAAAGAAAGGAATTCGAATTATTTTAAATGATGAGGAGAATAAAAAACCAGGAGGAAGAGAAGACGTGAACAGCAGCTGGCAAAGGTTTCAATTTAAGTGTACATTATTTGCAATGCGACTCATACAGGTACTGCTTCAAGTGTCTAGATCATCAGCTCATGGTGATTAGTGAAAACGCAAACATTTGGATTTTGTGTGCATTATTCCTTCTGTCTGAAACCATGAAATTATCTGCACAAGGAGCTACACCAGGTTCAAATTCTTGCACAGGGAAACAGCAATATTTGGAAGGAGTTACCAAATGCCATCAGAGCAGGGGCATTCCTATCTACTTTCAAGAATTTCTAGAGGACTCCCTTCATCAGAGAACACCTTCCCCCTAAACAACTCTGAAAGCCTTACGCCACTATCTTTCAGTGACTTTGGATGTCTATATTAGTGCTATTGGCCCTCCAGCCATCCCCACAGCTCTATTCTGGTCAATTTAAAGGGCTTTACATTTAAACAGTCTTTAACAGACCCTTCTTCTACCACCAGGGTCAGTACTTGTACCTTCATCAGTGCATTCGGGATGTACTCAGAGCCCGGAAGCTGCGCAATGAACAGGAGAGTCTCGTTCACCCTATCCTAAGAATGTGAATCCCACCTGGCAGAGAGGTGAGTGGGGCAGCAGTCTCAGTGTGGTTTACCAATGATCATCAAAGGAATCACTAATCAAAGGTGTTGATCCTTTCCCACAGAGACGCTGTGATTGTACTGCCTACGGAGTTACTGTTATGCTTTACAGTGAAACACAGCCATTTATTTTTCTATCAGTGTTCATATTTTATTCTGCAGATTATAATAATTTATGTAACGTGAACTGGAGTGTATCTGTGGATGTACTCTGTGTTTCTGTGTCATGATGAAGCTGTGAGTGGAAACAGCCTCAGGAGACTGAACATTTTGATCAGCTTTGATCACCGATGCACCCTCCAACTGCTAAACATTTGTTCAGACAACAGCAGACTAAGCTCCTCATTGAACATGTATATACAGATGAACAACAGTACCTGTATTTTACCTGTTCATCTTATTCTACCTTAACCTGTACCTGGAGATCTGCTTGTATCCACTGTACTTGTAGAGGTTCTGTTCCCGAATTTGAGCCTGTACCTGTACCTAAACATACCTGTCTGTGAACAGCTCATTAAACACACAGCACATGTATAAATTCCTGATTTCTGTGTTTATTGATCCAAATTGATTAAAATCCTCTGCAACAAGATAAAGTATGCAACTCAGCACCAACAGTGCAACATGTCAAAAATACCGCTACAACATCTTCACAATGCTGCAGATGGAACAGCACAGTAACAACGCTACATCAACACTACAAAAATGTACTGAAATAATACTTGAACAGTTATGTAACAACTCTGAAAGAATGATGCAAAAAATGTTGTAACAACACTGAATAACACTCAATCGACACAGCTACAACATCACAAAATTTCTTCAATAGCACTAAAAATGTTACACAAATATAAAAAATAAAAGCAACAAAAAAGAAATGACACTGGAACAACTCTGCAACACCACTTCAACAGCACTGAAAAAAATGGAGTAACAACACTGCAAGAACTATTTAACAACTGACCATTTTACATTAACACGACAAAATTGCAGCATTGTAACAACACTGCAGTAACTGACATTGTTACATTAGGACTGCAGCTGCCAAAAAATAACATCACTGGAACAAATCTGCAACAATGCAACAACACTGTAAAGATGCTATGAAATTACCCAACAGCACTGCACAAATAGTATACCAGTACTGCAAAAGTGCTGCAATAAGACTTTAGCAACACTGTAACAATACTGCAACAACTCTAAAATAACACAGCATCAGCAAAGCAACAGCAATGAAAATGCTGTAACAACACTGTGACAACACTGTAACCACTCCTTGACAACATAACATCAGCACCACAAAAATGCTACAGCAGCACTCTAGTAACCCTGCTAAAATACTCTGAAACCACTGCAACGATACTGTAAGATTACTCTACCAAGATTTTAACAATGCTGTGGTATTTCTGCAACAAAGCTGTGATAACATTGCAACACCTCAGGTAAATTACTATAATGATGCAACAACACTAAAACAATACTATGTGACACTAATAGAAAAAAAACACTGACAAAACTACAGAACATTGCAACACCTTGGAATTCTCACAGAAACAATGCTGTAACAATTGTATGACAGCACTATTATACTGCAAAGACACTTTACCAATTATAAAACACTGTTAAAACATTGCAATCATACTCACAGCAGCAACACTATAACAACACTACACTGTAGCATGCAGGAGGTGTAAGGTACAATCAGCAGAAGTACAGCACATCTGGTATGTGAAAGACTGGTCCACATTGTGTTAGAGTTTAGTAAAATTTTGAGTTAGTCTTGAGCTAGAGTTAAAAGTTTGCCTCACATGTTTAGAATGTTGTTTATTGTTGTGGATCTGATGTATGTGTGTTATTTTTCTACAGTGCATTATTGTGAGTCTGCTTTTTCTTAGTGTCTTTTGTATAACAGAGATATTGTTGTGTAATTGTGAAGTTTGTGTCATACTGTGAGTTTGTTTTGCTATTGAAGTACTGTTTGTATGACTAACTTATGTGTCATTGTGAATCTGTTGTGTGGTATTGTTGATTTGTTGCGTACTATTGGGTCTATGTTATGTCATTATGAGTCTGATTTGCGATATTTCGAGAGTCTTGTGTGTTATTGTGTCTATGATGTGTTATGGTGAGTCTGCTATGAGTCGGTGCGTCTCAGCTGTGTGCAATTGTGAGTCTGTTTTGTCCTAGGCCCTTACGCTCATCTCTGCGCATGCGCTTCAGGCCGCTGCAGAGCCGGAAGTTGAGCAGTGATTTAGCCCCACAGACAGCTAGCAGCGGAAAGATTTAGCGAGTTCACAAAACTTATTTTTTTGGCTGGAAAAGTTCTTTTCGAAGGAACCTCGGAGCTCATAGTGACCCACTAAGAACTCTCGATGGATTCTGACCGGTTCTGGTCGTTTATTTCCAGTGAAGAGGAGCGTTAGCGGCCTTTGAAAGAAGTTGTGATTGTTTTTTGGCGCTCCAGCAGCGAACGCTAGCTGCTAACTGCTAACGCTTTCTGAACGGACAGAACCGAGCTACTGGAGATCTAAAAGGGTCGCTAAGAACATAGCTCCTTCTCCGCCAGCTGGAGGTCCAGAAGGTTCGGATGCTGCAAGTCACTCCGCTGACTTACCCCGGTGAGTTTGGTCTAAAGTACCTTAAGTTAACTAGCTATTGCTAAGAAGCCGCTGCCTACTAGCTGCCATTACAGAAACATCTCTGGGAAGTTTCATCTGCGTGACCAGAATCCGTCAAACTAACATAGCTTTATGTGCTGGTCACACCTGGCCAGCAAAGGCTAGTGAGACTACTTAACTACATTGTCAAGTTAAATGGTTACTAACACTGAACATTTTGTGTATTTGTACGGACAAAACAAATTATAGTAAAAAGAAAATCCGTACACCCACACTGATAAATAACATGTCAGTGATTGAACGCTGCTGCCTGATTGATTGACTTAGTGATTGATTGATCCACAGGGGATGAATGACAGATACTGGCGTTGGTCTAATGTCAAAGTGACCTGATCAATTACCTAAAACTCCAACAGCTGCACAGTTTTAATTCAAAATCCCATATTTATTTATGTAATCAATAATCTATCAGCAAGTTAGGTGTAATGGATTTCGGTCCAATATTGAAAACAACAGCGCTTTTGTCAGTTCAAGAAAAAAAAAAAGTCGGATTCTTGTTTATTGTTTTGATTAATATAATTGTCTACATGTTTATGAAGAATTGTAAATAATTTTAAGTTATATTTGCAAGAGAAAGTAATCGCAAACAAGAAAACCTTTTCTGATTAAAAGTTGGATTATATTTATAATCATGCATACTTTTGTATATCCCAATAAGTAGGTATGATGACAACCTTTGGTTTGTTGTCTAAATAAACAACTTCAGCTGAAAGAGCATTAGAAGAACTTCCAAATGATACCAAGGTTAGATGTCAGTAAAAACGGAGGAGAGTTTGTGATTTAATTTATGTCCCTGTGTTTGCACTGAGACCTGTGAAAGGTTGTCACGCAGAATTACAAAGAATTGTTCAGTTTTAAGACTTTTTGCTATAGAAACTGACCTGAAATGTTCAACAAATGAGCTTTGATGAATCTTCGGCCATTTATGTTGACAGATCACCGTCAATTAATTGACTTGTTGCAGTTTTATTCAGCTCAAAGGTCACATTTGTTGCTGTAATATTTTCACCTTTCAGTCATAGATAATATACTGCTGTGTAACAGGCATTGAAGTTGTACTATTTTGTAAAGTAGACATTATGATAGTTAATTCCTGAAAATAAGTTATAAATTATTTCAAATTTTTTATGGTCTCTAGATTTTAAGCATTTGCTCAGAAATTAAATCTGTTGATTTTTGGTATTTAGGTACCTGATATCATTAATCAGCATCCACTTATTTTTAATTGACTCAAAAATGGTTTTGTTGAACAGAAATTTAATAAGCCCTGATCGACCCAGTCCAGGTGGTGGGAGTCAGAAGGACTTTGGCTAAAATAACATCACTGATGGACAATGTCTCCCACCCCATGTATGAAGCTGTTGCTGAGCTGAAGAGCTCCTTTAGCGACATCCTAAGTGCACTAAGGAGCGTTATAGGAGATCCATCCTCCTAGCAGCTGTTAGACTATTACCTTCATTGCTCCCAACAAAATCAGTGTGTTTGTATCCATGCTAGTATCTGTACAACTTTACCGTTTTTCTATTGTCACAAACTGTAAATAGTTTATATTTTTAATGCTCTGAGACATGCACATCTTGTACATTTCTGGTTAACCAACTCAGTTGCACATTCCTCTGGACTGGAGTATTTTTTTTTACAACTACACAGTATTCATATTGAAATTTTGCCTTACTGTACAGTATTTTTTTTTTTTTTATTCTTTATTCCGTTTTTTATACATATTTATATTCTTGTGTGAGTATTTTTTTCGGTTATTGCCTGTCACTGCCACTTTAATGCTGTTGCACAGAAATGTTCTTGTCGTAAGACAATAAAGGACATTTATACTCTATTCTTCTATCATGTCATTAATAGGCATGAACAAGATAGATAACAGACATATTATGGGTATGTTTATGTTATCATTGAGAGTAATTGTAAATTAAAAGCTGTTTTTGAGGGGGTGGCACAGCCAGTAGCATAATGACAAATCAAATGATTGGAGCACAGACTGCAGCCGCAGACTGGCTGACAGTAATAGACCTACGTTGAGTCAGATGCAGTCTATAGATATGACTAACTCAGTTAATGTTAAATGCTGTGTTCACTTGTAATAATCAATGGAACTGAAAGGTTTGAAGGAGGAGCCTTTAGGGAGTTTCCCTCACATCTTAGCTTAGAGCTTCCTGACAATTCCACATAGAAATCCATGAAAAACAATTGTCATACACGCTAATACAGGTGAGATAGGAAAATTAAAATTATTTGAGAGGTTTGTCGGAATAAATTAAATGTTTTCACAGTTTTGATTTTAATTATTAAATTATTATAAATAGAGTTAAGTGTTGGTTTTGTGCTCAGGTTTATAAGAGAAAGTTGGGTTCAGGATGCAGGGTCGTATTGATTATGAGGTAATAACTGATCATTGGATCTTCACACTGATTGCTACAGCTAAACATTCAAAGGTGGACTATTCTCATTATAAAGGGACATTTGTCCCTGGTAAAGTAAGTTACGTGGCAAGAATGTGAATACAGTTAAAATACAGATACATACATCTCAGAAGTGTATCTCTGTTTTGAAAGCATCTTGTAGAATACTGTGGGTTTAATTACGATTAACCCTCTTCTCTTTTTTTTTTTTTTTTTTTTTTTTTTTTTTTTTTTCAACAAATGTGATGTCCTCTAAACTCTCCATGGGTTTTAGCATCTCAGTCACTTAAAATGGTGTCAACTGGGAATAGAGGGCCATGAAAGTAAATTCAAGAAGCCAGATGTTTGGGAACGTGCTCTGTTTGCTCTGTTTGGGAACGTGTTTACCTGAGCAGCGGAACTTAAATATGTTAAATTCTCTGAAAGTCTTCATCCCATCTGGATGGACAGACGTGAGATAGGCAGCATTAAATCAGAGCTGTTGGTCAGGTTCTCCTTCGTTAAGATGAATAGAATTAATCTTCATTTTAGATAAAATGTGAAATTAATCTGTTTTCAGAACTGTGCTGTGATGTTGCTATTTTGACCCTTTGTGATTCATTACAGGATTCATTACAAGTTTGCACATTTCTTCAATCCAAAATCCATCCATGGATGTTGCTGATTATAAAAAATGTAAGAATAAAATTAAGTGTCGGGTTATTTGCGAAACTGGCTCAGATCATAAACTCCCTGTATGTATGTCACCAATGAGGGATAAATATCCACATTTTCAGGCAGGTGTCCTGTTTTAAAAACTTGCTCAAGAACATGTTGCAGAACTATTAAAAAGGGTTGTTTTACATTAGAGAATATCGTTTAATAGATTCAGAATTAGTTTGTAACCAGATGGAAGAAATAAACTTGTTGAATTTGTTCAGAGCAGAAGCTCTGTTTTTGTGTCTGCTGCTTTCTTGGTACTTCTCCACCTGATTGAAACCATGGCTGGCCAGAAAGCCAGCTTGGAGTCACATCATTCCACCAGTAAACCCATGTCTCCCAGTAAAGGTTTGATGCTCCCTGTATAGCACTGTGGGTTTCTATGGAGGATTAAACACCTGGGAGACAGTTTATATCCATAAATCTATTATTTCTTCCTGCAAACAGATGGCTGAATGTCACTGGTCTGGTTTATAAACTGCTTTAAACAGCATCCTTTGTTTCTGAATGCTGGTCCCTAGCCAACATTTCTGATGGCATTTAGCAGCAGCACTGAAAACAGCAGCTACACATCCAGTTTCGTTGAGAACTAATTATATTTGTAAGCAGTCTTTATAATCCTGCGGTGCTTGGCTTTGATCAGCATTTATAAACAGGTGATCCACACGCTGCTTCAGTTTCCATTAATAAACACCAACTGTTAAAAGACCTGACAGATTTTATTAACAGAGTAAAAAACAGCATTTCAGTCAGGATTTATAAACACCAGCTGTTGATGTTCAATAACCCTACAGAGTTTATGGGTTACAAATGGTGTTTCAGTCAGAATTTAGAAAAAGCAGCTGTGTTTGTGAATGGTCATTGCAGTCCTGTGGAGCTGATTTCTGATCAGTTTATAAGCCCAGGGCATAGTTTATAGATCTATCTGAAAACAGTGATTATGGACACATCTTTATCTGGTGTATTGACTATATGGTAGCGATATTAAACAGCAGGAAGATGAAATGTCGAGTTCATGTTTGAGAGATTATCCAATTTTTTTATTGAAGTTGAAACTCATTTGTTACTGATTTGCTCTTAAATTAAACAACATAAAGTGAAATTAACTCAGGAAGTTAAAAAGAACATTTTAATTGATTTTTAGTCTTCATAAATCCACCATAGGCCTCTGATGAAAGAGTTCTAACCAATTTCATAGTGCTGAAAGCTGTCCAAATGATTGGAACACCCTTTATGAGATGGTCATGATGTCTTTTATTGGGTTGGTCTCTGACAAGACTTATTTTAAAAAGGTGTTCTAAAAATGGACAAAATTGAATTGTAAGAAAAGCAGTCAGACTGCATGAGGAATGTCCCATCATCAGGACTATCCTGAAATAATGTCGATTTGACCTACAGAGCTGCTGTTCCTCCCTGCAGACCCACTGAAGCTCTGATGATGGAAGCAGAGCTGCTGGAGGCCGGATCTAGGTGAGTCCACCTGCAGAAGCACCAGTTTGACACTTCTGTGGCTGCTCTGGTGTCCTACTCAAGGTTTCCTCTGTTTCAGACGTCAGATGGTGCTCTGAAGAAGCCATGGGTAGCTGTTTAAGCTGTCCAGAGAAAGAGTCAGTTCCAGATAATCATCAGAGTAAATTCAAGGTGAGTTCTTGCCTCTACCTGCCTGCCTCCCCATCCACGCCCTCACTTAGTCACTAATGACCGTCCCACGCTCTTATTTCATAACCAGCAGTTTGTTCTCTCCTGTTCTACCAGTGAGAGCCAGACATGTTTAAGCTCTTCTCATCATTAGGTGGATAGACCAGTTGGGTCACCTGGAGCTGCTTCTTTAACAGAGGAGCATTGTAAATATGTTTGACAGCAGTAACAGCTGATTAGTTTGAAGGAAGTAGCTGTGAAAACTCATGTTGAACCAGCAAACATGTAATTGCTTCAGTCTGGACCATTTTAAGTGTTTCTGTTCCTGACATCAGATGTTCTTTATCTGTGGATGATGATATGGGTTTGACATCTTCCTCCTCGGGGAGTTCAGATGATTCCTTCTTTACATAAGCTGCAGTTCAGAACCGTTGTCCTTTCAGTTCCATCCATCGTATGACAATAAGACTGTTTGACGGTGGAAACCATTTAAAAGGTTGAAGCTTCTCAACCTTTTAAAGGGTCATTTTCATTCACAACATTTTTGGTTTGAAAAAATGAAGCTGAGCGATAAAGATTATATCATCACCAATGTGTCAAAGATGGAGCCATTTCAGATTATAGTTCTGTCGTGAACATTAAAACAAGAACTCTCTTTACACATCGCTTCGTCATTCACATTACAGAAGTTGATCGCGTGGTTTAAACCTCGGCAGCTTCCGATCAGGAAGGGCGACCTTGGTCATGGGAACTTCGGCTATGATCACACAGCAGGTCTGAAAAGGCAGCGCCTCTCAGTGACGGCTGCAGGCCTCAGACACCTGTCCACACTTGGATGGGCTGTACTAAAATGTAAATTTGCCCCATGGGGGACTAATAAAGGGATTCTGATGCTCAATTCCGTTTTTTTTTTTTTTTTTTTTTTTTTTTTTTTTGCGTGGTCGTTCATACTACTAATTAAATGCGACTGCAATCAGGCTTCTGTGTGAACAATTTGTAACCTCAAAGCGACCTGCATGCACAGAAGAATATAGATGTCACTGTTTAAGGGAGTAATGATGGATGCCGCCGTCTATGGATTGCTTTTAAAGCCCTTGAGCAATGGCAGCCGACAGTATTGTCACAAGGTCATAACAACACGAAGGAAGCTAAGAAAAAAAGCAATGTGCAGCATCGACTGTGACTGCACTGTGTAGAGAAGTCTGAGTGCATAGTGGGAAGCAGGAGTGGTGTGATGCGCTTTACTGACTCAGACTTCTTTCATAATTTCAGAATGTCAAAGAACACCTTTGATTTAATCTGTCAGCGTCTCTCCTTAAGACTCTTAACAGAACACTCCTCCACCCATGACCTAAAATGCGACATTACCATGCAGGCTGCAGATGCTTTGAAAACTATCAGATATGTATCACATTTAGTACAATATATGGAAGTGACACAAATCAGATTTTTTTTATTTTTTTTTATTTTGGGGGGGTGAAAAGATTGGAATTGGGCTGTTCAGACTGCCATGAAAAAGTCAGATGTGTGTTGCTTTTGCCTGCTGTGTAGATGTAGCCTTTGAGTTCTTTAATCTGACCTGGTGTCTTCTCAAAGAGCTTTGACAGGTTTCCTCCTGCTGGTTCAGTTCACATAACTTCAAAGCAAACAAAATGGTGGCAAATGTGACTATCTGGTCTGGAGTTCTGGAACGAATCAACATAATGATCTAATTCTTTCCGTGTCTGTAAAGTCGCTGGATGCTAGAACTGCTCAGCATCTCTACAGCAGCATTCACTGTAAAGCTAAAACCCCGTGTGTTTTTGTGCTCTTAGGTGATCAATGTGGACGACGATGGGAACGAGCTGGGCTCAGGCGTGATGGAGCTGACCGAATCAGAGCTTGTCCTCCACACCCATCGCCGTGACGACGTCAGGTGGCCTTATCTTTGCCTGCGCCGCTACGGCTATGACTCCAACCTGTTCTCCTTCGAGAGCGGCCGTCGCTGCCAGACTGGCCAAGGTATGTCTGTCAGATGAACCAGTCATAGCAAACCTGTCTCAGGTGGTTTCCTTCGGCCGTAAAAGTCTGTACTGTGGGTCCTGAACGGAGGAATCTTACATTTCTGTTTTGTAGAAGGTCTTATAGCTGTTGTTGCTGGGAGCCTGACATACAGATGATTGCAGATGTTCAGGGATCTCTTCAGACACAGGAGGTCTCAAGAAGCTATAGAGGTCCTGAGGCAAACAGGGAGGAGGTCCTGCAGGAGTATTAGGAAAGTTTCTTATTCTCCCAAAGCATAGACCTGTAGGTGCTTCAAGAGCATACAAACGTTTCAAATTGCCGTCAGAGACAGCGCCCCCTGCTGCCCAATCATAGCAGTTAGAGATGACCTGACCAAGGACTTTTGACTTCCAGTTCAGTCCTATAAGTTTAAGTATCTGCAGATGTTGATATTTACTCAAATCCTGAGTGTTTATACTAAAAGTTTTAGTGTTCACTATTTGCCTGAAGCAGAGACAAAAACATGTGATGGTGACATTTACTTTTATTAGTGATTAACACCATAGTGTTGAAGGTCCAATAGAACAAAATAATGCAATGCTCTAGTATCCAGTTCACCTGATGTTGCTGCTAAAGCTCCTCTTTTGTTTTTTTGTTTTTTTGTTTTTTGTTTTTTTTTTTTTTGTTTTTGTTTTTTGTTTTTGTTTGTTTCTCTGGTGAACTCCACAGTTGTATCCTCGGTTATTATTGCTGTAATAATCCAACATGACTTCCCAACTTTAAACATTTTCACAAAACACAGCCATATCCCCACTGATATTTTCTCCTTTTCAGCGCTAAAATCTTTCTGAAGAAGCTGATGATGAGGAGCAGAGGACTCTGTCATGACAAGCTCCACCTTTATAGTTTACTTTGAGGAGTCTCCTAATCGAAAAAATACATCTAATGATATATTTGAAACATCTGATTATATAACATCACTGTGTATATTTGATTCATGCAACATGTTTTTGAATGACTATAGGGTGGAAATCTGATTCAATAACATTATGACGCAGAAAGCTGAGATGTACTTGACACACCCCATCCCCAGCAAAAACATTACATTAGGCTTATCTGTACCACCGGCTCTGACACAAAGGTTTCGGATCTCTGAATTTTCCAAACTAGCTGGCAGCTGACCTTTGCTCACTTCTCCTGTAACTAAAACTAAATCCCTCTCAGTGATCTGGCATTTATAAACCCAAATCATGTTTACATCTGTGTGACTTTCTGTCACGCCTTTGGCGCACCCAACATGCTAACCTTCAGGCATCAGAAATGGTGCTGGGAAATATAGAAAAGAAAAAAACAGAAATAAAAAACATAGAGGAAAAAGGATAGAAAATCTCAGAAAAAAATTTAAAAAGGGAAAAAAAAAGGAAATGCATAGTCATGGTGACACAAGATTCTGTCCCAGTATCTCTCCATGTATGATGAGTTCACGCTATCTTACCAGCTTATGATCCCGTCATTTTGTTTTGGTGTTGTTTTAGTACGTGGCAGTGAAAAATCCTTGGGGTGGGATGCTATAACCGAATAAAGCTCCTTAACGGAAAAACCCAAAGACTCTTGATGTCTCGAGATCCTTTGTTGTAACAGAATGCTGTTTGTGATTAATACTGAAGTCTGTTATGTGTTGACTATAAACTGTCCTGGTGCCACGACTGCATTATTCAGAGTTCTATTTTTGTGTCCTTCAGAACTAAATCATTGATAAATGTCGTGATGATTGTTTTTTTTTTAATAGTCGGAATTGCACGTGGAGGCACATCTTGATGCAACAACAATTGATTTTATGTCTCACCTCTACTGATTAACTCAAACATTCAGAGTAATTTCAGAGAAAATTTTGCCTTGATGCAACACAGGACCATGGTGTTTGGGTTGATGGGATCAGATTGAGCCAATCTCTAATAATAATGCACTACCAAGACTATGGCAGCAGGTTGTGGGAAAGTTTTTGTTATTTTTATAGTTGGGTGTTATTTTTAAAAATTGAATCCATTTAATCTAAACATTAAAAACTACATCTCTGGGAAAGATTATTCCCACATTCCAATCAGGAATAGTCCAAATGTACCACACAAAAACCCTGATGGATTTTTTTTTTTTTTTTTTTTTAACCTCTAGTTCTAACATCATGATGTTAGGTTACTCCTTGGTGACTGGGGGTCACTGAGGAGGTGGCAGGGAAAACTGGAAAAGTGTGTAATGCTGAAATGGAAAATGTTGAGGTTAAAGTTGCACTGTGTCTCTCCCCGTGCACGCTCTCAGGACCGCGGGCTGCTCAGGGTTAGGAGGGGGTCGGTAAGTCTCAGACGGGGTGGGGGTGATCAGCTGATCAGTATTGATTATGCTGTGAATACACAGGGATCAAATATTGTGTTTGTGCTGTGTTTCCCTTGCAGTCTGCTGTGTGTTTCCTGTTTTGTTTTTTGTTTTTTCCCCTCTTCCTCGTCTCTCAGGTGTTGAGATCAACTTCACATCATCTGTCACTTGTTTTAATGTCACTCAGTTGTCGTGCAGATCTTTAGGTTGTCCTGTCTGACCACTCAGAGGGTTAGGCTAAAGGGTTTGGTCCATATAAACAAACAGTAAACTGGCATCATGAATGGTGGCAGTGCTGTTGGAGTTTAGATGGTGACAATAAGATGATAAACAGAATCCGTTTCCCTGAGGTTCCCAGCTGCTTTCTATGGAGTTGAACACTTTCTGTCCAATCTTAGAGAGAGAGGGGGAAAAGGATTAATACATGGATTATTGTTACATGTCCCTATGAGTTCCAGTCAGCTGACCAATCATCACAAAGATGATTTCTGCCCCCAGCCTTGTCTCTTCCACTTAAACTCAAACCTGTATATGTGTTGTTGTGATTTCTGTTTCTCCCCCCTCGGTGGTGTAATCAGTGTCTCATGTTCTTTATTCTTTGTGTGCTTGCAGGTATATTTGCCTTCAAATGTTCTCGAGCTGAAGAGATCTTCAACATGCTGCAGGAGGTGATGCACAATCACAGCATCAGTGTGGTGGAAGAGGCAGTGGTGGACAACAACCAACAGGGGGCGCCCACTCCTGCAGGTGCACACATACACTCTTGTGAAAATTCCTGTAATCAGGAGATGTTTTAAGCTCTTTTGGATGTCAGAAGTCACATGTTGCTGTTGTCAATTAGGTGTGTTTCTGTCTTTTGGCTGCAGCTCTAGGTTATTCAGTACCTACGGTGCCCAACGGGGTAAGTCGGCTGCCCTCGGTGGGCGAGACACCGTCTCACCCATCCACCCGTCACCCATCTGTGGCAAGCACCCGGCTGCCGTCTGTGGGAGAGGAGTCCACGCACCCGCTGCTTGTAGCCGATGAGGTGGTAAGATGAGTGCCTGATGACCTGACTTCACTTCACGTTCACATACTGTTTAAACATTAAACTAACCTGACTTCCCCCTGATTGTCACAAGACCTTCACTTGACAGTTAAATTTAAGTTAACGTTACCTGACCTGACATTCACTTGAGATAGAACCTGTTGTTTGTGAGACATGCACTTAATATTTACACCTGATTTGTTGCAGGTGCACACCTATGTGAACACCACGGGGCTGCTGGAGGAACAACCCAGCCCGCTCACTGTCATCACCCCCCTGGAGAGCCCCACCTCTCCGCAGTCTCAGTGTCCTCCCACCCCCCCTCCTCCTCCCAGGGCCCGTGTGGAGCTTGTGGCCCCTGCCCCCCAGCCTGAGCCCCAGGTTCTGCTGGAGTCTCAGGGGGTTCGCTTTGTGCTGGGGCCCACCCCTGTTCAGAAGCAGCAGATGGAGAAGAAGAGACAACAGGAGTTGCAGGAGGCCGCTGAGCTCCAAGAGACTAACGGCCCCATCCCAACCCCTGCCCCAGCTGAGCCACCAACCCCTCACTCCAACGGCTCCTCCTCCAACCCATCCACGGCTACCCGTCGTCACCGCCCGCCCCCCCCTGACACCCGACTTGCAGAATGTCAACAACTCAGCCCAGCGGCGCACTGCTCTGCTGGACTATGAAAACCTTCCAGCGCTGCCGCCGGTTTGGGAAGCTAGGAAACCGAGCGCAGAGGAAGAGGAGAACTCCGATGGCAGTCTGAAGACACCATCGCTCAACGGATACAACCACCACACCACCCACAGCCTGCTGCATCACTCCTATTCCCACCCGCTGTCCGCTGTCCTCGAGCCCTCGCACAACTATGTCAACACAGAGAACGTGACGGCGCCGCTGAGCGCGCACCGGCCCGACACGGCTCGGCGACGCACCGACGGACCAACTATTTTCAACTTCGACTTCCGCCGGCCGCCGCTGCCGGGCCATGTTGAGCCACCCAAAACTCTGAACTACATTGAGGTGGAAATGGACAGCGGCGGAAACAAGGGTGCCTCGGATGGCAGCAACCCCCACACACCTCGCACCCCCACCTCCCCACTGCCCCCGACCACGCCTACACGGCGCACCGAGATGTATGCTCTCATCGATATTGAGCGCACTGCCGCCATGTCCAGCCTCCAGAAAGCACGGCCGCGGGACGACGGCACGTCTCGCAAGACGAGACACAACAGCACGGAGCTTCCCACTAAGAGTGCCGCGTGACTTTTTGTGGCAGCCATGGAGCCGTGCATGGACTCCATTCAGACAGGATCTGTTCACCTATGGAGGTGGACTGGTACTATAGCAGATGTAATACCTCTGATGATGATGATGATGATGTAACAGACTGCTTTCCTTATATGGTACACATCAGTATTACTGAACAAACATTCCAGTTATCCTTTTGTACGAGTCACTGTGCTGCTGTAAGATGACACATGTACAGTAGATCTGACACAATAAATGTCTGCTTTTATTTGTACTCGCTGACGAGCGCCTCGCCTCTTCTATCAGCATCATCATTCTCACACACCAGCGTCATGATCCAACATCTTCATCCTTACACAGCATCATCCTCCTTACAGAGAGAGATCACTCATCTTCATACAGCATCATCATCACACAGCATCATCCGACTGCAGCATTATCGCAGCAACATTCTCATTCAGCATAATACACAGTCTTCATCAGTTGTATGTTTAGATCATATTGACACAAAATCTTAATTTGGGATAAATCTTTATATACCTTTCTTTTAGGAACCATATACCTGCATTGTTGAGTGTTTTCAACAACAAACTCCATAGATGATTGTTTACGTTGAGATGTTCGTTTCATATCAACTGTAAACAATTTGTGCATGATGCAGCATGGAGTCCAGTAATTGTTCAGACCAGAACACAAACAAGACAGACAAGTTTTAGCTACACCTCATCATCACCCTGTGGACATAAATCCGTTTTTATGCATATGTTTTGCCCACCAGATGGCGCTGTTTTATCCCTAATGAAAGCATGCAGCTTATCCCACGCGTACTTTTTTCTGCAAGGCTGCCTTTCTACTGAAATAAGTGTTATGTCACCATTGTCATAAGTTATAGGCATTTTGTTTTTAGTGTATTTATCGATAATAACTAAGGTAACTATGTAAACATACTGGCCTTTTAAAGGTAAATATCCCATTAATATTTGGTTTGTAAATATATAAGTACTTTCAACAACCAGTTTAAAGTGGAGAAAATGGTCTATATTTTTACAGCTGATTTCTAAAAAGCTGGCATCATAAGGGCCCAGTTTTTCAATAAGAAAGCAAAAATGTTAAAAAAAAAAAACAAACAAACAAAAAAAAAAAAAAAAAAAAAAAAAAAAAAAAAAACGGATACAAACCGATGTAACTTCCTTTCTAATTGTTTTCCCCCTATATAATTAGGTTAAAACAAAAACAGTGGAGCTTCCTGAATGGTACGAAAAACTTTTTGATGATTTAGTAATTTTAAGTGCAACAATTCATTTACATTTTTACCGCAGCTTTAAGGAAACTGAAATCTTCTGTCCTTATAGGTCCTCGTGTTTTTGTCACTCTGCCAATATTAATAAATAAAAAATGCATCCAAATCAGTTTTGATGCCAATTTCTGACCCTTATTTTTTCTATTAAAAATAATGAATCTTTATTATTATTATTAGTAGTAGTGTGTTATATTATTATGGATATTAATATAGAGTATTATGCATCACACCCACTCTTTATTACCGCTTACTGAAAATAGCTGAAAGAATACAGTCAGCCAATTTTACTTCATATAGGCTGACTGCTGCACTTTGTCTCTGTGAAGAGAACTGTTTTTCATTGTTCCTGCAACAGTGACGATAAAGATTTATTCTATTTTATGAAACTATCAGAATAATCTAGCGTTTCCATAAAGAAAACTACGTTTCCCAGCAGGCTTGTGTGTTTCAGGCGTAACGTTTCACAGTACAACCAATGAGAAGGAGGGACGTTCCCTTTTCTGTGTCCGTGAGCTAAAAGCTGTTTGAAAGAGCGGCGCGCGCAGCCCGGCTCTGGCACGTAATCAGGTGGAGAAGATGGCGGCTGTTTTGGAGCGCAGTCTCGTGGAGATCTGCGGGTTCGGGCGGGAAGCGGAACGGCGGTTCCGAGAGGTCACAGTGAGTCCAGGTGAGAGCCAGGTTCTCACGGAGCCAGGTGGTACCGGCTTCTGGTTCTAAATCCTGTGTAACAGCAGCCGGACCGTACAGTTGAAGCTAACAGCGCTGCTAACTGCCTGTGCTCACGGTCCTCCATGGATTTACCAGTATGGTGATGGTTTAAGCAGGTCAGCTCCCGTCAGGCACCTGTTAACAAGCCTCACCAATCAGTAGGGACACTGGAGTTAACGGGTTATTGGCTCATGTTTGCATCATCAGATCAAAAAAGTTCTGACCGTCAAAACTGCTACTTTTCCGGTTCCGATCAAACGGCTGATCCAACCAGAACCATCCTTGGACCTATTTTATGTGGGAGAATATATGTTTTGTGTCAATCATTTTATATAATTTGGTGACCGCAGTGGGTTCAGTCAGATCCTAATGTCATTTACTATGTTAAGTGCTGGTGAAATTCCCACTGCTGAGAGAATGCTCTTGTTAATCACAGAGGGGGATTCCAACACATGGAAAAAATGAGCACCGATATTATACTTTGGGCCAAAGTATAATATCTTCTGCTTCTTTTAAACACATCACAATACTGCACTGCATCATTGTCACATGCCCAAACAAATACCACATGGAAATAAACATTGGTTGTTAATATTAGCCCCGTTTTTCTTAAAGGACCCATGTGTTAAAAGATGACTAACGCTGGCCAATGTTATATGCTGATATATTGTGCATCCCTAGAAAAAAAAAAAGTCCTCTTTGATCCAGCTATAAGTTTGATGGCAATTGCTGATGCAGAAGGTGGCACAACCAATTAAGTTTATGAGGCAATTACTTTTTCAGGGTCAGATTCCTTTGGGTAGCTTTTCCCCTGTGTTAAAGAAACTGACATCAGAAAACTTTTTGTATGTTCTCCGTTATCGTTGTCAAAAAACAACAACAACAACAAAAAAAAAAAACAGTTTAAAACTGAGAAAGTTAAAAACAGAAAAAATAGCCTAAACAGAAGAAATATGTAAGTGGATAAGTAGTCATTCAGCACTGTAGGTTTCCTTTGCAACGCTAATTAATGTACGGAGGATTGAAAACTTTTAATTCAGCAAGATTTGTGTAAAAAGCAAAACGGACTGATATCGAACTGAATCTGTGACACAATGAAGGTTTGGAAAGCTGGTGATGTAGAAGTCTGGAGAGTTTGTTTCAAGAAGATGGTTAGTTTATGTCATTTTAAAATTAAAGTCTCAGTCAGAAAAACAAACGTCCTGCATTAAGTCCTGGTTCAGGGAAAGTTCTCCGGCTGAAGTTAAACTGTGATAGTTAGGAACCAGGCTCTGCACTTTTAGAAAAATACAATCAGCGTATCTGTCCACTGGTGGAAACAAAGATGGTCTATTGAGGGATCAAGCTTCACCCTGCTGAGATTCCACTCCTGATTATCTGGTGTCACATTTCTGTGACTAACAACATACCCCCCCTTCCCCGTCTGCAGGTGTAAACGCTCCTCCAGGTGGATTAAAGTTTGCAGACAGCGCCGGAGCGTTCCATTATGACGAGAGCGGCAAGCTGCTGTCTGTCACCAGCAACCGCTTCATCCACTGGTGAGGGGGTGACAGTGATATTGCCATTTGAAATTTAGGGTTTCTGCCACTTGAGAGTCCTCTCTGGGTCCCTGTTTTGCTGCAGGTGGACGTCAGCAGACACAGTGCAGCTGGTGGAGGAGTCTCTGGACACTAACTTGCTGAATAATGCCATCAGACTGAAGTTCAACTGCTGCAGCATTCTGCCTGGTGGAGTCAACATCCAGGAGACCCTAAATAACATCATCATCCTCATCTGCACCAATCAAACTGTCCACAGACTAATTCTTCCTCATCCGGCGCGCATGTACCGCAGCGTGAGTCCCCCCCGAAAAAATGTTTCGTGTTCCACAAACTGAACCATCTGCTGAGCTTCTCCTGCAGAGTTCCAGTCTGCAGCTTATCGGCAGATCCTTCTCTCTTCTTCTCTCTGTCTTCACCCTCTGTCTTCTTCTCTGCTCCAGATCAACTTTGTTTCTTGCGTGTTGCTGCTGATGTGACATATTTCCTGCACGTTCTGACCAATGATGGATGCCGTTTTGTTCCAGGAGCTGGTTACAGAGCGCCACATGCAGTCCATCTTCACTGATGTGATGAAGCTTGATATCCAGGACCCGGCTCACTGCGCCGTAATCCCCGGCTGGGCGGGGCACACAGCGGTTCCCGGCGCTGTGACGGCGTGGCTCAGTTTCCATGGAGACGCTCACTTTGCTCTAGCTTCACCTGCAGGAGGCATCACAGTGGTGACGCTGCCCCCCCACGATTCGCAGGGTGAGTCACATGACCTCGCTGGGATCTGGGCACATGTGCCAGAGCAGGCAGTCAAGCTGTGAGCGTGCTCGTGTTTGCAGGCAGCGTGTCAGTGGTGGAGCTGAAGAGGAGCTCCATGATGAGGAGGATCTCTGGCTGGATGCCCACTGCCATCCGGGGGGAACAGAGTCCGGCAGACCTGGTTCTGAGTCTGGCAGTCCGGGAGGAGGAGGAGGATTCGCTGATCTTCGCTCTGTGTCAGGATCACCGGCTTCGCATGTGGTCACTCATGGTGGGTCCGTTCACTGTTCTCTGAAAGAGTCCTGAGATTCTAAATGTTCTGTTACTCAATCAGAACAGAACCATGATATGTTGGGGTGTTTGATTCTGATAATTCTTTTTGAACTGGACCTGGCTCTGTTTCACTCCCCAGGAGCAAACGTGTCTTTTGGAGGCCGACATGTTGGAGTACATGCCGGCCTGTAAAGGAGTGAGGCGACTATCGGGTCAGGGGCACCGTCTGAGGCTCGCCTTCTCATCCAGAACCGGGCTCTGTCTCTGTGTGTTCCTGGCCGTCCCACAGAGAGGACAGTTCATCGTCCTGCAGCTTGTCGGTACGGACAACAACCGCTACAGCCTGGAACACATCTCTTCTCTGTTCACCACGCAGGTGAGCCACCGTAGAACTACAGGTCTAAACCCATGAGACGGCTCCGGGTTCTTCTTTTTGTCTCTCTCGTCGAAAATGGACCTGATGCATTTTTTTTTTTTACTGCAGGAAACTCTGGTAGACTTCACCCTGACCCCAACCGACGTGTGGGCTCTGTTGGTGGATGAGTCCAACTCTGCTGTGGTCAAGTACATCAACTTCGAACAGTAAGTAGGAATGTTACAGGCTTTGCTGTCTCAGAGGTTCTGATTCACACTCAAGGTATCTCTGTTTTGCAGCAACACCGCGGGTCAGTGGAACCAGGTGTTTGTTCAGCCACCACCAGAAGAAGAAGTCCCAATAGGAGTGGACCTGGACCCTCGGGTATGTTCGGCCACACACCAGCTCAGAACAAATCTATAGGCAGTAATCAGGACAGTCCAGTAGTTTTATCAATTTCAGGTTGTACCAAAGTCTGTGGTGGTGTGAAGCTCTGGTACTGAGCTCTCTGGGTCTGTAGTGGGTTAAATGTGTTTTTTGGGGCCAGCAGTTTCTCAGTTTATCAGCTGCGAGTCATGTCTCATCTGTGCTCCCGTTTCAGGAGACATATTTGGAGCTTCTCTTCTCTCCACTGCGCTTCACTGCATCAGCCATCGTCAGAGCCTTGCAGGTGAGTCCACTGTTTGGGGCTGTTCGGGGCTGAAGTTCGGCAGTGCTATGGCTTCATGGTTCTGGGGCTTCTCTACAGATCTTCCGTCGTGGGTCTGAGAAGGTTTTGGATCCGTCCTGGGAGAATCTGAGGAAGGAGGTGACCCAGGCTGTGGAGAGCGAGGTAACCGTCTTGACTTTATGAGTAGCAGGTGTTTGAGCAGGTAGACATAAGTTACGTTCACACCGCAAGCAAATTGCTGACTTTTTCACGGCAGTCTGAACGGCCCAATTACGATCTTTTCACCCCACAAAAAAATCCGATTCATGACTCTTCCATATGTGGTACCTAAATCAGATACATATCCGATTGTTTTCAAAGCGTCTGCAGTCAGAACAGTCGTGTCGCATTTCATCTGACTTCTACATCATTGACGTGAGACATGCATCAGAAGAAGCCGGATGTAAACAGCGGGTGAAAATTATAGTTATGAAAGAAGTCTTTGTCAGTGAAGCACATTACGTCACAATCCCACAACTCCTGGTTCCAATTACAGTTCGATGCTGTGTGACGTCGCCGTTCATCTGCACATGCAGATTGCTTTGGGGTCGTAAACCGCTCACACAGAAGTCTGATTGCTGTCACATCATTCAGTACTATGAACAACCATGAAAAAAAAAAAAAAAAAAAAAAAAATCTGATTTCAGCAAAAAAAATCGGATTCGCGCATCAAGACCTGCTTTGTGAACATAGCCAGACGCCTGTTAAAACTGGAACAGTAGATGGCGCTATCGCTGTTATTGTGCTACCATGATTCTGCTGATCAAAACAAACTCAAAGTTTCAATGTCCCAGTGACAAAGACTGAAACCAAGCCAATCCTTTCTGAACATTAACTGTCCTGTTTAAAACAAAGAAACTGCAAGTAGGTAAAAATAAGTAATGTTTATTTATAAAGTGCCTTTCACAGACAAATTCACAAAGCGCTGAACAACAGAAATCACATGTAAGTTTTACAAGCATAAAAAAGCACAATAAAATCACAAGCTGGTTTTTAACAATCTCCAGAGTCAGCAAAGCAAAGCTGCAGGGGGAAACTGTTTCACAGCTTAGGAGCCACAGGCTGAAAGGCTCTGTCCCTCTTTAGGTTTTAGCCGAGTACGTGGAACAACCAGGAGCCTCGTGCATAAAATAGTGCGCAACTTTCACACTAAAAGTTGGCATAGGGACAAGTTTTGAAAAGTGTGGCACACAAAAAAATTCAGATGTCTAAAACATCTGGTTGCGCACCTTTCCTTTATACGTCCCAATCTGCCTGAAATAGAGAGCAGGTGCTGTGTGGACCGCATCCATAACTACAAATGTAAATTGGTGTAAATACTAGGGCTACAACTAATGATTATTTTTAATAATTGATTAATCGGGCAAAAAAATTATGTTTTCATTACTTCCTTTTAGGGGTGCGATTTCTTTAACTTTGGGTGATTGACGATCGGTCAATACTTACAAGTTAAATTGATCTTATCCACCGATCTTTTTTGCCACCACAAAGGTTAGAGAGAGGGCTGGGTTTAACAATAACTGGCCTACTGTTTTCAACTTTGCAACTTTTTTGCTATATTTAGTACAGAAACAGATCGATACAAAATCAGTCAGGCTTTTTCAATATCGGTGACCATCCAGAAAACTGCAGTGGGTGCACCCCGACTTTCTTTTAACAGCTATCAGTCTGTAGAACAGCTGATTGGTGTAATATATGTAATGACAATTAATACAAACAAAACATATGTAACAGCTATTGAAGAAGTATTTGAACATGTCTTGAATATCTCTATATATTCAACAGAACACTCCTAATGAAAGAAAATTGAAAATGTTCTATCATCTAAGTCTTTCCTTACCAAGCTCAGTCATATACGACATCCAAACCAGGTCAACACCTGTTATTCGGTGATGACTGGATTTTTGCTGCGTGTCAGCGGCAGGGCTTGAAAAACTTCAGCTATTTCTAATTGTACTTTCGCCATTTGTACCACGCGACTGTTTCTCTGCGCTCTCTGTCTGGCGCGAGCACACCTGACTCAACGCGTGTGAACTTTGGTGACACAGAAGCGCGTGTTTTCGTCCAACTTTAGTCAATCTTGGTGTTGGCATTTTTAAAGGTGCGCGATGAGCTCGTGCACGCTGAGCAAGTGGTGTAACTTGGCGCGCGCATCCTCTTCAGTGCGCTCAGTTCAATGCGTTAACTATAAACCTAGTTAGCAAGGCGGGACGCCCCCCTTGGATAATGGTAGGGGAAACACTGAACTCGCTTCATCCTCAACGATCACTCCAACATGTTTCCTTTTCCATGCTATGTCAAATCATTTCGCAAAGGTTGCATATTATGCTTCTTTTTTTTTAGCATAATGAAGCGCTTTAACACTTTGAGAACTTGGGTCGAACCGTTTTCTCTGCGCAGGTCATTTCTAGAATTGACCCAGTTCCCTTTGAAAACACCGCCTCCGCCCTGCTTCCGTTCAACTTCCTTGGCAGTTTGAGTGTTTTTATCTCTTTTTTCAACTTTAATTCAGTCAGCCAGCATTAACAAAGCTCTGCCGGTGAAGAAAACGCTCCGCCATGGTGAGTAAGGCATAAATCGCGTGACACGACGAATCGATAATGAAATTCGTTGCCAACAGTTTTAATAGTCGATTTTTATCGATTTTATCGATTAGTTGTTGCAGCCCTAATAAATACCCAGAAGGCTCCCACCACTGTCCAAATAACCATGGCAACTGTTCCTTCCCATAGTAGTAGAAGTAGGTCTAATAATATATTTTACTTAAAAGGCACCTTTTAGGACACATAAGGTCACCTCACAAGCTCTAAATTTTACAGCAAAAAATTTGAAATGGAAAACAAAAAAGAACATTTAGAGAGTAAAATGATGTGTTGATTATTCTAAGTGGAAATGCTTGTTTGAATAGCAAAGCTTTCAGCCAGGATTTTAAGGACAGACAGCATGCATTTGGGGTGAGTGGGGAATGTTGAAGCATATTCCACATGCAGGATTCATGTGTTATATCAGGCCAACATGCCGCTACATTTATTAGGCACTTTTCCACATCACAGATAAGTTGCACATTTACAGAAAAGAAGTGCTGTCTATTCGTAAAGGTGCATTGACAAAGCTCTACCTGTCAGCCAGCTCCAACTGGACCAGTAACGCATGGCTCCTTCTAGTTTCTCTCTGTAATGCTGGAGCCAGATCTGGGCAGAGCTCCAGGATGAAGCTAGACCTTGTCCACCTTAAGAATCATCAAACCTGACCTGTTTGGAGTTAATCTGTCGACACCCCTGAGAACTAAAGTGCCCCTTAGATAATTTACATACATGTCATGCACACAGACCAATGTGCTTTGATTTACATGTGATCAAAACTGAGGAAATTTATTACTTGCATCAATGGTGGTTTTCCAATCTTTTTTTTTATTATTACATTATTGTATGAGACTAAATGTGGTTCAGTTTCATTATTCAAGCTTAGACGGTAAAAGAATAAAATCATGAAAAAAAAACATTGGGTTTGATGCTCCTTGAGTTAAATAACACTGAATAGATTCACCTTTCATTGCATTTAGATGAGTTTTGGTGTGTTGTAGTTTGAAATTGTTGATAGAAAAACTGCTTGGCTGCCGCACATTTTCACGGCAGGTAAAAAAATTTGCATATATTTATGCAAACTTTCAGGCCTCGTTCATGTTTATACATGCTGAGTTGTGCATAAGACATTGCGCCGCAACTGTTTTTGTGCGTACGCACGC
Source organism: Anableps anableps (assembly GCA_014839685.1). NCBI lineage: Eukaryota > Metazoa > Chordata > Actinopteri > Cyprinodontiformes > Anablepidae > Anableps > Anableps anableps. The sequence continues at coordinate 14,390,213 of CM026073.1, forward strand.
TTTATACATGAGGCCCCAGGAGATTCTGTGCTTTGGATTGAAGGCTATGAGGAGCTTACGTTTCTTTCACTTTATAGTTTTTGTCCGTAGAAAACGTAGCAGGCTCTTCTGTGACAGTGAGCAACTTAGACCTCTTCTTCAGGTGTTAAGTGTGATGTGCTAAACAGGTTGATTCCCTGAAAATGAGTCAACAGAAAGTTTCAGCCACACGGCAATAATCTTAAAATGTGATCAGAGGTTGTTTGAGGGATTCAACTCACCTGTGTTGACTGACCTATCTTTTTCCAATCTATCTCTGACTCCCCTGTCTCCCCTCTCCCCCTCTTTCTCCCCCATGCAGTTGCAAAGCAGCGTCACAGAGTTCGAGTTTTCCCAGGAGGAGTACCGACAGCTGCAGGTGGAGTTCTGGTCCCGGTTCTACTCCTGCTGTCTGCAGTACCAGGAGGTGGAGTCCACTCCTCTGGGTCTGACGGTCAACCAGCATACTGGGATGGCCTGTCTGCTTCGTAGGGTGGGTGAGGGGGCGGAGCTTCTCACTGATTAACACTGGTTGGTTATTCAACCTGATTGCCTGATTGATAATAACAGACAGGAAACAAACAAGAAGATATTTCAAACTTTAGAGTCTTCTTCAGTGGTCTTGGAAGAAACCAGTAGAGACCAGTCCTGTGTCCATAACCACCATATTTTAGTTAGAAATATAAAGCAACTGAATTTTGTTTGTTTCAATCCACTTGAAATGAAAATAACGTTCCGATATATTGGTTGATTATTGATCAATGTGACCTCACCACAGGTGTCTGCTCAGCTGATCCAATCAGGTCTGTGTGTTCATATTGGCAGCACCCTCTTCTGGTTTGCCATGTTGTCCAGGGTCAAATTGTGTCAACAGCTTCTGCTCTTTCTGAATTAATCCGTTTCTCCTGTCTGTGTGGTTCAGGGCTTTGTGTCGTTCCTGCTGCCGTGTTTCGCTGTGGATCACCTGTATCTGTCCTATGATCAGTACCTGCTGTCTGAGGAGGACACGCCCATCAGCGATGGTAACCAACCACTGATGCAGGGGGGTTGAGGCATGTGACCAACATGTGGACAGATTAATGTCTCAGCTCTGCATATTTTATCAGGACGATCTCTGAGAAGGAGGCCACTCTGTTCACTCGCATTACTGCTTCCTGTCCTCCTCAGATCCTGATGCGGCCCGGGACATCCTGCAGCTAGTCCGAACTCTGCGGCTCATCAGCGACACAGTTTCTGCTGAGATGGCGTACGAGATGGAGAAAGCTCTGGAATATCTTCAGACTCCTGAGAGAGCTGCTGAGCTGGTCCTGGAAAACATGGTGTGCAACGACAAGTAGGTCACCTGATGGGTAGCCCAGACTCTGACCCAACCCCAGACACAGAGCGGATCATTCTGGGACACATTTTGGGACTCTACTTTCATTTGTAAAGTGACTTTGAGTGTTATGAAAGGCACTCGTAAATAAAATGTATTATTACTGTCATTAATTTTTATTGTTATTATTATTATTATTATTATTAATATTATTGACCTGTTCTCTGTAGAGATGGCGTGATCGAAGACATCCAGAACAAACTTCAGGACATCCGGAATCCCATGGCAGCCATGATGGCTCTGCTAAGGGAGTTGGATCTGGAGACGGACTCTGAGCTGGGCGGAGATGGACCTGTCGCTCCAGGTAGAAGGCGTGAACGCAGACTGGATGTACGGTGGGTGTGAGTGTGGGACTGTAATCCCTGCTCTGTGTCTTGCAGGTCTGAGTGTCAGGATGAGCCTATCTCATCTCTACGGCAGCAGTTGTGCCATCTCTGTAGTCTGTCAGGCTGTCTGTCACATGGCCATGACCCGAGCACAGTTCTGCAGAGACCTGCTCATACTGCAGAAGCTATACCTGCACTTCGGAGACAATGTAAGTTCACACTGAAGTATCACATGCAGTGCAGCTCTGAAGAAGCTGGCTTTGCTCTTAATGTCACCAACCAATCGCCTCTTTCAGGAAATGGCTGAGAGTCTCTTCTGCCTGAATAAAGTAACTTTACAAGAGACATAAATTTCTAGATCCAGAGTTAACCAGCCGTACTGAAGGAGAGTTGATAGTTAGAACTGACAACCAGCAGATAATCAGCTGGTAACCTGCAAACAGGGTTTCCATCAGAAAATTTGCTAAGCTCAGTGGTAGGGGTGCAAGGGCAGTCCACCAGCAGCCAACCGTGTTTTTGTGCTTAAAAGTTAACAGGAAATTTGACTAGGTAGTGATGCATTAGAGGAAGACATTATTGACAGTACTAACTATAGTATCGGTATATAGTCTTATAAAGGGGAAACACAAAAAATACAGTTAAAATAAATAAAATAAAATACATTTCAGTAAAAATTTCAGTTGAATCCTAATAAAGTAATCAGCCAGTGGATCTGAAAGCAAGCTATGTAATGCTGGTCACATTTAAAAGAAATACTACCTCAAATGGACAATGATGAGTAAGCATATTTGCATGCTGTTCTAAAAATTCTTGAGGCACAAAATGTTTTCCTAAATCTGAGCGTTTATTTAGTAGTGTTTTGCTTTGAGGGTTGGGATTGGTTATTTATCCAAGCGAATGCAGTATCTGCAAGGATACTCTTTGATGGAAAAGACTGGTGATTGACTGGTGGTATGGTTCATTTACATTAATTTTATCAAGTTGCAAGAGGAGACCAGCGCTAACTGCATGCCAGAACAGGTATTGAGCGAGTGCATGTGAGATGTAAACGCACATGGCACAGTTTTTTTCTTTCTTCATAAAGATATATGCACTCACATCAGTCAAAATACAGTCAAAATAAATAAACAATGTCTAGTCTAACAGGGGGACAAGTTAAGCCTGGTGGTCCACCATGCTTAGAATACACTGAGGAAACCCTGTGCCAACCACCTGTTGATACCCAGATTCTGAGTTTTATTTTCAAACTGTTTCTGTTTCATCTGTTCTCCTGCAAGTCTGCATGCTCACTGCATTTGTGTGTGTGTGTTCAGGTGTTTCTGGGCGGGGGAAGCCAGTTGCTTCAGCTCCAGCAAGATCTGATCCCTCGGACCTCCCACCTCCTCTCCTCCTACCACCTCCTCAAACACGTCAGTCAGAGCCTTGCTTCCTCCGTTCCCATGGACACCATGTGAGTATGAGCTGAGAGAGGTGCACACTTGTACACACAAGTACATCGATGAGTAAATCCTCCATGACCCTCCCTGACTTCCTGTCTTCCTCCCTGTTGTTTCAGAGATGTGAACCTGCAGCACCTCACAGCACTGGAGCTGTCAGATACGCCGAGCATGTCCATGGGTCGATCAGGTCAGAAACAACGCATGCTCACAAGTTGTGCTTCTCTGAGCTTCATACCTTCTGTTGGAGAAGTTTATCCCTGAAGTCCTCACAGTCTGAGTTTCCGCCATCAAAAGTGCCCACCTGAAGCTACCAAACACTGCTCTGCGTTCAGCGACACAAAGATTAGACAGAGAGCTGCAGTTGATAACGTTAAATAAAAAAATCTTTAAAAACTGCTCTGCTGCAGCCAAATATTGTAGAACAAAACAGAGTTTCTACATAGTTTGTATCGACTGAATGAGGGGGTCGATCTGCTGATGCATCCTGGTAAAACCATGAAGGAAGACAGTCTGGGCTCATTCGGTTTGCTAGAAAGCCATGTTCAGGTTGAAGGAGGCTTCTCAGACTCTGCTTTGATCTGAACTGTGTCTCCACAGTGCTGAACCCCCAGACAGTCCTGGAACTCTTCTATCAGACAGCAGCCAGAAGGATCATCATCTCCCAGATATTTTCCCAGCAGCACCCTGACTCTTTGCTGCACTGGACCCACATGATCTCCAACGTGGTCCAGCTGCTCGCTCAACTGCTGTATCCTTCATCAGAACATAGAGCGAGCCTCACATTCCTTCTGTTCTCGTGTGTTCCTGTGTGTTTGTCTTAACTGGTGTGTTCCAGCTGGCCCAGTAACCCTGGCTTCCAGTTCCCAGAGTGTCTGATGGCCAACTGTCAGTTTACTCAGCTGCAGGTGAGTCGTGTTTGATCCTGGATCAGCTCTGATCTCACTACAGGACACCTGAACAGAACATACCTAAATGGCCTTCACATCTAGTCCAGCTTCTGTTTGATGAACCGAGATGGTTCAGATCGTGCTGGTTCTGATGTCTCCGCATCCATGCTGGTCTCTTTTCTGTCTCTCTCCTGTGTCTCACACATCCTTCCTGTCCCCCTGCAGGAGTACGTGCGTCTGACTGGCCCGTGGTGTCAGGTGAACATCGGCTCGTGCCGCTTCGTGCTGGCTCAGTGTTTCCTGGCGAACGGAGAGGGCCAGAAGGTAGGTGAACATTCTGCTGCATCCATAAACTATCAACCTGCTCACCTGAGATCCTGACATCACTTCCTGTTGTGTGTATGTGCCCCAGGCTCTGCGGTGTTTCCAGGAGGCAGCGACAGAGGTGGAGAGGGAGGAGTTTCTGATGAAGCTGACGAGTAGTGAGGATGAGGAGGTGGCAGCCAGTCCGAGGTTACAGTACTACAACAAGGTAAAGACGCTCAGGTGTTTCACAGCTGCAGCATCACCTGCGTGAGATCACATTCACCTGTCCTGTGTGATCAGGTGCTGCGGCTGTTGGAGGATGTGGGTCTTCCCGAGCTCGTCATCCAGCTCGCCTCTCTGGCCATAGCAGAAGCAGATGATGACGTCCACTGTCAGGTATGAGGGGTGGCCTGTTGTTGCAGGTGGAACAGATAAAAAAAAAAAAAAAAAAAAAAAAGTAAACATGTCGGCATGTCTGTCTGCCTGCAGGCAGCGCTGTGGACAAGAATCTTCAAACATCACTTAGATCTGGGACACAGCAGTGAAGCTTATGAAGCTCTTACCCAGAACCCCGACAGCAGCATGTACGTGCACGCGCGCACACCGAACCAGAATCAGAACCATCTGAACCTGGGGGAGCGAATCTCTTCGAGTTTCAGATCAGGCTGTGTTTGTGTGTAGTGTTCTGATGGATCCCTGCTCTGCTTCCAGCTCTCCGCTCATGTTTATGTGGTTTAGGTCTCAGAAGGCCAGTCTTGATTAAAGTCAGGTCCAATTTCCAAGTACAACAACTGAAATCCTGTTTGTTTTCCAGGCAGCTGGATTGTCTCCGTCAGCTGGTTGTGGTTCTGTGCGAACGCTCCCAGCTGCAGGATCTGGTCCAGTTTCCCTACATGAACCTGCATGATGAGGTGAGACTTAACATTTTTTAGAACACAGATGCTGTCACATGACTTGGAGGTGATCAGTTATCATTGATGATCAGCTGTAATCAGCAGTGATCGGTTATCAGCAGGTATTGGCAGTGATTTTTGACTTGCAAGTCGTTTCCTTCAGGGTGTTCTACTGATCAGTGTTCAGGTTGATTTCAGTGGTCCAAATGGATCTTCTGGCCTTCTTCCCAGCTGGTGGCTGATCTTGTATAGTCACGTAGTTTTACCAGTGCGTTTGTCATGATGCAGCGATACATCATGCAGGTCTGACATTTTGGTCATGTGACCCCCCAGGTGGTCGGCATCATCGAGTCTCGTGCTCGTGGTCTGGATCTACTGACACACAACTATTATGAGCTGCTGTACGCCTTCCACATCACCCGACACAACTACAGGAAAGGTTGGACACAGAAGCTCTTTTTGCACTAATCTGGTCCTAGTGTTAAACTGGTGTCACTGGTCTCTTGGCTCTAAAACTACAGCATTTGGTTTAGCACTGGAACCACTTTCTTGGGAAATCCCAAGGAGTTGTTTGGATGATACCTCACTGATGTGAGTCTGTCTGTCTCTCAGCGGGGACGGTCATGTTTGAGTTTGGAATGCGTCTCGGTCGGGAGGTCCGAACTCGACTCGGTCTCCAGAAACAGGTAAACTGTTACCTCGCTGCGCTCAACTGTCTGCGCCTCATCAGGCCCGAATACGCATGGATCGTCCAACCCGTGTCCGGAAGCACAGTACGTGCACGCGCACACACAGTAACACATGTACCCAGTAACACAGCAGTGTGTACATTTAACTGCGTTTCCGCTTTAGTATGAGCGCCCCGGGGCATCCCCAAAGAGGAACTCAGATGGAGAGTTGCCAGCAGAACCAGGTGAGGTGCCTTCTTGTGAGTGGGCATGGGGGTGGTTCTGTGGTTCTGGAGCTGATCCAAAGTGTGTTTCTGCAGCTGCAGGTAGACGACAGGTGGACATCCTGGAGCTCCACGACCTGGAAAAGGAGTACTTCCTGTCCCGCGCTCGCCTCATGCTTGCTCAACACCACCCGCCATCTGCAGCCATCGCAGGTTGGTACTGAGCTCCACACTGGGTTGTGCTCTAAGCCGGGCATATCTCAGTCACATGACACACACATAGTCATGTGACTGTCGGCATGAGCATACACTGGTGAGGTTATTGATCAGCAGTTTTCCTGAACGGTTCACTTGCAGCAGCTTCAGTAGTTTGTGTAACAGAGCTGATCGACCGACTGATGGTTGTGACTCTTTGATTCAGGCAGTGCCTCTGCGCCGGAGCTCGTTCTGCTCCTGGTCCAAACTGGACTCTTTGACTCTGCTCTCTCTCTGAGTCGCATTTTCAAACTGGATCTCAGTCCGATCTTCGACGCCCTGACCTTCAAGTGGGTTCACAGAACAATAAGATCTCCTCACTCCACCTGCTCTTCTCATCCTCTCCGTTTACCTGCCTTGTTATTTATCTGTTCTTATGTCCAGATGCATCCAGCTGCAGTCTGGGGGGGAGGAGCCTCAGAATGAAGCTTGGAGCTGGTTGGCTGCTAACCAGCTGTCGGTTGTGAACACTAAGGAGTCCAGGTGCGTTGTTGCTGATAATCACACTGATCAAGAAATTGATCAATAAGCAGCAGAACTCCAGAGTCTGATCAGTAACCACTGTGACTCTTTCTCTTCCTCAGTGCCACAGACGAGGCATGGCGGCTGCTGGCCTCCTATCTGGATAGGTATCCTTCCACCAACGGGCAGCATCACCGGCACGTCATCCACAAGCTGCTGTCACACGGTATCCCGCTGCCTGATTGGCTACTGCAGTCCTACAAGGTGAGAGGGGGCAGGGTTACACTCAGTAACAGTTGAACAGTCATGAGACCTCAACAATCTTCAGTTCATCAGTTTATTGATCCTTCAGATGGGCTGAATGAACTGAAGTCCATCAGTGGTCAGTGTGACATGAAAAGTCCTGCTCAGTCAAATTAAAGCATGTTTGTGTGTATTTAGTTTTGGTTGTTTAATTTGTTCATTTTATTTGTGCATACCCTGTTTGTATTTTCTAGCGTGTGGACGCTCCTTCACTGCTGCGTCTCCTCCTGAACTTCGACCTCTTAGAAACGGCAGCAGAGCTAGTATTGGAGTATGTGGACGCCGTGCTCGGCCGGGGACACCAGTACTTTGGGATCGAGGTACAGATTCTCTCCACCCTATCTGTCACCAGCTTGCTGGTGGAGTGATTTAATGGGGAGTTGTTTCATTGTTGCGCTTTTATTTTTTTCTTTTCAGAGGCCACTGTCAGCTACGTCGCCGCCGGCCTGGCTACCGTACACCGCCATCGATCAGCTACTACACGCCCTGAGCGAGACACAGACACACAGCAGCGTGAGTCACTTCCTGTTGACATCCCAGTTGTTTGTTTACCCGTTTTACTGCTTGAGTCTCACTCTGGAAATATTCTCCTTTTTTCCCAGCTTCACAACAAAGTTCGAGACAAACTGGACGAGTATCACAACGTGGTGCAACAGACAACCGAACGCCGACTCGCCGCTCAAAGACGAGTGGCAGCGTGAGACAAGTTGCTGCAGACCTGATCATTTACCAGTTTTCTATGTTTTTTACGTGTAAATCTTCTAATTAAAGTGTTTTCTAATGTTTCATTCATTGTTGTTACTCTAACAGAAATTTTCAGATCTTAAAGCTGCAGCATGTAACTTTTACAAAAATGTTTTTTCCATATTTGTTAAAACTGTTACAATGTTGTGCCAGTATGTTATGAGACAGATAATCTGAAAATATCGATCTCTTCCTCCCTGAGCTGCTATTGTTGTCTAAAGAAATGCACCACTCCCAATCAAAAATCAACCAATCAGAGCCAGGAGGACTGTATTAGCATTGTCAATCACTCTTGTGTACACGGCGCCAAATGTGCTAATGGCGGAGAAACAATTTACCGTTCCAGGAAAACCATTTATCCGCCGTCATCGGGGCCGTGCTAATTAGCCTTAGCATTCATGCCAGGCTGTGTTGTTATGAATTTTATGCATTTTTCATAAAATTCATAATGCAGCATTAAAGGGGCAGTTTTATGGAAAGTCAACTTTTTTGAGCTTTACATCATGTTTTAATGTTATTCCCTCATCCAAAACATACCTGCAGTGTTGCTTTGATTCTTTCATGCATTTTTGAAAAATCCTTTCATCTCCTGTGACAGCCATTCAGCTGTATATAATGCCTGGGTGGATACAGCTCCACCTTCAAGGATGCAGCTCTTCCTCAGAGTTACAGTTTCTGAGCTTCTGCCTCACAGAACACCCCTCCCCCACTCAGCTCCTTCATCTTGCCAGCAGCAATTAGCAAACACCTGGTGGAACTGCACATCTGCTGAGCTCATTATATGAGCTTTTTGTTAGTGAAATACTGGTAAAAACATTAAAGGATTAACAGAGGAGCACTGGTGTGATGACTTCCTGAAGGCGAAATTTCAGAAAGGAGTTTTTAAAGAGACAGAGGCTCAATTTCAAGGCGTTAAAAGAAATTTTCCTTTGTAATTTAAGTCATATTTAATATTTACAGCGTTTTTGTAATAACTGAAGGTAACATAGTTACTTGATTATGCTATAAAATAATTCTGTCTGGAAAATACATAATACTGCCTCTTCAAAGGTAAGTGAACTGAACTATTTAGATCTTTTTAGTCATGCAAACCCTTCAAGCCACATTTACGCCAAGTCTAATACACCCAGCTTCACACAAACGCATTCTTGCGCTTAGTAGAGCGGTGTTTCAGAACATGAAGCCAATTTAAATATTTGAAGACAACACAAACAAAAAAATGCAGTTTTTAAATGAAGACTTTTATTAAGGGAGAAAAATCCAAAACTACAAAAAAGTGATTACGCCCCCCAATTAAAACATAACAGTTCACAGTCTCTGGCCACACCTAAGCCTGATTACTGTAACAACTGTTCTCAATCAAGACATCACTTAAATAGGACTTCCTAACAAAGTGAAAAACATCAACAGATCCTCAAAAGCTAGACATCATGCAGAGATTCAAAGAACTCAGGAACAAATGAGGAAAAAAAAGTAATTATCAGTCTGGAAAGGGTTACAAAGCCATTTCTAAAGCTTTGGGACTCCAGCGAACCACAGTGAGAGCTGTTATCCATAAATGGTGAAAACATGGAACACTGGTGAAGTTTCCCAGGAGGGACCAGCCAACCAAAATTACCCAAGGCGTGCAGTGACAAATTATCCAAAAGGTCACAAAAGACCCCACAACAACATCTGAAGAACTGCAGGCCTCACTTGTCTCAGTTAAGGTCAGAGGTCATGCCTCCACCATAAGAAAGAGACTGGCCAAAAATGATCTGCATGGTAGAGTTCCAAGACGAAAACCACTGCTGAACAAAAAGAATAATACAGTCATTTCAATTTTTCCAGAACACTTCTTGACGATCCCAAAGACTTTTAGGAAAACATTCTGTGGACTGACAAGACAAAAGCTGAGCTTTCTGGAAGTCATGTGTCACATTACATTTGGTGTAAAAGTAACACCGTATTTCAGAAAAAGAACATCATGCCAACAGTAAAATATGGTTATGGTAGTGTAATGGTCTGGGGCTGTTTTTCAGCTTCGGAACCTGGAAGACTTGCTGTGATTAATGGAATCATGAATTCTGCTGTCGACCAAAAAATCCTAATGGAGAATATCCGTCCATATGTTCATGACCTCAAGCCAATACCAACTTGGGTTCTGTTGCAGGACAATGATCCAAAACACACCAGCTCTCTGGAGCTTAGACTAATTCTAAAGCCTCATTTTGGGTTCTGATCCCTAAAAATAATTTAATTCATGGATGTTGAATTTGTGTGAGACTGCCTAATCAAGGAGGGGGAAGGAGATGTCTCAAGTCTGATCAACAAACCAAAAGGTGACCTTAGACACGTTGCATTAGGCAGTCAATAATGACAAGTTGTTTCTTTTCCTACACTGTCTTCAAACTCAGAGAGGATCCAGGATTATAAATCAAACATCCTTGTAAATAAAATAGGTAGTATCTTCAGGCTTGAGATACTTCATCTTCAAGGTTTCAAACAGGCAATCGTTCTGCTTAATTAAAAAAAACAAAACTTCCGAGTTTAATACTTTGATCGCTATATAAACTTGTCCAAAGATAAATTTAAAAAGCTTCTTTAACACACTTTGGCGACTACAGGAAATAAGGCGACACTGTAACATAAAGACATTCAGGATGGCATTGGCATTAGATAAGAGGCTGTTATGTATCTTTGAGAGTCCATCAATCATATTTTAAGCTTTTTGAAAAAACAGCTTTTGTGTCTGAAATATCAGATATAGAGTGTTCACAGTCAATACTCAACATTTACAGGCCAACTGAGACTCAGAAAATTGGAGAAAAACGTATTCCAGAAATTAGAAATGAAGGAAAAACAGCAGCTGTCTAACATCTTTAAATCTTTGTGAGAACATTGACTCTGAAGGTCCTCACAAAGACAGAAACTCAAATGAGTTTGTAATGCTGCAGGAATTTTGTTGGGAAACAAAAAGAGCGCTGTCTACTTCAATCAGTGTGTCCGCTGGTGTGTATGCGTTTGTGTATTTGGGGAGAGCGATTCCAGCAAAACAGGATGTGATTTTCACTGGACATTTGACAGAGCTAGAAGTGTGGGCCTCGGTTGGTTATGTATGTGAATCTGGGAGTTGTTTTTGAAAACAGCCCGCATTCCTTTGGTTCAGACCGTTTCCTGTCAAATTTCTTCTCTTTTTTGTTCACAAGTAATTTTTTTCTAAGTCTTTAAGGGGGAAGTTGCAATTTTCTAACGACTGAAATAAACATTACTCATCAATTCCACAACTTCTAGGTCGGGGTGTCCAAATTCAGTACACAATCCTGCATGTTTTCTTTCCCTAGTGGCAGTAACTACCTCCTCAGCATGTCGTTAGCTGCGTTTCCATTACAAAGGTGCGCAAATCTCTGCCTATTTTCTGCAAATGTTGAAAACACACAATTTCGCAATTAAAATCACACGTGAATAAGCTTGTTCACGCGATAACTCAATAACAACATGCCGCGCCATGATCCCCCAACTACTTCTTGTCATCTTCTTCGTGGTTTGCGCCAGTGGCAACATCCGGTTGTTGACCATAACTTGATGCAGGTGTGTTGAACCAGAGAGAGAGCTAAAACATGGAGGATCCCCGCCCTTAAAGATGCAGTGTGCAACTTTTATAAACAATATATTTATAACATGTTTGTTTAAAACTGACACTGTGTTGTGACAGTATAACATGAGACAAATAATTTGTGAAAAAAAAAAAAAAAAAATCGAGCTCCTCTGCCTTCTCTCTGTGGTCCTACTGCCATGTGCAGAAATACGTCGTTTGGTCAGAAACAACCAATCAGAGCCAGGGGGAGGGTCTTAGCGCTGTCAATCACGCTCGTGCGCTGCTCCACCTTGCTCTCTGCTAAGCTACAGCTGGTTCCCCGTATGGGAGCCTGCCTTGAATGGGCAGGTAAGTAAGCACGGCCGCTGATGACGGCGGATAAACAGTTTTCCTGTAAGGATAAGTTGTTTCTCTGCCATTAGAGCACTGAGCAAGGCATGACTGAAGAAGTCTGTATGGTTTATGCGACCTGAATATACAGGGGGATGGGTTCATTACATGAGATAAAGACTGTTTCTAAGACTTGAGTCTCAGGCTAGGGCATATTCTCAAAGAATCCTAAGATTAAAACTATCGACATCTATTTTGGAAAATTCTTAGAATTTCTTAAATTCTAAATTAAATAAAGATTTTCCGGAGAGTTTTACCTCGGTAAGATAAAAGTTATTCACATAGCACCTTAGGCTTTCAGATTGTGATCAAATGTTAGGAGTAATGAGTGAGAAATTTTAATAAGCCTAAGAGTGTCTGAAGCACCAAAAATGGCAGAAAGACAGTCAGAAAGGTGAGAAAAGTGGATAAAGCCATCCCAACTCCCCCATTATATGTTGGTCGTTTCATCAGATCAAACAAGCAGGTAATTACAGGGAATTGCTGGCTGCTGAGTGTCGACATTGATATCAAATAGGTGATATAGTAAAATCACCAGCATAGTGAGAAGCTGTAACAAATCACAGTAATGATGAGAGTGTAAATCAGGTGTGATCAAACGTGTTACAGTTTTTCTTCGTTGCTTTGATGCCGTTGTCAACTCAGACTCCACGTTTTCAAAGCAGTTAACGCACAGGCCTAAATAGCAGCACTCATATGGTCAAAGTGACACATTCGTTTGCAAAAGGCACTAAACCAAAACATTTAAAATATGAAGCAAACGCAAATACTGCCTTCAATCAGCACAACTAGCAACCAAGTGTATGAACTCTTCCAATTAATCATTACGTAATGTACTACAAAATACAGCAAGACTGTATTTCGGTCCAGGACAACCACAATTGGGAGTTAAATTCTCACATCTGGTTTAGATGAAGATTTAGATGTCAAAGCTGCTAAAGAGATGCACCATCTGGTTCCAACTCTGATCATTCCCATTTGAATGCTGCTCTGAGCATCCTGATGAAGGATGAGGGGGGAACTTTTCCTTCAGACTGCAGCTTTTTTTCCCCACCTGGAGTTTAATAAATCTCCTTATCACAAACAAAAGAGAGAATCTGGGTTTTCATCAACATTAGGAAATCTGTCACACAGCTAGTGGATGGCACATTTTCACCAAATTCATCAGATCCACCAGAACAAAACCCTGGTTACTGTCTGCAAATTTTCATCTGCTTCCCACATGCTTAAATTCCCTAGCTAGGAGAAAGTTAGAAGTTAGGAACAGAAAATCGGTTGCATTGCTGCCGAAAAAAGGAAAGAACTGCAGAGTTTAGCTGAAAACTTTTCAGTCCAACATTGGTCAAAGCTCTGATCTTCATCAGAGCTTTGACCAATCAGAGAGCACACTTATAAATACCCACCCTACTAGTGTGGCAAGCACTAGGTGGGGCAGTAAGACAGAGTCAGAGGACAGGATGGTGGATCTCACCCTCAGAGCTTAGATCTGCTGCTCCAGAACCAGCAAACAGGATGATGATCCTCCATGAGATGGGACAGTGGTTCCCAACCCTGGTCCTCAAGCCCCTGTGCATGTTTTAGATGTCTCCTTGCTGTCACACACCTCACTTAAATAACTGGATGAAAAACAGGCTTCTCCAGCACTAGATGATATGCAGAGGAGGTCATGGGTTTTGTATATAGAAGAGTTGAATCAGGAGTGCGGGAACAGAGACGCACCTACAACATGTAGGACATGGGGGCTTGAGGATCAGGGTGGGGAACCACTGAGCGAGGACACCAGGACTGAGGAGCATCTTCTTCCCTGAGGATCACAATCCTTCGGCTTTCCTCTGTATGTACTAATGTCCCCATAGTTTTAAAGTTGTCTTCTCACCTCTGAGGTGATTTTATATTCAAAGGACAAACTAAAGAATTTTTTTTTTTCCACTTCTGCTTTGGACCGAAATTACTTACGCCCCAGGCAGATTTACATTTAAAGAAGATTGTTGGAGAGAAGAGTCAGACATCTCTTAAAGGTTAATCAAATATTGTGAACGACTCCTAAAATTATTAAAAATAATAATAATTTATCTTTTAATAAATAAAAAATTATTATTTATAACCCTCTCAAACAATGGGAAAATCTTTAATGACATTACAGCAGTTAAACTTATAATTGCGGAGCAGATTTTTGGACATTTCTGCTAGTACACAGTCTTTGAGGTTGGAAGGCCTTGGAGCGTTTTTATGACGAAACATTGAAGTACTGGATAAAAACAGCTACAAAACCATTTCAGTTTTTGTATTTAGGAGATTTCATTGATGTTTTAGTTTAGATTTAACATTTGACTAAAACCACTACTACCTGTCAAGGTTTTACTAAATCCGTTAACAGACTTTAGTGCTGCAGCCGATCCCCTGCGATTATTAGAGATTCATTTTGTAAAATATTGCATATTCTTTAGTCTAATCATTTAACTAGAAAATTTCTGAAGAAATTTAAAAGGGCACTGCCAAAGTGTGAGGCATGTTGTGGAAAAACCATCAGAGGTGTCAACATACCGTCTTCGCTTCTGAACACAGCACGGACATATCTACAAACTGAGTGTTGAATGGCGTTTGTAGGCGAAACCATGATGACACAGTAAATCCTCCAAAATAGTAGGTTTTTTAGGATGTCTTCAGGACCTCGCTCCATTGACTTTGTATGGGATAGTTTTTCGCTAATTATGTCGCCATGGTAACTCGAAACGAAAAGTTGAGTAAAAGCATACATCTTGAGAACGAGCTGGAATTTTTGATGTATATATATTGTGGGGGTGCACGCTACGGTTCAGGCCGCATTAACGGAGAAAGTAGTTTCGAGGTGGAGAATAATAGGTGCCTCCATGCATTGCATGGGAGGCAGTGCATTGCTGCTCTCCTATGCATTGCTATGGCAGGCCCCAACCCTACCTAGGGTCTAAATAAGTCCCAGTCTGCGGGACTCTTAGTTTTGCAAAGATCTAGATGTTACCCTATAGGGTATACCTGATTGAATGATCTCCTCAGCACATCATCAAAGCTCAACCATGGCGGTTACTTCAGGGGTTTTCACTGTTTTCAGTGATGTCCTGTAGAGCAGTGTTTCTCAGCCCTGGTCCTCAAAGCACACTGCCCTGCATGTTTTAGATGTTTCCCTGCTTTAACACACCTGATTCAGATGATTGCAGTTTAGCAAAAGCCTATTAATCAGCCAGCAACTGAAATTATGTGTGTTGAAGCTGGGAAATACCTAAAACATGCAGAGCAGTATGCCTCAAGGACCAGGGTTGGGAAACTTTGTTGTCGAGAGTGCCTACACTTGAGGCTTGAGAAACTCCTCCCACACACAGAAAAACAAGAGACATGTTTGAAAACCACAGAGACTCTAAAAGAGATTTGATGAGAAGAACAGCTGCAGGAACCTAAGAGAGACTGAAGCTGAGACAAACAAACCGGTACAGTGAGACAGAGACAGACCGGGACAAAGTTGTGGAAAATGTCCTGGTTTGAGTTTTGGAGCAGCAGGCTGCAGCCCGCAGAGCATCTGATGACAACTGCTCAGCTGACCCCCTCCCAGAGGTGAGTCTGTCTGAAGAAACATTCTCTGCTCTGTTCTGTTCAGTGGAACCTAAAATTCTGGAGGCTGAATTTATCATGTGTTCTTTCCAATATTGCTGGTTCTGATCCGGTTCAGGAGGCTATTTTTCACTGTACCGATGGAGTTTTACTCCTGGCTGATTCTCAGCCTGCAGTGGGGCCCCACTGTGGGCTCCCAGTGTTTGACCACGACAGATACAAAGAGGTTTCCCTGTAAAGGCTCAAGAAACTGGCAGTAAATCAGTCACACCCAGAAAAGACTGAACATTTCTCTAAACATATTTCAAGACCATCTGTCTGAAATGGATTGCATCTAGAATCCTGCAGGACCAAGAAACTCTGAGCTGCTTTCAGACCTGCAGTGTTATAACAGGATGGGAACCATGCAGAATCATAACCTCCAAAGAGCACAGAGTGTGTCTCCCCCAATGTTACAAGAATGTTATAAAAACTGCAAAAATAATGATAACAATAATAACTAGAACATTTCTGAAGAAATTTAAAAGGGGCCTGCCAAAGTATGCGTGTCAACATACCGTCTTCACTTCTGGACACAGCACGGATGTATCTACAAACTGAGTGTTGAATGGCGTTTGTAGGCGAAACCATGATGACACAGTAAATCCTCCAAAATAGTGGAAAAATAGTGGGGTTTTTTTTAGAATGTCTTCAGGACCTCTCTCCATTGACTCTATATGGGGTAGTTTTCGCTAATTACGTCGCCATGGTAACTCGAAATGAAAAGTTGAGTAATAGCACACATCTCGAGAACGAGATGGAATTTTATATAATATAATAATATAATATAATATAATATAATATAATTTTATATATATATATATATATATATATATATATATATATATATATATATATATATATATATATATATATATATTGTGGGGGTGAACGCTACATTCGGGCCACATTAACAGAGAAAGAAGTTTCGAGGTGGAGAATAATAGGTGCCTCCGTGAATTGCATGGGAGGCAGTGCATTGCTGCTCTCCTATGCATTGCTATAGCAGGCCCCAATTAGGAAATCTGTATGTGGAAAACTATAAAATTTAATTGATGTTGTTGCTGAGATTTCCTCCACTGATCTCTAGGAACAAGCTGTTGTGCAGCCTGTTTGTGAAGTGAGTTCTCACCCTGAGGGGAGGGGGAATGAGGAGGGAGTTTTCAGGATGTGGGGGAGATGAGTTCACCTAAATGCTCTAAAGAGGACAGCAGAGAACCCAGAACAGCTCAAGTCCTGCAGAGAAACTGTCAGTAGTGTGCTGGTAGCAGTGAGTCAGCGAGGTCTGCAGAGTCACTGAGCGTTCTTTCTTTTCATTGTTTCAGCATCAGTTACTGATATTCTGTCACAGAACCAGTCATAGTAGAACTGTTTCATCCTACAGCCTGTGTCACTTAGGCTGATGTGAATACAGTAGCACAACACAGAAATTCATCCATCCACCCATCTATCCATTGTCTGCACCAGCTCGTCCTTGAAGAGAACCCATGCATGCATGAGGAGAACATGGAAACTCCATGCAGATAGACCCCAGGCTGGGATTTGATCCTTGCTGCAACAGAACAATGCTACCAATTGTGCTAATGTGCAGTCCCCATCACAGAAACCATTCAAGGGGAAACCCCCCCCCACTTTCAATATGAACACAGAACATGTTATACAGTCTAGTCAAAGGAAATATGTCGATGCATGTCAAAGCTGAACTGGTTGAACTGGTACACTGGTGCAGGGAAGGGGAGGGTACTGCTAAACCAATTTCAGGTCCAAACCTGCCCTCTTCTTTTCAGTTCATGGGTTCTTCTTCTTCTTCTTTTTTTTTTTTTTTTTTTTTTTTTTTTTTTTTTTTTTTTTTTTTTTTTTTTGCTTCATTTGTGACTGCTGTGACCCAGCACCTTTACCTTTGCATTTTGGGTTTAATTTTCTCATAATGTTGTTCCCATCACTACAAGTACATTTAAAAGGTGTGATAACTGTCCATATGGGGTGAAAACCTGCCCCCTGCTGGTGCTGGATTGAGTTTCAAACATCCAACCTAAAACTGACCTCACTGCATGCATGTTGAGCCTCATTTAAAGTTTCTTTTGGACAAATCACAAAGATCCCGAAGTCTCCCTAACAGCAGGGTGCATTAACAGGAAATAAAAAAATCTAAAAAGGATTACAAGAAAACCAGCAGCGCTGCAGTCAAGAGCAGAGAGGAAACCTGCAGCTATTGCTGTGTAAATTAGTAAGTTAGAATACCGTCTGGCCCAAAAACTCTGAAAATTTGCACTCATGAAGTTTAGTCAGCATTGACTATAAATTGTTTTTAGTAAATTGCCTCTGGTAGGCTGATAAAGTTTTTCAGTCTTTGTTAAAATTCAACAAAAATGGCACTCCCCAGTATATTATTCAAAGTTCTGGTAAAAGTGGATAAGTTTCACACCAGATTGAAATCTGACGGTGAAGTAAGAATGACAGGTTTCCTCTGAACTTTGCTGAATTATTTCATATATAGCAGGCTTTGTTGTGAAGGAGAAGCAGAAGGCAGGCAGGTTCAAGGGGAGTGTATATTTAATAAGAATACAAATTTAAAAAAAACTTACAAGCAGACAAACTGGAGGCAACAGAGGAAAAATAACAGGAGAAAAAACTGAATTCCAGCAGGTGAATCTGACAAGGACTGACACAAAATAAAGGGTCTAAAGAGAAACAGATCAGTGCAGATCAGTGCAGATCATTGCAGTCTATATCTGCAAGGAGTAGAGTCAAAGGGAAAATAATGGGGCAAAATGGTATAATAAGGGCTTTTATAATAGAAATGGATATCATCCATTCTATATATATATCTATACATATCCATATATGAAAGCTACAACTAACCAAAGCTTGAGGAATGAATATATATGACTGTGGAATCTCTGGAGTTGATGCAAAGAAGGATTTAGCATAAAATCAAGAAAATTATGGGCAACCCTGGACTCATGAATGACCGACTCATGAGATGGTCATTGGAAAACAGAGTCTTTTCAGTCAAAGGCTTCTTCAGACTGGTTGTAAAACAGACCGCTACAGGAGATCTTTCCTGCCCACAGCCATCATCATCTATAATAACTCCTTGACTAAATGAGTTACATCAACATTTAATTTCCCTTTGGGATAAACAAAGTATTTTTGAATTTGAATTTGAATTGAATACAGTTAAGTTCAGAGTTATTGGCAACCCTAATAAAATCACACAAAACTCTTAATATTTCCATGGAAATGACCATAATGAAAATTGTTCATAGTTGTATTGCTTCCAAAAGAACAAAGACAAAATATCTACAAAGTTTGATCAATACATTTTATTGAGCTGCTAAATTGTAACATAAACACTAAAAACTGACAGGCCAAATTTATCTGTTCTCCTGTGCTTTCTTTACTTCCAAGACAAATCTGACTTTGCAATTGGGTTTTAAACCACACTTAGACATTCAGTTAACTTTCACACAATACCTGAGTAATCCACCAGTACTGAACCTTACATAAGGAGCTCTGGTTAACAGGGCCAGTCGCACTTGAGCTCTTAGATTATTCTGATACTTTTGGTAAGAATAAACTTCATCATACTAAAAACAAAAAGAAATTAGTCTGGACCTCAGAAAGAGGATAGCATGGACACTTATAATGAGGGTGAAGGCTATATTGCCATTTTCAAACGTTTCATGGTGTCTCAAACTTGCTGTACGATGCATCATTGCAAAGTACCAGGATATAAATTCTGTTGCAGCCTGGGAGCCTGTTCTTGGGATTGTGAAAAAAGAGCAGAATGTTGGCATTTCAAAGAATAATTTAAAGAAATCTAATGCAAATCTCACTTTAGGCTACAGCTGGCTAGTTCAGGAAGATAATAATCCAAAGCATTCCTCCAAGTTGGTTAAAACCTTTTAAGAGACATGAAAATCAGGGTCCTGGAATGGCCCTCACAGAGCCTAGATCTCAATCCCATTGAGAATCTGTGGTGGGTGCTTAAAGTCAATGTCCATATTTCAAGACCATGCAATCTAGATGAGCTGGAACGATTTGCCTTGGAAGAGTGGACTCGTTTACCTCAAGAGAAATGTTCCAACCAAGTGAAGAATTACAGAGAGTGGTTCTGTTGTCAGTTGTAAGACAGAGAGGCCTCACTATTGGCCATTAATTGTCAGGAAGGCTAATAATTTTGGCCCTGTCACTTTTCAGTTTTCTTGTTACAATTTAGAACATCAGTAAAATATACTGATCAAACTTTCTGGAGATTCTGTCTTTGGTCTTTTGGAAGCAATAGAAGTATGGACAGTTTTCATTGTGGTCATTTCCATGGAAGTATTAAGATATTAAGAGGGTGTTTTTTTCTATGTACAAAACCCAACATTAAGAATGTAAGACTAGAAACATGGGGAACAGAAAGATTTTTTTTAAAAAAACCTAAAGCTGTAACTAAACATGACTTAAACAACAGAGAAACAAACACATGGATCAGGAAAAACTTAAACAACACATCATGACAATATGTAAATACTTGGATGGCAGCACCATGATAAATACAGTGGTGTGAAAAAGTGTTTGTCCTCTTCCTGATTTCTTTCTCCTTTTTTGCATGTTTGTCACATTTCAGTGTTTCATAACATCAAACTAATTTAATTATTAGTCAAAGGCAACACAAGTAGATACAAAATACAGTTTTTAATGAAGGTGTTTATTATTAAAGGTACCACTGTACTTGTCTTTTCTTTAAGAGGAAGATGACACACTCAGTTAACAGGGAAAGAGGATGACGCTTAGTATTGTTGCCTGATTTAACATGTGAAACAAACTACACTGATATTCTTTTTTTCACAGTTAAAAACTTAATGCTTTGTAATGTCCCCTCAGAAAACAGTTACATAGCAACCATGAAGTTAGGGTGGAGCTACAAAACCACAGAATGACATCTCTGCTGCCCCCTGTTGGTGTGGAGGTCTTCAGACCCCTCACACCAGCCTCACTGGAAGAGAGGCAACGAGAAGAAGAAGCTGAGAAGAACAAAAAGGTATAGGTGCATATTTAGCTATCAATTAGACCAAATCAATCTTCCAAGGGGAGTTCCAACTCTCACTTACTGTAACTGAACTGATCCTAGAAACCAGAGAAAGACCAGACCAAACCAGCCAGTCACCTAAAGGCGGGGAAAACCCTCCCTTTTATTTACGGGGACCTACCTCCAGAGCTTCTCAGCACCCCTCTGGAGGACCTGGATCCCTTCTACCATTCACAGAAGGTTAGTCTTATTTCTAATATCAGCAGGAAAAATCACTTGTTAGATGTTGTTCTGGGTCCTGGAAAGCTGAAGAAAAGAATTGACACAGCTTTTACATCCATTAAACTCAAACTAAACATCCATCTGAATTTACAAGAAAAGTGTGTTTGCTTGACTGTGCAGCAGTCAAAAGTAAAGTCAAGTTTATTTGTGTAGCACATTTCAGCAACAAGGCAGTTCAAAGTGCTTTACATCATGAAAACATAAAAACATAATAAACACATCAAACAGTCACCGGTTGTGAAACCAGTAACAAACATTACATTTTGTCAAGTGTCATCATTAAAAACATCAATACACGTCAAATATGTTGGTCAATGTTCCAGTTATTATGGATCAAAAGCAACAGGTGAGATTTTAGCCTTGATTTAAAGGAACTCAGTGTTTCGGCTGTTTTGCAGTTTTCTGGAAGTTTGTTCTAGATTTGTGGTACATAAAAACTGAAAGCTGCTTCTCCATGTTTGATTCTGGGGATGCAGGGTAGACCAGAACCAGAAGACCTGAGTGGTCTGGAAGATTGATACAATGACAACAGGTCTTTAATGTATTTTGGTGCTAAGTTGTTCAGTGATTTATAAACTAATAGAAGTATTCAAACATGCATTAAAGAATCAAAGCAAAATTCCAGGTATGTTTTTGATGAGAGAATGACTGTATAACATGATTTAAAGCGCTAAAAAGTCAATAATATCCCCTCTTTAGAAGAAATGTATTATAAAAATGTGTTATAAAAGGAAAATGATTCAAGTGTGTTAAATTTAAATTGTCTGACATTGTTTTCTGCAGACCTTCATCGTCCTCTGTAAAGAAAAGATCATCCACAGGTTTAATGCTGAGCAAGCCTGTTACCTATTCAGTCCATTCAACTGTTTGAGAACCTCTGCCATCAAGATCCTCCTTCACCCATATCCTTCACAACCACACTGGATCCTTCATGGTTTTTTTTTTTTTTTTTTTTTTTTTTTTTTTTTTTTTTTGACAATTGTGTTTTAAACTGTTTTTGCATGTTTTAATTTCTTTTGCCTGATTTTGTCCTGGCTCATGTTTTTTCAGTTGTTTTTTTGTATTTGTGTGCTGTTTTTGATGTTTTATGTGGTGATTTGTGTTTTTCTTTGCTAGATTTATGTGTATTTTGTGTTGATTATTTATGGGGGGTTTTCTGATGGTTCTGAGTTTCTTTCTAGTTATTTTTCTTTTTGTCCTAGTTTTGTGTGTTTTTTGTTCACATCTTGTATGGTTTTTTTTGGATTGTTATGTTGTACTGTTTTGTCTGTTTTTGTGCTGATACTGGATGCTTTTGTACTAATTTTATGTATTTTTGTTTTAATTTTGTATGTTTTTCTTGTGGGGTTTTTTGTGTTCGTTTGTGCTGTTTTGGAGACATATTTAAGTTTTCTGAACATAAACACTCTGCTCAGCTTATTCTTCATCCTGACCATTCTGACCAACTGTGTGTTCATGACATTTCCTGATTCATTGCTTACCAAAGCAGCGGAGTGAGTACACAATGGCACAAACATACACCTAATACACACACACACACACACACACACACACACACACACACACACACACCACTCTAAACACACATATAAGTGGGCTGTTGGTCTCCCTGTACCACCCATGGTACTGGACAAAAAAAATGTAAGTCTTGAAGTCCACAGCTTGTCAGATTATAACGTATTTAAAAATGGAAATATGTGCTTCAAATGCAAATTACTGTATAAAAATGTATCTGAAGCCAAAGGAACTGGTAAAATAAACTGGACACAACTAGTTTAACACATAAAAAACAAATTTTATATGTGAACTTAGAATTGTCAATGATATCTTTGAACCTGAAGTTATTAACAGATTTAATGGCTTTTATGGACATTCTGTTAAAGGTGTGTGCTGTGAAACCCCAGCCTTACATATGCTGTAGTTGTAATTCCTATTGACATAATTTCCTTTGAGATAAGAGAAATTGTGGAATCAGCTGTGTTAAAGTTACAAGCAGTCTGAATAAAACTTTAAAATGATATTCATAGCTCAGATACTAAATTATCTAAAAATAGTTTGTTTTACAACACCTGTGTTTGGACAGGTATGTCTTCATGATTATCTACACCTGTGAGGTCCTCCTGAAACTTTTGTCCAGAGGAGTCTGCTTTGGACGTTTCACCTTCCTCAGAGATCCCTGGAACTGGCTGGATGTCCTCAACATCATTGTGTAAAGACAAAAAAACCCCCACACATATGAATGAAATGCACATACTAGATACACACTTTATACACACCTGACAAACACTCCTGCTAAACACCTAATACAGTAATACCTGCAACACACACACACACACACACACACCTGAAGATATCTGATAAATACCTGAAACACAAACCTGATATTTAATTCAATTTAATTCAAAAATACTTCATTAATAACAAAGTAAAATTAAATGTCATAACTCAAACTATCCATTTCTCTTCAAAGAGTCGTCGCAGATGGTGATGGCTATAGGCAGAAAAGATCTACTGTAATGGTCTATGTTACAGCAGTTCTGAAGAAGACTGGCTGAAGATGCTCTGTTTTTGTATTTCAGTTTTGTGAACAGGATACTCAAGTTGGTCCAGTTATATTCATCATTTTATGAAGCATCCTTTGCAGAATCATCTCCTGAGGCTCCAGCGTAGTGCCCAGAACAGAGCCCGCCTTTTTTATCAGCTTGTTGAGCTATTTTAAGTCCCTGGTTCAAATGCTGCTGCCCCAGCAGGTGATGACAGAAGAGATTTCACACTCCACAACAGACTTAGTGAAGACTTGGATCTTCTCAAGAAGTACAGTCTGCCCTGTCCCTTCCTGTAGATGCCTTAATTGTTATGTCTCCAGTCCCACCTGTTGTTAAAGTGAACACTGAGGTATTTATACCTCTCCCCCACCTCCACTTCTTCTGCCATGATGGGAAATTGTGTTTGACATTTTCATGTTTCAGAAATCTACAATCATGTCAATCATTTTTTGTTCACATTAAAGATAAGATGATTCTTTCCACACCATGCCGCAAACCGGCCCAACTGCTTTTTGTGCTCAGCTTATTGTCCGTCTCTGACACCCGACCATAGCAGAGTAATCCAAGTATTTCTGAAGATTATAGGACTGACTTACAATGGAAGTCTGAAGTGTACAGAGTGAAAAGGAACGGTGAGAGTACACTCCACTGTGGTGCTCCTGGGCTACTGGCCACCTGGTCAGACACATGGCCCTTCAGTCTCACAAACTCTGGGCTGTTTGTCAAGTAGGCATTGGTCCAGGCGATAGTTGAGGCCTCCAGCTGTGTCTTCTGGACTTTCTAAGATAGAAAATAAGGCTGAATTATGTTAAAAACACTCTTTCTCCCTGGAGGCTCATTTTTCTTTATCAAGCAGTTCTTTTAGATCACTGATGAGCCAGGATTTGTTACTGGAAAAACATCTCATTGTTCTGTTGGGACTAGTTTTATCCTCATGGGTCAGTCACACATGCAGTCATGACATTTATGTAACCACTCGCAGAGTGCATCTCTGTCTGTAACCTCAGAGCAACTCAGCAAAGCTTCTTCAACTTCCTGTGACAATCTTATAACAGTTCTTTTTATCAGAGGTTGCCTCTGAACAAGGGGTAGATACAGTGAGAAAAACAAGTTTGTTGATTATAGTGATGGTTAATGATAAAGGTGTCTGTGTGTTTCAGATCTGTTATCTCAAAATTTGTTCATTTGAGGGACTTAGCTGCTTTGAAAACGATTGCTCGTGTATTGAAGCTCTTCAGCTACAGGCCAGGTGAGTGTGTACATATTTTTTGTTACCTGCATAGGACTTACTTTTAATTAAAGTTACTTACCTCATCATAATTTCCTGTTATGAGGACTAAAGCCCAGTCCTAATATAATAGAAAATGTTTGTTTTTTTTGGGGGGGGGAGACTTAGGCTAAAGTGTGAAGTGAATTTAATTTAGGGCTATGCATATATTGGTGAAAGTTAGGATTTGGGTTTATGTTACACAAATCAGTAGACGTCAATACATTGTCGTAATGAGATAAAAACAATCAGTGTCTATGTGTATTTGTCAGCGTGTGGAGATGTTTTTCTATGACATTATCATCATCATGAGTGTGCATCAGTCTGTCTGTGGTTGTGTCAGTTTTGGTCTGTGTGAGTCATTCACTTGGTCTGTCAGTGTCACTGTGGGCAGTACTTGTTAATGTGTGCCTGCATTAGTCACTGTAGATTTCTGTGTTAGTCTTAGTCAGTTTAAGCCAGTAAAAGTCGGTATGTGCATGTGTCAGTCATTATGTCAGTGTGAGTGTGTATGTGTCAGTCTGAGTCAATTTAATTCATCTTGAGTCATTATGTGTTAGTCTAAGTCAATTTACGCCAGTGTCAGTCAATTTGAATCAGCATGTGTCAGTGTGAGCCACTATGTGATGGTGTCAGTCAGTGTGAGTCATTGTAAGTCATTTTAAACAAGGGTGAACCAGTTGTAAGCCACGATCGCCATCAGACAGTGTTGGTATGTGTCGGTATGTTCCAGTTTAAGTCAGTGTAAGTCAAACTAGTATGAGTCAGTATGAGCTACACAGTGCCAGTGTAAGTAGTAATGAGTGTGTATCAATGTGACTCAGTTTAAGTCCATAAGTGTCAGTGTAAGGCAGAGTGAGTCACTGTCAGTCATGGTCAGTCAATATGCAGCAGTGTTAGTCAGAGTGAGTGAATCACGTTAGTCACTTTGTGCCAGTGTATGCTAGAATCTGTAGAAAACGTGCCATTATGTGTCGGTGTCAGTATGTATCAGTGGTTGTATGTTGTGAGTCTGTCAGATGTGAGAGGTGTCAGGAGTTTATTTGATGTCTCAGCAGATGTTACTGTGTGCTCCAACCCCAGGTCTGAAGAAAACAGCTGAAAGGCTTGTGCAGCCATTGAAGTGGCTGGCTATTGCCATGGTCCTGATGGTGTTCGTCCTAAGTTGCTTAACTCTGATTGGCATGCAGTGTTTCATGGGTGCCCTCAAGCATAAATGTGTCAATTTCTCACCATTGGGAATGATAAACGAACCAACCACTGGGTCACCTGAAGACTTCGCCACTGGAAACTGGACAGCTATTTACTCTGGCGGCTTTGATGTCCAGGAATTTATCACCAACCCAGGTATGATGAAATTTGGAGTTCTGGGGTGTTCTTATATGTTTCTAGGTGTATGAAAGAGCTTTTATATTCTTTCAGGTGTTCTTTTGTTTTTTTCTGGAGTGATTGGAGCAGTTAAGTAATCAGCTCATTGCACATTACACTAATGAAAGCTCATATATATCTCTGTCTGGCAGAGAACTTTTATTCCTTGCATGGTGGTCCTGACCCTCTGTTATGTGGGAACTCCTCAGATTCTAGGTATGTAAACACAACTGCAGCTTCTTCAGAAGCCTGCAACAGTTGTAATAGCATGTGATGATGTGTTCAGGCTCTGTCCAGAAGGTTTCACCTGTATTAAGGTTGGGAAGAACCCAGATTATGGTTTTACCAGCTTTGACACGTTCAGTTGGTCTCTGTTGGCTGTGGTCAGGATCATGATGCAGGACCGCTGGGACATCCTGCTGCAGCAGGTAACGACCAAACTAGTCCCAGTTCAGAAACTGGGTATGGTCCCCTTAGCTTCTTTTTGTCATTACTGACTTCCTGTCTCACCTGTACAACTGCCTTCCCTCAGATATTTCAAGCAGCAGGTAAATCCTATATGAGTGTCTTTGTGCTCATCTTCTTCCCTGGATGTTTCCTGGTGGTCAGCCTCATTGTGGCGGTGGTTGCCATTGTGCTGGTGAAACAGGAAAAGGCTGAGGCTGCTGAAGCCAAAAAGACCGAAGAAGAGCTTAGGTGGATTTTGAAGGTGCTGAAGAAGAGAGAGGACAATAAGGTGAGGTCTTCTTTTTCTTTGGTAGCTCATGCATGAATGGCTCATCACCTTCTACAATTCCCCACCTCAGGTTGCTCTGGTTCAAAAATTACAAACTTACAAACAAGAAAAATATTCAATACCATTTTTGATACAAAATGGATTCGTTTACAGGGCACAGTGTCTTTTCTTGTTAAGAGCAAACAATATGATTAATTATAGTATGACATGACAATATTTGTACTTCCTTGATTTTTGGTCAAATCAATAAGGAGGGGACAATTCAGCTCTCATTTAGAAAAATATAGAATTTAAAAGTGTCACTTCCCTGTTTGGCAAAACAGTAGATAAAAAAAACTTGGTATAAATGTAAATATACTTTATAGAAACAATTACCTTTGATTCAGTTGTGCAATTACTTTATTATAATTGCTTGTTTCTCGTAGACCACTGTGTGCTTCAATTTGCTGGTCAGTTGCTATTGATACAGAAAAATAATTCGAAGGGACAAATAAAGGATCACTTCCTACTGAAATAAATTTTGTCAAAACAAACATGGATCTATGCCAAACATATTTTTACAGTATGAACAATAATCTCTGATCTAGTCCATTCAGATATATTGAGCAGCAGCTCTGTAAAATTTCAGTTTTGCTGGTAATTTTGAATAATATTTTCTTTAGTGTTCAACTACAGCAGCATTGTATTTAGAAATGGGTTTCTACTTGTTTTGGCTGTAATTGTCTGCTTCAGTCTGGCTTCATCATAATCTATGTTATTATTAGCCACATTAGCCTCCGGTGTCTTCACAGATAAAAGTAGAAGTGATGAATGAGTCTGCAGTGGCTTGTTTTGTTGCTTCACCATTGAGTAACAGAGCTGTCAGCTGATTAACATTTTCTTCCCTTAACTCTTTAACAGCGAAATGCAGCCAAACTGGCAGGTGTTTGGGTGTCTGAGGCAGGATATTTTTGAAACGCATCGGACAATATACTCCTGTGCTATAAATATCTATTTACTTAATTATGGGTATTGTAGTGACCGCTGACATTTGCATATTTTATGCTGTACTTTAAATATGGTAGATAAGAAATTTATAGAAGCAATAAATATACAACTGTGGTCTCATACCACTTTTATGACTTACATTATATTACATTACAGTTGAAGTTATAAGAGGTTACCTTAATGCACTGCTCTGCTATTTTTTCCAGTTTTTTTTTCATGTTGTGTAAATATGTTTCTTGGATGTTCTTGCCATGTTGGCAGAGTTTAACAGTTCCAGCAGCAGCTCATTGTTTTGGTCAGGTGAATGGGTGAGTTTGTGCCAATTGTGACACAAATGAGAATCTTTGAATAATTAATTTGTTTAGTAGAGACTATATCAAAATAATATTTATTTTGACAACCCTTCCTCCAGCATGGTCAAAATGAATTAAATAATTACAATTCTTGGTCAGGATAAAAAAAAAAATCTCCATATTTTCAATGCCAAGCAGGGGGCACCAAACCTTCATCAAATGACCATGCATAAAAGCAACTTAAACAAGCGATAAGTTATATTTTTCAGCTGATGCTTGTGCATGTTCTCTTTCCAGTGTTGCCCTGGGCAACTGGCAAAATGTCCCATCTCAACAACTATGTGCTTCTCATTGCCAAGTTATTAACATTTTTTTTTCCTGCTGAAGCAATTAAATTGATTTAATCTTATCTGAACATTATCTATAGAAAACAAAATTTCTGAAATAGGTGATGGGAAATACCAGGATCTCTCAGGTTAAAATTGTTAAATATTTACCTAAAATTGTAAAATTAGCATTCCCCGTCAGATTGATGCAAATGATACAGCCATGTCTGCAGAAATCCTTATTTTCTCTATCCAGCCCTATTCTTCAACTTTGTAGAATAAAGGTTCAAGATGCTACAGTGACTGGAACAATGCCTTCTGTAGTCCAGGATTATTTAGGCATTTTAGATATTTAGTGTTTTGATATATTAACTGGTGACAAAGAGAGGAGAGGAGAGGAGAGGAGAGGAAGAGAGCAGGTGGCAGTTTTAAAATGTTTTAAGTAGAACTACATTCATCTTGGTGAAATGTTGAACTGATAGGAAGAGATTAACTACAGGAGCTTCTCAAATGTACATGAATGGCATGATTCTCTTGCAGACAAATAAATATCATTGTGGACAAAAACAGGAATTATCACTCTTTGGTCAACAGAAGAATTATAGAAATATATTTGCTGCCCTTGAAGCTGAATATTTCCTTGATCAACAGGTCACTGGTGGGACAGAGCTCCTGGAAGAACATGACTCACCACAAAAGAAGAAACCAGCAGCAAGGACTCAAGATCAGGAGAACATCACTATGGAAGGTACATGATGGTTCTTGTGTTTGTGAGTGCACAGCTACGGATAAGTGCAATGACCTTTAAGATGTAGGAGGTTTAGGCATGAAATAAAAGAGGTTGTGTCTACAAACACACAGATCTTGTAGGTCTTACTGTACCCATTATATTTCAGATGCTGAGGATGACCTCCAGCCTTTCTGCTGCTCCTGTGCTGACAGAATCCTGAAGGGTGAATGCTGCACTTGCTCACAATGGCTCAAACAGAAGCTCCGCGCCTTTGTCCTGAGTCAGTTCTTTGATCTGGGAATTATTGTTTGCATCATCCTCAACACTATCTCCATGGCCTTGGAACATTATCCAATGACACATAAATTTGAAGAGCTGCTGTCCATGTCAAATCTGGTTAGTGATGAAAACGTGTTTTATTTTACATTTAGTCCACTTTGGAGCACTTCAGTTTCAGTTTGCCTTCACTTCAACTTTAGCATGATTTTAGCCCAGTTTCAGCCTGGTTTTGATCCACTTTCAATCTGTTTTCTTAGTACAGTTTTTGTTTATTTTCTGTACCGTTTTGGACTAGTTTCAGTCCAGCTTCCTGGAAATTTTAGTCCAGTTTCACTACAGTTTTCGTGTTATCACAGTTCAGTTTTATTTCAATTTCAGTACAGTTTCAGTCAGTTTTTAGTCAAGGGCAGGTTTTCTACTTGTTTTTGTAAAGTTTAATTTCTCTTTCTGTTAGGTTTTAACTAGTTTCAATCCAGGTTCTGTCCATTTTTCAGTCTAGTTTCAGCAAAATTTCGTTATTGTTTCAGTCCACTTTATTATTATTTTAGATAAATAAGCTGATGAACAAATAGGTGCTAACTAACCTTCGTCTCTGACTTCCAGGTCTTCACTGCGATCTTCATAGCAGAACTTCTCCTCAAAGTTCTGGCTCTGGGCGTTAAAGGCTACTTCCAGGTGAGAAGAGTGGTGAAAATTAAAACTTCCTATTAAACATAAGTTCAACATTGTCAACAGCAGTGCTCCAACTTTACCTGATACTGAAACTCATGATGTTCAATAGACTGGATATTGTGTTAGTCATGGTTATTCACACATGGTTATTATCTGAGTGTATTAGTAATCATTAAGGTTTCATATGTATGAGTCTGGTCACAATCTACTTTGAGCTTTCTGACCATCACAGATGATCCTTTTCATGTAGTTTGTGATTTTTGCCTGGCATAAACTGTGCTGTTGATTTTCTTGCCATGGTTACAGGTGAGCTGGCACATCTTTGAGTTCATCATCGTCATCCTTGGTCTGTTGGAACTTTGTCTGGCTGATGTGGAGAATCTGCTTATAGTACACTCAGTGGTCAGTATGATAATTACATCACCACCATAATCAGTGTTAAATATCCACATTTTCCCCCACCGATCTGACCTGTTACTGCCTGTCCCATTATGTTCTCACCTGCCAACACCTGTCCTCACCTTGATAAAAATGGTCTGTACTTGTATAGCGCTTTATGAAGTCCAGAGAACCCCAAAATGCTTTACACTACATTCAGACGGTGGCAAGGTACCTGAGGCAGTCTGACAGGCTGCCATGCGCCACTGGACCCTTTGACCACCATCAGCAAGGAAGGTGGGTGAAGTGTCTTGCCTAAGGACTCAACAACAGAGACAGACGGAATGGGGTCTCGAACCATCAACCCACCGGATACAGGACAAACTTCGACCACTATTGCCACCATAACCTTCCCTCAACTTTCCCTATATTTCTTCCCATATTCTCACCTGTCACCAATTCTTATCTAATACCATCTTCCTCATCTGCTTTCACCTTTCACCATCTGTT
Organism: Anableps anableps; assembly: GCA_014839685.1. Classification (NCBI taxonomy): domain Eukaryota; kingdom Metazoa; phylum Chordata; class Actinopteri; order Cyprinodontiformes; family Anablepidae; genus Anableps; species Anableps anableps. Next base: position 14,421,095 of record CM026073.1, read on the forward strand.
GACAACTGTTCTAACCGGTAGACAGATGAAGACAGTCACCAGTAGCCAACTCTCCTTATCTGCCCTTATATTTATCTAGCTGTCTTCACACAATTTCAACTCAGTTCAGTTCAAAAATATTTTATTGATCCCAAGGGGAAATTAAATATTGTAGTAACTCATTAATTCAAGATTCTTCAAAGAGTTATTGTAGATAGTGATGGCTATGGGCAGGAAGGAGCTCCTGTAGCAGCCTGTAGAACAGCGAATTTGAAGAAGCCTCTGAATGAAGACACTCTGTTGTTGTATGACAGTCTCATGAAGAGGATGGTCGAGGTTGTCCATAATTTTCCTGATTTTATGTAAAATCCTTCTTTGCATCATCATCTTCAGAGGTTTCTCAATCGTCACCAGAACATATCCAGTCTTCTTTATCAGGTTATTAATCCTTTTTAAGTCCCTGGCAGAAGTGATGACACTCTGAATTGTTGACTTGTAGAGGATATGCAGCATCTTGCTGCAAACCTTGAAAGATCTTAGGAGTCTGACTTACGCTGAAGTGTACAGAGTGAAAAGGAATGCTGAGAGTACAGTCCCCTGTGGTGCTCCTGTGCTGCTAACCACCTGGCTAGACACACAGTCCTTTAGTCTCACAAACTGGTCTGTTTATCAGGTAGTCATTGATTCAGGTGATTGTTGAGGCCTCCACCTGTGTCTTCTGGAGTTTCAGACAAAACAAATCAGGCTGAATTGTATTAAATGCACTGAAGAAATCGAAGAACATGATCCTCACAGTGCTGCCTGCTTTGTCCAGGTAACAGTCTGTGGTCTCCATCTGTTCTGATCTATTACCCCCTGGTTCTAATCTTTTCTCACCTCATCTTTATCTCCCTGTCCTCACATAATCTTGGCTGTTGTCATGTATCCCTACCTGTTCTATGATATTACCATATAGTCCTCACCCAGTCCAGCTTGTCCTTATCTGTTCTCACCTGTCTCCACTGGTTCGGACCTATTACCACTTGTCCTCCTTTTTTTATCCACCTGTTCTTGCCTGCCCCTTACCTGTTCTCATCTTTCCCCCCATTTCTTCACATATTTTCAGCTGTCCTCTGTCCCCACTTGCTCTGATCTTCTACTCCCTGTCCTTGTCTTTGCTCAACTACCTTCATCTTTTACCAAGTGTTTTACCAAGTGTTTTACATATTATCATTACTTGTTCTTACTTATTACCAGTTTTCTTGACAATTCTCACTTGTCCCAATCTGCCCTCACCCGTTCCTTGCATATTCTTATCTGTTCCCATCTGTCCACTCTCTGTCCAGTTGCGACCACTGAGGTTGGGTCGTTGGTGGTCCGCCTTGGGCACGCTGATGAAGATTGCCTGGTTTTCAGTGGGAAACCTTGGTCTGGTTCTGTTCTTCGTGGTCTTCATGTTTGCCATGGTCGGCACACAGCTCTTTCAGCGGAACTATAAAGAAAATGTCTGCATGATCTCTTCCAACTGTAAGCTTCCACGCTGGCACATGGCCGACTTTCCCCACTCCATCCTGCTTGTCTTCAGAGTCCTCAGTGGCGAGTGGATTGAGAGCATGTGGGATTGCATGAAGATCTCCAACAAGGAGCTTTGTGTCATCTACTACATGGTGGTCCTGCTTGTTGGAAACCTGTTGGTGAGTCTCTGTTCTAACAAACCTGAGTACCAAGTTGAGTTTGAACCATAGGAATAATTAACTGCACAAGCAGATCAAAGACAATGTCAGTGGTTCTTCTGCTGTGCCTGGTTATTCCAGGTTTCATCTGCTCCTTGTCACATTTTGGATTGTGTGTGGTTTTTTTTTTTCAGGTGCTGAATATGTTTTTCTATCTGCTGTTGAGCCTATTCTGTACTAAAAATCCAAGATCTGCAGCAGGACAAGGAACTAATCAACGTCACACTGGACCCTGGATCATGGAGTATTTCAGGTCTCTAACAGGAAAAAGGACCTGTGCTGACACCGAATGCAAAGGTAAGTTTCTTGTTTTCTTTGAGGGTTCCCGATTGTTGTGGTGTCACAATAAACCTTTGTTTCTGAGGTCTGTTTTCTAGCACTGAGGATTCTCTGCATAATTTCCCAACAGTCAAGTCAAAAAACAAAGACAGAAAGGACTATTTGGCCTTAACGACTGTCAGCTCATACCAGCCATCACTTAAACATCACAGTAATGATTCAGTCAAAGACTTGAGCATTACGGAAGTCAGCAGGTCTGCCGGGGATGAAATACAAACTGCTGCAAACAATGAAGAGAAGAAGGTGAGTAAAACATTATACTTATATAAGGTTTTCTGTATAGAAGCCCCTTTAGACATCATATAAACAGAAACTCTTTAAAGACTAAGATCAGCTGCAATGGATGAACATTTTAAAGATGTCTGCTTTATGGAGCTGGTGTCACAGGAGAGGATCCTGATACCTGAATTATCTGCCTCTCATTCTACTCTCAGAAACCCTTTTACACCTGCGATGTAAGAGTGAGGTGCTCTGGGGGCAACATATTTGACCATCAGATCTCAAATGGAGACTTTAAATTCATATCTGACTTATATAGGAAGCCAAAGAAAAGAATCTAAAATTGGAGAAATATGTTTTCAACGTTTTATTCTATTCAGAGCTCTCACAGCAGCATTTTTCATGAGACGAGTGTTTTTTGATCTTTTGGGGGCTTCTTGACAACTAAGAATTACAATAATCCAGCCTTGATGTTACAAATGCATGGCCTAACCTGTCCTTGAACTTTGGCCCTAAGGGGCCTCGTGCCAAGTACACTGAAATATCTCACATTTTGTTCATTATGAATAGAATAGAATAGAATAGAATAGAATAGAATAGACAAATGGAAGCGTGTATATTCACACAAAGGTAGAAATCTATAAATAAAAAATGAGAATAAGAGACTGGACAGTAAGGGAAAATGTAGATCATATACAAAATAATACTGTACAGTCATTAAGAATAGCATACTCTGATGTGGCAACTGAGTAGGATATTTTTAAAAATATTACAAAATGTACCTCTATATTTGTGCATTAAAAAAATCCAAAACAGATTACTTAATAGAAATGGAAAAACTTTGCAAATAACAGCAGGAATGTACACATTTGTCAAGTTTGTTGGGAGCGGTGATGGTTCTAAAGCCTAAAAGGTGCTGGAGGGAAGGACCTGTGATAATGCTTCTTTGTGCACCTAAGATGCAGCATTCTGTCACTGAAGGAGCTCTTCAGTTCTACCACAGCTTCATGCATGGGTTTCATCTCTCTCCCACCACCAGCACTGGGTTGAGGAGGTATCCTTGGACAAACTTAGCTAAAAACAAAGTTATGGGCAGAAGAAAGCAATGAGACAAAGTTGGCAAAGTTGGGTTCAGGAGAAGTCTTCCTAAATACTTTTTAAGAGGTACCTTATTTCCTTTGTTCCTCTCCAGGCCTCAACTCTCTGGGGTCACTTACAGGGCACCTAGGATTTATCTGACTCAACAGAGTAGAAGATTTACACACATAGTAAAGTAAGCACAGATTTACACACATGTATGCAGCACTTGGTTAGCAAATTCAGGTTTCTTTACAACTTTCCTGGGAAATAACCTCAGATGGTAGGTACCACTTCCAGAAAACAATACAGGAAATCCCAGAAGTAGTCTAAGATGCTGTTAAGCACACAAGCACAGACAACAGTCAGAACCACAATGAAGTGACTCTGACCTGGTGACTATCCCCGCAACTGCCTGATTCCTTTCTTACCCTCGGAAACTCTGAGGTAGAAAACTATCTCCTCTGTAGGAGCTGAGTTTCAGAGCCCAAGCTCTGTATATGAAGGTGAGCCTGTCCACATAATTTAGCTAATATTGCTCACAGAACCTCTGGCTTCTTTCCAGTGATCTTTCATTGCACATCTCCAAAGTCAAATTGTGCTTCCCATCAGCCATGCAGCTTCCACCACAAATCATCTTCACGCAGCTTCACTCAGCTGGTGGGACCAGATGAGATGACTTCCTGCTGTCGTTTTTTGACCCCAGAAATCAAAGCTTCAACTGACAAGATCTTGTTGGTGACCTATCAGTGCTTCAGTTTCTGTTTTCCAGATGAGGTTCACCAACAAATGTAGTCCTTTGTTGAGATCTTTGACTCTCTCTTAGTTTAATTGGTTCATTGAGATCAGTTTGCGTTGGCAGACCACACCAGGGACTGAAGTGTTGGACAACATAGCTCCCAGAATCATCTGGAAAACAAAACCCTAATTCTATGTACAGGATCATCCATATCTGTTTATCTGTTTATTTTATATATCTGTTATCGTATGCATTTGACAGTCTCTCTCTCTGTCTGTGTCTCTTTCACTGGTTCTCTCTCTGTATCTGTGCGTATATAAATAATGTTATTTTTAAATGTGCTGTTTAATTATTTTGATGGATACATTTTACACATATGTTGTAGATGCAAAGAGCAAATAAAGAATTTTGAAAACAGAGTCTCATTATGCTGGATTTCTTCACAATAATACAGTTCAACACACTGAACATTTTGTCTTTATAAATGTTACTTTAAGATTAACGTGGGAATCTGTCTGGGTTTCAACAGTATGATGATGTGCAGAAGCTTCAGGACAACAAAAATCAGACAGAAAACACACCTGGAGACTGCTGTTGTGCAAGTATGTGCACACACACACACACACACACACGCGTGCGCGCGCGCACACACACGCACACACACACACACACACACACACACACACACACTTTAAATGTGAGACTGTTATGATGCAGTTTTATCTTCATTCTTCAAAAGGATTAAGTGATCATGATGATTAGGTGATCAATTATTTTGTGTTTCAGTTTGTTACAGCTGCTGTCCAATCCAGGATATAGACACATCCCAGGGAGCAGGGAGGGTGTGGTATAAATTCAGGAAGGCATGTCTCCTCATCGTACAACACAGATTGTTTGAAATCTTCATCATCTTCATCATCCTTCTGAGCAGTGCTGCTTTGGTAAACATAAGCACAACATGCACATCCACTTATAAACAGGTCATAAGGGCTCTTTTCCATTAGTACCTGCTCAGCTCAACTTGACTCAGCTCTCCTCAACTCCACATGGTTTGGGTCATTTTTCCATTACAAATGAGTACCACCTGAATGTGGGTGGGGTCATCATAATAACCGGACATGATTTGTGTGCAACACAACAGAACAATGGATGAGATCTTCTCGTTTTGGGCTGTTCCATCTAGTGCCCTCTGTATTTTCTAATGAGTCAAAATGCTCAAAAATGTCTGCATCTCATTGTTAGACCATGGTGTTGATTGCGGTGTCACCATTTTCCTTAAAGCTCAGAATATGCCCAGTTGCTGTTGCGAGTTTTTAAAGATACAGGTTTCATTCTTGTAATGGAGTCGCTCTTATGACTCAAACAGTAAGGCCACCCTCTGACTCGGCTTGCTTAGAACCTCAGTCAAGTAGATACTAAAAAGGATCCGGGGTCTCATTTATAAAGCTTGCGTACGCACACGAGGCTTGAAACTTGTGTACACCACTTTTGATGCAAAGGTTCTGATTTATAAAACACAAACTTAACATGAAAATGTACGCTTGTTTTGGAAATGAGGGCGAAATGGCGACAGATAGTGAGGTAGAGAACTGAAGCCACATTTCATCATGATTCTATCAGATATTTAATTACATATCGAACTAAAACCATAGATCGACTTTATCATAAGCGTTGAAAAACACAGTGTGATATATGCTTGTGCTGCTGAGCCATAACTATACATGAGGACCTGTCAAATACACAAAAACACATATAAAGCAGCCTCAATCCTAAACCAAAGTCCACACAATATTTTAACATTTTCTCACGTCACATTCCTCTCTCTGATGATCACCAGGTTGAGACATATCACAGTTTTCTTTGTTTGTTTCTTTGTTTCTTTCATTCATTCATTTTAGGTTGTTGTTTGTTTTTTTTTTTGTTTTTTGTTTTTTTTACCACAGATTAACATTATTCCCGTACCCACACATTACACCCCCATTTCCTGCCCCATGTTGTACCTAATCCCAGGGTAGAAGGGGTTATTTTTTAATACATGAAAAAAATGGTTATGAAAACATTACAAATGTAAATGTGCCAAATGGTGACATGACCAGGAGCCTGGTGTGTATAACCATAAGTCTGTTTGTATTCAGGTGTTGGAAGACACCCTCCTGCACCACCGTCCAGTCCTGCAGATGGTTCTAGACAAAGCAGACCAAGTGTTCACCTACCTGTTCCTGATAGAAATGCTTCTCAAGTGGATTGCTTTTGGATTCAAGAAATACTTCAGTAGCTTTTGGTGCTGGGTCGACTTCCTCATCTTAGACGTAAGAGGATGATCAGTAACACACAATTAGTCAGGTTCTGGTAACTGTGCTGATACTGACACCAATAGCCCTGATATTTGAGTTAGCTTGCAGGTAGAGACAGAATATCCCACTGATGGAAGAGCTGGGTCATATAAATGCATCCAAAATCTTTTGACCTTCTTTATTGCTCTATATACCAGCAAAAGAAACCTAAACTGCTGCTTCCTGCTCACCTGTACCATGATATCATCAGCAGGTACATTTGTCCTCCAGGTGTCTCTGTTCAGCTCGCTTGGTGTCATGCTGGGATACTCCACTGAATCCCTGAGGACCCTCAGGGCCCTGAGGACCCTGAGGGTCCCGTCTCGCTTCAAAGGCATGAGGGTAAGACAGACACCATGACCTCTGAACAAAGACAGACAGGTTAGAAAGACTGACCGAGATGACAGATGGATGGACAGACAGATAGATGAGACAGATGGACAAACAATGAGGTGACACTTATGGATAGACAGGCAGGTAAGGCAGACAATCGGACAGACAGTTGAGATAGATGGATAGATTTACTTTTCAAACAGAAATGTAAGACAATTGGACGGTCAGAAAAGAGGGATGGGGTCAGACAAACAGGAGGCAGATGTACAGACTGGTGAGGCATATGATCAGATGGATAGGAGAGACTGACAGAAGAATCAGATGGGCAGACCAGTATGTAAGACAGATGAGGGGTAGACAGACAGGCTAGACCAGTGAACAAATGATTAGACTGAGGAGACAGATTAACTGAGGGGAAACACCTGAAGACAAGCTAGCTAGACTGAGAGACAGGTTAGACAGATAGAAAGATGGATAGGGAAGACAGACAAGTGAGACAATAGACAGGTAATATCTCCAGATATAAGGACTCTCAAGTGCGATCGACTTAGTGACCAGTAGCAGTCTTGACAGAGAACAGCTGTGATTGGTCAGAGCACTGGCTGATCCCTCATCCTTTTTTTCCGTGCAGGTGGTGCTCCAGGGCATGGCAGCAACCTTGCCCTCCATGTGCAGCGCTCTGTTGGCTGTTCTGCTTGTCTGGCTGATCTTCAGCATCGTGGGAGTGAACTTGTTTGCAGGAAAGTTCTTTTACTGTTTCAATGAGACAGACGGCACATTCTTCCACTTATATGACGTCAAAAACAAGACTGAGTGTTACGATCTTATTTTCCGAAACGTCACCGAGATCAGTTGGAAGAACAATGATTTTAACTTTGACAACGTGGGGATGGGTCTCCTGTCGCTGCTGGTCATGGTTCGTGTGACACTTGATTCAACCAGCAGCTTTACCTATAAATGAATTCAGGTTTCTCTAATAAAGACCTGTGCTTTGATGCAGGCCACATCAGCAGGCTGGCTAGACATCATATACACAGCTGTGGACTCCACAGAGGTCAGTGCACCCACAGGTACTGGTGTTGTGTTGAGAAAGGTCCACCATCTGGGCCTGCTGCCATGCCGTTGGGGTTCTGCACAGTGCTTTGATGTATTGTGCAGTAACCTTGTGGTGCAAAGCTAAAATTATGCAAAAAAAATTCTTACCATCAAGTCCCACCTAAGTCATGTTCAACACTTTCTAAGTAAAAGCCGACTTTTTTTTAGGTTAATTTTTTTAATCTGAACAAAACTTCTGCACTGGTTCATTTTCTAAATGCTGGGAAAATAATATTACATTTTTTATGATACTAAAACAGCTTCCAAAGCACACATGGTTAAATTGAATAATTAAAATTTTCAATAATGGAGAGATAAAACTGATGGTCCAGTGCTATGGACAGCAGCAACAGAGTACAGGTTCAAGGTTGCTAGAGGAGTGGGGTTACAGACCACAAAACTATCAAGAATTATTTTTCAATTAACACAATTTTTTTTCTGGACGAGGGAGAAGGGGGTTGGGGGGTGATGGATAATTTTACTCACTAAGTTGAACATCCAAGGTTTTAATGAAATGAAGAAAGTGGTTGTTGTGATAATTGTTGCTGCTCCAAAACATGAAAAGGGCCACATATGTTTACCTTAAGAAATCAATTTTCTTGGTCTCGAAACTTTGTTTTTAAGCTTTTCTCTGCAACAAGCAGCAAATGGGGTCGCTGTTTCTTTAAAAATGCCTGCTGTATTGAAGCCAAGTTTAATCATTTCTTCTTTTGAGTAAAAGTCTGGGGTGTTTATGGTTCCATTCACTCTGAAGTGAAAATGAAAATGAAATGCAAAATAATGTGGTTTGTAAAAGATGAAACCCTGAAAAATAATTTTGTCAGGAAAATGTTGCGTTACATTTTTTAAATAGGGCTCGTCTGCATGGACCTCCTTTGTTGGTGGGCCAGATTTGCACTATTCTTTTTAATGGGGTTAGAGGCTGGACAAAATGATTTTGGGGGCCACAAATGGCCTGTGAACCACATTTCGAATATCCCTCCTCTAGACATTATGTCTGCTTATACATGTCTTAGTCTTAGTCACCATTTCAACAAATTTTTAATTCAGTTTTCTAAAGAAATATATTTCTTGAACTTAGTAGGAAATCAGCAGATCATATTACCCTTTCAGTCTTAAATAGTTACTCTTCTTTGGGATACGGGACCTCATTAGACAACTCAGAAGAGACAAAAGACACTCATTCAAGACCACCTACTAAAGGAAAAATAAAATTACAGTAATATTGATCATAATAATTGCCTATAATGTGTAAGGAACTATTCAGGATTGTAGATTTTACTTCCATGGAGGATTAGATAAAAATTGCTTTGAATTTGTTTGACAAAATTTGAACTGAAACATTTTGAAATCCTTCAACATTAGTTCAAAATTATCAATTAGAAAAAGCTAACTTACAACTTAAAAACTATTTTAAAATGTTCAAGGATGGTATTTAAGAAGTGCTCAACAAGACATTTTAGAATAGATAATGGGGTGTATGAGCTGACTTGAATGCACCATGGAGTAAAACATGGCAGTAAAACATGATTTAGAAACACAGCTGGTACTGCTATTGGAACCAGTATTATTTCTGCTGGTACCAGCACTGTTGATGAACAGTAAAACTGATGGTACTGAAACCTGTACTGGTTCCAGTCTGTCTGATAAAAGTATTGAAGCTCCCATTGATAGTAAGGGTTCTACTGCTGGAAGTGGTCTTCGTAAAAGTATCATTAATGGTACCAGTAATTGTGATGGGAACTGTATTGTTACTGGTCTGTGCTTGTTTGTAGGTGGAAAGGCAGCCCACGTTTGAGTCCAGACCATTCATGTACCTGTACTTTTTCCTTTTCATCATCTTTGGCTGCTTCTTCTCCTCCAACCTCTTCATCAGGTTCTTTGTCGATGCTCTCCATCAACTGAGTAACAAGATAAGTTTTATTACAGTGGTTACCACGGTTACCTATTTTCTGTCAGCTGATTTATGCTAAAGCAGCAGCAGAGAAGCTGGTAGTCTATCTCTATGGTGTCAGTTAATTTGTGATCCTTGTGTTTCTGCACGCTGGAGGGAAACATGTTTTCATGACGGAGGAGCAGCTGAAGTTTCATGGCACCGTGAGGAAGATGTTCCCCAAGTCACCTGAGAAAGCTGTTCCACGCCCAACAGTGAGTTCAGATGGTGTTCAGGTCACAGTCCAGGCTAGAGCAGACTCTAAAATCTCCAGGGTTAGGGAAGACTTTCACCTGAAACTCCATTTAAAACTTCCTACCAGGAGGTAACTTCAACAGAACAACCCTGAGCTCATTAAAACTGTCAACACCTGAGATTTTAGGGGGTTTCCCTCTAAAATCTCATGTAGTCACAATGCAGGGCACCTGGACACGCTGGCATCAGTTCAGGCGGACTAGCTCAGCTCAAAGATAAGAACATGTATCGACCAATTAGTTGTTCCCAGTCAAATTAATGTTTGTGCTGGACTCTGTAGACCAGAGGGGCCCCAGAACCAATCAGTACAATAAACCTTCAATGATCTGATTATCTGTTCCAGGCTTCATTTTCTGTAAATGTTCCTGATCTCTATTGGCTTTTAGCATTGATGAGAAGTGACTGATACCTGTCTCCTGTTTGTCACCAGAACCGGTTCCAGGCTCGGCTCTTTGACCTGGTGACTGCTCCGTTGTTTGAAATCCTGGTGTTGGCAGTGATCTGTATGAACTTGGTAGTGATGATGATGGAGACAGACGATCTGTCTGAACACACAAGCGTGGTATTGATATGGTTCGTTTTCGTCATCATACTTCTCTACTGCATCGAGTTCTTCCTGAAGATCATTGCTCTCAGACGGCACTATTTCAGCTTTGGCCTGAACATCCTGGACTTTGTAGTCCTCATCTTTATGATCTTCGGTGAGTGATAGGCAGGTGGTGGCTCTTCTCAGATGATTGAGATCTTACCTGGAGTTTTTAATAATGTGGCAGTATATGTCTAAACATCTCCAGGGTTGTTTAAAGCAGAACTGCTCCCAATAATTAGCTGCTATCTGTGCTGTACTTGAACGGTAAAGCTGCAGAAAACCTAAAGATGGTGGTTTAGATCTGTAAGACTTACGTAAGTTTTACATACCACTCTGCACATTCAGTCAAGGTTTTTACACAGGTTATCTACAAACATATTTTATTGTGGTGATTTATTTTCCTGTGAAATCTGTGATGACACACGAAATAAGAAAAAAAATTACCATCTAAGTTCACCTTCCAGATTCGTCTCCTGGCTGGACCACAAAACGTAATCGTGTTATTGACTTCCCTAGTCAAAACATTTTTAGATTGTAACTTCTGACAAAGCCCAATATTATACTGGAATGCTATTGGCATTCCAGTATAATATTGGAATGCCAATATTCCAAAGATAAGAATGTCTTCACGTTTGCTTAAGGGGAAAAATTATATTTAATTTGTGAACAACAAACAGAGAAATACAAACAACTTGTTATATAGACAAATCTACAAAAAAAAGCCAAGATAAATTAAGTCATATATGGTTCTTCAGTTTACTGTTTTATTTACAGTTTAACAGAATCAAATCTACTTTCAAAGGTTCATGACAGTTATTGTTTGGAGATTTAGGAATCCACATTTCCTACCAACTCAGCAGGCATTTTTGATTCTTCATGAAAAGACTCGTTGAGCACACCTCTGATTGTGTGTAAGAAGTTTTTGAAAGTTCAGCAGCTTCTCAATCAGCAGCTCCGTATCAGACTGATGCAAGAAGTTAGGAAACAGGAAGTCACATGACTTTATTTACATCACAGGGAGATGGAAAGAATGCCATTTGGTAACTAGGTACAGATGTTGAACCCTGGATTACATTGTGTTTTTCCTTCCGGAAACGATCAAATTTCAGTTTAGTGGTGGGTGCTCTATCCTGAGTCAGTGGTATTTTTTTAATAACAGCACAGTTATTAACATTTGACGCATTTTTTTAATAAGATAAGCCTCGTTTTTCAGTAGTACTTTTAGTGAAGCAGATAAGTGAAACAATTGTTCAATAGGTGACCATTTTTCAAAACAGCCAACACATCTGATTGAGCCTTACTGTTATGGGTCAGATAACTGAAAGAAAAAAAAAAAAGACATAAATATTGTATGTGAAGATAATTTTGTCCAAAGCAGTTGCATATTAGACTTTAACTAAGATGGCGTCCAAGATGGAGCGATAACACAAATTTTGTATTATCTCAGTTATTAGCAGAGCTTAACAAATTATTTTTTAAAATCTAATCCTACATTTTTGGACACAGAGGATTGAGTAGACATGTGACATTAACCCATCAGGGTCAAATGTGACTAGACACTGGGAAGGAAGATCATATCGTAGGAAACAGCTAAATTCACACCATTTATGCATATGCATGAGTACAAATGAAGTGAAGCCTGGCGTCCTCCACAGTGGTAGCAGTGGTGGATCTGTCATACATAAGCGTGATAAACCTCTCCAGTATATCCAGGTCACCATCTTCCACTGTAAGAGTACACTGGCTCAGCTTGGAGAAGACAGGGGAGGCATCTGGATAAACATCCCGTGTCTGCCAGGCAGTTTTGTTTCATTTGCTGCGGAAGGCTGAAACAGTGTCAAAATGTCATGTTTGCATCACCATTTGAACAATTCTTATGAAATATGCAATAGTCCACTTCACTACTTGGAAAAACAATTCAATTTTACAGAAATACAGTTAAATTCTGGTAAAAACCAAAGCTATTAATCAAATTATGTTTGTTTAAATAGTTCTGCTCCAGCACAGCTGATTCAAAGGTTTGCATGCCTCCATTTTCTTCAGAAGCCTGTTAATCACCCATTTAAGTCAGGTGGGCAGCAGCAGGGAAAAACCTAAAACATGAAGGACAGTGGGCCCTGAGGACCTCTGGGTTAGAAACCACCTGAGTTCTCTGATGTGACTCTTCATTCAAAATGTCTCTGAGATTTGTCATCTGTTGAACTCTGATTGGCTGTGATTACCCCTCCCTTCTCACCTCATGTTGGACATTGTTGATCATCAAGCTTCTGAGGTTTAAAACCAACAAACTTTCATCAAGGCAAAGAGTTTAAACTATTCTCTCTTTGCTTTCAGGGTTGTTCCTCGCTGATTTGCTTGAGAAATATTTTGTCTCCCCGAGTATCTTCCCTATTCTTCGCTTGGCTCGCATCAGCAGAGTCCTCCCATTTTTCCGCTTGGGTAGAGCGATACAGAGACTTCTCATTGGCTTCATGATGTCTCTTCCTGCCCTCATGAACATCGGGCTCCTCTTCTTCCTTGTGGTGTACACCTATTCCTTCGTTGGGATGTGTACTTTTGGCCACATGAACCAGGGGGAGATGATTGATGGAATAATCAACTTTGACACAATTGGGAACAGCATGATCAATATGATTCTCATCAGCCCATCCTCTACATGGGACTATAAGCTGCGTAATATCATGAAAGGATCTCCAGATTGTGACCTAGCCACACCTGACTCACCTTCGGACTGTGGCAATCCATTGGGTGGCATCATCTTTTTCTGCTCCTACATCCTGCTATATCTCCTGCTGGTGGTCCATCTCTTCATTGCTGTCATCCTGGAGAACTTCAACAGCAGGAAACCTAAAGACGCCGATCTTCTGCAGATGTTTTACAACACCTGGAGAAAGTTTGATCCTGAGGCCTCACAGGTCATACAGTACAGGTGAGTCTCTTCCTGACATAGCCTGGACCTAAACAGACCCAGTTAGTCTCTGTTGGTCTGTAATGGCCTCTATTGTTTTCCACAGTAAGCTGTCAGATTTCTGCAATGCGCTCCAGGATCCGCTGAGGATACCCAAGCCAAACAACATCCGACTGATCCACATGGATCTGCCTCTGCTTCCAGGAGACCAGATCTGCTGCCTGGATGTCCTGCGAGCACTCATGGCTCAGGTGACACAACCTAACTCATTGTTGTTGTTATTATTATTATTGTTGTTATTATTGTTATTATTATTATTTATTATTATTATTATTATTATTATTATTATTATTATTATTATTATTGTTGTTGTTGTTGTTGTTGTTGTTATTATTATTAATGCAGGAATTTGGTGAATCAAGAGAGATGGACTCTCTTAAAGCCCAACTGGAGGAAAAGTTCATCGGCAACAGTCTAACAAAGGTTCTATTCGATTCTGTTCTGTTCTATTCTAAACATAATTAAATGGCAGATTTTACATGTAGTTGTGAGTGTTAGCAATAAAAATTTTTAACATTTTCATGCATCCTACTGATCCGCAACTGGTACCAGTCACAAGAACCAGAACATTTTCATGTGAAAAAAAAGACACCCATAAAAAAACAGTGTCTTTTTCTAACATATTCGTACAATAGGATGTTTAATATTAAGTTTCCATCTATGAAAAACTCAAAAAGACCATATGTTTTTGTTCTATAAAATGTAATAAACACCCAAAGATTTATTTCCTTCCTAAAATGGCTTAAATTACACACAGATGCATCACATCAGAAGCTCATAATTAAAACATCATGAACACCACAACAGATGACATGTTTGGCACCAAGTGCAGCATTTCAGGAGAAGAACTTCATACCAACTGTGAAGCATGGAGGTGGAAGTGTCATGGTTTGGATATCGTTTTCAGCAGCAGGACCTGGCCAGCTCAACATCAAAGAATACACCATGAATGCTACTGTGTATCAAAGGGGGCTGGAGGAAAACTTGAAACCATCAATCTGGACCAGGCAGAAGTTCAGTTTTCTGCTGTGAAACGTCATCAGGTCCTCCGGGTTGGATAGGTTTTGGGTGAATTAGGTGTAAATGAGACGTCAGGAACCAGGTAAAATACATAGGTGATGTTTCTGAATCTCACAGGAGACTCTTCTGTGCTACAGGTGTCTCATGAACCAATCAGCAGCACCCTGCAGAGGAAACAGGAAGAGGTGGCAGCAGCAGTGATCCAGAGAGCATTCCGGAAGCACCAGGCGCAGAATGGAGCTGATGGACCTCCAGACCAGCCTGTGGACAAAACCACAAGCATGTCGGTGTCTCCCCAGTGATCACTTGATGGCATCTCCTGTCTGAGAACTGTTCAGAGTGAAAATCAGGAGCAGGAGACTTTCCAGCTGGAGCTGTCGTCCTCTGTGTTGTTGTCCTGACGGAAATCTCCCTGATCCAGGTTCTACTGATGCTGTCATCAGGGATGTGTGACATCTTTCCACTGCTCCATCCTGTTTCAGTTTGATTATTTCATATCGTTTTTTTCCTCATGTAATCTCATGTTCTAACATGTTCTGGACCAAAACTAAAAGTGCCTCTTTGTCAGTAACTAACAGACTAACTCACATCTAACTGGAGATGTTGCTTGAAATTTAGGAAGCATCAACATCAGCTGATCTGACCACAAACCAGCTGTCAGCAGAACCTCTGACTCTGTCTGCAGCAGTCTTTTTACTGATCCCATAGAAACAAGAACACAGTTAAACAGTTCTGTTTTAACATTAGAAAAAGTTTTATTTACCAAACTGTTATAATTCTTATGTCATTATGCTTCTGTTTAATAAAGTATAAAGAAATAAACATGAATACGAAACCATTGTTAGTTCTAATTTTGTCTCATTTAATGACCTTCATCCTTCTGCATGTGAACTTCAAAGCCCCCTGGGTACTTCTGAGGGCCAAAGAGACAGAAACTATAATCATTGCATCCTGACTATTTTCTGTTTTATTGATTTCTAATTGAGCTTTAGGGTCTTTTGATTCATGCAACATTTGGATCAGTCTGTATCAAGCATGAACAGATCTGCTTCGGGGCTGCACGGTGACACAGTGGTTAACCCTGTTGCCTGGCAGCAAGGTGTAGCTCACAGTTATAACAGATGTTTTTCAGGATGATTCTGGAAAATCAGCAGGAAAATCAAAATCAAAGTTTGTGTGCAGAAACTTGGGAAATAAAAAGATGATAATATTTATAGCTGCAGTTCAAATCCAGTCCTAATTATTGCCGTTACAAAAGTCTGGTTCACAATCACTCCAGTAACAGGGAGTTCAGCCACAGCCAGGTAAAACACAATTTCATACAGTCTTATTTAATCAGTTTTCTACCTAAGGAAGCCCTGCTGATTGCATCTATTCATTAATGTTGCAGCATTCCTTCCTCCTAGGCAAACGTGGTGACAGTGGAGAAGAACAACTACTTTTCAATAGGAGGACACCTACAACAGAATCAGGCTCAGTATGAGCATCCATCTAGTGTGACAGACTGGAGGCTGTGAGAAGATAGGAGAAAACATATAAAGGTGTTGGCCAGAAAAACCTGCCAGAAGAAAAAAAGGACGGGTTTAAGCCCAGTCAAGATGTCTGCCTCATGGACAAAAACTGGAAGCTAGTTTAACAAGAGAAGAACCTGATGACAAATACTCCAAGAACCTCAAGAACAAAGTTTTCTGCTACTCTCATTTGTTCCCTCACTGTTTCCTGGTCCTCTTTGCAGCTGCAGCTCATCAGTAATCACTCACCTGTTTTCCATCCAGTATTCACCATCATCTGTACTAATTCCACCCTGTTTATTCACTCAGTTGTCATTTCTTTGTTCCTCACATATATGGGTGTTTCTAGACAGGGGCCAATTCACCTTTAGAACTGGTCCTGGCCCCTGCTATGGCTCCTGTACTGAAGAAATAATACTATATAAATTTTGTATGTGTTGGCACAGAAACCATAACTAATTGTTCTCAAGGACCAATTAAATTTTTTACTTTCAGTTTTACTTTAATGATACAGTAAAACTTAAGGTTACACTTTTACACAGTTACACTTTTAGCTTCAGCCGTATTGAGATAGGATCACAGTTTTCATCTTCTAGATTGGGGGTCTGCAACCTACTGCTTCACAGCCGCAAGTGGGTCTTTGGCTCTGTGCCTTACTTAATATAAACAATTAAATATTACCCTGTTGGTTTTTTGTTTGTTTTTTGTTTCATTCTTTTTTTTCTGTGCCCCCATAAAAAAAAAAAAAAAAAAAAAAAAAAAAAAAAAAAGGCCCCACCCCAGTAAATTTGATCTAGAACCACTACTGCTCTCATGTACGTCCCCCTCTGTCCTGTTGTTTGCCAGCTTGTCCTCATCAGTCTGCTTCTGGGAAGGTTTTGAGGAATTTGACCTGCTGCTTTCCTGTAGTTGGGTAGTTGAAAATTAGGTTGCTGAACTTTGCAGTGTTTGCCCAATGAGAGGAGACTGATCATGGAAAACAGAATAAAAAAATAAATAAATAAATCAAGTTATCTTTTCTGTTTCAGACCGTAAAAAGTCAAGTTCAATATGATGGCTTGGCATTAAACAACTGACTAACTTAGTTGATTATTATTCATATACAGTTCTCTTGATCTACATTAGTTTCATCTTTGAGCTTCATTAGCTAGAAAAACTGAGCTGAGGCGTCAGCAGACTTTAAAATAAGAATGACTTTTTATTGAACAACTAATAGTAGGAGTCCATGATGCGCCTCATGCTCATGAACCTCATGTTGCCCATGCCCATATTCATGAAGCTCCTGTACTCTCCAGGCCTCATGTACATCATCCTTCCTCTGTAGTGGGGGTGCTCGTACATCAGCCAGTGTCCGTCCATCACGTGACACGACATGCAGTTGGACATGCGGTAACGATCCATGATGTTGTCGCAGTTGTCCATCATCTCATACATCTGGCCTCCGAAGTTCTTCCTCTCATAGATCCTCATCCTGTAGGAGCCACGGTACTGGAAGATAATAATCAGTCAGTTCATCTCAGTATAACGTTCAATTGCATATCACGAAGTAGCATAAAGAACATACAGTTAGAACACACATCTCCATAGTAACCATTCAGCCACTCACCTTACAAAATGTATATCCATAGTAACCCTTTAGCAGTACAAGTTTCGTCAGCAGCCTTTGGATTTCTCCATGTGACTGGTTACCATGGAGATCCTGAGTGTTCTAATGTGAGTTACCAGGTGATGTAACGCTGTAATGTGACTAGAGATGATACTACGTTGTAATGTGAATGACTAGTTACCATGGTGATGATGGCTACTGACAGTATAACCTGAATAGCTGGTTACCACAGAGAAGATGTGTGTAATGTGCCTCGCAAGTTACCATGGAGATGCCAGATGCTGTTACCACAGAAAGATTGTGGCATTGGAGTGTGACAGGAGATGTAATGGGTTGGTTATGTAAATGACTGACTACCATCGGGATGGTAGGGTGAAGTAATGCATCTGGCTGCGGTTGGGATGATGTAGTATTGTAATCTCACTGGTTACTATGTAGAATATTTGAGCTGTAATGTGAGTGGTTACCATGGAGATGATATGGCGCTGTAGTGTAACTGGTTGCCAGAGGGATTCTGCGGTGCTATAAAATGACTAGTTACCATGGGGATCATGCGGCAGGACCTGATGCAGTCGCTCATTCCCATCATGCTCATGTAGTCTGCGTACTCCCCCCTCTTCATGAAGTACTGGTTACCCATGTAGTTGGTGCGGTTGTAGACTATGAAGCAGCCTCTCTCCACCTTGCAGGAGTGACACCTGCTCAGGTAGGAGGACATGTCAGCACAGTCACCGCTGCACTGGTAGGAACGTCCCTGGAAGTTCCTGTCTTCATAGAAGACGATCTGGAGTGGGAATAACCAAAAACTTAGAATGTAGTGATTATGATCACCAAGTTATTAATCAAATATGTCTCTCTCCAGCTGTAAAGTAAAATATTTTCTTTGCAATCACGTTTTTTGCATGTTTTTTAAAATAAACCTATGAATTAAAGTTTTTCTAATACATTATTAAAACACCAATGGAACAATGTTATCTGTTGTGGGCAGGGTTTGTTACTGTGTGTTTGCGCTTTAGACAGATGAGCTGCTGGATCTCACCCTGCCCATCATGTTCATGCTGCTGGACGTCATGTTGCTTGTCAGGTGTTTCAGTTACTTCCTGCTGGAGGTCCTGTCCTGAGAGAGTTTGCTACCTGTGGAGCAGCTGCTACTCTTTATAGCACCTGAGCAGCTGAAGCCTTTTGTTCAAACAGCCTGACCCAGCAGCATGTCATAAAGAGATGCTCAGTATTCTCCATTTCTCTACAGACAAAGAACCATGGACAACAGCTGTGTGTTTCCTTCACTCCACTGTGGACACCACACGTTCTGGAACAAACACCTGAAGACAAAAATACTGAAATAATTTCAAATATTTATCTGTCCACAAAGGCACTCTTAAAACCTGAAACCATAATATTCATTACAGTAAATGTTAACTTTATGTACTATTATAGCTTAAGATATAACCTTTCGTGATTGCACCAACATAATGTTTTATTCTTGCTTTTGTTTTAGAAGAAATATGCAGTGGTGGGTGAACCAGTCACATGAAGGTGGATTTTGAAAGCCATTTGGTGTCAAAACAATGAAAACAAAGCTTGTTAGTTAAAGACAAGGTTGGTTTAAACTGAAATCTTTGTAAATAACTCAAGAAGAACAACTGAAACTTTTATTGTGGAAACCAAAACCACTGCTCCTTGTTCTCAGATTTTTCTGGAAATCTTAGCATCGAAAAAATACAGTTTTTAGTCAACAATTTTATGAGAAAACCAAAGGAAGGTATGGAAAACGAGAACGAACGTGTTACATGTAAACGTTTTTCTGATGGTTTTCTCAAGATAATGACTTCATTTTGAGAAAACAAACGTTGTTTTCTCGAGATCACGAGATGGTTGCTATGTGTGTTAAACCTGATTCCATCATTCAAATGCATGCATGGTTTAATCATTCGACCAACGACGTGGTGTCATTATGGTTTACCTATCACTTATTACTTAAAAAAAATAATCTTATTCTTGTAACAGGAGTATCATCAGAAAGGTTCAATAAACTAGTTTGTTTTATTCTGGATGTATCCTCCCCATGATTTTCCTCTCCATCTCTGACAGCTTCAGCCTCAGGCAGCAAGTGTCTCAGGTATGCCATTACCTGCTCAAGTGTGCTCATTTGTTCAGGATGGCAGCTGAAGCAGGTAGGTCCACTTTCGCTCTCTGTAACACACCAAATGTCTTTTGTGGGACTGAAGTCCATGTTGTTATAACTCAGACTAAAAGGAAAAAGAAACTGGAGGAATTCTGTCAGACATGCACAGTTAATCACCCGGATCAGCTTTTTCTCATGAACAGACGGGGGGTTCATTTAAATTTATAGATTTACAATTATCTTATTAGGTAAATGACTTCTGGAGAAGTCTTGGAGTCTGCACAGTTTTGTTTTGAATCAGTTTGAAATGTCTGCTGGTTCTGCAGGTTTTACTCTGTGCAGCTTCTTTATGTCAAACAGCAGAAAAACTTAATGATGTTCTAAAAATAAACCAAAGAAATTATATAGGAAACAAATTTACTGAGTTTGTGTGTGTTTTTTTTTCCCTTGACTGATGTCAGAGTGGTGTTTTATTTTGAAATTTGAGTGAAAACAGCTGTATTCAGGTTACTGCTAAGTAATTTTAACTCCTCCATTGCCACGCTGACTTCTCCATAAATAAACCAAATGACAAAGGTTCACAAACCTGAAGAACTTGTACATGTAATAACATGATGCACACTGAATGCTGAGGCTTAACACGTTGTCATATACCCTGAAGATACATCATTGTTTGCATTAAGCTTCAGTTTAGGTTTGATGAATGCATTGTTTAATCATTCGACCAACGACGTGGTGTCATTATGGTTTACCTATCACTTATTCACAGAATTATTCATAAAATCATACATGCACGCCATGACTTACACTTATAAGTCCTCTCTCGCTGTTGTGGCATGCATTTGAATGATGGAATCAGGTTTAACACACTCAGCAATCATCTCATGATCTCGAGAAAACAACGTTTGTTTTCTTGAAATGAAATTATCTTGAGAAAACCATCAGAAAAAAGTTTATGCATAACAGGTCCGCTCCCAGCTTCCGTAGTTCATATCACTGGTCAGTTTAGACTGGAAATTATTGTTTAGATAATAGTTTTGCCACCATCTTGACTAAGACTTCCTGAAAGAAGAAGTGTTGTGTCTCAATGGGACCATCGTGGCTATGATGATGATGACGATGATGATTGTTATTATTGCTATTATTTATTTATTTCACACATTCTAAGACGTTTGGATGACACACCCTGCTATGGACGGAGGCGGGGTCAGATAGTGAGCGGGGTTGGATGTCTGACTCCACCTTCAAACTGTTTTGATCAGCAGACATTCGCTGTGATCCATGACTTTTCATGCCAGGTGCTGTTACAGAGAAGGTGGTTAGAGAGACTCCATCTACTCCTCCAGAATGCATTGGTTTGTACAGAAAAATACCCCCCAAAATCAGTAGCTTCCAGGTGACCCAAACAGTCACAGAGTGTCTCTAAGTCTGTAACAGCACCTGGCATGAAAAGCCATGGTTGCCTCTAGGGAATCACGATGAGAATGCCTGTTAACTGGAAGGGAGAGAAGCACGACGACTCACCGACATTATTTTACTGTTATAAAAATGTGATGAATCATCGTTTTACTGGCAGGTATTCACCACTGAAGCACAATGGAAGACATGAAATAAGAGCATTAAAACATTAAAAAAAAAACAAAACAAAAAAAAAAAAAAAAAAACATTGATTGTGTGTAAAAGTTCAAACCTCATGTGTTTGTGTACATGAGTTTGTTTTTGACTTTCAGAGATCTCTCAGGTTTTGTGCAGTCTCTGTACATTCCTCTTTAGCTTTTTAACAATCATGAACCTGGAAATGATGATGAGATTGAGATGGGACTAAACACAAGAACATGTTCTGAGGAGAACTCAACCAAGGCAACTGATCTGCAGGAGATTAATGACAAAGTAACAGTCAGTTTTTTTTAGATGAGAAACCACCATGTTGATCTTTAAGCTCTCATTGGTGTGACCAGGGTTTTCTGTTCTGTCAAGGGCATCAATCACTGTCTGTCAGCTCTCAAAGTAAACACTGTTGTGAAGGGGGCAGTCTGATGGATTGCGGGTTACTGAGTTAGACAGTAATTACAACCAGAGTGTCAAGTTACTGTAAGGGTTTAGCATGTGTACTGGTTACTGTTTCCTGCATGCTTTTCTGTAAAAATGCACCTCTGCACTGTGAATACTTTGTTCTTTGGTTTTTAATGATGTTACCAAGAGTTTTTTTTCACCTGTGAGGGATGTTTTTATAGAGTTAGTGTCAAATGCATTGTTAAAGTTAATAAGGGTTGATTGTTGAAGCCAAATACTCATAGAAATCTGAACTTGGTTTCTATTTAATCTTTAAAATATTACAACTAAAAGGGCAACAATGGAGATGTATGTTGTTGCTGATTTTTAACGTCCATCTACTGCTACAACGTGTAATAAGAAGTAAGGCTGAAATGAATAATATTTAAGTAATCAAGAGTTAGCTGTTATTCAGATTAGATTAAAGTTATATGTCTGTTTTGCAAAAAAATTTAATTGTATTTAAAAGTAATAATAGTAAACAATAAAGAAGCTTTATCATAACTGGTGGCAGTCAAGGTCTACACAGAACAACAACGGGGGAAAAAAAACAGACATCATTTAAGCCTCGCCTATTTTCAACAGGAAGCCAGTTTTACTAATGTTCACCATTTTTTCACCCATCTGGGTGTGGCCAGGACCCAAAATCTGAAACATCAAACTGATATATCTCCCACCTACAGGATTGACAGTTGTAAATCACATGTTCTGCTGGTGGGGGTCCTTTGACATTCTCTATCAAACTTGCTTCAAGCTGCCTCTGATGATTAATGTTGCATAGAGAATACTTTGACTTTAAATTGTGGTTTTTGCAAATCCTTCTCCAGCAAACAGGACATTGGTGGACCTACTAGAGATAAGGTCCTTTTTAACTCCAATTTTTACTGTGCAGCAGCAGATCTAAACTGAATCCAACTGAATGTCATTTGAAAGGTTTATTTAGCCACCTAAAGGCAAAGTACAACATTAGCCTAAGCATCACCAAGGTGCAAGGGCCATTTAAAGCTGCTTGCAGCAATAATTGGACTTGTTTACTTTTTCAGAATAAAATATAATTGTGAATTAATTGGAAAATGAAAGCTGCATTTGTTTTTTTTCAGCCTGCTGTTTGACCACTTCTTTACTAAATGGGACTTTGTGCAAAGATCAAAGAAAGACAGATTTTAAAGAAATAAAGAGTTCTTTAATGTTTCTCAGCCCTGTGTCCTGAATTGTTTCAGTAGTAGGAGTCCATGATGCGCCTCATGCTCATGAACCTCATGTTGCCCATGCCCATATTCATGAAGCTCCTGTACTCTCCAGGCCTCATGTACATCATCCTTCCTCTGTAGTGGGGGTGCTCGTACATCAGCCAGTGTCCGTCCATCACGTGACACGACATGCAGTTGGACATGCGGTAATGATCCATGGTGTTGTCGCAGTCGTCCATCATCTCGTACATCTGGCCTCCGAAGTTCTCCCTCTCATAGATCCTCATCCTGTAGGAGCCGCGGTACTGGAAGATAATCAATAATCAGTCAGTTCATCTATGTACAGTGTTCAGTGGTGCATCAGGAAATATTATACAGCAAATGCATGAAAATGCTAGACTCATAGTATCTTTTTTTTCTTCTTGTCTTATAAATTAATATCCAATCAGTGTATTGATATGGATCAGTTGGCAACTCTGGGTTAAGAGTCTTGCCAAAGAACACTTAGACAGGTGGCAGGTGGGAAGCTGAAATCTTGGTTTCCATGATGTGTAGCTCGTTAGATGTGTGCTGTGATGTGGCAGAATGGTTACCATGGAGATAGCATGTGTTGTAATTTGAGTACTTACTTCAGGGATGAATGCTGGAATACACTTAGTCACCATGGAGATGAGGTATGCTGGTTACCCATTCTGATGATTTATGATGTTTTTTTTCTGGTTACCATGGGGAGTTTGAGAGCTCGGGGCAACTGTGGCTCAATAGGCAGAGTAGTCGTTTTGCAATTCAAAAATTGTGGGATTCGAGTCCAATGTGTTACTGTACTCTTGGGCCAGGCACCTAACCCTACGTTGTCTGCTGATCATTTGTGTCTGTGTGGGTAATGAACTGAGTGCAATGGCATAATTGCAGCTCTAGTGGTTGGTAAATGAATGAAATTTATATTGTAAAGCACTAAAAAAAGTTTATTGAATTTATTTATGATTTACCATAGCTGTAATGTGACTGGTTACCATAGAGATAATTTGTGCTCTAATGTGACTGGTTACCATAGAGATAATGTGGACTATAATATCATTTGTTTCCATGGTGATTTTGTAGGCTGTAATGCAACTGGTTTCTGTAGAGGTTATGTGAGCAATAATGTGATTGGTTACGCTGGAGATTATGTAGCTGTAATGTGTCTGGTTGCCATTGAAATGATGTAGTACAATAATCTTACTGGTAACCATGGTGAATCTGTGAGCTGAACTGTGACTGGTTATCACAGAGATGATGTAGTGCCATTATGTGACTGGTTACCAAAGAGATGATTAAGTGCTATAATGTGACTGGTTACCATGGAAATGATGAAGTGCTGTAATGTGACTGGTTATAATGGAGATGATATGCTGCTGTAATGTGACTGGCTAATAGAGAGATTGTGTGGTGTTGTAAAATGACTAGTTACCATGGGGATCATGCGGCAGGACCTGATGCAGTCGCTCATTCCCATTATGCTCATGTAGTCTGCGTACTCCCCCCTCCTCATGAAGTACTGGTTACCCATGTAGTTGGTGCGGTCGTAGACCATGAAGCAGCCTCTCTCCACCCTGCAGGAGTGACACCTGCTCAGGTAGGAGGATAAATCAGCACAGTCACTGCTGCAGTCATAGGAACGTCCCTGGAAGTTCCTGTCCTCGTAGAAGACGATCTAAGCAGAAAGAAGTTGAATGAAAGAAGGAAAGATGAGGCTTTTTTATACTTTGAGATCCTGCTAAGGTTTGCTGAAATAGTTGTTTTGATTTACTTTATATGATGCAGATCTGTACAGTGCTGATATTTCTGATTTTTATACAATAAAAAAATTTTAATTTTAGATTTTCAAACTCCAACCACAAATACATTTTACAGTGAAGTCTGTATTGACTAGCATGAATCAGGTGACATTTTTAAGTGATCTGAAAATGCCATACAGGAGCAACTTCACCCTGAGAAACATAAAATTTCCTGGTGTGACCGATAATAACCCAAACAGTCTATATGAAAAAACACAATATTTTCCAGTTAATTTGACTTTAGTAAGTCATGTAATGCATATGATATCCCTGTGTCTACCTGTGTACCTTGAGCTGTAGACATAAATTTAGTCTTTGGTTCTTCAAATGAGCTGTATAATCTTTAATTTGTATTATTAAAACAAACTACTGACACAAACCTAACTTTATGCTCATGTTCAAGCAGGTTTCTGCATACAGACATCAATCTTTCTTCCTTCTGCTTTGTCAGGTAGGAATCAATGAAAGAGGATATTCAAAGGTGCAAAGAGGACATTTTACAATCATTTACCACTAATTAAAAACTCAAAACTTAACATTTTTCATATGACTTTGAAGCCTGAGCCAGAATCAACACTGCTTTGATCAACCCTGAAAGCTAAGAAATGTTGAGATGTGACACCTTAGGGGACTTACCCTGCTCATCATGTTCATGTTTGTGGCAGACATGTTTTCGGTGTGGAGCTGGAGGAGGCTCAGTGCAATCATACCTGGGTGACTTCACAGCTTTTATACACCTGAGTGACATTGATGGCTTTGTGTGTCAGAGTGCAGACTCAGCACATGGTTGCCTGTCCCACACAAAGCCTCTTTAAAATGGTTAACAATGACGTGCTTTCATCCACACCAGCAGTTTGCTCACCAGCAAAACAGCCCTCCTGTTTCCTACCTTTAAGCGGGCAGCTCACACTGAGAAAATTACAGAAGGTGAAGCTGTGACGACATCAGGGGTGAAACCCCTCACCTCTTACTGAGTACATGACAGCAGAAGTAATAAAGACCAGAAACACTGCCAGCATCTAAAGCACCAGCATGATCTGATTTCAGCCAGGAACAGCAAACTCAGACACTAGACATGTCAACAGCACCTTTATTGTGACCACTTAGCCATAAGCAACTTTTTATTTGAACAGAACAGTGAAAGTCATGAAGGATTATTCTGTCCCTCTGAAGATGTCCCTCCGATGAAAGATTGTTTATCTTCGACAGCCAAGTTCTCATCCTCAGCTATCTTGAGTTAACAGTTCGCTCCTGTGTTGGGGGATTTTTTTTTTTTTTTTTTTTTTTTTTTTTTTTTTTTTTTTTTTTTTTAATTTTGGAGTCCTTAATACCCTGACAAAGACTGCTGGTACTAAAACTATTTCCTTCATGATCTTTAGGGTGACTCCTTTATAACCTCCGATATGGGCTTCTTTACAAGGGCTTCTTCATGACCTCCAGAGGGCTTCCTTATACTTTCTACAAGGGGCTCCTTTTTGTCTTCCTGATAGGTCTCCTTTACAACCTTCAGAGGGGGCTTTTTTATAACTTCTAGAGGAGTCTTGGACAACCTCCAGCAGGGGCTCCATTACAACGTCCACAACCTCCATAGGGGGTCCTTTTGGACCTTCAAAAATTTCCATAGGGAGCTCCTTTATGACCTCTAGAAGAGGATCCTTTACAACATACAGGAGCCTCCTTCTCATCTTCAAGAGAGCTTCTTTACAACCTCCAGAAGGGGCTCCATGATGACCTCCAGAGGTCTCTTATACAATCTTCATTGGAGGCTCAGCTTTCACAACGTCCAAAGGAGGCTCCTTTACAACCTCCAGAGGGGGGTCCTTTAGGACCTCCGAAACCTCCAAAAGGGGCTCCTTCATGATCTATAGAGGGGGCTCCGTTACATCATCTGAGGGGACTACTTTACAGCTTACAGAATGGGCTCTTACAGTATTCAAGGAATCCTTCTTGTCTTCAAGAGAACTACTTTTCAGCCTGTTATTAACCTTCAGAGGGTGCTTTTTTTTGACTTTCATAAAGAACTTTTTTATGACATTTCCAACCTTTGGAGGGGGTTCTTTACAATCTCCAGAGGGTGACTCCTTTGCACATTTGGGGGCATAAAACAGGCTCTTTTATTAAATCTTCTTTATGACCTCCAGAGGACTCTTATACAACCTCGATTGGGGTCTCCTTTACAACCTCCAGAGGGTGCTCCTTTCTTCATGACCTATACAACCTCCAAAGTGAGCTCCTTTACAACCTCTAGAGGAGGCTTCTTTTTGACATATAGATGTGCTCCTTTACAACTTTGAGGAGGGGTTCCTTTATGACTGCCAAAGAGCACCCTGTTTTTCATGAGTTTAGGTTGAATTTCTTCTCTGAAATCAGATTATGGTCTTCAGAGCAGCTAAATCTGAAACAAAATGTGTCACCTTTTCTCTAAACATCCTAGTTTAAACATACAAGTGGTGTTAAAGATATCTATTACTGTAAATTGGGCGGGGATCTGAGTGAGTTGACAAAAGGTAACCTGAGGGCTCCGCCAGACCTAATGTGCTGTTCCTGAAATCCCTCCCCTCTCCCCATTACTTTGTAAAAAAATAATCTTATTCTTGTAACAGGACTATCATCAGAAAGGTTCAATAAACTAGTTTGTTTTATTCTGGATGTATCCTCCCCATGATTTTCCTCTCCATCTCTGACAGCTTCAGCCTCAGGCAGCAAGTGTCTCAGGTATGCCATTACCTGCTCAAGTGTGCTCATTTGTTCAGGATGGCAGCTGAAGCAGGTAGGTCCACTTTCGCTCTCTGTAACACACCAAATGTCTTTTGTGGGACTGAAGTCCATGTTGTTATAACTCAGACTAAAAGGAAAAAGAAACTGGAGGAATTCTGTCAGACATGCACAGTTAATCACCCGGATCAGCTTTTTCTCATGAACAGACGGGGGGTTCATTTAAATTTATAGATTTACAATTATCTTATTAGGTAAATGACTTCTGGAGAAGTCTTGGAGTCTGCACAGTTTTGTTTTGAATCAGTTTGAAATGTCTGCTGGTTCTGCAGGTTTTACTCTGTGCAGCTTCTTTATGTCAAACAGCAGAAAAACTTAATGATGTTCTAAAAATAAACCAAAGAAATTATATAGGAAACAAATTTACTGAGTTTGTGTGTGTTTTTTTTCCCTTGACTGATGTCAGAGTGGTGTTTTATTTTGAAATTTGAGTGAAAACAGCTGTATTCAGGTTACTGCTAAGTAATTTTAACTCCTCCATTGCCACGCTGACTTCTCCATAAATAAACCAAATGACAAAGGTTCACAAACCTGAAGAACTTGTACATGTAATAACATGATGCACACTGAATGCTGAGGCTTAACACGTTGTCATATACCCTGAAGATACATCATTGTTTGCATTAAGCTTCAGTTTAGGTTCCAGGACGGCATAGAAATATTTTAAAAAATGTAATTTATTCAACAGAAAATGAAGATGTCATTAACGAAAGTTACTGTGAAGTTTGAATTGCTGAAATCTGAAAACAACATATTAGGAATGAAGTTGAATTAATTAACTTGCTGTGGTTTTCCAGCTCATTTTATAGTTTTTAGTTATCCTCCAACTGGGTAAACAGATTTTATATGGTTTCTGGAGTTATTTTAAATGTGTGGAAAATGATGTCCCAGTTTTCAAGTTAAACTGCCAGATTTTTTGACTTTTTTTTGTGTAATTTTTACATTTTCATTCAACAGCTGCAGTGAGACCTCTAAATATATTTTCCAGCTTAGTGACTTCATATTAACTGTTCTGCCCTATATAGCATAGAGACAATGCATGTCTTGATGAAGTTCCACCTGAATTCATCATTTCTTTCTAACACCTTG
The DNA here is from genome assembly GCA_014839685.1 of Anableps anableps. NCBI lineage: Eukaryota > Metazoa > Chordata > Actinopteri > Cyprinodontiformes > Anablepidae > Anableps > Anableps anableps. The sequence continues at coordinate 14,449,851 of CM026073.1, forward strand.
AGAAAGGGCAGGATGAGTCATTTCAGGCTATTAGACCTCTAGACTGAGGAGAAATTTCTTCATGAAGCTTTTGAAATCTTCAACTGTTTGGTTTTCACACCCACTCCTTGAAAAAGCCATATAAAAACACAGACATGACCTGACAGTGTCTGAGAGCTGAAACATCAGCAGGGATTAGTGGCAGAAAGACAAACAGGACCTTATCTCTGATGTTCTATCTTGTTTTAAAGGAGCCACACGACTCGTCCTCCGTCTCTGATCTCCAGCAGAGCTTCTCATTCTGTCCCATGAATGTAAAAGTGATTTATTCCTGTGCGCTGCAGCCAACACTTTTCATCGTAACAAGAACCTCAAATATGCAGTTAAATGCAGCATTGTTACTTATGAAATCACACGTGCTTATTATTGTACCTGAAGCTCACTTCTGCTCCAGTCTACAAATTAACTACACAATCCTCATTAAATCCATCTGCAGATTCCTGAGAGCAAAAAAGCTAAAGAAAAAAGTTTAGTTAAAAGGATTCCTCAGGCTAATATCTTTCCAAGCACAAAGAGTAAAATTAGATCTGAGGAGTCTGTCAGAATAAAATTCCATTTATCTGTAGAGACATGTTCCTGCAGTTCTACAGATCTCCCTTTTTTCATTTTTTTGATTTCTTTCTGTTTCTTCTTATTTTCCCCGAGAAAAGCCATGTTTTAGCTTCTTTTTGTTTTAACACTGATCATGTGTGAAAGTTTGCAGCAGGAAAATCTGGGTTTAGTGGAAATGAGTCAGATCAGATTTTAACATCAAAAACAGATTCAGATTATTTTAGATAAGATTTTCTTGTCTGGTCATGATGATCAGCTATTAGACTCTGCTTGTATTTCTGGTTGAGTTTTGTGTTTTACATGTTATAAAAAGTTGTGACTTAATCATCGCTTATGCCAAAACATAATTGTTTTTAGGTCAATTTAACTGTCCAATCACTGTACAATAACGTAAATGGTAAACCAGATGAAACTGGGCTGAGTTTAAATCAGTTTGGCTGTGTTCCCACCAGTTCTCTTACTAGTTGCTGCAGTTGGATCTTTTTTGCATGGGAACCACTTTGTTTTTGAAGCTCCTATTTGTATCAGTGCTGTTCATCACTGCAGATCAACATTTGTTTTTATCTCTGTAAAGAGTAAAAAACAAAATCCTGTTTGATTAGACCTGTAATATTTAGGACCCAGCAGATATTTGCTCTGATGCACATCAGAGATCCAGAGAACTAGATCCAGATCCAGATGCAGGTCCAGTTCCAGATCCAGAGAACTGTGCATGTCGGTAAGATGATCTCAGACTAACTTTGTGAACAAAGTGGGTCAAAGACAGTTTGGGTACGATTATGTCAGGTCTTTATTTTTTCTCCTTAAAATATTTTCTCTTTCTTTGAATATTTCTCAGAATACTCTGCCCCTTTTTTCTCTTCTTGATGTAAAAACTCTACATAATGCAATAACATTTTCTCTTCAAATCCCACATTTCGAATTAAAATATTCCTATAAACCTTCCTGTTCCTGCTTACAAAAGATAGATTACTAATGTGGATGAGTGCAATTCAGGCAACTATCTTCCTCACAACATCAACCGCAACCTCAACAGATTATTTTCAACAACTGTTGTTTCAGTTCAGGTCCAGTACCTAAATCTCCTAAGTCTCCCATTTTAAACCTAATATAGGCATTTGTTTGTTTGAGGACACCATAAAACTGCAGTGTGGTCTGTTGGTTATCAGCTATCAATTTGAGGTTATTTGCTTGCAAGAACTGAGCTACCTGCACTCATTCAACATGAAAGCCCCACATAAGATAAAAGTCACACTAATTATCTTTCTTTTGTGGGAAATCTTTAGATACGGGTGTCAGAAGAGTCTTGATGTAGCTAACATTAGTGTTATATTAAATTATGCTAGTCTATAATCAATAAATTGATCAGTCACATGTTTTATGCAAACAAGTAAACCATCTATTTATGAATATTTTGAACATTTTATCCAAAGACAAGGAAAAAAATTACAATGCCCTATCACTTCAGTCAAAGTATGAATCCATTGTCATTCAAATTAATATGTACATGTATTTATTGAATACAAATATGCTTAAGAAATTGAACGAATATAAATACAAGGATGAAAAACAAAAAACAATCTACTTCTAATGATGAGAATATGAGGAATTATTGCACTTTTGTGAGACCTTGTCTGAGAAGATCTTCACTTATCTTACTTTTATTGTATCTGATCTTATCTGTTTTCAGAAGAAAGGAGGAGGAATGATCTGAAGTTCTCTGTATCTCAAATCAGTTATAATCCAGTTCCTAATCAGTTCTAACTTTCAGGATTTCTCACAGGATAGCAGTTCATCTCTTTACATCTTGAAGGAGTTTAGCTCTGTCCTCTCTATGACCGGCCTGGTTTACTCTGAGGAATGAGATTAAGTAACAGATGTCTGTCCAATAGATTCATATTTTTGGATGGAATGAGTCTTTTGAATCCCATCAAGGTATGGTTCTGGCTGGGATCCAAAAGACTCATTTGGATCCCAGCCAGAACCATCTCTTGAGATAAAAGCTGATAAGTGGAAGCTTACTTGCCCAGCTGAGTCAAGGGAGGTTCCCCAAGTTTATAAGGAAACACAGTTTCTCTAAAAGTTTCACCAAAAAATTGTCTTTCAGGAATGGTTGTTGATTAAAAAAAAAAAAACTTCATGAGTGCAACAACGAACAAGTGTCAGGAAAGTTTTACATACAAACATATGTTGATCAAAACAGGAATTTTAACGTTCACATTTTGTAAGGTAATCACTGGGGAGCTTGACCATATGAAAAGCTTATGCTTCTTGTGGTTTTCTAATTTCTCTTTTGAGGTTTGGTTGATGTTGAGTCCTTTTGTATCACTGGAACTTTTCACCACATTCTTTTTTGTTGTAATATGTAATTAAATATATATCCAGAGACATTCGGTATGATAAGTTACCACAGATGTCAAACCCTTGAGTAGCAAATCTTCAACTAATTTGTTCAGAGGCAAAGATATTTTCACAAAAAAACTCCTTCAAGGTCAATAAGCTCATCCAAAAAGGACTTTGGACTACCTTATACATAAAAAATGTAATCATAACCCATCAGTGTTTGAAATAATTAATTGGGGTTAAATGATATAACTTGCAGTACAGTATCACACTAACCTGGACAAATGACAGAGTAGACAAAGGACAGATTCAGGTCCAGTTAAAGATGTTATGTTCATGTTCTAACAGAGCAAGGAATCTTCAGCATTCATCACAGAGACCTTTATTTCTGATAAATACTTTTGATATTATTGTTTTGCCACATTAGTGACCTACTTAAATATGTTATTGCATCAGCTACAAACTTACTCATCAATTTACTTATCTTTATTCTGTACACCTCAGACTTCCAGTAGAAGTCAGACTCCAGTCATCTGCAGAAATACTCAGATGACTGTATTTCTCCTACAAGTCTGTTATGGAGGGTGTAATCTCTTCTACCATAATGTGATGGGATAATCGCATCAGAGGCTCAACAACAACCTGATAAAGAAGGCTGGTTCTGTTCTGGAGACCACTGATGAACCCCTGGAGATGATGGTGAAAGAAGGATTCTTCATAAAATCAAGAAAATTATAGACAACCCTGAGCATCTTCTTCATGAGACTGCCATACAGCAACAGAGTCAGTTGGAGGCTTCTTTATATTAGTTGTAATACAGACAGAAGATCCTTCCTGCCCACAACCATCAACATCTACAACAACTCTTTGGAGAACCTTGAATTAATATGAGTTGCAACAACATTTAATTTCCCTTTGAGATCAATAAAGTATTTTTGAAATGAACTGAATTGAACTGAGTGAACTTATTTAGAAGAAACAGACCAGAGATCAAACACAGGAGTAAAAGGAAGTCTAGAAAACAGAAACCAGAGAGCAGATGCTCATCATGAACGATTGCATGTTTCCTGATCTCTCTAATCCACTGAAATAATAATCCATCCATTATCTATAACTGCTCGTCCTTGCAGGGTTACAAGGGGGCTGGTCCCTATCTCCAGTAGTCACTGGGTGAGTTGCGGGGTACGCCCTGGACAGGTAATAATAATAATAGAATGTAACCATATTTGTAATGAACCGAATATGTAACTGAATATGTGCCAGTAAGGATCCAGTCTTGTAGACAGCGAGGGCAGTGACATGGGCAGAACATTAAGCTTCAGAGTACATCTGGGCTGGACCTTAAGTCTGTTGTGCAAAATTTGAACAGTTCAGACGACATGTCAGCTTCAAGCTGCTGATGGAGTCAACATGAACATCACAGTAACTGAGACTGCAGACTGCAGCAAGGAGGGTCACATGTTCAGAAACGAGAGCGGAGTTAGTTGAAACACTGAGAGGAAACGTTCTCTTTCTGACCACAACGGGACAAAGTTGAGAACTTTTCCATCAGCTCACAGAAAGTTGGAAATGTGGAGCACTCAGGTATATATGAATGAATTTGTGCATATTAATTTGTGTGAAGTGTCATGCAGCTCCAGAAGAACAATGAATCCACATAGGTTTTCTCCAACAGAGAATTCTTGGCCTGCAGATGATTCAGGGTGGTTTACTTGGAGATCTTGGTTCTACTGGTGCACTTTCCTCCATTTCCAGTGAATCTGCTGTGTGTGTGTGTGTGTGTGTGTGTGTGTGTGTGTGTGTGTGTGTGTGTGTGTGTGTGTGTCACTGCTGTGTTTGAGCAGGAAACACAGTACAGTTCAGTCAGTTGTTGGAGCAGCCCAAACATTCCAGTTAAAGTTCATCAGCCCCTTCAGGGTGCATGGCTCACTACTGGATAAACACGTTTCTGTCATCCAGACTGCAGTGGCTGGGTTCCAGCTCTCAGAATGTTTCTCCCATTAAACCACAAACCCCGAGTTGGAGTTCAGCTTCAGCCAGAAGAATAAACCTGTTTCCGTAATCAGGAGTGGCTGAACCACATCGTGTTGTGGTCTGTGGGTTTTAACTGGTTTGGTTGTTGCAATTATCTCCTGGCTGGTGTGCTTTCGGGTGGTTTATGGTTTGTATAAAGCTTCAGTTCAGGGTTGTGTATTGTTTTTGTTATTATTATTATTTTAGTTCATCTTACTTGGCTGTTCCACGAATCCCCACCTGCATGGTTTTACTGGGGCTTTGAACTGATTTAAACTGCATTGAATTGAACTTACCTATTTATTAGGGCAGCAAATTTGAAAGGATAACATTTCAGCAATACGCATTTACATTTATAGGACAGCTCACATAAAAATTCACAAAATCCTCCTCAGCAGTTTCACATACAAACTTTCACACAACAAAAATAAAGATAGATCCACGTGCAGCGGACTGGTTAAAACACAAGCTGAGCCTGTGGTCCAAACAGTGAGGAGACCAAAAGATTTTTATGAATGAAGCCACAACTGATGAGTTTTTAACCATTGTCTGAGTTGTTTTTAAAGGTAGTGCAATGTCTCAGTTCCTGATATAATGCTCTTAATTTATTCCAAGAACATGTACCTGCAACACACACAACCATCTGGCTAAATTTGGTCCACCCCCTAAGTACTTTACAGTCTCCTCTGGTTTTTATTGTGTTATTGTCTGTTTACTGATAAAAAACAAAAACAGTATCAAATGTATTTGGAAGTGTAATAACAAGGCATGCATCTATAAACATTTGACAGCATTTAAAATGCTCTGATTACTGGCAATGTTGCAGTTATGTAAATGAAAAGGTTCCCTGTCAAACACTGTTTGAAGAGAGACTTGACGGGCCCTTACATGCTTCTGGTGGTTTGTGACCAGGTTGTAAGGCAGTAAGTTATCTGTGAAAATAGCATTGCATGCACATCAGCCTTTCCAGATTGGGATGTCAAATGAAATAATATTGAAGATTTTCCTGACATTTTACTTAAATGTGACACTGTAGTCAAAAATGACTTTTCCACCAAATCCACAAATCCACTGTGGGTGTTGTTATATTGCTGGCAGGTGAAAGAAATCCATGCATACAGCTTTTTATGCCTTAAGGGTTTACATGCCTTAAGATGTAAACCTGCATGTTGAAGCCACTGAGACACCAATACCATAACTTCAGATAGTATATTAGCAACTTCTCGCTTTGCCTCAGAATGTGTATATGTTACAGTTGTATCAGCATAGAGTCGTATTTTATGTTTCGTTCGTAGTTTAGGGCAAAGATTAGGTAAGGTGTAAATCCTGAGACTGAATAGGATGGGTCCTAGTACGGAGCCTTGTGAAACGCCAAATGTTTAATCACGGTATGTTGATTGTACTTTTCCAGCACGCAACACTGTATGAGACAATAAATGAGAAAATGATTACTTTAATTGTGGTTATCAGGGTTCTGTGTGTCTTCCATGTTTTTACATTAGTTTCTATAGATGGATTTTATCTAACTTCCATCATGAAATTGTATTGTCAATCATGGTCCATTAAAGTTTGTTGACCTCTCATTTCAATCTGCTGCCCTGAAACACCTCACCATAGTAACACATCCCATCATGAAGCCATAGTCAAACAATTGTCTACATGTTGAGATTAATCTACTTTTTCTCTGCCCACAGAATAGGAATCATCTGCAGTCCACCAGAAACTAGAATCCACCAAAGACTCTTTGGTGTCTCAACATGATCCTCATCTTTATTTTTGGTGAGTTTGGTTTGTCACATCCCTGATTGATTTAAGGAAGGATGGAATAAATATTCTGAATGGTCTGTTTATGGAGGAGGAACTAAGCTAAAATGAAACACCAGTGGAAACAATGAATCTGTGGGAGTTTGGGATGGTTGGTTACTTTAAGCCATTGACTTCATTCTGAACTTCTCCAGCCTGCTGAGCTCCTCCAATAAAGGTCCAGAAAGTAACCCAAAAGGGAAGGAATCGTGAAGTATGGTTGGAACCATACTGATCATAGTCTCAAACAGGATGCTTCAGAACATTTAGACATAGAACCCCTGGGCAGAAACCGAAGCAGAATGAGGTACAGGATCTGTTCCAGATATAACAGGAGTCAAAAACACTTGTAAAGTCTTTGCAGCAGAAGCTGATGTCGCCTTCCAGGTGGATGCTTTTTAAGAAGGCAGAGGAAAGCAAGAAACAAGACAGAAAGCTCTGAGAACCTCAGTCTGATGATCTGAAGGTGGGTTAGAGTAGAAACTGGATATTTATGAAGAAAGAGTGATGGGATGTCGCTGAGTTTTCCAGCCAGAACACCTCCAGTAGTAGTATAAGGAAGAAGAGGAGGAGGACACCGACCTCATCATCTGTTTATGGTTGAACCTGCTCACTAAACCACTCCTCCATGTTTCTACGCATGTAGGCCTTCATTTCTTCTGTGTCAGTTCCTGCATTCATTTCCTCCGTTTTTCAGAAAAACAAAATGGATTCACTCATTGTGGCTCGTCTGTCTCTGCAGTTTGTCTCCCAGCAGTAAAACCCCAGGACCTCCAGGACCAGTGCCCTGGCAGCTCCTGTCACCCCCAGCTTGGCGACCTGATGGTGGGGCGGGCAGCGCAGCTCTCTGCTTCGTCCACCTGTGGTCTGGCCGGACCACAGAACTACTGCATAGTTGGATACCTGGAGGTTAGAGGCTGCACTCACATACACAACGTCAGCCTGAGAAATTGGAGAAACAGGGATCAGAACTGAGCAGATTCAGCTGCAGTGGTGAAAGGGAAGGGTCACACAAACCATTAAGTTTCAAAGTGTGAAACAGTTCATGAAGATGTTTTCAGTGGCTGAAGCTGAAGCTGTTTCTGTGGGTTAACTTGTACTGGCATGTGTTTATGTTGATGTAATGTGGGTCCATATGTGGGTTTTTGCAGGTTTTGTGGATTTGAATAAGCTGCTGTTGAACTCCTTTTTTTCTCTCCTCATTCTCTGACTTTCATACCAAAACAAGTCTTGATTTGTCACTTTACATTCTGATGCTTTTCAGCCGGAGGAACTTTTCCAACTCCTCTCCCCATTAATGCATTTTCCTGTCTCCTCTTCTGTCATGACTTAAGTTGGAAATACTTACAGTGCTGTAAAAAAAAAATATATAGGCCAACAACTCAAGCCTCCAGGCTGGTCTATAAATCAGATACCCATCAGTATTGCTTCTTTACCCCTAAGTGACCCCAGAGACTCTTCATGCTCCTCTTTAAAGGAATAGGCTCATTAGACACAAACCCTAACCTTTCAGCACTGATCAGTAAACTGATGATTTTTCAAAATAATTTATCCATCAGGGGGAGAAGAAATGTTTCACATGTGACTCCCGACTGCCATTTAGTCCCCAAGGCAACCCAAAGAGCCATCGTATCGAGAACATCATCACAACGTTTGACTCCGAAAGACGATTGAAGTGGTGGCAGTCTGAGAACGGTAAGCTAGAAACCGTCCCTTATTAATCATGAACTTTCACAGTTCATGATTATTAATGCCAGAATAGAACATCAGAAACCTCAGCTTTTTGTTGTTTGCAGGAGTTCATCAGGTCAGCATCCAGTTAGATCTGGAGACTGTGTTCCAATTCAGCCACCTGGTCCTCACCTTCAAGGTAAATAGCTAAAAACACTAAGATTTAATTTCATATCAGCCACATTTAAAATGTTCTTGTTGCCTTTAAAGGATGTTAAGTGAGATGATTTTTAAAATGTGTTTCCACACAGAGGAGACACTGGTTCTGAACTAAATTAACTGTTACCCCCACCCAGACACACACACACACACACACACACACACACACACACACACACACACACACACACACACACACACACACACACACACACACTCCAACATGCCTCCAACCTAAAGGCACTTTATTTCTTCAAATTTCCTGAATGAATACAGCTAAAGCTGGAACTTAACCGACTGTTTGTGGATTGCATAAACTGAGCTGCAGGTGGCAGAGTTTCATCTGGAAACATGCTGATCCCAATAAGAACTGAGAGGGTGATGTGAGCAGGAAGAGAAAAGTCTTTTCATTCAGATTAGTATTATCCTGCTGGATTATCAACAGAATGGACATCTGAAGCAAATGAAAGAAGGACTTGAAAACCATCTAGGACTGCAGAGGTGTGTGGGTGGGTGGGACTGGAGTACCCTGGGAGGTTGAGATTTGAATCATCAGCCTTATAGCTAACCACTGTGAGGCTGCTCCACTGTGCAGACCCTGATGCTTAAAGTAGATCTAGCTCATGAGTCAGTTTGAAATCCAGAGGTTAGATCTTACACAGAACAGGACCTGAACAAGAAGAGGTTTGGTTAGCCTTAACGTTATCCTTTAATCAGACAATGTGATGTTGCTCTTAAGCAGAAGAAGGACACATCCAATTTACAAGATGAACGGGGTTCAGTCTGCAGCCCTGCATGAGCTTCTGACACTCCTACTGGGTCTGATTTGTGTGACAGGATGTGAATGTCTCCTCTCTGTCTTTCTGCAGAGTTTCAGGCCTGCTGCCATGTTGGTGGAGCATTCAAAGGATTTTGGACGAAGCTGGAAAGTTTTTCGCTACTTTGCAGATGATTGTTCCCTTCATTTTCCCTCAGTTCCTGCCGAACCTGCCAGCTTCATTGACGACATTGTCTGTGACAACAGATACTCTGGACCAGAACCATCCACAGGTGGAGAGGTAGTTACCACCTTTAAGCACGCATCTACTAACCCATTTGCACTGTTCATGGAATAAAAGCAGATTTCACATATTTGGAAGATGCAGGTACAAACTTATGGAGGACCGAAATGGACATAATTAAAAATAAAACAATAAACAGGAGGGAGCAGGATCCATGTGCAGATCGATTGTGCATGCCTGCGCCCTTGGCTTCAGTTTAGCAACTGAAGTATAGTTATGGAGGGAGTGGAAAGACGGTCTGTATTGAAGTTGTTAAGGAAAGCTGCAAATAGACTGGATGAGTTGGAATGCGGTAAGTTTTCAGTCGACCAACAGTAGAGCAGCTGGACCAAGAAGGCAGAACCTCCTCATTTGCATAATGAGGCAGAAATGCATACGGTAAAGTAAAAAGAGGAGACAAGGAAATGTAAAAAGAGCAAATACTTGTATAAGGAGAAGGAAAAACAAAATATATAGATTTCTGCTTTTATTTTTAATTATGTCATCTTCGATCCTCTATAATACTGGACAAAGAATCAGATGAAGAGAAAAACCACAGAGAAGCTTCAAAGATTTAGTGAAGGATGCAGAGGGTTTGCTGCGACAGAGGAGGATGCTGAGAGAACTCTAAAGACAGCAGTTGACAGAAGATATTAGAAATTTATGTTTCACTAAAAATTTGTATAATACCTCCAAAACAGTCATGTCATATGCTAACACATTTTATTTTGTGTTGTCCACGAGCGGAACATTCTTCTGCTCATGAAAAAAGTGACTAAGTAACTTTTACTTAAAGACAAATTTTAATGAGGTACTTTTTACTTTTACTTGAGTAATATTTCACACTGGTAACTTTTCTTGTATTTAAGTAAAATGTTATCAAAGTAACTGTACTTTTACTTGAGTATGCTATTTTTGTACTCTTACCACCTCTGATTGTCCATTCTGAAGACCCATGTGTGCCCAGGTTTTAACTTCATGGCAGATCTTTTATTCTTCTTGAAGGGCAGTCATCAGGTCATTGAGGTTCTGGGGTACAGAATTACAAGCTTCTACATGGTGACACAGCTGATCCCATAGGTTTTCCATGGAATTTGGGTCTGGAGAAAGTGCAACCCACTCCGTTCAAGGTACCTCAGTCTCCAGCAGCCTCTCCCTAATGATGTCCCCTTCAAGTGCTGGAGCGTTGTCGTCCATGAAGATGAAATTAGGCCAGTGTTGTTCATGCAAGGGCACAATGACTGGATTAATGATGTTATTCAAGCAGTTTGGGCTCCTCACTGTACCATTCACAAGGTGTAGGGCAGTTCTGTATTGACTTGACACACCTGCCCACAATGTAACACCACCACCACCAAAGTATTTTCTGGTGACAACAGTGGCTGATGCATAGCGCTCTCCTTCACATCTCCAACATCGTTGGTGGCCATCATTTCTGCTCACCTTGAATCAACATTCATCAGAAAACACCACTCTGGTGGTCACCAGCATACATGCTCCCTGGGCCGTCCGAGACAATAGTGCCTGGTGGTGTGGTCAGGTACTCTTGCAGGTTGTCTGCCTGGCAGACCACGCTGATGTAAATGGTTTTGAATTTCTGACATGACACTTGGATGCCTCTCACCTCCCTTAAATGTGCCAGGAGTTGAGTGTCACTCATCATTGTTCCACATGGCACTGTTCACAATAAAGGGGTGGGATGTGGCCAAAGGACATCCACTTCTGTGGCTTTCTGTGACCCCTCTATTCTCTCTGTATATGTGTTGCAACCTGCTGATAATATTCTGTGATGCTTTAAGCTCAGTGGCCACTTTCAGTTCAGAACATCCTGCTTGGAGCCTCACAATGGCGAGATACTGTTGATCAGTTGCTAGATGTCATTTTGGTCTCATGATGTCAAATGTGAACAGTATGGTGAGGAGGACTGTTTAAATACCAATTCTGATTGACCCAGGAGAATTTTTGGTCAGTTCATGAATCAAACACCTCTTGTTAATCTTGCCATTATGTTCCTTGTTTGACAACAGCAAGTTGTGCAAAAAGTACTGAAACACTGAACAGTTGAACATGTGCATTCAAAAGTTTAGAGAATGTCACATTAAGGTCACCTGTAAAGGCTGTCGTGCATTTTAGGTTCATCCTGAAATTTCACTCAGAAGCGGAATAATCCTAACTTTTTGTGAGTAGCGTTTAAACATAAAAAATCTCACTCAGTATTCTGGTATATCTGACATAATACTGGAAAAAAGTGACTGATTTACTGTCAGAGAGTGAGAAAAAATAATTGTCGTTTTATACAGCGTATGTAAATATCTGGGGAAAGTTTTGATAAATCTGTAATCTGTGTCTTTGTCCACCAGGTGGTGCTAAAAGCCCTGGATCCTGTCTTTGAAATAGATAACCCATATGCTCCAAGCATTCAAGGTGAGACAATGGAATCATACAACATTAAATCCTACAGACCAATTCAGTAAATTATATTATTGAAAAATGTATCGATTTCATAAACTAAGTTCACTAAATAAAACACATTATATAGATTAATTACACACAAACTGGTGTTGTCAAGCCTGTGCTTCTGTTAATTATGATCATTTTTCACGTACAGCTAAAACACGTGAAAACACAACATTTAATATTAGAATATTATGTCAGGTCAATACAAAAATGTGGGCTTAGTGAAAGGTATGATTAAGACTGCTTAAAGGTTGTTATATCCTAAAGGTACTTTTAATTTGAGAAATGAGCCTCATTGAAACACATATTCTAATTTATTGAATATAACTGTTCATATAAAAGCTGATGTATGTTTTAATCATCCTCAGAGCTGATCACGTTGACAAACATCCGGGTAAACTTCACTCGTCTCTTTACGCTTGGTGACACTCTGCTGGCTCGCAGACGCAGGAACCCTCAGGAGAAATATTACTACTCACTTTACAGCATGGTGGTTCAGGGAAGCTGCTTCTGTAATGGACACGCCAGCCGGTGTGTCCCTGTGGACGGAGGACGTGGGGACGTCTTCGCCCAGTCCGGCATGGTACACACTGATACTCCAAAGTTGCTTTTACACCAAATTTCTTTATCTTCAGCTTTAGATTATTTCACACCCCAATGACTCCCTCATGACTGAAACAGCGCCATCAATCAAACAAGTTTGTATTCATATCAGTTCAGGTTGTTGGCTTACCAGTCAGAACTTTTTTCCTCAGTTCAAAACAAAAAACAGGGTTTTCCATATCAAGCTAAACGGAATTCAAAATATAAACCTGTCTAAACCTTAGACTTGTCCTGCATTTCTTTAAAGGTCTCAAAAACTTGTCAGAGCAAATCTTCTTATTAAACCAGACTCTAAGACAGGATCTCCTGACATGTGAGCAAAGCAATTCAACTAAATTCAATTTAAAATAAACTACCACTCCCCAGGGAGCAATTTCAAATGCCCTGTGAAGCAGCTCAAACATAATTGCAATTGCTATAAACATGACAATTAAAATGCTTCGAAAAATATAATGAAAACCAAGAACTACAGAGAAGAATCACTATTTCTGTTCAATGCATCTAAAAAGAAAAATCCAGATTGGTATTTAGCAAAAGTGTTGTCTTGTTCCAGAAAAGAAGTTGGTTGGTTGGTCACAAAATAGTGGTAGTAAAATCCACGTTACACAGTCCTCAGACATAAACCATCAGGTTTCAGTCTGAGACATGACAGGGCAGACAGTCTTATGGCAAAACACAATAAGGACTAACTAAATACACACAATGCCTACCTGTTTCCATGTGCAACAACATGCTATTATAAGCAAACTACCCCTGCAGGTTGTTATCAGTGTGGTTCAATCATAACACACCTTCTAATCCATTGTCATTTTATTCACTCTTACTTACTATTTTGCAGATCATCAGTGAAGTACAACATAATGTCATGTAATTAAATGTTTCATTGTTGCTTTCTTATTTATTACCATTTAATGTCGTTTCCTGTTTATTGTTACTTCCTTTTTAGTGCTTAGTACATCAGGTCTGGATAGCTGACTTGGTTGTTACAGTCAGACTTACATAAAGTCTTAAAAAAGGACTTAAAAAGGAAAACAAATCAGGTGTCTAGCTGGGTTTTCAAGTGCGTTCTGCAAGTAAAGATGCTTTTTCTTCATCCAGGTTCATGGTCGATGTGTTTGTGAGCACAACACAGCTGGTGTGAACTGTGAGAGATGCCAGCCGTTCCACAATGACTCCCCTTGGAAGCCTGGAGGAGAAAACACACCCAACATTTGCAGGAGTAATTTTTATTGATTTCCTCTTTTATATGCCCACACCTGACAGCTATCATTTTATTTTGGATTAAATACAGCAATATAAACTTCATTGTTTATGCTTCCAAAATATACTGTTGAAACCTTCATATTTATGGTGCTTGAGATGTTGGCTTCTTTTGACTTGTTTCAGGTCTGTGTTTCATCTCCATGCAGCCTGTGATGACGTTTGTCTCTCTTTAAGGGTGTAACTGTCACGGTCACTCAGACTCATGTCACTTTGACGCTGCTCGCTACGAAGCAACCGGAGGTGCAAGTGGCGGTGTGTGTGACGACTGCCGCTATGACAGAGAGGGGCCTCAGTGCGAGCGCTGTCGACCTTTCTTATATCAGGACCCACAGAGGACACTGGAGGACCCCAACGCCTGCATACGTATGCTTCATCATGTGCAATTTGTTGATGCTCGTTGTTTTTACAGTGCAGCATCAAAAACCAGGTGATGCCGATGGCAGAGCTGGTTCTGATGTTCTCTTTTCTTGCTGGGTCAATGAGGATGTGGACTAATGTCTAGTCTGTTGGAAAAATTCAGACTTCTCTGCGAATAAAAGCTGTTGTTCCACCTTTTTAAAAATTGTTTAAAAACAGACTTACCAGACTGTTCAGGGCTTTCTGGTTCTTCCACCTAAGTGCCCCCCCAGGGATTGGTGCACAGTTTATATGTTCCCCTGTTTTCTCACTCCAGGATCAAATAAATGGCTGATGACATGCTGAGGACATAACTCATCAATTTGAATAAGGGATCTTGGAGGAGGGAGGCATCTAAAATAGAATGCCCAAGTCCAGTCCTCAAAAGCTGCCATCCTGCCGCTTTTAGATGCATCCTTTTTCCAGCACAGCTGAACAAAATGGCTGAATCCCCCCCATCAGCATTCAGTTATTCAACTGTGCTGAACCCTGGTAATGAGACCTTCATTTGATTCAGGTATATTGGAGAGGGGATGCATCTAAAAGTTGCAGAATATTTGAGGACTGGACTTGGGCAGCTTTCATTTAAAGGCTAGCATTATCTCACATGAACATTTCCAGATTTTTATTTTAGCATTAATGTGACCTTCCAAACATGTCCTACTGTCTCTTGGCCTTAGTATTTTAGTCCTAACACCTATGTGTTTTAAATCAGTTCCTCATAAAAGGGTAAAACTTAGGTTTACTCTCTGGTTTGAGTTCTGATTCTGAGATGTCTCACAGGTCAGAGATCACTGATGTTTCTGTAGCTTTTAGCAGCATCATGTCAGGATGGGTCCTGCGTCTGAGCATCATGGAGTGATGTTCTTGTTTCAGCGTGTGACTGCGACCCTGCTGGCTCCCACAGTGGCGGTTTATGTGATGCTTCAAGCGGTCTGTGTTTCTGTAAGGAAAACGTTGAGGGTCAACGCTGTGATCGCTGCAAACATGGTTTCTTCAATCTGAGACCGGACAACCCGACTGGATGTGAAGGTACTAGCAGACTCAATGACCTGGTTTTAAAATAGGCTTCATTCAAATATCTTTATTTATGCTGTATTAATTAAAAAATAATCTCGAGGCACTTTACATGACCAAGAGATCAGATTTATAGACAGAAATATTTAATCAGATCAATCCAATCATGTGAACGGATTAAATTCAGTTACATACATTTCAATTTGTTGCTAGACAAAACAGCTAAGTCAAATTCTTTTCATAATGCTAATTGCTTAACATTTTGCTAAAGAAGCACAGCTGACTGCATTGAGTCATTAAATTTACAGCAATCCCTCAGGCTGACTAAGCATGTGACAATATGCATGTCTAAGCATGTCTACAATAGTAGAAAGGATCAGCTCAGTTAAACAGTAGGAAACCTCCAGCAGAACCACGCTCACTGTAAGAAAGATGGGGCAAAGTCTTTAGAAAAGGAAGATAAAGTTATTGGCAGCAATAGCTATGCAGATGGGCCCCCTCCAGGAAGGTGAAAGATTAGAAACGCCCATCTTATGTAACTTTTGTAAAGAAAAAACAAAGATAAAATTAATAGCAGCAATAACTGAAGATGATGCAGGATTGGAGAGTAGTAGGAGAAAGTGGCAGAGTCAAGAAAAGTTGTCAGCGTAACTACAGAGATAGTTCGTGATAATCTAAGCCAGTCTAACTATAAACTTTGTCAAAAGGAAAGTTTTAAGCCTAATCTTAAAATTAAACAGGGTGTCTGTCTCATGGACTAAAAGTGGGATCTGGTTCCACAGGAGAGGAGCCTGATGGCTAAAAGATCTGCCTCCCATTCTACCCTGTTAGCAACATATAGAGCAATCAGATCTCTAAGATAAGATAGACCCTGATTATCAAAGGCTTTATAAGTAAAATGGAGAATTTCCAAATGTATTCCGGGTGTAACAGAATAAAGTTATCTAACCCTAAACTGACTACGTAGCCTGTATAACTAACTTTGATGTGGGAAGTTTCATCACATTTAACATGAACAACCTGGGATTGGTCGGACCAATATGATTTAAACCCGCTTAGATCCCTTCAAGTCAAGACAAGTGTAATTGTATAGAACATTTCAGCAACAAGTCAGTTCAAAGTGCTTTACACCATAAAAATATAATACAATGACCAATTATGAAACAAGCAATAAACATTATATTTAGTTAAACGCGATCATCATCAAAATCATCAAGCAAATATACATCAAATATACTGATCAATGTTCCAGTTACTAGGAATTAACAGCAACTCTAAACAGATCCCCTTGATCCCAACAGCATGGTCAAGCCTTTGCAAGAGAATACTGTGACTGACTGCATCAAATGCAGCACTGAGACCTAACAGGACAACTATGGACCAAGGCTCTTACACTGGAGGGGACAGTGCTGTAGCAAGTGGAGTAGCTGCCTTGCTACCAGAAGGTTAATGGTTCAATTCCAGCTTCCCCTGTCATTCACCTGTGCTTCTGCACTGACTTAGTGAAAGATCGTCTGTCGTCAGCCATTGTCACAGGCTTCAAGTGTTTCATGTCTGAGGTGCTGATCATGTAGCTGACCTGTTTTCTGCCTCCTGACCATCGCCCTTGCCTTATCCCGACTGTCCTGTGAGTTGCCCTGCCTGAACTCTGCTTCATGCACCTGGATACTGACTACTGCCTCATGGATTCTGGATTTTTTCTGCCCTTTCATCCCTAATTTTGCTGAGCTGGACTGTTCTCCCGACCACTGAGTTTTAGATTATGGACAAAGTAACCTCTCACCTCTGCATGGTAAAACTTAACATATGATGGTGAGTGTGACTGAACTTACTCTGCTACTGGACTTTTCACACTCCTTGACGTCATCACCCCCAGTTTCCACCATTCTGCTGGTGAAACAATCCCTGGTAAATAGACATTTACCTATCCTCATCAGTTACAACTCCAATTACTCAAGATAATCAAGTCCCGGGTCTCCATCTAGGAATTCCATGGAAACCACCTCTGCTGGAGTCTGACTAGAAAGCTGATCCTAGAGAGTAGTTGCTGACCAGCTTGCTCATTCTTTAAATTGTCAATAAAATTTACTTAATCTTTCCTGGGTTGTGGTTTCCGCTCCAAGTCCAAACTGTACTTTATTCATTACATTCCATCACCTGTCGATGTGCCCCTGGGTAAGGCACTTAACCTCAAGTTGTCGACTGATCTGCATATCAGTTTAAAACACTTTAAGTGTTCAGTGCAGCTTTGATCTGACTTTATGCTTTTATGCTTTATGCTTTATGCTTTTAGCCTGCAGGTGCCACAGTTTGGGAAGTGTTGGACCATGCGATCAGCTTACAGGGAACTGTAAATGTGAGCCAATGGCGACTGGGCCGCTGTGTGATCGGTGTGTGGTAGGTTAAAGGTGCAGTCTGTAAAATAATAATGTGCAGAAACAGATCCTCTGCTTTTTAAATGATGTTTTAATGTTTAAGGATTTTGTTTCCAGGCAGGTTTCTGGGGTTTGGGAAACTCCGTGTTCAAATGTTCACCTTGTGACTGCGATGTCAGCGGCGCTCACAGCAACATGTAGGATTTTTAAAAAATTATTTTTGACACTCTGTTGCAGTGAAACAATGCTTTATTAAAACTAAATCTAGAGTCACTGGTTACCCATGCACTGAATCTCTACAAATCATAAAGAAATACAGACAAACTTAAACAAGAACATTATGTAAAAACATCAAAGGTTTGTTTTCTGATTATTATGATTCTAAACTGAAATAACTAGGTATTTATGTAATCATTTTTTAAAATAATTTAACTTAAATATCCAAATTATTGTTTACATTTCAAGTGGTATTCAGTCTCTTTTTTAAAAAATTTAAACAAGAAAATAGTTAAAAAATAATGAGTAACTTTTAAGAATAACAGGTTGGTCTGCAGTGAGCTACTGATGAAGTAAGGAAGGAAATGTTATTTTTATAGCACTTTTCACTAATAAAAATCACAAAGTCCTTCAAAGATAAAAGAAGCTAAGCTAAGAAACAAAAATACACAGAAAAAAACACAATGACACAAAATAAAAAAAATCAAGTAAATTAGTTAAAAGCTTTTCTGGACAACAATGTCTTCAGCTGCTTTTTGAAAGAGTCGGTGGAGTCAATACAACGCAAGGACAGCAGGAGAGAGTTTCACAGTCTTGGTGCAACTGCCTGAAAGGCCCGATCCCCACGAGTGTTAAACCTTGTGTGCAGGACTACAAACAAACTCTAACCAATTGACCTCAGCACACAGGAAGAAGAATTGGGTTTCAGAAGGTCAGCAATATACTGGGGGGCTTGACAATGTAAGGCTCGAAATAAGGACTAAAACCTTAAAATTAATTCAGATATTTACTGGAAACTAATGAAGAGAAGCCAAGACTGGAGTAATGTGCAATCTTCTGTTGGTGTTATTCTTCACATCATGTCTGGAGGGTCACCTGACTGTTGGCTGGGTCATCTGACTTCAGAGTGGGAGATGTGACCCACTCTGAGGTGGTTAAATCCACTCTCAAAGAATGTAAAATAAATAGTCTGTGAATGTTCTTTGGGTCTCCTCAGGTGTTCTCCAGAGGATGGACAGTGTAACTGTTTACCTAACATGGTGGGCCGGCGCTGCTCTGATCCTGCCCCTGGTTATTTCCTGCCTTCACTAAACTACTTCCTGTATGAGGCGGAGTTCGCTGCACAGCTGTCAGGAGGAAGCTCCTCCCTTTCTCCGTCTCCTGCTTCTCCCTCTTCCTCTCCTCTGGTGTGTATCATCACTTAGTGGAATACTATTAGGTCCTGTTAAATCCTGTCGGGGTCAACCCATCAGAACCAGGGACTGGATGTGAACCACATCGCTACTTCCAGATCAGCCCGATTGTTAAACCATAGATAGTATTTTATGGCCTTCCTTTATCGCTTTGTGTGGAGTCCTGTCAGTAGTAGCTGACAGGAAGCTGAGGGACTGTCATCTTCTTTTGGGTGTAAACAGATGGTCCAAAACAGGTCCATCTTCAGGTTCAGGTTTATGTTCCAGTTCAGTTTCATGATGCTAAAGATCCCAAAAGTTATTTTGATGAAGCCACTGATCCTGCTAAGGAGTCCAAACCCTGGTAATCCATGGAACCCTGACAGAACAGAGGAATATTGTAGCAGGACTGCACGGGAACACAATTATTAGCACGGTTGCCTTGTAGCTTTACAGTCCTGGGTTCAAATCCCAGCCAAGGACTCTCTGCACTAAGTTTGCACTTCCACTGAGAGCATGTGTGGGTTCTTCCCGGGTACTCCAGCTTTTTCCTACGGTTCAACAATTTTTTTATATTAGGATGATTCTGCTTTCAGCATTGCCCTTAGAGTGTGTGTGTGTGTGTGTGTGTGTGTGTGTGTGTGTGTGTGTGAGTGTGTGAGTGTGTGTGTGCATGGTTGTTTGGCTTGTGTGATCAGTGTGTTACCCTGCCCCTTGCGACCATGAAAGGTTCGGTGTGGATGAATGGATGGATGGATGTATGGATGGAGTTTTCTAGCAAGGAACACATTAAACTTTTGGTAGAAAACGCCTCTCCCAACTCCAGAATGTTCCCTCAGAAAGCTGTTTAAACTTTTTAAATTACTTACCAGTGCTATTTTAACATATTCATTGTGTTTACAGTCTGTTTATATGGACTCTTTCACAGTTTTCCCCCAGCCTGTGTTAGTTAACATGGACTCTTAATTTTTACACTGTTTCAGTTTATATTCACTCTCTCAGTTTTCGCACATTGTTTCTTTGTTTACATGCACTGTGTCTCAGTTTACATGGACTTCATGGTTTTAGGTGGATACCAGCCTTTTGCCTCCATGTGAGCAGTATTTCAGAAATCAGGGCTATGACTTTCAGCTTTCCAATGGAAAAGTGATTTTGGTTCGGAAGCCTCGTCGTCTCAGACGTCGGAAGTGGCAGGTAAAGGTGGGGTTAATTTCCTGTTTGTGTCTAACCATAATGGAAAGTGAGTCTTTCATTTTGCAGCCAATCAAATCATGGTTTCCCCCATACTTTGTTGGTCCTGCAGCAGAACACCAACCCTCTAAACCAGGGTCCCCTGCAGATTCTGGCCCACCAGGGCTCACCTGATCAGTCAGGAACTGGTTTGGGATTGGTCAGAGTGACAGAGGGGGCGGGGCTGAGATTCACAGTGGACAACCTGCTAACATCAATGGAGCACCAGCTGGTGATTCGCTATGAATCTGAGGTGAGGAGCACCTCAGGGTCCTGGTTCTGAACCCTTAAGAAATACTTTCACTTTATTTATTTATTTATTATTGCATGAATAAAGGTTTTATTTCTTTATTTTGATGTTGATATCTGACAAAAAAAAAAAACAAAAAAAAAAAAAAACAGACATAACCATGAACAGAGTGTTTAGCAGAATGACGCACTGATTTAGAGTTTTTCCATGAAGATGCCAACCTTATAGTATAGCAAGTTTAATTTTTCACATTTTTAAATGAGAACTGTAACATTGTATATGAGTTTTATAAACTTCTTATGATGAAAGTTTTTCTTCCTGGTTTAAACACCAATCATCTTCCTCTGCAGTCTGTCTCTGATTGGCTGGCTACAATAAGCATCATCATCCTGTCACCAGGTGATGGAGGCTGCAGTGACCCCCCAACAGGAAGTCTCACACTGATTCTTCCCAGAAGCTCCAGGTGAGTCAGCATCAGTGAACAATAGGTAATTCAGCTTGGGAGGTCATCTGACTCTTCTGTTGACCACTTACTGCAGAGCATTACATTAAACATAGCAGGGTGGAAACAGCTGTAATCAGTTTAACGTCCTCCACAGTGATTGGCTGACATAGCTAATGTATGACCCGAGTGTTTCTCCCCAAATTTTTTCTGATTGTTCTCAAAAATGTATGCAATGTGTCTGAAGCAACTAGTCTTTTACTTTAGGACACCAAAAAGACAGAGAAATATAATTTTACAGCCACTGACCACATTTATTTTTCATTTTACTAGCCAAACTTGGCCCAGACCAGTATAGAAACCAGGTAAATAAAACTTGTCTGACAACACAAAGTAGGCAAAAAAAATCTAAGCTCTGCAGACCTAACTTGACTCAGTTAAAGTCAGAGTTCTTGATTCAACAATAAGAAGACACTGGGCCAAAATAGGAGCGTTCCTGACCCAAAAGAACACAAAATCCCATCTTACATCCCCCAAAAGCATCTCAAGTAAAATATTCTGTGGAGTTTTTCCCTAAACTAGGAACCTGAGGCAGCTGGTGGACACTAACAGCGAAAAAAAACACAACAAAAGAACCATAGAGAACTGGAAATTCTAACAATCTCTAGACATGAACACAAGGATCTGTGAAGCAGAAACACAAAACAAAACAAAAAAATATTGAAGATAGAAGGTATAAAACAAATCCACAATGGAGAAACTAAATCAGGACCTTCAGATCAGGACAGACTGATGATCTGCTGATTAGAAACTTCTGATCCCATTCCCTCCGCTGCACTCTTCAGATCAGAACTTTTTGGCTGACATTGAAGTCCATATCCATCCTGAGTTAGTGAAACTATCGATAGAAAGGGCAGGTCCCTTAAATAGTTTCATTAGTTTTTACAGTGCACAGAGTATTTAATGTTAAATTATTTTCTCCTTGCCTAAGCTTGACTAGGCATGGCACCCAACTCAGGACACTGGACAGTTCTACTCACTTTGTCCTTTTATTTTCTTTGGTAGATGATGAGGTATAGGTTGGTAACCTTTAACAATAAAAACTAAAGTTACATAAATTAAATTAAAATCCTTGCTTCAGCAAACAAATGTAATAATCTTAATAGAAATTATTAAATACTTGCTTTAACTTAAGAGTTTATTTGGGCATTCTTCATGTTACAAATATGTATGCACAAAATCTTGCAGAAGGAGGAAAAATTAAACAATTCCTTTTATAATTAAAAAAAAGTAAGTAAGACATACACTCCAAAAGCATCTCTGTGGTTGTCAAGCACTGAGCAACCAAACTGAAGCACAACAAAAGCAAACATTGTCTGGCTGACAATAACCAACCATCTCTGTCTACCTGAAGACAAGTTAACCACTTCTGTTGCCTCATGCAGTACACTGCCCTCTTGTGTGCAAATAATCTAACTACCAAACAAAGTCATAGTTTTTTGTTTTTTTATTTTCCTGTGCAACATCACATTTATTTTGACACTTAGCTGTAATGTTTCTGGTGTTTGTAAGGAGATGACCATAGTGGGAAAATAACAGAAACTTAATTGGGGCCTGCCATTGCAATTCATGCCTCCCATGGAAAGCATGGAGGCACCTATTATTCTCCACCTCCAAACTACTTTCTCCGTTAATGCGGCCTGAACTGTAGCGGGCACCCCACTATATATATATATATATATATATATATATATATATATATATATATATATATATATATATATATCAAAAGTTCCGGCTCGTTCTCGAGGTGTGTGCTATTACTCAACTTTTCGTTTCGAGTTACCATGGCGACGTAATTAGTGAAAAACTACCCCATACAAAGTCAACGGAGCGAGGTCCTGAAGACATCCTAAAAAAAAAAACACTATTTTTGAGGATTAACTGTGTCATCATGGTTTCGCCTACAAACGCTATTCAAATCTCAGTTTGTAGATACGTCCGTGCTGTGTTCAGAAGCGAAGACGGTATGTTGACACCTCTGACGGTTTTTCCACAGCACGCCTCACACTTTGGCAAGCCCCTTTTAAATTTCTTCAGAAATTTTCTAGTTACTGACTGCAGCACACAAATACATGTTTAGGCTGTTCTCTCGTTTCATTAGTGTCCACTCGGTGGCATAGTTTTTCACACAAGACACAACTCTTGTGAATATGACATCAGACATTTACCATGGCATTTTAATCACTGTCATTTTTATATTACTGTCTTGTTTTTTCCAGATTGGTTATTCTGGACCCCCAGGTATGTCTGAACACCGGAGGTCGATACTATGTGGAGATTTTCTTTGACAGGCAGCAAAGATCTGACAACTTTCCACTGCTGGTTGACTCGGTGAGGAAGCCATGATCTAAAAACACATATTTGCACAACTATAAATAGAAATATAAAAATTCGCTGCAGACAGAGTTAAATCTGAGTTTAACGAAGTAAAATAGTGAATGAAGTGGTGTTAAAATGTACGGCTAAACTGGTTACAAAGTGGCTTAAGGATAACAAAATCAATGTTTTGGAGGGGCCATCACAAAACCCTGATCTCAGTCCTATCAAAAATTTATAGGCAAAGCTGAAAAGCATGTGTGAGCAAGGCAGCCTACAACCATGGCTAAGTTACACCAGTTCTGTCAGGAGGAATGGGCCAAAATTCCTGCCAACCATTGTGAGAAGCTTGTGGAAGGATATCCAAAATGTTTAACCCAAGCCATGTAGTTTAAAGGCAATGGTACCAAATACTAATGAACTGTACTTAAACCTTTGACTTTGAAGAATCTAATAAAAATTGCCTTAAAATATCTCTGTCTCATTATTCTGACATTTAACAAATAGAAAAAATGTTGGTAATCCTAACTGACCTAAAACGGGAAACATTTATTCTGATTTCATGTCAGTGTGGGGGGAAAAAAATGCATGTGTGTTTTTATATAGTGTATGTAAACTTCTGGTTTCAACTGTACTGTAGGATAATTCAGTCTGTATTTTACAAAAAGACTTTAAAGCAAAGCTGACTTACTTGACTTTCCAAAAAGCAATAATAAAAAGACAGACCCTTTTATCACACACCTGTTTTATGAAAAACACACAGACAATAAAATAAAGTGATGTGCTTTTTTGTACTCAAATGTCTGGATATTTGACAAGTTTTGATTTTTTTTTTAAATGGAAAAAGTGTAGGAACCCTGTAAAACAATGAGACGGAAGACTAGCACCCAGTACTTTCAGAGGGGTTCAGCAACACTGAACCTTTTAGACCTGCTCGGGTAATCACAGGCTCTTATTACCATTGGTGTTATGCAAGCCATCTGCACCTCAATTGCAAGAAAGAAAACAAGTCTGTTTGGTCAAAGCAATGCTCCGTGTTAATATTTCTGTCTACTTTTTTTATAGATGGGACTGGTTCAGAGTTTCAGTTCAGTCCAAGACTTCTGCTCCCAGAGTAACCTCGACTCTTTCAGTCATTTTCGTTGCATCGGACTGGACGTGTATCTCGGTTCTCAGGAGTCACTTCCAAAAATCTGCGAAAGACTGATCAAGAGTCTGTCTGCCCGCATCCACAATGGAGCTGTGGGTGAGCCGTTTACTGCCAATCCTCAGGCAATAATAAACATGTTAATAAAATAAACACGTAGCATGTTTTACTTTTAAAATGACAAAACTTTAGAGTAGTTGTCTGAATTATAGTACCAAAAAGTCAACACACACCTTTACATCCACATATGCACAGTCATCTCTGAAAGACACTCCCTCTGGATTTTTGTACAGTTTTAACACTGACCACATTTAAGACTCAAACCTCACCTATTTAGACCTGCTATCCCACATGAGCTCTACAGCCCAGTTACCAACACTGTACCTTTACCCATTTTATGTGTTTTGTTTTATCCACTAGTTTATCTTGATTGTGTGTTTTTATTTTTACAGATGTGTCGGATTTTGAAGGACATTTTTCGCTTAGTTGTTTAGTTTAGTACAGAGGGGGATAAGCAATGCCATGAGTAGCCAGTCTAGATCCAGGATCTAGGTTTTGTTGTGCTTACAATATGATCTTTGCTATGTACTGAATATGGATCCAGAGGCATGAGTGATACATTCACCTCCTTGGCTGAGGGGTAGTCGGAGTCAAACTTTTAAAATCAGTCAGCAAGGAGTTTTTGGAACCAGCTTTGGCATTAGGCCTGAACACAACTGGAAACAATTAGGTCCAAAAAAGCCTGTGGTCCCTGAGAAAAAGGGGGTGTGACCAAAGTTTTATATTGTTACATATAGGATATTAGCATTAATGCGTCTCTAGAGACAGCTGAATCCTGTCAGACGTGGTTTTAGATGATTTCCAGTGAACCCGGTTGGATGTCCTGTTTTTCCTGGTTTCAGCTTGCAGGTGTAACATCATTGGTTCTCTTGGTTCGGGATGCAGTAAGCTCGGTGGGTTATGTGAATGTAAGCCCAGCGTGATCGGACGTTGCTGTGATGCCTGTGCACCTCTGACCTTTGGATTTGGACCTGAAGGCTGTAAACGTAAGAAGAAAGTTCTGAAAAGTAGGTCCAGTCAGAACCCTGATATCCGAACAGCCCGTCTCAAAAAGAACCCTTCTTGTTGTTACAGGATGCGAGTGTGATCCTCAAGGCTCATTGTCGGAGGCGTGTGATCCAAACAGAGGTCAGTGCACGTGTCACCCCCAAGTAACAGGCCGACGTTGTGATCGATGTGAGTTTGGATTCTGGAGATTCCCACTCTGTCAGCCTTGTGATTGCAACGGCCTGTCAGAGACCTGTGATGGACAGACAGGAGAGTGTCTGAACTGCAGGGAACACAGCACCGGACCACACTGTGACAGGTTGAACTGAAAGTTCTGGATCTGATTACAGAGTACCTACTTAGTTTTACAGCCTTTCTTTAGCAAACTCATTTTCTCAGTAATGTGAGCTATTCTATGCCCTAAGGTAAGATAACCTCACTTCCTGATGGTGTCATGTGATCCTGTCATGTGGTTTTGACCCACCTTTGTGTGGCTGTTGTAGGTGTGTGGAGGGTTTCTATGGTAACCCGGTCTCCAGGCAACCCTGTCAGCCCTGCTTGTGCCCTGATATTCTGACCAGTGGACGATTCTTTGCATCTTCTTGTCGGTATGACCCACAATCCCTCAGTGTGAGCTGCTCCTGCAGGGAGGGGCACACAGGTAGGAGCTGCATCTGTGGTCCGTGGTGCAAGGTTTAGTAGCTATTAGATTGCTGTTTAAACTTAGGGAAGCAGAAAGAAACATAACATCAGTGATTCTTCTAAGGTCTGTAAATTTGAACTAAAGTGAAATTATTGACTGCAGGTCATTTCCCCTCCTGGACCAATTGGTCCCCCTACCCTTGTAGTTGACCTCCGTGTTTCAGTTTATTTCTTATGGAGGTTGGAGATTATATATTATCATGAAAACCTTCAAATCCCACGAAAAATGTAAATTAATTATACATTATTTTCTAGACAGTTTACCTGATCAATCCTTTGACCACTCAGGTGCACGATGTGACGGATGTAGTCCGGGTTTCTATGGTGACCTGAGGTTACCAGGTGCCATCTGCAGGGTGTGCTCCTGCAATAACAACATTGACCCAGACGACGGTGACGCCTGCGACAGCACAACTGGAGAATGTCTTCGCTGCCTTCACCACACAACCGGTCCACAGTGCCAATTCTGCAAACCTGGTTACTATGGCAACGCCCTGCAACACAACTGTAAAGGTAAAATGAGGCCAGTGAGAAAAATGTGACATGGTCACAGCTGGTTCATATGGTCACAGATGTGTCACATGGTTATAAGTAGACCACATGGTCACAGGTGGGTGACATGGTCATGGCTTGATCACATCATCACATGGTTGCTGGTATATTTACATTAATATTTCCCAGAATGCTCCTGTGACTGTCGGGGGACCAAGGCGACTCTATGTCCCCTGGAGAGTCCCTGCTTCTGCAATAGGGAGACAGGACAGTGTCCCTGCAGGACAGGGGTGGTGGGAGATCTCTGTAATGAATGCGAGGACGGATTCTGGAACCTAGATGGAGCGTCAGGATGTCAGCCCTGCAGCTGTGACCCTGCTAACTCTGTCTCCAACGTCTGTAATAAGGTGAGAGGGGCACAGGTCTTCCTCAGGGTGAGAATGAAAAGGTCAGGGGTCCTTCAGAGCTCAGATCCATGCAGCAGCAGATGATTGTTTGAAAAGTCTGCTGGCTAAAGCTGTGATGTGTTCAGGTGTCGGGACAGTGTCCTTGTCGTCCTGCGTTTGGAGGAAGACAGTGTGATGAATGTGGAGAAAACCATTTTGGAAATCCAGATCTGCAATGCTTCTGTGAGTGAATTAATTTATCTGCCAGAGAGTTTCTCCTGTTTTATTTAAATCATTTTTAGTCAGTGACTTTATTCTCAAACTCAGCCTTGCTGTTATGGTTTTAAGTTAAATTTCATGATACCAAGATGACAATTCAGTGATACTTTACACAGCTACTCCCAATTTATGAGCTTATGAGTGAAATTAAGGACCATTAATTGTTGGGTTGTTGCTAACTCACCAAAACACTTTGTATTTAATCCAAATCTTTCTGTTCTGGAAATATTTTAACTATCAGCAAAGCCACCAAAGTACAGTGCAGAGTGTTTTTTTTTTTTTGTTTTTTTTTTCATTTTTTTATGATTAATAATGCCCAGATTTCATTCACTATTGGCAATAGGCTGACAAATTTCTTCTAAACTTGCTTCTAAACTATCATCTAACAAGACAAACAATCAATCCACAACCTGCTATCTTGATATGAAGACATTAAATATTTCTCTTCAACCAGGTCATTTTGCACAGGCCTGGAAAACTGTAGTGATCTCTTTTAAAGGGGCCTAATAAGAATGCCTCCATAATAACTAATTATCAGTCTATATCTAACAAATTTACTCCTTTTTGATAGAAAAAAACTATGTCTTTAATGCTTTCCAGTTAGATTTATGACTGCACCACAGAATTAAGACTGCATTGGAAAATTATTTAAATGACATATTTCATAACAGCATCAAAAACTCCTGTCTTACTTGTACTTGACCTCATTTCTAAGAACAGTGGATGAGATTGTTTGATACCATGCTAAACTGGTTCAGATTGTGTCTGGAGAACCGCTACTTTGTATCATTTGATAAATACAAATCTGAGCAAACAAAGATCACAGGTGGAGTTTCTCAAGGCTCCATTCTCGGGCCACTTTTATTCAGTACCTACATGCTCCTCATAACTCAGATGATGGGGTACTAAACTCCCACACTGTCTATGCTGATGACACACAACTTTTATCTGTGCCGCCGCATGATCACAGCTCTTTACAGTCACTAATATCAATGAATAGATGGGATAGAATTCCATTCAGCTTTATCCAAATTGAACAGAAAATATTGTTTTTGGTTTCCCAACTACACAGTTAGAGATCAAGAAATAACTATACCAGGGGTCAGAAACCTTTACAAACCTAAGAGCCATTTTTCCTTTTGTTCAAACTAAAATGTATTTAGCTGTATTTAAAATGTATTTAGAGACACAAAAGTAACATGACTCTTTATAAAAACAAGCTATTCTGTTTTAATACTAACTATAGGTAATTTGTTTAAATTTTTAATTTTTTTTTTTTTTTTTTTACAAGGTTTAATACATGTACTTCAGTTTTTATAGAAATGGCCACCAATAAGTACATAGTTTGCAAACTATTGACAAAAACAATATACCTTAAACTTTTAGTGGTATTCTTTGTGAAGCTGTTATAAATATATTGCATGAAATATGCTATAAACCGCTAAAGCTAGCATTTTTAAATTAACTTTTTACTTTATAACATCGCTCAAAACTTAAGCATATTTTGGCAAAAGTTATAAAGATCCACGTGTGGCTCCAGAGTTGTTACAGACCCCTGAACTAGACTCATTGAGGCTAAAGACCCTAGAGCATGCCAGAAACCTGGGTGTAGTTATGGACTCAGACCTAAATTTTAACATCAGGATAAAGTCCATTATAAAGTCAGCCTTCTTCAAACATTGCCAGAATTCAGGGATTCCTGTTAGATAAAGACCCAGAAACAATGCTGCTTGCTTTTGTTTTCAGTAGGTCTCTAAAAAACACAACAACAGCAGCTCATCCAAAATGCTGCTGCCAGAATCCTGACGAATACCAGAAAAAAATAATATTTCAGATCAGTCTTTAAATGCCATGGCTCCTAGTCTACTGTTGTTGATAGTCAACAAAGACCTTTTCAAATTCAGAGTTCCTGGTTAGATATAAATGATGTTGACCCCTCAAATTTTCGCAGAGCTATTCATTCAATGTTCCATGACCAGAGCAGAAACAAGGAGAAGTAAAATTTAGTTTGTATGCTCCTCAGCACTGGAACTAACTTCCTGAAAACCTGAGATCTGCAGAAAGTGTGGCTCCTTTAAATCTGGACTCAAAACATTACTATTTACTACAGTACAAGGCCAAAGATCCCTTTATTGCTGCAATCTTTGTATGTTTTAGCTAGTTATTTGTTTCAAATTCTAATTAATTTTAACCTTGTTGTGCCTAAATTCAGCACTTCTTGTTTTTAGCTTGTGACTGTAACCTTGAGGGAACCGAGCGCCCATCATGTGACCCTGAAACTGGTGAGTGCATCTGTCGGACTGGCGTCACCGGTACCTTCTGTGACGAGTGCGCGCCAGGTTACAGCTCAGAGTTTCCTGCTTGTGAGAAATGTCACGAATGCATGGCTCTGTGGGCTGAAAACATCACTGACGTCCAGCGAGCCGCCCAAAGGATGAGAACCTTCATCCCTCTCCATGGCAACACCCAGCATCCTACACACAGTCACTACTGGCAACGGATGCTGGAGATGCACTCCAGACTGTTCAGGCTTGGTAACATGATGGGTTCCTCTCTGCCAAAGCTGGAGAAGGTAGAGAAACTCTACATAAAGATTAGGTCAGTTCTATATTTTGCATTCCAAGAAGATCTTGTTATCAAAGTAGATTCCAAAGAAACATTTGCTCCTGGTTATTGGAGGCCAATGTTGTTTGCAGAAATCAGTGATTTTGAAGGACTTCTCTTCACAGGAAGCTGAAAGATGCTGTTGACACCAATATAATTCTGATCGACCCGTCTATCCTCCTGAACAATGAAATCGCTAACATTAAGGTGGAGTTTCAGAAGCTGCTGGAAGACCTGAAGGACAAACTGTTTAAGAGTCCAAACAAGAAAGAAACTCAGCGAGTGGAAGGTGAGAAATAAAGACTGGCTTTATATGTACGCCACAAAATGATTTTTTTTCTGACTTAATACAGAATTTACTAATTTAAATCAAAACCTGAAAATGCATTTTTTAATTTTAATAAAAAATAATCAACAGTGTTGTGTTTCAATCTATTGCAGAGCTGCTGCAGGAGATTCAGAAGCTTCATAAAACCTTTATGTCAGATGAGAAGAGGCTGAGAAACTCCAATAAAGCTGTGGAGGACTCCATGGACACCAGACAGGAGGCTAAGCGCAAACTGAGCATGTGCAGTGGCAGAGGAGACCTGGCAACACTGGAGAAGAAGGTCAAAGAGCTCAGCATGCGCAAACTCAACCAGAAGGTGAAAAATATTCAGCAGAAAGACGACTGGGACTTTCTGACATCAAACAGCTAAACCTCGTCTCCTTGATGGACTTTTTGAATCCAACGTGTTCAACACCACCACATGCTTTATAACTTGCATCACTTAAAATGTACACATAATACATGCACTTAAACTCTCACCATTACATGCTTTTATAACATACACTAAATGCACAGAAACATACTGCACACACATTGGAAAATGCACCACAGCATGCATTAGAACACATACTGTTACATGCACTGTAGCAGACTGTGTACTGTAACATGCTGACACTACATGCACCACAAAATCAACATACACTTGAATATAACATCACAACATGCACTATAACATACACCACCACATGCATTAGGAAGTATACCACTACGTTCACTGTGACGTACACCACTACATGCACTAGAAGACACAAAAACTACATATACATTACTACATGCAATGTAACATACACCACTACAGCCTTAGGGCATATACCACCACATGCACTGTAGCACAAACCACTGCATGCGTTGCTTTGAACACACACCAAACACACTATAACAAACACCACCTACACTGTCATATACACACACCACACACACCATTAAGTTCTGGATTTCATGCAATTTGGTAAATACATTGTTATGATTAATACAATAATGAGAATTGTCATAGGACCAGTTAGTCAGAGTTCGGGTGCATTTGATTCATCACTAAGACAAAAAACATTTTTGGTTCCAAGCAGATAACTTAGGAATGATGACAGAAGCTTCTGGGAGCCCTGAGGCCTCTCCTCTAATATTGTGTGACTTTAAGTTTGACTTTAAGAAAAATAAATCTACAGATGCACTTAGGACTCATGATTAAAACATCTCATAAAAACCTGAATCCTTGAATCCCTCAGATGCCTGACAGCTTGGCCGCAAAGCTGTCAGGGACCAAAATATCAGCTCAATATGTGGCTGCAAAGTTTTGGTAATCAACACATTTGTTGTAGATAAAATTTGTTGTAATCAACACTTGTGTTTTTGTCACATTGCTGCTATCAACCAACCAGAGATCTGTATGCACAGGTACTTTTGTTATCCCACTGAAGTGGTGACTGTGACTCAACCGCCTGGTTTAGAAACTGACATTTTTTTTATCTGATGGAGAACCATCTAGTGCTCATCAGTGGTATTACATTTGAACATGATTCTTATGAATCTCTAACGAGTTAAAGGAAAGAGGATGGCATAAAGAAACTCTGAATGATCTTCTGTTTCCTCTGAGCAACTTGTTGTGGTCTGATTCAGGTCTGTGGGCGACCAGATCCGGAGGACTGCTCAGGATGTCCTGAAGGTCAGATCTGTGACGGAGCTGTTCCCGATGCTCAGAAAGCTTCAGAGATGGCAGAGAAAGTGAGAGAGCAACTCGACAAATTCCCATCCAAGCTGCAAGAGTCAAAGAAAAAGGTAGGTTTACACTGGGGGCACTGGGAGGGTTTCTCCACTGAACTGGTTCCTGTGACGGTTCGGGGCTGGTATCAGAGCCAGTTCTCCACTGAGTTTATGAAAAAAAAATTAACAAAGAACCAGTTTGGTTTTTCACAGTTCTCCCTCACCATCTGGTGATATGAAAGACCCAGTACTGTTTAAACGGAGTCACACATAGTTTATAGATTCAGCTGAAAACAGTGATTGCGAACACAGCTCTGTGATGGTTTAACCTACAATCTCTAACAGTAGAACGGTGAGAGACAGAAAACTAATGTTACTCCAGAGGTAATCAGACTTATTATAAAGTATTTAATCTAGGGACAAGAAAAAAAACCCTCATTGTTCCTTCTATAGATATGGTCTTCAGAGAATATTTTGGGAATTTTATAATAAACTATGAATTGTATTTGAATTTGGGTCCATATTGAAAATAAATCTTGAGACAACAGTTTACGGGGGGTTTTTTTTGTTGTTGTTGAAAAAACATTTGATCTATAGTTACCTGAACTTAACTTTATGTTGGACATGGTCGTCTGAGAATATTTTATATATTTTATAATAAACTATGAATTTTGTTGTATTTTTTTTTTATTTTAGGTTGGTACTGCCAATATTGTTGAAATTACATTTAACAATTTTGGTTTAAAAAAAAACAACCTAAATCTGAGTTTATTGGAACGGGTAAATATAGACACGGTTATCTGAAAATATTTTACGAATTTTATGACAAATTATAGATTTTTTTTTTTTATTTTTTTTTTTTTTTTAGGATTTTTAGAAATTCATTGCAATATCACCCACAAACAGCAAAGTCACTGTCATAGCCAAATCTTCCAGGAGTCAGTGTTATCCTGCAATATCCCAACTTGGTTGACATGTTGGAAAGCGCTCCTGGAGGGGAGGACTTGCTGGGTTGGGCTTGGAACCCATTTAAAACTGCCTGCAGTTCAGGTTTTTGATTGACTTGCGCTAAAACAGAACATATTAAGGTCAAATTTACTCAGCAGCACTTTAATTGCTTGTTAGTCTCCCTGACTCAAACACCCCAGTCCTGATTAAAATGGTTCTTTCCTCTGGACCTGCAAAGACTTGCTGCCAAGACAATCCATTTTGAGGTACCAGAATTGATAGAAACAGAAAAAAACTGACGGTGGGAAATCTTGAGCACAAAACCAGAACCTTACCAGGTTTGGTGAGAACCAGTAGTTTTCTTATAAGAAATCCTGAAGCTGCAGGTAAACATCTGATGTCGACTGGTTGATGAATTTCAACTCTGAATCAGGGAGGATCTGTTACTCTGTGGTTTTGCAGGAAAGCTGAAGAACATTCTGTTTTAAGAAAAGTTTTTATTATTTTGACTGTTTCAGATCACCGATGCCCAGCAGGTGGCTCAGGACACCAAAGATCAGGCCGGACACCTGCAACGCCAGATCAATGAAACCTCTGATTCGTTGGAGACAGAGAAAAGCAAAACCAGAGAGCTCCTCCAGAGAGTCAAACAATACCTGATGGGTCAGTGTACACAGGCATAAAATCAGTTCTTATTGTGACATTTTAGGAGACCTTAAACAGCAAACCAACCATTAAATGAGCTGTCAGCTAAATGAGTTTTCTTCTGTGACATTTCCTTGCCTATGCCTAGGGTCCTCTAAACATGTATCAGAGTGATGTGACTCACTCCAGGAATCTGTCTGTTTCCTTCCTGGCAGATGAAATGGTTCCTCCAGATGACATAGAGAAAATGGCCAACGCTGTCCTGAGCATCCAGTTACCGCAGTCACCTGCTGAGATCCAGTCAATGATCAACAATATCAATAATCTGTTGAACGGTGCCACCAAAATCCAGGAGGACCTGAAGAAGCTGCAGGATGACGCCAAAACAGTTCAGGAGCTTTTGCAGAAAGCGACAGAAATCAGGTTGTTGTCTGAAAACAAGAAACCAAGATTATTTAACTCACAGCTCTGTTCAGAAACCATTTTGATAATTTTTCTTTTTTGTCTTAACAGGGAGCAAACTAAAGATATCAACGTCAAAGAGATTCTCAGAGACATTTTTACAGCAGACAGAGCTCAGAACAAAGCCAACGATGACCTGGAGATTGCAAATCAGGACAGAGATGAGGCCAAAGACCGAATCCAAGAGGTTAAATTCAAATTTTCCGATTTTTACAGTAATCGGCTCAGCCTGATTAGCACTGATTTTGGTTTTTGCATGTTTCAGATGGAAAACAAACTGAACCGCATTGAGTCTAAACTGATGAATCAGCCTTCAGGTCTGCTGGAAGAGATTGAAGCTGTGAAAAATAAAATGGAGCAGAACAGGGAGATGGCCAAAGAGGCCAGAGATGCAGCTGAGTCGGCATTTACCAACATTTCAGATGAAACGGTAAAATCTGAAAACTGTTTGCAGCCTGGATCACTTTGGGTTTGACCAGATTTCTGAGACTCTTTCTCTCCCAACAGGAGCTGCGAGAAGTTCAGGAACAGTTTCAGCTTTTAAAGCAGAAACACTTAAATCAAACACTTGAAGACGAAGCCGCAGATCGACTGAAGAAAATCATGAAGGAGGCCGAAGACATGCAGAGACAAATGGAGGACAGACTCCAACAGATACAAGGTTTTAACCATCAGTCTAGGAATGTGCATACACACCTTCATCCTACATCAATAGTGACAAAATGAGACACTTATTTCAGTAGCGAGGCTCCCTTAAAGAAAGACACAATCGGAAAAGTTGCACAATCTGATGGATAAACATTAACATTTAAAACTGATGGCAAGGAGCCCAAAATGAAATCATACCATAAAGTTTTCCTTTAGTTTGCATTGACTCAAACTTTGCATCATAAATGCATCATTGCATTTTCAATCGTTTTCAGTGGAATATTGTTTGCCCTTAAAGACAAACGTGTCAGTTTTTCTGTAGTTTCTGCCATTTTAGGCTAATTTAAGGAACTGAAACAATTCTAAAAAAAAAAATAGAAATGAACCTGATCTCTGATGGGGCTGAATGGTGGTACAGTTGGTAGGACTGTTGCCTTGCAGCAAGAAAGTCCTAGGTTAAAATCCTGGCCTGGGGTTTCTCTGCAAGGAGTTTGCACGTTTTCCCCATAAATGTGCGGGTTCTCTTCAGGTACTCCAGCTTCCTCACACTGTCCACAAACATTACTGGTTAACTGGTCTCTCCAAATTGCCCTTAGATATGGGTGTGTGAATGGTTGGTTGTCCTGTGTTTCCCTGGGATGGACTGTTGACCCGTCCAGGGTGAACCTCGCCTCTCACCCAATGACTGCTGTAGATAAGCACCGGGCCCCATTGCTGATGGATGGAAAATGGATGGATGGAAATTATCTGGCAAATTTGAGCTTCATTCATTCAACACAGCTAAACTGACTGCAAAAAAATTAAAAACTGAATGGCACAAAATGTCAATATTCTGTAGGCTCTCTCAAGCGTTAGTAGAAAACAATTTATTTTCAGTTAGGAGAACTAAGCATCCTAGGATGGAACTGAGTTAAGGTTATATTTGTACAATATTTATTTGAAAAAAACATTAGATTGACTCTGTTTTCCAACTCCTTTCACCTTTCCACAAGAGCAAAATTAGATCAGTGTCCTAGTGCAGCCAGTGCTTAGACTCTATACTGTGTTCCTACGCCCAGTAGCCGAAAACGTCTATCCCCATGGGTGTGAGTGATGTTAAGGCACGCCACATGAATAGCCAGGAAATCTTGATCCCTGAAAATCTGTGAAAAACCTAATTCTCCCATTCGCAACGTCTTCCAGCAGCGCCAAAGCATCCATTGTGGCGCATTATGTATGATTCACCACGGTATTTACATGTTTACAGCAATCAGTCTGGTTGCCTCATCTTGTCACATTTTATCTGTTGATATGTGGCACACATCCCCCTGGGGATCATTCGGGGAGGGGAATGTGATAGTGAGAAAACGTTGAAATGTTGTGTGAACTTTGGCTAATCTGAAGTTGGTTCCTGCAGTCTTTTTTTTTTTCTTTGGGTTGTGAATGTTTGTGGTTTCTGTAAAATATTTTGGACTGATCATGGTTGATGTTTCCTGTAAATTTGTTTCTGGCAGATGTGGAGCAGAAGATCCAGCTGCTGCTCCAGAGGAAGAAAGAGAAAACAGTCGAGATCTCTGAGCTACTAAAGATGGTGGAGTCACTTCCAAAAGAAATCGCCTCTCGAGCTGAAGAATACGCCAGATGTACCTCATAACTCCTGTAGGGTCCGAAAAATAAAGTGATGATTTTTTAAATGTGTTTTTTTTTTTTTTATCTCTGAAGTTAAAACTAATGCTCTTATATTTAGAATATTTGTCTTTTATGTAATAAACTTTTATAAAGATCAAACTTTATCCCATGAAAATAAAAAAATAATTATATTTGAATTGGCTTTGAGTGATTTCTTTAGGGAAAGATTATGGTTCCAGATTAAATAATCAAATTAAAAGTTCAGTCCTATCAAGACAAAACAAGAATTAAAAAACAGACATCGCAAAATAAAATAAAACAACTAAAATTAAAAGGTGAAATCAAATGTCTTTAAAGAGACTAAATAGACACAATGTATAAAAATATAGATTTCTTTTGTTTTGGGGGGTTTGTTGTCTGTTGGCAGCGTTGAGTCACAGTGGCTGGAAAGTAGATGATAATATTTTTTTGTTCATCTTAAACATCAGTATTACATAAATGTGCATAAAATACAATAACTTCAACAGATTACAGTTTAGGTCCTTTTGAAAGAAACTCTTCAAAAAAGGTTTCTTTTCTGAATGTTGACTGTAGGCAACATTGTACCAACATGGAGCAACCATTAAAATTGTCCCAAACCATCATTCATCCTAATTTTATTATGATTTGAGTAATTTAACAAAGATGTATTTGGTTTTGGTTGCAGACAAGCAAAGTTCAGGTTATTACGTTATTCTGGAGAACATAGTCTATTACTACAGTGATAGTATAATAGAATATATGTGTGGACATTACAGCTGTTGACTGTAATATTCCTCCATTTATTGAATGAACTCAGCATGGCTCTATTCCTCTTTAAGGGAGAAAAGGAAATCCCATTGCCTATCTATGTTATCCGGCACCAGAGACTCATGTCTCATTTTACCATCCTTGGGTGTTTGGGTTTTGGTTTTGTGTTTTGATCAGCTCCATAATTGTTTTCCTGATATCTTGGCTGATTTCTTTTGACTTTCCCATCGTGTGAAGCAAGAAAGAAGTGTGTTCGAGATGTTACCTTAAAATACATCCACAGATCTGCCTCCAGTTAACTCAAGTGTGATAGTTAACCTATCAGAAGTTTCCAAAGCCATTATATCATCATCTGGGCTTTCCGTCAGAGAAACTAATCATACTGTGTAAACTTCTGATTTTGAAGACATTAATAAATAAATATGACATTTTTTTTCTCTCATTACTGTGGGATTTAGTGAATAGAAATAATTTAGATAACGTTAACTGACCTAACGAGAAGTTTCGTCTGATGTAACTTCAGACATGAGAAAAATGTGTATGTGTCTTTTAATGTAACCCTTAATATGCATTAATAAGCACAGTGGAAACTGTCTTAGCACTACCACAGAAGCTAATGTCTACAGACCTTTTCTCTCTGCTGTTGGGCGTACACCCAATCAGCACCAAGGAAAAAGAATGGCGCACCTGGCTTGGCTGCCAAAAAAAATGACAATAGGTGAATTTCTGTGAATAATTTGGAGTTATGTTCCACAAAAAAATCTGCGAATACTAAACCGTAAATAGGCGGGGGTCCATTGTATACCGAAAGATGCATTACCAAAATTCTCATTGCCATCGTGATGCCTCGCTTCTCGAACCCCAGCAGATGACCTCTCACCCTAATCCAGATTCTTCCTTTTGGAAGGGAGTGTTCTGTCCACTGTCACCACATGCTTGTTCAGAAGGGATTGCTGTAAAAATCAGTGGCTTGATTCAATCAGCTGTATTTCCTTAGAGAGTTTGTTACCATTTGGCACAATAAACTGAACTTGACGGCATTATTATTTAATCCAGGATCAAACTGGACTGTAAGTAATAATACTTAAATTTATATAAATGTATTGAAAACATTAAATATAAACAATTATTTCGATCCGGAGCAATAAAAAAAACTAATTAGAACTGAATTGAATAATGGTGCATTGTTCTCTCTGGGCAAGTTTTAATGAATTTCCGTAATTTAATTGAGAAATAAAGTGACTTTAACTAATAAATAATGGTTTTCTCATATATTAGTGTAACTATTGGTGGCAGGAAATGTTTTTAGACTCTCTTTTGAATGGGAATCAGTATAGCAAAAGAGATTCAATACAGCTTCTAGAAAGATGGGTGACTGCTATTCATTTCTTTCAGACTTTGGAGTTAAGGAACATAGGGCTGGGAACCAGAGGGTTGGGGAACATTGATTTAAATGATGAAACCAAAAGAAAGGTTGTGAAATAACAAAATATTAACAAGAGAGAAACTTGATGATTCCTTAAAAACACAAAGAAAATCAGTTTCTCACACAAATTTGCAGCAACCAGTCAGCATTCAGATTTTCTTTATAATACAACAGGAAGTTTACAGTAAACACCTGGAGGAAAGAGGGAGGTAGCGAGGGGGGAGAACCCCCAGCTGAACATCTCAGGGATCAGTGTGACTGCAGTGCTTTATACTGAACATGTGGCAGCTTGCAGAGATATCACACACACAGACACATAGTTTTTATTTGTACCCAAATTAGGACTTTATCTGAACTTCTATTCATTTTAGTAATTACCAATTGCACCCAACTCTAACACTTAATCGGTCAGTATAATCAATCTTTACCAGACCTCAGAAGATGAGTGATCCCACCAGAAAAGATCCTAAGGACGTAACATTAAAACACACACACAGACACACACATGCCTCCTTTGTTGTTGCAGGTGAGCTTCATCAGAGGGGGAGGTATGGGGGATTCGGAATGTCTTTGTCTCCAGAGTCCTGCGGGGTGTGTGTTTTCCTATGGGGGAGGGGCTAAGAGTCAAAATTTGTTTTAGAAAGAGAAGTATGTTTAAAACGCTTAAAAATAACATATGATCATTAATCAGTAATGTTGATGGAGAGGTTCACCCTCTCTTCCCCCTCCTGCACCACCGAGTTCGTTTCTCTCCAGTTCCGAGACCCAACCAATAAAACCAGCAAAGTATTTACCTTGTGAAATAATGAGAAATGGTTAAGTATAAAATCAAGATTTAATGCCAAAATGATCAGTGTACAGAGTATACAAATGAACAGATACAGAATGACATTCACCTTCGGTACCGGGCTCCCCTAACCAGCTCATCTTAAGGATGAATCGAGAGGAGCCAAGAATGGAGCGTGAGCCCTGCTTTTATCTCTGCCTCACTCTTAACCCTCCTAAAGGGAGTCATCCTGTTGTATCAGTTTATCCTTGACTATGTGTTGCACTTTATGTGATATCAGCGGTTATGTTGTGTGAGCTGTAGCAGTGAGCGGATAAGCAGATAAGCAACTAAGTAGGGCAGATATATTTAATTAGAGCAGCAAAGAGATGATCAGAAAAAGCCACAAAATCATACATCCATAACAATCCCCCTGTTGAGATGGGAAAAACCCACCTCATATCAATCAATGTGTCCAGTGGACCCTAAGCTAAAATATGGCAGGCAGTTCCTTCCGGCCGTTGCGTAGTTCTGCCGCCCCCCGTCAACGGAACGCCATATCTCCGGTAACTGCCTGCAGCCCTCAGTGTGTGCACCTCCTGTGTTTCCCATAGAACAGTCCTACGCTGATGTGCTTCTAAGCTTGAAATGATTAAACATGGTAAAAACATTGCAAATGGTGATTAAGGTATTCATGCCCTGTTGAGAAAAAGTTAAAATAATAAAAATAATAAAAACCTAGAAGCATAGCAGAAATGAGCTATGCTTCTAGCTGTGTATTTTGATACACATTGTGTATCAGTATATTGTAGACCCTGTTCAATTATCTAATGCAGTCGTCTGGTTCTGTCCCCCTCCAGGCCGAAGGGAAAGGGATGGGCATCCCTGGTAGCTCAGCATCCTGGTGTAGTCTCCTTAATCCCATCCAGGTTGGCCTTGGGAAAGGCCTGGTGTCGCATCCTCAGGTCATGGCTGTGATTTTAATTTTTCCTCTCATTTTCTGAACAATGGGTTTCGTCCTCCTCCTTACAGCACTGTATCATGATTTCTCCATCACTTTGGTTTGGTTCCTTGGTATCCACATCATCACTTTGTGCTCAATAGTTAGTGGACAACATCGGTGTGTGCTCAGGCACCATTGATATTTGATATTTCCATTTGATATTCTGGTAATCTCAAGCCTCTGGTATCAATGGAACCAATCACACAGTCAATACACTTGAGGATGAGAGTTCTTGCACAACAACAACCACAAATAGAAAAACAGTAATTGCCATAATAATAGATGTGAATATACTTACCATTATGGTACCTCACTTACCAAACCATTTTTTGAATAAATCAGAGAATGAATTTTTGTTCCTTAATTTTCCTTCATTTCATTAGACAGGGCTCTCAGCCACTGTAGTGTTTTTATCAAAGAGCCATCTGGGGCTGATCAGCCAGTTTGAATTGGTCAAGCACTCCTCTCAGTACATCTATAGCATCCAACCACATGGGGAGCCCTCCTCCAATGAAATGGAATGTCTTTCAATATTTTTGGACTGCAGATGTATATTTATATTCTGGCATCTGGATGGTATCTTTAAATCCATTTTAGGCTGAAAAATGGGTGGTGTTGTGTTTTGAGGTGCCACAGGAAAAATTTTTTGTCCCATCCAACACAATTATTTTCCAAATTATCCTTAGACATTACTTGCAACAAACATGCTACATCACTTTGATTGGGTTCAGCCTTCGTTTCACTCAGTTTTCAAATGCTGTTTCTATTAATCAGAGATTTAGTCTGACTTGGGCACACCCAATACAGTTACCTTCATTTGCTTGCTTTGGAGCATCCTGGGCCTGTAAAGGTGTTGTTCTTTAGAGAGTTTCTATGAAAATCCTTTGGTCGAGAGCTCTCCACGTATGGACAGTAGGAGTGTCAGATTAGTTCCTTAGTTTTTTGTATCTTTGCGTTCTGTCTGGCTTGATTTTCCACTCATAGTGGGGAACTGACAATTATTATGGAAATTATACTGAAGCAGGCTAAGAGGCCACAAGATGGGTCAGTAGATGGCCATTTTGGATTTACTCTATACTGTTGTAGTCAGAGTTGATTTAGCTCCCTTATAGTTATTAATTATTCTTTAATTTCATATTGATTTAAATGTTATAATTTAATTAGTAAATGATTGATTAGAAATTTGAAATTTGAATTACTTGTTGATCTGTAATTGATTAAAATTTTATAATTAAATTACTTTTAGTTGATTTACACTTAATTTCTCAATCCCTTAACTTTGTTTGATTTAAAATTTAACTTGGGATTGTTCTTCTAGAGTTTTGTATAAAATATCAAATGTCATTTTTTAAGTTTTATCTCTATACATACTTTCCCCTCTGTTTTTGCTTTTCTTTTTTTAAAATGAAACAAAAACAAACAAATCCCATGAATTTAGTTTCACTATGTTAAGAACCAATTTATTAACATCCAGTCATGCTTTTAGTGATTTTCTATCACTTCCAAAAGTGTTTCCATTTTATTTTACTGAAAGGTACACTGCAAAAAAGAATCTCCTCAATAGTGAAACCAGCTTGAATTAAGAACTATAATCCTGATAGACCATTTTGTGGTCATTTACTTATTAGAACTAGATCTCTTTAAGATTATTTGACTTATTTCCAGATATTCCATATTGACCTGTCCTACCTAGATGATGAAATTATTTGAAGCAGATTCAGTTCAGTTCAGTTTAGTTTATTTAAATTCACAGCAAAATGTTTAAATACAAAAATGTATTTCAATTCAGTCATTTATACATTCCAAATGATCCTAACTATCAAACAGTACAGCAAGCTTAATCAGTTATTCAAAGTAGTTGAAAGGTTTCCATCTAAGGAAACCCAGCCGGTTGCATCAAGTCGGTCTCGAGATCTGATAATAAACCACATCGCAGTTGTCCTTAAGAATATCTCGCTTGATTTGGAGAGGTTGTTTAGTCTAGTCTCTTAGTAATGCTGATTTCTGGAGACCAAATATTTTGTTTGTTATTGCAGACAGTTAAAGACCATCAGAAGTTGGATTTTGTGGAAAAACAGTTTCATCATTCACTGTGAACCCAGAATGTTGGAAGTAATTTATTAGACTGAGTTGCTGAAATATTTTAACATTCCTCTGATCAAGGTTTTGTTAGAGAAACATCTTGTTTTCTGTGTACCTTTATAAATGCAAACGTTTTGATTGGCCGGTACAATTTGTTTATTAATTTAGCAACCCTTAAATAACTCACATTTCATATGTGCATATACCATGATTAAGGTGTTTACCAATTAGTTTTGTTCTGTAAAGGTGCACCTTTATTTTGATCAATCTCTGGGAGTTACAAGACGACCACCTGTTTCCCATCACCTTCCTGTACTTCTGCTTGATGATGTCTGGATTTTTCAGAACCTGAACAGTGAGTGTCATCAATTAATCTTACCTCTGTGTTAGACGAACCGCACATCAGATATTCTAACATGCTTAAGACTTTCTCCTTGTTTAAACCCCACAAAACATATAATCTGGATTATTTGTCCGTTTTTTCTCACTGCATAGGAATAGTTTGGAAGTGATCTGTCCTCGAGATTAGCCTCTGTCTGTGAGAAAGTATTTTGTAAAGGTGGTATGATAATATTATGTCTATAATGGCAGAATGACCTCAAACTCTAGTTTTGTGTTCTTTAAGGTGGTAGTCCTATTTGTAGGTATGTGGTTCAGGCTGCAGGGGACGACTGGGAAACTGTGCATGCAACTTTACTTCCACGTTTGCCGATGCAGCACATTAGGTAGTTCATTTCTCCTCATTAAACCTGTTATTTGCACTAATTTATATTTCTTTTCTCAGTAAACAGCCGCGCTCCTGAATGACACTTTAACAACGCTCTGAATGAATCTCCATCCTTTTGACGGTAGGGAGTTTTCTCTACTTCCCATGTGTTTGTCAACCTAGTTTAAGCTCTGTTGTTTTGATGAGCCGGTAGCAGAAATTGCCTGCTTCCCCGTTATAGGAGCTACATTTTTATATTGGATTCCAATGTGGTGGATAAAATCATTGTTTAACTCGATGAAACTGTCTCCATCCTCATCTGTAAAGGTAACTTTGAAGTGGGGTTGTTGTAATAAGATTTCTCTACTTTAATCCCGTTCGAAATTTCAGTAACACATTTTCCATTATATTAGTTCCGCCACTTATTAATATTTCTTCAAGAATCAATTAAAACCTATTTTTGCTTTGTTTGTTTGCAGGGTTTTTCTGCCGACGCTGCTGCATGTATCCTCTTTGAGTTCAGTTAATAAGGACGATGGAATGAGTTGAGCCTATGTCTACTTTCTTCTTGATTTTTCTAGTCAGCATTAATGTGAAAAGATCTGACAGGTCATAAACACTCAGTTTTGTTAACGTAAGATTTTGTGGTTGTGTCCTTATTTTACTCAGAGTAAAGTTGGTTTTGTAATAATAAAGACCCATTTCAATAGTGTAATTTCCCCTCTATTTATCGAGTTTTCAAAATTAATGGTAGACAATCTTCCTGATTTAAGAATTATTCATAGTCAAGGCCGAATGCTGCAGTCATTTCACAGAGCTGAAGAGAGAATTTAACTCCTCTCAAAAGAGAGAAAAAACAAAAATGCACACAATCTGGGTCAAATATGACATTAATTTTCTGTAAAATGAATTTTCTGCTCGTTATTATAGTGCCGCTGGTAGAATAACACCCATGAATGATTTTAAAGCACCTGTTTCACCTTGTGGGAGTTTTGATTAGTTTTAGTCACTGGCCTGATTTTTAAGTTCCTCCTCATGTGTAATTTGGAACCACCTTGGTGTTCTGAACTGGGGTGGGTGGCGGTGTGCCCCCTTTTTCTTTTATCTTTCAGTTGAGCTGAAAACTCTGCCATGTGCCTTTCTACAGGCCTCAGCATTATGGCTATG
Source organism: Anableps anableps (assembly GCA_014839685.1). Lineage (NCBI taxonomy): Eukaryota > Metazoa > Chordata > Actinopteri > Cyprinodontiformes > Anablepidae > Anableps > Anableps anableps. The sequence goes on from CM026073.1 coordinate 14,494,264, forward strand.
TTAGTTAAAGGCTGCTCTTGCTGTTCTCTCCGTTCTTTATTTTCATCCTAATTTGGTTATATTTTGCTCTCAAGTCTAACACCGTGCTTGTGTAACAAGGTTTGTTTCGTGATTTTTTTTCACAGGACGTTAAGGAGGCACACACAGATTTATAAAACTATTTTATTTACCTGTTGTTTTCGGAATTGCAGCGCCACGGCTGCTGAATGACAGAGAGGGAGAAAGTGATTTACCTATAAAATCTTCATGAATTTCAAAAACATTCCCACAACCTGCATGTATTTGCACCGGCTGTTTAGAGTCCAATTCATGTTTTGTAGTTTTAGATGGATTTGAGTTTATGATTCGTTGTTTGCCGTTTTCCAACAGGGGCCCCAAGGACCCTGGCAGATAAGGACTTTTACTCTTATTCATACTCGCTCTCGGTTTCTCACGGGGCTGCCCCCGTGACTTGCTTTTTATTCACAGCACTTAGTTCTGGCCAACCGGGACATATGACACGCTATGTTCCGAGCTCCCGGTCCAACTGAAAGCACCCTAATCGGCTTCCAAGACACCAGAAGACATTCACTCCACCGGAGGATCGACTCGGTGTGCAGTCCTTGTTATCACCGCTAGGTTCCCAGACAACACGCTTCCTCAATCCACCAGTCTCTTTCACACTGGATGGTACAACAAGTTATGCAAAAACATTAATCATTGTTCACAATACTACTGTTTACCTTGAGGCGTGCCTGCAAAAACAGGTGGGGATTATTTTTTGTCTAGCCTCGTACGCAGACTTCCCGGACTGAGCCAAGGTAATTAAGTAATTAAATTGATTAATCAATCAATCAGTCAGTCAGTCAACCCCAGGCCAGCTACCGATCCCAAATTATCTATCTTATTACACCACTCTGAGAAATTTTCTGATTGCTCTCAATCAACATCAATACTACTGTTTATCGTGAGACACGGGGACTGGTTTACAGTCCCCGTGTCCTCGTTAAGCCTAATTCTCTATCTTATTAAACCTCTTCTCTCTTCTTGTTAATCACTGATTAGTTTTCTACTTCAAGCATGAATTCTCTATTTCTCCATCTCATGACGTCTTTATCTCTTCATTTCGTTCACCATTTTCCACAACAATATAGACTAAGTGAATGTCCCTCCGTACCTTAAAGGAGTGGAAGTCCAGAAAGGAAACGTGAGAACCGAGCCTTGAGTAAAAAAGTGTCTGTCTGACAGCCGCCTTGCAGAAAGTTTTCTTTAAAACAGGTATTTCTGCCTACCTGTGAGATGACTGGTCGTTACTGAAGGCTCAGACCCCGCCTCAGCAATCTGGGGTCCTTTTTGCGGGGTTCTGGTCTCGTTTGGAACCTGGTCAGCAGGACGAGCCCCCACTGTTGATGGAGAGGTTCACCCTCTCTTCCCCCTCCTGCACCACCGAGTTTGTTTCTCTCCAGTTCCGAGACCCAACCAATAAAACCAGCAAAGTATTTACCTTGTGAAATAATGAGAAATGGTTAAGTATAAAATCAAGATTTAATGTCAAAATGATCAGTGTACAGAGTATACAAATGAACAGATACAGAGTGACATTCACCTTTGGTACCGGGCTCCCCTAACCAGCTCATCTTAAGGATGAATCGAGAGGAGCCAAGAATGGAGCGTGAGCCCTGCTTTTATCTCTGCCTCACTCTTAACCCTCCGAAAGGGAGTCATCCTCTTGTATCAGTTTATCTTTGACTATGTGTTGCACTTTATGTGATATCAGCAGTTATGTTGTGTGAGCTGTAGCAGTGAGCGGATAAGCAGATAAGCAACTAAGTAGGGCAGATATATTTAATTAGAGCAGCAAAGAGATGATTAGAAAAGGCCACAAAATCATACATCCATAACAGTAACAAATGATCAATGATGAAAAGATCAAAGTAATCTAGGGTCCCCAGACTGAACATTTTCAGCCTGAAACTGATCCGGATCCGATCTGTGAACGTTCTCATCTTTAACTTTTTCTTTCTTTCTTTCCTTCTTTTTTCTTTGCCTCTAACTAAAATCTTATGTCTAAAAATGTTCTGCTGACTTCAGATCAGCTGCAGTTCGATGGCTTCACAGTCCGGATTTCTTTATTCTGCTTCAATGTTTATCTTTTAAGCTCGAGTACTGTTCTGGTTCTGGATGGCTTTACGTTCCTTCTACCGTTCTGTTCCAGTAGTTTTGATCTGAGCCGTCCGGAAGTGGGGGTCGATGGCTCTCAGGAGGCGGAGCTCTGAGAATCAGGGGCCGCGGGGGTGGGGGGATTCTGAGTGCCCACAGGATCATCAGAAGCTCTGCAGGGCTCTGAAAAGGTCCGATCCAGGTTTCTGTAGGTTTTCAGCGGTGGTTCTGGTTGTGGATCATGTTGCAGCTGCGGCTTACGGCGCTGCTTGGTGAGTAAATCTGCAGAGGTTTTCCAGACAAGCTCTTGAACTCTGTGCCGGTAATCTGACCTGAGATCAGCTGCAGTTGGAAACTTTAGTGTGTTCAACTTGTCTGTTCAAATGTCTGAAGAACTCAGCGGAAAAGTTTTCTGGAACGGACTCGGACTAGATCCGAACCGGACCCAGGTGAATCCTGAAACGGCTGCTTTCAATCAGTGATGCAAAGAAAATGTAAATAAGTTTAAAATGAAACTTTAGAGAATGACAGCAAATCTTTAGAAACTCCTGAAAACTTAGATCTAAAGCTGTTTAGTTGGAAACCCTGATCTGAGATCAGTTTGATGGAGGAAAACTCAATTTTACAGCTCCCAACAAACTCAAACTGTGTGTACTTAAATCCCTGCTGTTTTCACAGTTTTCTTATCCCTTGTAAATGGTTTGTTGTTGATTTTATGCACAAAGGTACATGCACATTTTCTAAATTTTTCTTAGTCATCCTACTCAGTTGCACATTGAATCTGAGAAATATATATACATATATATATATATACACACACACCTTTGTGTTCACTTTTTTCCCTGACTCACTGCTGGAATTTCAGTCTTGAAACAACAGAAATCTGATCTGAGAAAATTTTGATGGAACCAAATATCTTTTTTTCTTTTTTTTTTTTTTCACTGATTTTATTTTTCAACCTTTGTCTCTGCCCTTGTCTTTTACATAATCAACTTAACAATTTAGAGAAAGTCTAAAATACTGTAAATCTGACCTGAGATCAGTCTGATAGAACAGACCTTTATGATACTGTCTGAAACTCAGGTGTGTCTCACCTGTTCTCTGATCACTTTAAGTATTATCTGGGATTTGACCAATTTAAACTCAGGACAGGAAGGGCCAGAGAGCAGGTTAGAAGGTCAGTGGATGTTATTGTAGTAGCCAGGTTTAAATACATCCACCTTCATCAAACTGAGAAGTGTCTGCTCCTCATCTTCAGACTTTCATCAGTTAGGAAGAGCCAGTCTGAATGTAATCCTGGTTCAGTTATTTTGCCTCCCCTCTCAGCTCTGCAGGTAATCACCTGTGCTCAGGAGGGCGGAGACTCACTGGGTGGGGACCCAGATGACGTCAGCCTCCCAGAGCTTAGTGATGTGTGCACTGAAGGCAGCTGTTACCCAGCAACAGGGGATCTTCTGATTGGCCGAGCGCACCAGCTGCTGTCCACCTCTACCTGTGGACTGAAGCGTCCAGAACCGTTCTGCATTGTCAGCCACTTGCAGGTAAAACACATGTGAACGTTAGAAAAAGACCAGTTTGATACTTATTCTGCTCCATGAAGTCATTCCTTCAAGATTGATGAGTTCAGGTGATTGTACTGTGCACCCTATTGACCTGATGTTTCCAACATCAGGATACTGTAACACTTGTTTGTCAGTGTCCACCAGAGGCCTCATCCAACCTCGCACTATGAAGAAACCTCCTCTATGTGTCGAGACCTTCAGTCTTGTTTCCCTTCTTCATTGGCGGGCGCCACTCGACTGTCACAAAGATGGATGTGTATGTGGAGAGAAATAGAGAGTATAAACCAGGTGTTAGGACAGTCTGATTGGCCTGGGAAGAAAAGGAGAAGTTAAAATTGCTGCATGAATGTAGCCGAATGCTACACTGGGTCCAGGCTAAACTTATAACTGAGTTGATAAGGATTTCTATGAGCTTCTTAGTTGGAAAGTCAGTGAATGAATGAATGAATGAATGAATGAATGCACTTCTTCTTCGAAAGATTTGAACGGTCTGAAGTCTCAGGAACCTTTTTCATCAGCCTGTTTGAGTCTTTGAGGAAACAAGCATCAGTTTCTGACCTCCTGCAGACTTCCCGCCTGTCCCTGGGATGAACGCTCTGTGTGTTTGGTTAAACTGTGTGTGTCTGTGTTACAGTCTGTGGTGTTTCCTGTGTAAAATGATCTCCCTATATGGAGACACAGAGTCTGGCTGCAGACAGATGTTTATCCAGATGTTTCAACAAACAGAACAGCTTAAAGGTCTAACACTCTCCATCAGATATGAGACCAAACTTTTCTGACTTTTCCCCTTTTTTTTAATCAGCATAAAGTTTTGATACTAACCCATTTGTTGGTTTCAGATCTGATTGTGTAAACTGTTTAAACTTGATCTGTTAGTTTTGAGTGTTAGAGTCTCAGTTGGTGTCAGAGGGTTCAAAGGACAGTCAAAATATAAGCAGCAGCTGAGGTTTTGGATGTGGAGCAGGCAGTGTTTGAGGTCTGGCTCAATGTTTTTGAGTAAGGCACTGAAGCCTATGCTGTCTCTGATGCACTCATTAGAGAATGAGTGTTTGTGATGGAAAAGGTCTTTGAGTGCTTATCCTGAGTGAGGAAGATAATGGGGCTTATTAACAAACTCGGCTCAAGAAAGTCTTGTTTTAACAAATGAGGTAAAGCAGCTACACATGTAGAAACCTCCCAGTTTGAAAGTGTTGCTGAAAGTTAAATTTGTTGCTTGCTTGTAGAGTTTTATCTCCACTGACCACCAGCAGAGAGGAATCTGAGGAATTTAACTCCCTGTTAACCTTTTGCCCTCCCCCTCTCGTTTCTGTAACCAGGAGGAGAAGAAATGCTTTGTGTGCGACTCGGCAGCACCGTATGATGATAAGCTGGCCAATCACAGCAACAGCCACCGGATCGAAAACGTCGTCACCACATTTGGTCCCAACAGGCTGAAGACCTGGTGGCAGTCTGAGAATGGTAACGATTCAGTTGTGTTGTTCTGCCGTTCAACTCTACAATCCAAAAAAAAAAAAAACTCTGCTGGTGTTCAAACAGAAGATTTGAATGTCTCAGCCAGGGTTCAACCTCACAGTTGGAGGTCAAGGCGTGTTTTTGCAGGTGCTTATTGTTAATTCTCTACAAGTTAAACTTTACCTGTGATGCTACTAGGGGCAGTCTAAAAAATAGCAGGTCAATCTGGTTTTGTTTCATTGTGTTTAGTTTTTGTCCATCCTTTAATTTACAGGACTGATCTCTGAAAGGTTTCTGTAAAAAGACTAAGGAAATATTTTTTTTCCTCTGGCTCACCTCACCTGTAGTTAGACCTTAGAGCTCACTAAGAAACTTGGGGCATAAATTAGCTTTTTTCTTGGGGAAAAAATGCACACCAGATTCACTCCCATTTAGCAATAACAACCTCTTGAGGGAAAATTTCAGTTTGGTTTCGATCCCCATCGTTGTACAGAAACGATCTTTGATAAGATCTCTAACATCTGACATCCTCAGAGCAGCTGGTTCTGGGCCTCCAACTAGAACCATCCTTTGACACCATCTCACATAGCATACTACTAGTCAGTCGTCACTTGTCAGCTGGTTTGAATCTTATCTTCCTGGCTATATTTTATATATTTAGATCAAAACCTTTAAATCAGTTTCATTATGGGTCACTAACTTCAAGGTTAGAACCTCAGCCCCTCTTGTTCATCATATATCTCATTTTTCTTAACAATATCTTCTGTAAATCTAAAGTAAATCTTCACTGATATGACATCCACCTCTTTCTTTCCTCTAAGCCCACCTTTTCCCTCCCATCCACTCCCTTTTCTGAGTGTCTACAAAACTTTAAATGTTGATTTAACTTAATAAAACTGAAGTTCACCTCCATTATATGAGGTCAACATATTCCTAAGAAAGCTGGTAGTACTTTGGTCTTGACACTTGCACCAGAAAAGCCTTTGTATAGTGGTAAAATGCTAAATTTAGCACTTTATTTAGTCCAGAGGACCCCAAAGTACTTCACACTACATTCACATATAAACTTCAGTTGGCCCAGAATACTGAGGCCTGCATCATTACCAAAACCCAATCCACAATCCATACCACTCCCATTCTTCAAGAACTTTATTGGCTTCCTATTGCATTCTGTATCCACTTAAATCCACTGTACTCACCTTTAAAGGTATCTATAACTTTGCTCCTTTATATCTATCTAAACAAATTTTCATCAGCACACGCTTGCGCTCTCCCAGCCCTTTGTCCCCCACCCATCTCACCATCCCAACTGCCCACTTGATACTATGAGAGGTAGAGCATCCTGGTGAAATGCACCCCATCTCTGAGACTCTCTTCCTCCAGACATCCATATTATTAACTTCTTAAGAATCTTCAAATTATTATCATGGGGGGTAGGCTTCTAGAGATTGTGCACTTCCAAAGGATTAGGTTGAAGTTGCTGATTGACTGTTGGGTTGAGGAAGTTGGGGCTGAAGTGAAGGCTACTTGTGCCCAAATAGGTGTGTTTCAACAAAGCAATGTTTGGACCTGAGGAAGGAGACTTCAGAGTCAGACATGTTATGCTTTTTTTTAAAAAAGAATGAAAATCAAGAATGTTGTCATTGAAGTGTCTACCAGTAACCATGTAGGGGTTATTTATGATCATTTAACATCTGAGTTGGGTTGTTTTATACAAACTGATTTTCATTTCTGATGTGGCTCTTCAGGTCTGGAGAATGTCACCGTCCAGCTGAAACTTGAAGCCGAGTTTCACTTCACTCATCTCATTATGACCTTCAAGGTGAGCTTTTCACACAGCAGAGGCTTCCTGACAGTCGAAGTTACTAGTAATAGAAATCAGAAATCAGATGCTAAGCCCAACCCAGGTGCCATTCGACAGGAGGTGAGGTTACTCTGAGGGAACCAGAGTTCATCTGATTTGATGAAGCAGAGTTAAAGTGTTGATGCTGGTCTGATAGAACAGTTGGTTGGAACCCCTGAGGAACCACATAAAAGGTTCAGATCTTTAAACTTCAACCAGATTCTTGTTTTTTTTTTTTTGTTTTTTTGTTTTTTTTTGGAATTAGACTTCAAGTCTAATTCTAGACTAAATCTCCTTTGTGGGACAATAAAGCCTGTTTCTATTCTGTTTCTATTCAACACCTTCTTCGTGATTTGTTTCATCAATAATAAGTAGAAACATGGAAAGTCCTGCACGGTTGAATAATAAGTGAGCTCATTCTTAAGCCTATACAGACAGTCAGATCAGTTTTGTGCATGTCAGTAGAATTGTAACTCCATCTTCAGCTGTTCTCTTCCATCAGACGTTTCGACCAGCTGCCATGGTCATTGAGCGATCAGCAGACTTTGGGAAAACCTGGCAGGTTTACCGTTACTTTGCCTATGACTGCGAGACATCCTTTCCATCTGTTTCCCATGGTCCAATGCAGAAGGTTGATGATGTCATCTGTGACTCCCGTTACTCAGACATCGAGCCATCCACCGAAGGCGAGGTACTATAGCTCCTAAAAACATTTGGAGGCAACTGTGCCTCCAAATGTTGGAGGCACAGTTGTATTATCACATTGATGCAATAATGATGCAATCCATTATTGTGACCTTTTGGTGCTGTTTGATTGTTAATTCAATTAAATGTTTCTTCTTTTAGGTGATTTACAGAGTCCTGGATCCAGCATTTCGAATTGAAGACCCTTACAGTCCACGAATCCAGAGTGCGTCTCCTTGAATCAGGTCATTTGACCAGAGTCTCAGTTAGCGGAGGGTTATTGATCTGTGATTATTGTCTCTTTGTTCAGATTTGTTGAAGATCACCAACCTTCGAGTTAAGTTCACCAAACTGCACACGCTTGGAGACAACTTACTGGATTCTCGAATGGAGATCAAGGAGAAGTATTATTACGCCATCTATGACATGGTGGTCAGAGGAAACTGCTTCTGTTATGGACATGCCTCAGAATGCGCCCCTGTCGAGGGAACGGGCCAGATCATAGAAGGCATGGTGAGTCCTGAGGAGGTGTCCTATAGTTTTTACCACCCCAGAATCTCTCAGAGGATGTCAACACATTTAAGCCTTCTTCATTTCAATTCAGTTTCAGTTGTGTATGAGTATTTAATGATTATTAATTATTTGTCTGTATCTTTTAGGTTCATGGTCACTGTATGTGTAATCATAACACTAAAGGACTGAACTGTGAACAGTGTGAGGACTTCTACCACGACCTGCCCTGGAGACCAGCCGAGGGGCGCAATACCAATGCCTGCAAAAGTGAGTCCTCGTGGTTTCATACTGGTCCAGAATGTTCTGCATGGGTGTAAATTGCCCATAATGGTCCACATAAATATACACCAGCCTAGAATGATCCACATGGGTCCATGCTTTTGCAGACTGGTTACCATAGGTATACACTAGTCGAGAAATGTCCGCATGAGTCCCCACTGGTCCAGAACGGTCCATTTGTGTGTAAGCCACCTCTATTTACAGTGGTCCTAACTAACACATACGGTCTACATAGCTTTAAACTGGTCTATTAATGCCCATGCAGGTCTACAGTAATCCAAAGTGGTTTCACTGATCTCTCACTGCTGGGCCATACATTCATATTTTGTTGGGTTCTGATGAGTCACAGTTGATAACTGAGATGTGGTTTGTGATTCTGCCGGATCAGAACAGGAGCTTGACTCTGTCCTGTAGTCAAAACCACGTTGTCTCTTTTTCTGTCTTAATAAATCAAAATAACTAATAATCTGATAAATCTAATCTGAAACAGATGGTGCTGATAAATTGACCATCAGATTGGTAATGAATGTTCCTCCTTGTTCTTCTTCTGTGCTTTTCAGAGTGTAACTGTAACCAGCACTCTGACTCATGCCACTTTGACATGGCTGTGTTCATGGCCTCTGGAAACGTCAGCGGAGGAGTTTGTGACGACTGTCGGCACAATACGACTGGACACAACTGTGAGCAGTGCAAACCATTTTATTATCAACATCCAGAGAAGGACCTCAGAGATCCGAACATCTGCCAGCGTGAGTCTACCTGTGTCTTTATTCAAACATAAACCCACGAAGCTTTGAAATAACACCAGTCCAGCTGTTTCCTGATGTCTCTGAGGTTGTACAGAGTTCTGTCTTCAGAAAGACCCTGGGTCCTCTGAGATTCACAAATCTCAGCTCGGTGCACAGTTTCTGTGCTTTGAAGAAGCATTTTTATTTCAAAATGCTCTTTTTGTCTTTATAACATGGTATTGTATTCTCTGTTAAAGTCCGAATTAGATTCAAGGTACTCAGACATTTTCATGAAGGAAGATTAAAGGAGGAATTTGAGACCAAACATGGAAGAATGTTTTCAAGTTGGAGGTCTTTGATGTGGTTTCATCCAGGCTCAGACCTGCCTCACAAACCATCTCCTCATCTTTATTCAAACATTGCAGAATCACACGTTTAATCATCCATGTCTGCTCCTGAAAGATGTCCTGATGATCACAGCAGGGCATTGTGGGTAATCTGATGGAGGCAAATATAAAAAACATCTAGAAATGTAGTTTTAATATTTTCATGCTATGTCAACAGAAGATTTCCCCTTCTGTTGATGTTAAACTAGATTTATTCTCTTCTTACGGTGTTTTCTCAGTTCTTCTGATGTTGACTGGTTAGCCGTGATTGGAAGGTTGAATATAATGTGTTTGTGTGCAGCCTGTAACTGCGACCCCGTGGGCTCCCTAAACGGTGGAATATGCGACGGATTGACGAATGTCCGAATCGGTCTGATTGCTGGTCAGTGCCGGTGTAAAATCAATGTGGAGGGAGAACGTTGTGAACACTGCAAACCGGCGCATTATGGGCTCAGTGATGAACTTGAAGGCTGCAAAGGTATGAAATGGCTCCCCACACTTGCACCTTAAAGACACAAGGCAAATACAAGTCAAGATGCAGAACCTTAAAGCTTCAACAGAATCGTTGTCCAGCAGTTTTAAACAAAGCTAACATAGAAAACTCAGTTCACTGATCGTTTCTCAGAGATTCAACTTTCCACTGATTGTTTTCTGGAGGACAGAACAGTCCTACTGATAAGACATTCACGTGGTGTACATTCATGTGACACGTATCAGACTGGACTGAATTTAGGTGGCTTATTTTGAAACAAGGATCTGATTGGTATAAACGTTTTGTGGGTCTGAAAAGTAAAATCTGTGGTCACAAAGATCAGAACCACTACAGCGGGACAGGTTATCTCAGAGAGGCTGTAAAACTATGTTAGAGCCAAGTGTGGTGAACTGATTCTTGTTAAACATCAGGAGCAACTGGAGTAACTTCTAAACCAGGGGTCTTTAAATCCAGGCCTTAAGGTCTGGTGTCCTGCAACTTTTAGATGTCTCTGCTTTAACACATCTGAGTCAAATTATGAAGTCATTAGCAGGACTCTGAAGAACTGAGAAGGTGATTCAGCCATTTGATTCAGGTGTGTTGGATCAGGGACACATCTAAAAGTTGCAGGAGACTGGATCTTGAGGTCTGGATTGAAAGACCGCCGTTCTAAAGGTCTCCTTCTGATAGTAATCTTCATGATTCCTCCATTTGAACATGTGACCTCGACTGCATGGGCTCTCCAAACTCATCATTGCTGCCTATCTGCAGTCTGATTAACACCATGAAGACCAATCAGAGACTTATTCAGAGAGGTTTTATCTACAAGAAGATTGGGTGGGAAACCTCTAGTTAACTCTAGGTTAGGTCTGAGGTTCAAATCCCAGCTTACAGTCTTGCTGCATAGAGTTTGCCTGTTTTTCGCCATGCATGCATGGGTTCTCCCCAGATACTCCGGCTTCCTCCCAGTTCAAAAACATGACTGTTAGGTTAATTGGTCTCTCTAAATTGTCCTTAGGTGTGAGTGTGTGTGGTCATGGTTGTTTGTCCTGTGTGTCTCTGTGTTGCCCTGCGATGGACTGGTGACCTGTCCAGGGTGTAACCTGCCTCTCAGCCCTACTGTGATCCAACAAGGATAAGTAGGTTAAAACAATGGATGGATTGGCTTAGGTACTATCAAAATGCAAGCACCTAAAATACCTGCATGCAGAATGTAATATATCAACAAGTTTATCCACCTGCAGTTATTTCTGTTGAGGTTTTAGAAGGACTGAATAATAACTTCCTGTTGGAGGGGTTTTAGTCATTGCAAACAGGACCATGATTGACTGTTTCCAGTGTGAGAGATGCTGTTCTACATATTTTTCTGACCACAACATGAATATAGAAATAGAAATATCCTTTATTGTCCCACAATGGGGAATATAAATAGACAAGATCATATAACTTGAACTTGTGTCTAAAGTTTTTTGCCAGTTTGAATGAGGATAAGTGGTTTAAAATTGTTTGTCATGTTTTGAACTGGAAACACTTATGCCTACCATAAATGGACAGTGCTCTAAAAGGTAAAGCACACAGGAAGCTGAGGTGTAGAGGGTTTTAGATTAGATTTTTATTTTTCTTCTACATCTACCAAAACAATGTGGGTTTTTTTTTTTTTGTTTGTTTTCTTTTCCCCTGAAATATCCTGCATCATGTTGCTTAGATTGTGAGTACAGATACCATTCAGAAATCTGCCATGCACCAAAGAAGGTTGGAGTGTTTCTTTAAATGAAGTGCAAAGATTTCCTATGTGGCACTTCCAAAAATGTGCTAAACTAAAATAAATGGATTTTTTTTCCCCCATTGGTGGATACAGGTTTGATGCACTGAGGAGCTTTTTCTTGTCAGGAGATGTTACTGCAGATATCAGATCATTTATGATCTATGTGGCTTGCTCAACACTGATGAGTCAGTGCAGTCAAAGCAGCTCTGCAGGGGCAAAAAAGATGCATCCTCAGTTCTGACTTTTACAGAGGTTTCCTCACTTTCTCTTACAGTGGTGATGCACGGTGGTTAGGAGATCTGAAGTTGGGGCCTGCCATGGGTTTATTTACTCCCTAATGTACAACAACACAGATGCAGAGTTTTACTGAGTCATGTTGGGTGGTCCATTCTTTAAATCAGTGATTAATTTCTCCCAGGAATTTATTGGGAAACAGAGGCTGAAGTGAATGCACAACACCAGAGATGGCTGGATCCGCTAAGCATGGTGTTGGTAGTCTTATGGTTTGGTCCTGTTTTCAATCAATGATAGAGTACCTCTCAAACATTTAAAAACAATAATCTCAGGAATATACCTGTGAATATTTAAGGATGTTGGGACATCTGTGAAACCACCACAGATTCAGAAACATATAAACAAATAAATACTGCAGGAAGGACAAATATCAATAGGACTTTAGAGGGCAAATATAAACATTAAGTCATTTATATCCAACCTAGACAGAAAGTGTTACTGGATATATATTTAGGATGTAGGCTGGAACTGGTTGTTATTTATGTGTGGTGGTTGCAGCGTGTACCTGCAGTCCTTTGGGAACAACTCCTGGAGGGAACCCCTGTGACAGCGAAACAGGAAGCTGTTTCTGTAAACGTCTGGTGACTGGACGGGACTGCGACCAGTGTGTGGTGAGGAAAATACTCCGATTACTCTGCACTTATCTAACTAATCAGATCACGGTCCTCAGAGGTAATGAATGAAGCAGACAGAGATCAGGGAGAAGGAACACCAGAAAGACACGTTCTGAAATAGAATAGGGGAGAGGAGGCTGTATAACTAGGTGTAGTGTTTGGTCTGCAGGACGAACACTGGGGGCTCAGTAACGACATGGACGGCTGCAGACCGTGTGACTGCGATCTGGGAGGAGCCGTCCACAACCGGTGAGTCCATTTGAACACACCTTCACCTGGGAGCTGATCGGTGTGGTGTACTTTTGAAGCCACAGGTCAACAACAGAACCACTGTCCACAAAAATAACACCACCGTGAAAGAATTCAGGACTTTTTCTGCCAAGTCTTGAAGTGGACCAGAAACGATAAAGATGAAAGAGTCAATAATTGACCTTAGAAAAGACGAAGGATGGGAGAGTCTTTTCATAAAGAGAGATTTTCTGAATACACCATGCACCTGTTTGACCTTAAAACACCACTTATTTTATTATGTGTTTTCAGTGGATAATACTTTTATAGTCAGGTAAAAATTAGGAAACCCAATTAAATATCAGTTCTTTCGGAAAGGTTTAATGTCTAATCTAATTTTTTTTTTCCCCTGGAAACATTGGATTTGATTGCTCTTAAACACCAAAAATTCTTTTGCTAATTAAACAAAAGATATCAACAAAGAAGGAAAAAAGTTAGGACATCCTTCTCTTTAGACCCAGTCTTAGCTCACTTAGCAGAAATAACCTCGGTGACACTCTTCTTGTAGGCATCTATGAGCCTCTGACATCAGTCTCTGGAATCTTTGTCCCTCTCCTCACTTTCACTCGTGAAATGTGTATTATTGTTATTTGAATGTTCAGCCCATTTCAGCTCACCCCCAAAGCATGTCAATGAGATCAAGATCTGGGCTTTGACTAGGTCCAGGTCTTTATTTCTTCATTCTCAGCTAGTCGTTGGTTGATTTACTACTTTTGAGTCATAATCATGTTACAGGGTCCTGCTATATGCTTCTTCAGCTTTAATTCTTCTAAAATGGTCTCACATTTTCTTCAAGCTCCCTCTGATACATGGTTGAATTCATTATAGATGCAATAGTGGTGGTCAGCTGATGAGGTCCTGCTGCAGGAAAGCAGCCCCAAACCATGACACGTCCACCTCCATGCACAACAGATTGTATTAGGTTCATTTCCTGGACTGCTATATTAGGTTTATGCCAAAAATGTCCTCTGTTCTGGTACCCAAATAACTACATTTTAGGCTCGCCTGTCAAAAGAAGATTATCCCAGAAGTCATGGTCTTTTTCTAAGTTCTCCCTGACAAATCTTACGTGGTCTTCATGTGTTTCACCTTGCACATCTCCCATTGAGGTAACACTAGTGCAGTTTCTTTCTGATTATACAGACATGCACTTTCATATCAACAGTAGTAAGAGCCTGCTGTAGGTCCTGTGATGACATTTTTTGGTCTGCCTTAAGGTCAAACAGCTTGAATGACCAGACATGGGCATGCTGGCAGCTGTTTTAAATGTAATCCACTTGTAGACTGCTCTCTGTACAGTGGAAGGGCTGATTGTTTGAAACCTCTTTAAATCCTTGACCAGACATTTAAGCTGCTATAATCTTCTTTCTGAAGGCCTCAGACAGATCTTTGGATCTCACCATGGTGTTCACTCTCACTTCAACCATCAGGAGCATCAAACAAAATTTCTGAGGTTTAAACAGAGTAAAATTCAGGGTAACAATGTTCAAGTTTAGTCATTCTAAGTGGGAATGATTCAAGTTAGGCCTCAACAGAAATCACTTTTTTTAAAATAAGATTTTGCAGAAAAATGTAAAAGTTTCTCAGTTTTTTATTTTATTTGTATTATTAAAATTTCTGTGTTCTCAAAATTAATAACAAATATCTTTATGTCCAAATTTGTTTAAAAAAAATAGAGGCCGTTGTAGGGTGTTCTGGTTTTCCATGTGAGTATATACTAAGCTGTGCTCTCTAAAACATGGCTGAATTCCTGAGATGTGATCACCAACCAAATGTTTAACTGCAAATATCCAGCAAGTTCAGCCATCAGGGAGATAAAATTCCTGAATTAAATCAGTCTCCCTGACCTAAACTCAGTCCCCAGCAGCAGTTGTTGCTACCAGGAATCAATTTGTATCCAGTCAGTAAACTGCAGTGTTTAACTTCCTGTCTGCAGGTGTGATCAGGTGAGCGGTCAGTGTGTCTGCAGGGATCACATGTTTGGTCGTCGCTGTGATCAGGTGGAGTCTGGGTTTTACTTTGTTGCTCTGGACCACTACACTTATGAAGCTGAAGATGCCAAGTTTGGACCTGTGAGTTCACCTTCTCACCTTTTTATTAAATGAAGGAATCTGAATCCTATGCTATCTTTACCCTGGAAAATAAAAAGGTTAAACATTTAATGAAAAACATATTAGAGTTCCAAAATCTACTTTAAACTTGGTTCCTGAAAATAAAACTAAATATTTGCAAATATTTGCAGCAGAAATCAGGATGGAAAAGAAACAGTGATACATTCTTATCTGTTTTTGGTACAGCATACAGCATCTTTAAGCTGAGGCCTAAATATGAAATAAAAAAGAGCTACTTCTCTATCTCAGTTTTTTTTTTTTGTTTTTTTTTTTTTTATTATCCTGCAGCCAACAGAACATGTAATGATCCATGACCTGTAACAGTCTACACCGTGGAAAAATAAACTGTAAATGACCAGCTCTCAGGAACACATATTTTTTTCAGAAAGAAAGAAATAAAACTTTTTGCTGGAATGTTGTTTAAAGGTGAATTATAGAAACAAAACATAATCACAAACCCATTTTATGGTGGATCAACTTAAGTATTTGGATGGTTGGAGTTCCACAGGGCTGCATACTTGGATCCCTAATTTACTCAAAGCAAGTATCCCTTTTGTTATACTGTTATACAGGCTGTTGTGACAGATATGCTAACATGTTTGGCCTCTAACTTCAGGCACATATAAAGCATATAAACATAAAAAACATCAATGGTAAAACTGTAGGTTGAAATTGCAAAAGCATAAAGCTTAGTTAGTTTAAGAAATTTTAAACCAAACTGGCCTTTAGGTTTGTTCTGATATATCATATCTTTTATCATATATCTTTTATTATTTCTACAGCTGCATCTGAAAAACTTTGGATGCAAAAAGTTCATAAGCATGTTGATCCAAGGAGACACTCTGGTGCAGTCACCTTGTAACACCCTTTGCTATAGATGTATTAGTTGTGTGACGCAAACAAAAAGGATTTTATTTCATAACTAAGAAATAAAATTCTGGGGTTTTTTTCCCTTGTTTTGTTCTACTTCTTATTCTATCCACTTTGTAAATATAATCAAAACATTTTTTCTTGCACCATTCTCTTCAGATGGTTTGCCATGTTAACATCTTTATTCTTGTCCCAATAAGCAAATCCGAATTCCACTACAGTAGATACAGTGTTTGTAATATTTCTGGATCAGCTTTCATGCCTGAACCCTTTGTCTTTAGGGAGTTAAGGTGGTCCCCAGACCCCACCCTCATGACCGCAGTCCCACCTGGACAGGCATCGGCCTGGTCAATGTTCCTGAAGGAGCATTCCTGGAGTTCTCTGTGGACAACATCCCTCATTCCATGGAGTACGACATTCTTATCCGGTATGAGCCTCAGGTGAGACGCCACCTATGGGTTGGACAGTAGGTGTTGAGCCGAGAGGTTCCCGGTCCTCTCAGAAACCACATAAGCAGGATAACCTGTGGGATGCATTTTCAGCCAGGAAGATGTTCTGTTCCACTTTACTGTAATGTACTTCTGCAGTTGCCTGACCAATGGGAAGAGGTTTTGATGACTGTAATGAGGCCTGGACCAATTAGAACTGACAGCCGCTGCATCAACACGGTGCCAGACGATGACAACCAAATGATCTCCCTTCACCCCAGCTCACGGTGAGCAGCCAGTATGCTGTTTCCTTAACTAGTCAGTAGGACTGGTGACCAATATGAAGCATCCAGAGCATGGTGTTTGCATATCATATAAGAAGATCTCTGCCGAAGGGTTTATAGTAACTCTCAGGTGGAAAAAATGAGATGCACCGACTTAAAGGAAATCATTCAGAAAGACCAGAAGATCTTGGACCAGGGGTTGCCAACTCCAGTCCTCAAGAACTGTTGTCATTTATGTTTTAGATGCATCCCTTTTCCGAAACAGCTGGATCGGTGACTGAATTACCTCCTAAGCATGTCATTAAGTTCTGCACAGGCCTGTTAATGCATTTGATTCAGGTGTGCCAAACCAGGGGAGCATCTTAAAATGCACAGAACGCTAACTCTTGAGGGATGAATTTTGGCCGACCTTGCCAATTCCAACATTAAATAAAAAAAAAAAAAAAAAATCAAGTAAAACACCAAAATCTGAGCTGGTTTATTGCTTTTTTTTTTAAAGAGATCAGGCTGAAGTCATGAGTGTTTGAAATGTATGATGACTGTGTCCACAGGTACGTGGCTCTGCCAAGGCCGGTTTGTTTTGAATCTGGGCTGAACTACACGATCCGTCTCAGTCTCCCGCTGTACTCAGCTCTCAGTGACATCCATTCTCCGTACACGCTCATCGACTCGGTGAGGAAACTTTGACTGTTCAGTTTCTCATTTCTGACCTTGCTTCCACCCAAGGATCTCACTGAGGTCAGAGTTCATCGTCTGAGTAAGTTACGCTTTCTATTCAGACGTTACCAGCGGTCCATAGTGTGTTAACTGGACTGAGACTGTAGGATGTGATGTTGATGATTAAAAAACCCTTTCTGAGATGGCTGGCTTCTTTCATGCACATCTTTTAGACCTTTAGCTCAGTTTTTTTTCTTTCCATCCCTCAGATTGTGTTGATGCCACACTGTAAGAACCTGGAAATATTTACCTCCTCGGTGGGGGGGGATTCTAATGCTTGGGAGACATTTCAGCGGTATCGATGTCTGGAGAACAGCCAGAGTGTGATTAAGACTCCGATGACTGACATCTGCAGGAACTTCATCTTCAGCATCTCCGCCCTGTTGCATGAAGGAGCTAAAGGTACCCTAGTCCACCCAAAACTAAGAGGCTTAGCACTCTGAGCTCAGTGTAGCGCAGTGATGATGGCGGCAAGGCAGTTCTTGCCCTTTGAGGAATGTCTCTTAACCCCCATCTCTAACCTTTGACTTAGCCCAATCAGGCTGGAATTGACGGCAGGAATTCCCCTCTGGGTGTGATTCCAGCTTGGTTCTGATTCAGAGGAGATTATTTCAGTCACATCTCAATAAAAAACTGGAAGAGCTACATGAAAAAATTTTCAACAAGAAAAAGCTGTAAAAATAATTTTTTTGGGAACTATTTTTATCGTTCAAACATTCATTAAATATCAAGATGTGACCGATAAGAACATTAACATGAACGTTTCTACTTTCCTCCCTCTTTGCATCCATCAGATTTCATCACCTCTTGTTTTCTTGCTGCCTCCATCACAACTGCTTTAACAGTGACCTGTTGTCTTTGCTGATCCCTAAATGTCTCTCATCAGCTTTCAGCCTTCAGCTTCTCTTCCTCAACAAGACTCAACTTGTTTCTTCTTTGAATTCCCAGAGCTTGTAAATTCTTCATGTCTCTCCCAGGATGTGCAGATTTAGTGTTTTGAATTATCCCTTGTGTTGGACTCCATTTTCCAGAATGCCAGTGTGACCCCCAGGGCTCCCTCAGCACAGTGTGTGATCCCAGCGGGGGCCAGTGTCAATGTCGACCCAATGTGGTGGGCAGGAACTGTGACAGATGTGCTCCGGCCACATTTCAGTTTGGACCGAGTGGCTGCAAAGGTCAGACACTTTTTCACGAATAAACAGTGTGTTGGTAGAATACAGCTTAGTAATGTGATAATCAGTAGATGCAGATGAATAAAAGGTGCAGCATCTGCAGAGGTGGAGTCAACATGTTGATTGGAGAGTTTCAGCACTAAAAACTTTAGTCAGATCTTGTTCCACTCCCCTCTAGCAGGGTTGTGGTTCTACGCGAAGTTCCTCATGGTGTTCTGTGTTTTGCAGAGTGTGCATGTGACCCTCAGGGGTCCCAGAGTCCGATTTGTGATCAGCTGAGCGGTCAGTGTGTCTGTGTTGCCGGGGCCTACGGTCGGCAGTGCGATCGCTGCCTGCCGGGTCACTGGGGCTTCCCATCCTGCCGACCCTGCTCCTGTAATGGACACACAGAGACCTGCGATGCCATCACCGGCCGCTGCACTGCCTGCAGGGATCACACCACTGGACACAGCTGTGACAGGTGCGTCCAGGTGACCCACAGTGATGGGATCTGATCTGAGATCAGCTTTATCTCACTACACTGATTCTTTCTTACCCTTTCAGGTGTCTAGATGGTTACTATGGCGACCCGGTGCTGGGGTCAGGTGACCATTGTCGCTTATGTTTGTGTCCTGAGGGCCCTAACAGTTTGCGGCAGTTTGCGGGAAGTTGTTACCGTAGTGACACCTCGGAGCAGGTTGTGTGTGTGTGCAACACAGGATACAAAGGTAAAAACTTTATTCACACTGACCTGAAGACAGAACAAACCGAGCTTCAGACGTTCCTACAATCCGTCAGAACTCCGAGCTGAACATTTCTGCATAGCTATCCCTTTAGTTTGTGCTTCACCTGTGCTCTTTTAAAGATGACCATAGAAATATTATGTGAAAGTTAATTTTTTTTTCTGTATTAAAGAAAAAATACATTTGAGATTTTTTTTTTTATTATCATAAATGCCATTACTCACTTCAGGTGTCACCATACAATCCAAGTATTCATGACTTTTCTCCCTTAAATGCCAGTTTTTTCAATGACTTTTTTTAAACAACAAAAGACTCTTACTTATTTTATTTCATTTTCAAAGGGGTGTTATTTGTATGTTATTTTGCAATATTGATCTAAAATAATTTTTTTAAAAAGATATTTGTAAATAAATAGCATTACCTCTTTCCCTTGAAAACAAAAATATTCTCTTAAAGATTCCCACAGAAATATTATGTATCATAATTTTTCTGATTTTATTTACTTATTTTTGATGAATACCATTTCCCCATCCTATATAATCCAAATTTGAATTTGGGAGGTAAAAAATTTGCCGCAAGACTGATTACAATCAAGTTTTATTTTTGTGCAAACTACAAAACACTGTTCATCTTGGAAATATTATGTTGATACTATAATTTTTTTAACATCTCTGTTCTGAGTTATTTCATAAAGGCTATT
Organism: Anableps anableps; assembly: GCA_014839685.1. NCBI lineage: Eukaryota > Metazoa > Chordata > Actinopteri > Cyprinodontiformes > Anablepidae > Anableps > Anableps anableps. The sequence continues at coordinate 14,514,287 of CM026073.1, forward strand.
ATTAACTTCAGTTTTCTTTGTATAAGTTTGTTGAAACGGTGATTCTGATTATTTTTTTTGTGCAAAGAGGTAAAAAAGTTGTGAGAAAGTGGATTTTTCCTCCTACAATATTCATGCATTCATGCAGACAGTTAGATTCACAATAAAAACATAGCTTCATCTAGTTACAAAACAGTACAACAAAAAAATTTTGATTGGACGTCAAAACAAAGTATGGCGCATCATAAACCAAAACCAGAAAACAAATGGCAATTTTAGAGTATTTAAAAACATAACCATAGGAAGTTTAGTTTAAAAGGCATATATATATATATATATATATATATATATATATATATATATATATATATATATATATATATATATATATATATATATATATATATATATATATATATATATATATATATATTTGAGGGGAAAAGATAATGAAAGTTTCCACCCAAAAATTGCATTAACAGGATCAAAATTATGCAAAATTAAAACATAAAAAGTACAGAGATACCAGAGCACTCAGTAGGTGTAAAGAGACAGAAAAGAATCTGCTGGGAGAAAATACTCAATTATGTTCTGAAGCTTCATGAGAACCTTCTGTATGTTCCTGCAGCTTTAGTGTCCCGAGGAGTTTGGCCTTCTAAAGGTGGATAGTCAAACCTGAGATTTTCGAGGTCAAAAGAAATATATTAATTTTGTAAAAGTTTTTACAACCCTAAAAAACTTTCAGGTTTCTAACTCTTGGTTCAGTACAGAAGTTATAAACCCAATCAGTGTAGATTCAGAGATCAGTTCCTGTCAGAGGAATCTGTTCAGAAGCAGAAACAGGATGTTTAAGTTGTAGCTGGGGGAAGGAAGCACAGATCCACTTCAAATTAAAGATCAGCATACAGTTCCAGAACTTCAAACATAAATGTTTGCCACAGTCACAGGGAAGATCAAGGAACCAACCCTCGCCAGTTATAACACAGGTTGTCAATACATTGATTTTCAGTCTTCAGCTTGAAAGCATCACAGTGTATCTGAAAGAGAACAGTGTTTATTTATGGCCTCAGTCAGTTCATTACTCATGAAAAACATTCACTGAGATCCAAACGATGCGTAAATATCCTCCCAGACTGAGCATGTGAGTCATGTGACCAATGGGTGGATTGTTCAGGCTATTTCAGTCAGAATAAAATCCAAATTCAGGCTGCAGAACCTCAGACTGGTCACAAGAACTTGATTATGTGTGTGTTTGTGCTCAGGCATCATCAGAGCGTCATGTTCAAATGAAAGTGTATTTTAAAGTAGGTGCTGCATGCAGGAAAACACCCTGTGCCTCTCTGTTTTATATGTACAGGACATGTAAGCAGGTACAGCTTCCATCAATGCATGTGTTGCAGAGGAGGGATCAGCTCTGAGCTCCAGATGTTCCTCTGAGGATTGTTTTATGATCCTGACTTATGGTCTCTGCACACATGAAAAGCTTTTAATTTGAGCAGTAGTTGCTCTGTTATTCAGTCTGATGGAAACTCGGAGCGGGGGAGGGGGATGGGAGGTGTTGAGACGTCAGGTCTGTTATTAAGGCAGGAAATAAGATGTTCAGGCTGAAATCAGCTGCTGACAGACGCATGAATCACCAACTTTCTTCTTTTTTCCCATCTGACAGCAGAAATATGAGCTGAGAAAGGTGATTAAATGTCTGTATGTCAGACTTACTGTCATAGCTTCACCTACGTAGGTTGCTGGGATGAAGGACTTTCCTGGAAAGTTGACCAGTGTAATGTTGGTCAACTTTACCAACAAATATTTCTATTTCCTTAATTCAAGAACGATTAGAGAATTTCTTTTAGATATTTTTTTGTGCCTCTCTTCAAATTAATTTCCTTAATTTCCTTGGTAATTTCTACCTGATGTTCTTTCCTCACGATGCCATCTACTTTGTGAAGTGCATCAATCTTGATGATGCTGCTATCCTCATACTTCACAGTTAGGTTGGTGTTTTCGTCCTTCTTCCTGCAAATGTAACAATGGTCAGTACAGCCAAACACTTCCATTCTGGTTTCATAAGACCACACAGGACTTTACTCCAAATATTAAGGTGCTTGTCCCAAAGAACAAGATGTTATCTGGCTTTTCTATATTGCTTTTGAAATGGCTTCTTCCTTACCGAGTGGCCTTTCAGTGCGTGTTAGTACAGGACTTGTTCCACTGTTGATAATGCCACACTCTTTCCAGCTTAAGCCAGCATCTTTATAAGATACTTTCCTTTTTTTCTGGGGTTGATCAAGCATTTAGTACCAAACCATCTCTAGGACACAGAACCCGTCACTGTTCTGAACAGTGTGATGGCTGAACATTTCCTTTCTGGTCATATTTACAATTGCTGGAACAGATGAACAGATGAACATGGCATCCTCAGGCCTTATTTGGAAATTGTACCCAAGGATGAACCAGACTTGTGGAGCGCCATAATTCTCTCCCTGATATCTTGGTTAATTTTTAGTCTTTATTTCACAGTGAGGCACACAAGAAAGCAGCTGTTTGAGGCATTGCCTTAAAATGTGTCACTGGGTGTTTCTCCATTTAACTCAAATGTTAAACTCAAAGAACTGACATCATTGTCTGGGCTTTCACAACAACAACAAAAACGGGCACAGTTATCCAAGTGTGTATAAAATTAATTTCAGAAGGTAATGATCTATTTTGAGGAGCTTGTGGAAGGATCATCACTCACTTTCAAAAAAATAAAAATAAAACTAAAATTCTCCTTATTTTGGGATTTAGCAAATCCTAAAACAGGAAAAGTTTAGTCTAAATCAGACTCATGCCAGATGGAGATAAACAACTGTCTTTTTATACAGTGAATGTATGTAAGTATTCAAGATTTGTTTTTTCAAGAGAAATCGGCAACAGGGAAGGAGGATTTGCCTAGATCAGGGGTGTCCAAAGTTCAGTCGGGGACTATTTGTGGCCCTTGAAAGGATTCAGTTTGCCTATCCCCCACTCCAGTTTAAGAATGGTACAAATTTTGACCTGCAACACAGCCATTTGATTGCAGATGGACTCTTTTTGCCATTTTTAAGGTGAGATTTTCTTAAAATGGAAATTGTTGGGTACGTCACAAAGTTTTCGTCTATATGGCGTGGAAAAGGGACCACAAACTTCTGGTAAGTTTTACTGAAAGAACAGACTTGAGCACATATATTCATCAAATTTGCCAAAATATAGCAAGCATTTTCTAAGAAAGACTTACTTATATACCATTCTTGTTGACACTGCAACCACTTTCTTTTTAGCTCAACAATATAAAAATCCTGACTCTGTTGTTTGTTTCATTAAACTATTGAGTGTTTAATTTATTCCTGAGCAGGTTAAAAAAAAAAAAAAAAAAAAAAAAAAAAAAGGCTTTTGGTTTTAATTGTGGCCAAAAAGGACTTTTAAATTGACAAATTTGTGTGGCAAAAAGTGTGCTCACTGCTGGCTCCAATGATGAAATCCAGAACCGGAGAGGTCAGATTTGAGCTTGAACTGAATCTTTAGATCTTTATTTATTCATTTTTTTATTGTTAGCATTTATTGTTCATTGGCTTGCCTGGCTTGTCTAATCAGCAGGGGATCTAATAATGATTTCTCCACTGGATCACTGTTCTTTAGGTTTTATAACGTGCAGGATGCATCATCATGTGCAAAGCTGCACTGGGTCAACACCCCCCATACTTTCAAACTCTTACTCTGATTGGTGAATCTTTTAGTTGGTTCCTCTTCAAAGTACCCAGTATTTTTTTCTGAACTTTGTAGACCTTTTTTCTCTTATTTTCCATTTTGATTATGAAATATTCTCCGATCTTCAGTTTTTGTCTGAGAGTTTAAAGTAAATTTTCTCCTCCTACACTGGGTCCAAACTTTGTATTGCATTATGTTGTCAAGGACTCATTTTAAAGCTCTACAGAGGTGTGCCTTTGGGACCAAAGAAGCCAATATTCTTGTTGTTAACCAGGCCTCCCTTCCTCTTCAGGTGCTCGCTGTGATCAGTGTTCACCGGGTTACTATGGAAACCTTGATGAGGCAGGTGGCCAGTGTCTCCCGTGCCAGTGCAACAACAACATCGACATGCTGGACCCGGAGTCCTGTGACGCCAGAACCGGCGAGTGTCTGCGTTGTCTGTATCACAGCGAGGGTCTCGCCTGCCAGAACTGCAAGCTGGGTTACTACGGCAACGCCTTGGTTCAGGACTGCAGGAGTGAGTTACAGTGACACGACCTCCACACCTCACAACACGGATTACAGATCAGCAGACACGAGCACAAACCAGTGTAACTGAGTACACAGCATTGCAGTCCGACAGAACCGCTGAAAAGCAATAGGGTACCAGTAAAAAACCCAGTATGGACTGGTTAAACATTAAATGTGTAATCTAAGGCTCAGTTTAACGATTTGAGGAACTTTTATAATGAACTTTTATAATGTTTTATAATGTTTTTTAAAAAAATAAAAACTCTGCTAAATTGCTCAAATATTTGTTTTATAAAAATCATAAACAATAAAATATTCAGATAAGATTTTGCTTTAAATTAGGAACTCAGCTAAAAGGTTGTTTAATTGCTGGTAAACTGTCCATAATTCTGTTTTGTGATCACAGAGTGTGTCTGTAATCAGCTGGGCAGCGACGAGTCCAGCTGTCAATCCCCAACCGACTGCCACTGCGACCGCAGCAGTGGTCAGTGTCATTGCCAACCCAACGTGATCGGTCAACATTGTGACCGCTGTGTGCCTGACACCTGGAACATGGCCAGCGGCGCTGGCTGTCAGAGCTGCGACTGCAACCCCAAGCACTCATATGGGACATCCTGTAATGAGGTGAAGAGCTTTCCTAAAGTCTTCGTCTGCTTTTCATTTCACTGAAGAAAATTCAGACAGAAACTCCTTGCAGTCATCAGATTTTATTTAAGCCTCAAATATTTCCTTAACTGAAAAAATATTCATCATGGAAAAACTTTAATACCCATCAACTTATGCTGAGGGTTTTTTTGTTAACTTCTGAGGCTCGACGTGAATAACAAGAAGCTTTCTGATGAACTTTTATCACATTTACAGAAGTGTCTCATAACACAAACTGCTCCTTCATAATAAAGTGATTAAATATTAATGTAGACGGTTGTTTTCCCACAGATCAGCGGTCAGTGCTCCTGCCATCCTGGTTTTGGAGGAAGAACTTGTAACGAGTGCCGAGAGCTATTCTGGGGCGACCCTGAACTCCAGTGTCATGGTAAGTTTCAGTGGAAATGGATCAGATGATAAAATCTGTTTTTAAAAGTCTGTTTCTACTAAATCTAGTATTATTTCTCCAGTGCTGCTGAATTTCTAGGTTGCTCACATCACTTACAATCCAAAGCAATGCCTCAAAATTTTTGAGGGAGGAAAAATGAGAAAAAGAGGTAAAAATGCAAAATAAAGAAGAGTTTGCATGTCATTGAGAGAAATAAGTGCAGCAAAACCAGAGTTCAGATTCCCTCAGATTAATTATGTGGCCATGTTACGCACAGATCAATCAATTTAAAATTTTCAGATGATCTTTTAGGTCTCTGTGTGAACATCTAAATGACCAGAGAAGATATGGGAAGAAGGGCTGTGGCTAGGTGAAACCACAGCTGCCATGTTTGAAGGAAAAGAAATGTCCCAGTCTAGAGGCTGATTTTCCACTTTCTGTGACATCTAGGATGAAAACCATAAATAAGAGTCATGGATGAGTCTGAAAGCATAACAGTAAATTTGAATCCAGTGCTAAGACAGCAATAGCGCGGCAAAAGAAGAAGCACATGAAGATCATCAAGAGGCCTAGTCAGTCTCCTGACCACAATCCTACAGGAAATCCAAAAAGCATGCTAAAAATTCAAGCTACCAAGGAGCAGCAGCCAAAAAATAGATATGAATTTCTTTGAAGAGAAGTGGATTAAAATCCCTTAATGATACGCAAACCAATTATGAACAATTATGTAATGCAATTTTCTGAATTATTGTTTATATTCTCTGTGCATTAAAATGAATCTAAAATCAGCAAGGGGTCAAATACTTATTTCCCTGACTTTTATGTGTTCTTGAATAATTTTTTTTTTTCGCTGAATCTACAAGCAGGAATCCAGAGTTCACACACATTTCAAATTGCCTGTAAAAAAAAACCTCCCAGAAATAAACAAAAAACATCACACTACTTCGTGGGAATTTCTCTGCTCAAAGAACCTCTCTGCTGCTGTCGAATTAAATCCAGATGTTCAACGAGCTTCAAATATTTGTTCTCCATGTAAATAAGACCGCCACAATACTCAGAAATATACAAAGAAGCTGTGTTAAACTTTCTGTTGGTTTCTTCATCTGAAAGCAGCTGTTTCTGAATTTGATCCAGATGTTTAATATAGAAAATCCTCAATGATCCTTTTTAGAGGTTTTATTCAAGGAGAAACCTGCATGTCAGATCGTTGGGTTCTGAACGGACCCAATAAAAGAGTGGAAACATCACAATAAGAATCACTGAAGGACAAAATCTTCAATGATTTATTTCAGATGGTGCTTTCATGCCATGCAGGAGAAAACATTTCTCTGGTCCAGTGTCACCAGTGGTGATTAGAATAACTGACTAGAAACCAGTTGTGCATTGATCAAAAGGTTCCTTCTGATTTCATGTCTAGTCCAAAGTACAGCCGTTTTAGTAATGTGTCAGTAAATGTTATGCTTAAAGATTTTTAGTCCCAGGAGAAAGTTCTTGCAGCTTTCAGAACCAATCAGCAAGTTAGGCCAAATTGGGACCCCCACAGAAATAAACTGGTCAATAACTAATCTTTGTTTTTGTCCAGAAGACGGCAGACAGACTTCAGATTCAAAAGCCCCTCACTTTTGTGCTTTGAGAACCTGATCTTGGGTATTAAGGTAGAAGACAACTGGACTTCTTCTCTTGCTTCTTGAAGACCTCTCATCCAAAAGGCTTCTTAGGACTTAGGATTTTCATGGCCTGGATCACTGAGAATCACCACCAGGGTTTGAGAATCTGAATTTTAAGCTGTCAGTGGTGTAGTCACCCCCAAGTATATCCATCTTGGCGAAACACTGGATTGGATCTCAATGTTTCCAAATAAAGTGATTACCGTTTGTCTCCTCAGCATGCGACTGTGACCCTCGCGGGATCTTGGAGCCACAGTGTAATAAAGTGACCGGCCATTGCGTCTGCATGGAGGGCATGGCCGGGCCTCGCTGCGATGTCTGCGCCCGTGGCTTTCATGGAAGCTTCCCAGACTGTCATCAGTGCCACCAGTGTTTCTCCGAGTGGGACAACATCATTGGTCAGCTGACAAATCAGACACACCGACTGGTCAATAAGGTCAACGCCATTAAAGCCAGTGGAATCAGCGGACCGTACAGGAAGTCTATAGAGAGCATGGAGAGAAGTGCTGCAGACATCCAGGGCATCTTAGACCAAGATCCGGCCTCGCAACCTCTGACTGAAGTCCAAAACCTGCTGCAACAGGCCAGGTAGGTTAGATTTATCCTGATGTCAAAATGTATCAGCTGAATGTGGACTCTGATCTCCATTTGTGTCTCAGTGACCTGATGGCAGCTTTGAGTCAGACCGTGAACAACACTGAGGAGACTCTGGATCTGGTGGCTGAGCAGGACTCTGGCGTTAAAACTAAACTGGACTCTGTGATGTCAGATGCTCAGAAACTGGAGCGAACGGTTCAGGAGCTACTGGACCAAGTGGAGTTCATCAAGAACTCTGACATCAGAGGTAAGGAGTTGTAGCTCGAAGTTTGTTGGAGAAGGGGAGCTTGTGGAGCTTTTCAAAATTAAATTAGTAAAGCTCATGAGTAATAGACAGTGATCTTTTTGCTAATCTATGCTGGGCAAATTGAACAACTTTAAAAGCAGCCATGCCCTACATCAGGGGTGTCCAAGTTCAGCACAACATGTTGTAGAGCAGGGGTCCCCGACCCTGGTCTTTTGAGCCCACTATCATGCATGTTTTAGGTGTTTCCCGACTCCCGTACACCTGCCTTTTATAAATGGGTGATTAACAGGCTTCTGCAGCACCAAATGGCATGCAGACTGGATCAGATCCATGCACTGTGTCTTCCCCTGCAGGTGAATCATTGAACTGACTACATTTCAGATACAACTGACACCTGACTGTACCTCCCTGACTGCATCATTACCTTGTAAAATAACTTGTGTTTTCTGAGGCTGATTTCTCAATGAAGAAGCAGCCATTTCAGCAGACAAGGGGAAATGGAGTTTCAGACATTATATCATGTTTATTTAGTCTATTTTAAGACATCTTTTTTTTCTTAGCTGGCATCATAATTTGTACCAAAAAAGCCTCAGTATGCATCAGTTATTTTCAGATCTGCACAATATAAAGTCTATCTGTTACCAGGAGCAACAGACAGCATCACCAAGTACTTCCTGCAGTCTCAGGCAGCCGAGCTGCGAGCAAATGCCTCAACCATCAACACTGGGAGCCTGGTTGAAACTTCTGCTGCCCTACGGCAACTCACAGAAGACAAACTGAACCAAACCAGGGAGGGGTTTCTGCAGAAACACTCCGAGCATGCTCAGCAGCTGGACAACCTGGCAGGGGAGATGGAGACTTTGGACCTATCAGTGATCAGCTATAAGGTTGGAGGATAAAATCCACAAAACCAGGCAAAACATTTGCAGAATATAAAGTCTGATTTATACAGTTGTGTTACAAATAAAAGCAGTGTGCTTAAAAAAACAGTAAAGACTTATGATAGCGTCTATTTACATATTTAAAAACTGCATTGGGAAGACACTACAGATTCTGTTCTAAAGCAAAATCTTAAAGAAAAATTTATAACATTTCTTACAGAAAATGGAGGAAAATGAATATTAGGTTTTTTAAAACAAAAAACAGTGTCTGCATTTATCTTGCAAGTTCAAGAACTTGCAGTTTAAATTGAAAAATATTTGACGATTCAGTTTTAATATGAACCACTGTGCTGATATTACATTGCTTATTAACTGTTTCTGAGACCTGCTTCAAATCTAAAGCAGGTCTCAGATTTGAGACCCCCACATCCCCCATATGTTTTCTATTGAATTCAGGTTCGGGGATTGTACTGCTCACCCCATAACATAAATCCTGTTGAACCTAAACCAAGATGCAGCTCTTTTACTGAGGTGTTTAGGGTTGTTGTCTTGATGAAACGCCCATTTCAAGGGCGTTTCCTTTCCAGAATAAAGCAACATGATCTCTTGATAGATTTTGATTTTTTTCAGACTGAGCCATGGTCCTTGGTATGCAATAAATTGGCTCAACACCACAGTATAAATCAGACCACATAATGCTGCTCCTTATTTCTGTATGTTAGTCAGAAAGTCCTTGTCTTTCACCAGATTTAGCATTTTATTGTCTTATTTTATGTCCTGGGTCATGCAGACCTGTGGCAGTCCATCATCTGGTCAAGACTCCTGCTGGTCTTTGTCCTGTGGAGGTCTGGGTTGTATAGACCCTGAAGGTCAGCCCAGGTGTGGAGGAGAAGGATGTGATGGTGCAGTGACAGCAGCCAACAGCATCCTGATGAAGACTCAAGAGGCCGAGCAGGAAATCATCAGTGCCATGGCAGAGGTGGAGAAGCTTTCAAAGATGGTAAGTTTCCGGAGTCCGGAGTCTGATGTGAACTATGAGGACTGTTTTCAGCTGTAATTTCTCCTCAGGTGTTGGAGGTGAAGATTCAGGCTGATGAGGCGAAACTTAGTGCTCAGAATGTCCTGATGAAGACCAACAGAACCAAACACAAGGTTGACCGGAGCAACGAGGAGTTGCGAAGCTTGATCAGACAGATCAAAGATTTCCTCACACGTATGTATCTCCCTCTTTAAAACAAGACCTTTAGGTCTTTCTGTTGTTTAAAATCATTCTTCTTCCTCTTTTGCAACACCATTTTAGGTCAACAAAATGTTTAGAGACAAAACAACAATGTACAGTAGAACTGAAACTCTTGTGGCCGTTTCAGAGGATGCTGCAGACCTAGAGAGCATCGAACTTGTGGCAAGTGAAGTTCTGGCCATGCAGATGCCGACCACACCTGCTCAGCTGCAGAACCTTACAGACGAGATCCGGCACAAGGTGGGAGAGCTGGGACACGTGGAGGCAATCTTACAGCAGAGCGCCGATGACATTCAGAGAGCAGAGACTCTGCTGGACCAGGCCCGCCAAGCCAGGTGACTACTTTAAAGGTCTTTCAGAGAACTTTGAGCTCTTGGTGGAACCTCAGCAGGATCTACACTGTACACTTGTTTTGCATAAATTTTAAAAAGATTTTTTTTTTTTTTTTTGCATTGTTCAGTAAGCAAGCGACAGATGTGAAGGACTCTGCAGAGAGAGTGAAACAAGCTCTGAAAGAAGCTCAGAGAGCTCACACAGCTGTCAGCAATGCCATCCAGCAGGCCACCTCTGACATCCAGACCACAACCAAGCTGCTTTCCTCCGTCAGTACTAGCTGCCGTTAATATGGAGGAAATGTTTGCCTTATCATATCTCGATGTCCGTTTTAATAACAAAGGCTTAACATGCTGCATGTTAATGCTGTGTCCAGGTAGAGACGGAGACGGCAGATGCAGAGTTCAAGCTGTACAACGCCACCCAGAGACTGCAGAGACTTGAGCATGATGTGAAGCTGCTCACTGATAAATCCACTAATGTCACTCAGCGAACCAAACTGGCCAATCAAGAAGCTGCAGACATCGGAAGGATTGCAGAAGAGGTCCAAAAGGTGGGCTCACCTATCCAACAGTTTACGGTTTTCTGTAATTCTACCCTCTTCTGTTACAATATATCTGTGTGTGTGTTTTAGGAGCTGGAATCTGAAGTAAAGCAAAAGTACAGCACAGTGGAACAGCTGATAGGTCAGAAAGCAGGGGGTGTGGCGGACGCAAAGAAGAGGGCGGAGTCACTGCAGAATGAGGCCAAACAGCTGTTGCTGCAGGCCAGTGACAAGCTGCAGCTGCTGAAAGGTGATTTCACTGTTAGTTTCATTTAGTTTTGAATGAAAAGGAGTAGAAGGAAGAAAAAAAATCTTATGTAATATATATTTTAGACATAATTTGCAGAATATGATTGTTCACCAAGTTGTGGAATTTCATTTCGATAATGTTTTCACGTACAGCCATATTTATATGCTTCTCAACTTCTTTTTAACTACATCAAATTTTCACTAGAATAGGAAAAAGTGTTATCTGCAAAGAGAATACTTTGGAGGTGTCCGGGTGCATGACAAAAAAATCATTAAAAGTTTTGGTTCAATGACTGACCTCTGGGGTACTCCATAGATTACATTATATAAGTCTGATCTCACGTTATTTATTTCTACAAACTGCTTTTTATCCTCTAAATAACTGAAGACCCATTCACGTGCTAGTCCTCTAATACCATGTTTACTTAACTTTTTTACTGTGATCAACAGTATCAAAAGCTTGTTTTAAATCAACAAATATATTTACAAAATAATATTTCTTGTCTATTCCGGCAGATATTTCTTCAAGCATGTCCATTAAGGCCTTTGAAATGGAATGATTTTTATGAAACTCATACTGATTACTACATAAAATATTATGTTTGTTGATAAACTGATGTAACCTGGCAACAAATAATTTCTCTAAAATTTTTGAAAACTGAGACATAGGACCTATACAGATATAGGTTGATAATTTGGGAAAAAATGTTTGTCAGTATTTTCATAAAGTGGAATAACTTTGGCTACTTTCATATTTTCAGGAAATCTTTGAGTAGAAAAGGATAAATTACAGATACATGTTAATGGGTCAGTTATCAGATGAATTACTGATATCACTAATCTTATATCCATATCTAAATTATCAGTTGATCCCTTTTTTGTAAAGGCTTTTACACTAGATATTATTTCTTCTTTTTCTATTTTGGAAAGAAATATGGTGTTAAGATTATTCTTAATATTTTTGTAATTAATCTTTGTTTTGAGGATGTTTGCTACAAGGCTTGGACCGACGTTTACAACAAAAAAATAACTGAATTCATGTAATTTTCTATTTTTGTCTGAAATTTCAGAACTGTCTTTAACAAAATAATTTTGAAAACTTGTTCTTCCTTTATCATTACTTCCTGTTACTCAACCCTTTGAGTCAAGTAATGCTTCTTGCTTGTTTTACATTTATTTTTCTGGTTTATCATTTATTTAGAGTTACCCGGAAAACACAACAGATGTCTGACAGAAAAAAGTCCTTTTTGTTTCAGATCTGGAAAAGTCGTATGATGACAATCAGCGAACTCTTGAGATGAAAGCTGAACAGTTGGTTGAGCTGGAGGCAGCTGTGAAGAAGCTCCTGCAGGAAATCAGCCATAAGGTCACCCTCTACAGCACCTGTTTGTTTTAGACTCAATGCATCATACTGTGCCCAATTAAAGGAGCACGGCCCCTCCTTTTTTTTTCTTTTTAATTCTGAATCTGTTTTATTTGGCTCTGATTTGTTTTGGGGAGGGGTCAGTTGCCATAAAGGTGGTGTGTTAATTCATGCTTAAAGTACAATTACTGATTTATTGAAAAAAGACCAAAGATTTAAGAGTTTGTGGCATTAAAAACTTTTCCTTTTTTCATGTTTATAAAGGATACTGTGTTTAATCTTTTAGTTCAATTTAGGATTGATCCTAAATATAATAACTTTAATATAAATTACACTGTGAGGCAAATATTTTTCTAAAGCTATTATCTACAAATTTTAATTGGCTGATTTCATTAACTTTGTTGTTAGAGGAGTCTTGTTAAAGATTGAATGATCCAGTGGAAGAGAAAAAAACTTCTCAGAAAGTGAATGTTTTAACCTTTTGACTGCAACCTGTTCTGTTACAGTTATGTTTTACCAAATCATATCGTGAAGACCCAAAGTAATTTTAATAAAATATTTTAATTAAGAAAAAAATAAATCTGATGTGGGTATTCATTGAAGCCTTTTCTACACTGGGTTATTGATTGATGGTCACTGGGCTTTGTGGCAGATTTGAGTAAAAATCCTGTCGAAGAGATCTAGGATTTCTGCTCAGTTTCAGACTTCCAGAAAGTCGATTTTGCCTCTAGTGTGTTTATCAGTTTGTGTGTTTCTGTGTATAACAGGATTTGTGTTATATAAATTCATATATATTTTACAATTTTATCTGATTTGTCCTTTTTTACGAGTCACGTGGAAGTTGATATGTATTTATTTCTTACTAAACATTTTCAGTTTAAAAAAAAAAGAAAGAAGGCTTAGGGCAGGAGCCATGATTGAGAAAAATATATATCTACTCTGCTCTTGCCTCTAGCCTCTCTATAACTCATTGAGCAGCAGAATTATATCTGTAGTGTAGTTTACTCAGTTCCAGAGGAGAGACAAAAAGTAAAGATAGTTTGTCTCGTATCTCTTTACATTTATAAAAATAAAATAAAAATTTGTTTTTGTTGTACTTTGAAAAAAAGCAGAAAACATGTCTCCAATCCGATATTCTATTAAAAAATTGTAATCTTTCAACACTGACAAGTTAAAATCCAAAAATACACAAAATCTTTAATAATTACATAATAATTATATTGTCTCAAATGCTAGATTTCATTTTTTTAAAACTATTTTATGGATTAAAGTGAAAATAAAACCTATTTTTTTGGCATATTTAATAGAATAAGGGGTTAAAGATGTATTAAATTGTATCATATCCTTCTAAATCTAAATATTAATTAATATAAAAATATTAGAATATTATAGTCTGTTAAACATAGGGGAAAACGATTTATGATGTACTTTCAACACTGTGATGGCTTAAAATCCAAAAATGAAATAAAATCTCTCACAAATTTAAATAAATGCATTAATCAGTATTAAAAAAAACAAACAAACAAAAAAACTGATTTGTGGTGTAATGTCAATATTGATGGAATCAAGTGAAACAAATTAAAAATAAAACGAAATGTTATACAATGTTAAACTGTATAAGTTCTCTTCAATCTATCGTTGATTTCTGAGGATTCACCTGATTGTAGCAACAACGTTGGAGACTGTTTTCTTTTAAACATCTGTTTAGAGGTCTGGAGGATGTGGAAAACATCATCTAAATCTCTGGCTGAACGTTTATCATCTGACGTGGAGGCATAGTTTGGTGAAATAATCACAGACACTTTGACATACTAAGTTGCTGCGAAAAAAGTGGGGAAAACGAGCTGCCGCCATCTTGGTCAGGAAGAGAGCGGAGGGACGTAGTTGGTACTGAAAACTAATTTCTGGAGAAATAAACATGAACCTCGATCTTCTGTGTGCCAAGAAAAACTGTGGACAAAATAGAAAAGGTGAGAAGCCTCCCCACAAAATTCATAAATTATAAAACTTGCAAACATAAATAAAAAAAACGTGAAACAAGTTATCTAGCTAGAATCAAGCTAATTAGCTAGCCAGCGTAGGAATTTCAACCTTTATAAACTGAACTTAAAAGATATAATAACGAAGTTAAATAGTGAAGTAAATAACTGAAAATGGTGCTATTTTATTTAACTTTATACTTTTAATAACTGGAGGTAAGTTTAAAGGTTAATGAATTAAGAGTGACAGATGTTGAAAATACTTATTCTGACATTAAAGTAATAGCTTGACAGTTTCCTTGGAAACTATGTGTATGTATGCAAAAAAATGTGGTGTAGAGTTTCATTTATGCATTTTAAAGCTGCAGTATGTAACTTTATATAGATAGATAGATATAGATATCTATGTATATATTGTTTCCCCGACATATTTGTTAAAACTGTCACTATGTCATGACAGAATGGTATGAGACAGATAATCTGAAAAAATTGAGCTGCTGTGCCTGCTCCCAGTGCTATCTAAAAACAATCAAAGCCAGGAAGCGGGTCTTAGCGCTGTCAATTACCGTCTGAGTGGCGCTGTCCCCCCCGAGACTGTTAAGCCAGTTGGCATGGCCACCGATGACGACGGATAGACGGTTTTCCTGTAACTGTAAGTTGTTTCTCCACCATCAGCACATTTAGGAGCGAGTAAATGAAGTTGACAGACAGCGCTCAGACCTTCCTCCTGGCGCTGATTGGTTGTTGCAAAGTTACATACTGCAGCTTTAATATAGTTATAGAAAACACATCATTGTTTTGTATTTTTATTGATGAAGTACCAATTATACACCCACTAAAGGCAGAAAAAGTGTTAACTTTGAAAGTGATTCCATCCACCGTCCAGACAATAATACACAATTAGAAAGTATGTAAGCCAGTATGTAAATCTTTTGAAAGTCAGAAATGGCTTCTGTATCGTTTTATTTTATTTTGCTATCTTACTAGGTGCTCTGCAGGTTCTAAGAAGGAAGTGGTTTGAGAAACATCTGAAGTATGTTGACCATGCTGTTAAGACCACAAGATTTGCTTGCAAAAACAAGTAAGGGGGATCATATATTATCCATAAATTAATTGAAATGAATCAGAATAACATCACAAAACATGGGTTTTTCAATACAGATTAAATCATTGTTTGGATACTGATTGAATGTGTGTACATCCATGTTAAAGCCATGTTGAAATCAAAGTGCAAAGTTTAAGTTTGTTGTATAAATAATGTGGTCATTCTTAGGTGTTGAACATCCTTAAATCTCACCTTAAATAAAAAAAAATAATAATAAAAAAAACACAGATTCTTACATCCCATTGTTTAATTTAGAATAAGCCAAACTGAATTCAGTTCAATTCAAAAATACTTTATTTACAAAGGGAAATAAAGGAATTTGTGAAGTACACCCCAAAAACTACATAAATACGACTGGTGTAAACATGCAAAATGTATGGTATTTTTTTCTTTCTATGATTGTATGTCTTCATTATGGTGAATACTGTAATTGGAAGTTAAAACTATGACTAGGACTTTAGCATTTTTTGGTCCTTTACAGGGAAATGATGGAAGTGAATGACCTGATTAAGGAAATCACTCTGGATGACGATGTGAATGATGACGTGTCAGCCAGCCTCTACATGTCTGTAAACCAGAAGGTTCAATTTGCTGAGGTATTTTAGAATGGCTTGTAGTTTATTGAAATTTTGACTTCAGCCAGAAGGTTTCCCTACATGTTTGAGTCTTCGAATGATCTCAAAGGAAGACTTGGGATGATCTTTATCTTTTCTTGTTCAGGATGAGCTGCTGGTGGAGCTGGAGAGACTGAAGAACAGTCTGACTGAGAGCCTCTTGGAGGCCAGCAGAATTGAGGACAAAGCCCATCCTTCTCCAGCGTTGTCCTCTGCTCCATCTTCTCATCCTGGTAAAAAAAAAAAAAAAAAAAAAAACATGTAAATTTTTTACTTGCCAAAGTTGCTTTGTGATAAGGTACACTTGAATTCTCACATTATTTCTGTTTTGTTTTACTAAAGACATCATGGAGGAAGATGAGGTTGAAGATGACTTGGAGTACCTTCGACGTTGGGCGAGTGAATCCTTGTAAGCCCAACATCAGGCTCAACTCACTGGCTGTTCAAAATAAGAGGAAAGAATAAACAAACAGCCATTTGTGCTATTCTTCATGAGCCTTTTATGTTTTCCTGAATGTTTGACCGATTCTTTCTCCTAGGTAAAATGATTTCAAATTCTTAATCTGATGTTTATATTTAGGGGAAGTGTATTTGCCCCTTAATGCACCATAATCTCTGTAACTATTTGTTTAATCCTCCAGTGATATAACTAAATACGTTTATTGCTGCCTTATAAACTTGTCAAATTAGTTCTCATGTTCAGCTTTAAAGCTCGTCCAGCTGTCGGGCTTCTTACTCAGTCATTGTTTCAGATATTTTGTCAAAAAAATAAAAGCCATAAATTGACAGCTATTAGAGTTTATTAAGCAAGGACAATTTTCCAAAAGAGAATCACCAACTCTTTTATAAATATACATGCAAGAGACAGTTGTCCCGAGTTTGCAGACTTTATATGCTTTGCGTTGTATCTATATACAAGTGAATACGGGCTTTTGTTAGAAGAACTGCAGGCGGGTGTCATGATGCTGTGATGCATGCAGAGTTGTTGTAAAAGGGTTACATCTCTACCTCTAGAATGTGCATGATTTATAAGTCCGGTAACAAATCCTGCCAAAATATTAGATGGATATCCTCTCTGCTGCATGAGAGACCATTTTACATACCATCCTCCTGAACACTTGTTTACCGCCTCAGTGTCACTTGTATGGCTCTTTTCTTACATATCAGACAGGAAACATTTTGTCACCATCACTTATGGTCTCTCTCAGACACCCTTGATAAATCAAGGAGCATCTCAAGGCTGTCCTCAGACTAATGTTCTTTATACTTTGTCTGATCCAGTTAGATTATCTCCCAACACAATCTCCAGTTTCACTTGTACGCCTATGATGCTCAAATCTGCATCGCTACCAAACCATAAAAGACGAGTTAAACTGGAAGTCTAACAGATTAAGTTATCAAAGAGTAAATCAGTTTTAATTTAAGCTAATTCATACAGTAGGAAATGGGGATCACTCAAATGTTTTTGTTCCTAAAGTCAAGACAGTTCAGTTTTATGACGAGGTTTAATTTTAGTTCGCCTGACAGCGATGTGAAAAAAAACAGTTGCTCTCGTTTTTTGCTTTATCACACCTAAAGCAAAACCTATGATCATGAAACCAATTTTATTATTTTATTATAAGAGAAAAAAAACCCTGGGAAAATACAAAAAGCATTTTTCAAAAATGATTTCATTTATTAAGAAGACATTCTCTGAACTGTGCTGCCATCAGGTCTGAAGCATCACAGCTGCTCAGAGCAACGCGCTACTGCTGTAACAGCTATAGAGTTTTCCATTGTTTATTGTGAAGGATATACATTATTTTGCCATTTTAAATAAAATGTAGATTATAAACATTTTTTTTCATATAAGAGGTAAAATTTATGACAATAATAAAAACCTCCACAAGTGCTTTCTTTCTGCTAATACTGCCACTATTATAATATTCTTATTAGTAGTAGTAACATCAAGCAAGAGAGGTAATAATCCAGTAATAAACCAAACTTATGTGGATGATTATAGTTTAATAACATTTTAATAGGGGTGGCTAGATGGGGCCAGCAAAAAACTTGGGGTTTTAGATTTACGTCTTGATTTAAGATGATGATTGTATGGTTCATATGAATGGAACATGATTTATTTAAGGGGGTGGGGATCTTCTCAGGTTCAGTGAGGTGACCCCCCTCCAACCGGCCACCCCTTGGTGGCGCCACTGAATTTACTTCCTTCCTCCATTCCTGGAAACAAGGTTTTGTTTTTGTGTTCACTCCTAAACAAGATTTGCCCTTTAAATCCAGGATCTCTTAACAGTGCCTTAAGCGACTGCATGGGATTAGTCGTCCCTCAGTCAGACGGAGGCACTTGGAGAGACGGGAACAAGGAGGTCGGCATAAATGCAAACTGAGTCTGCCATCCTGTAGACCAAACAACATGTGAACTCACGCGTGTGGAAATGTATAAACTTTGTAACAGCTGACTGAAGCCCAATGGGGACTGGAGCGAGTCAGAGACAAGATTCAGGTAAGCGGAAAAAAAAAAAAATACTGATTGGACTGGAGATATAATGAACAGCAAAAGGGAGAATTAAGGGAATATTGTTTGTAAATTTACAAAGAGCCACCTCTTAATGTTAATTAGGTGTTAATTAGAAAGGTTTGTTTTAATCAGTTAACATCACAGTCCATCATAAAAACACTAATTTAAAATTTAAAGAAATTGGGGATTACTAGTTATCTGAACCCAGGAGATTAAAATTCAAAATCACTCGAGTGATGTAAAGCCTAATGCATGAGGTTTTGAACAAAAACAGCACTTTGTGGTTGGCCATGTAGTTTAGCTTCAAATTTGCACAAAATTTATATCATTTAAAATGCCTTGGTGTATGTTGAGGGTTCTTTGGCTTGTAATTAACTATCAAGTTTCGCCATTGCTCCACCAGGTACCTCTCATATGATGCAAGCCGAACAGTCTCGATGGCTTCTGGAAGAACCAGTGTAGTTGGGGCAGCCAAATGCTGACCACAGGTCTTAGCGCAAACACAGGAGAGGTCCACATCAGCGGGGACAGGTTAGGTCACCTCGAGCTGCACTTTAAACTGAGGCGACTGACGGTCAACAATTTGGTTTTATATCGAGCAGCAGGGCGTAAAAAAGGATGCTTAGGGGAGATACAGGCATCAGGTGAGGTCTTTTTCAGGGAGAGAAACCATAAATCAGGTTTGGACTGGTCCATAACAGCAGCTGTCCTGGTCAGAATAATGTCAACTGTAAATTCAGAATCGACAACATGCTTAAAAGCAAAAACACAAAAACATATCCTTAATAACTGTGCGTTGAAAGTAAACAACAAATAAGTTCATACAGCTAAGACAAATGCCAAAAATGGATTGTTCTTAAGTTAATATAAATAAGTAAAAAACTAAACATGCTTTCATTTCACTACCAGAAACTGCTCAGTCCAAAAGATCACAGATGGTTTCAAAACATTTTTGGCTTTTTATACATTTCTAGACTGAACATTCATTCGTTATCGGTGTCGACGTCAAACTAATTTTGCTCTTTCAATTTATTTGAATATTTTTGTGTTGTTTTTTTTTCTCTCCAACCCCCATCTAGCCAAAATTATACAGTCTCAGTTTTAGAAGTTTGATGTTAGCTTGTTCTGATTTTGGGAGATAAAATAGTATTATCGCTTTAAGTGTCTGCAGATTTTTTCAGTGTTGGCATTGTTGTAATGTTGTAACAGATTTGTATACCAGAAAAAGATTACCCAAGGAAACACAAAAAGCTGTTTAATATCATAATGATATAATAATATAAATATTATATGTTATATTATTATAATATTATATATATTAATGATAATATCATATCATTTTGTTTATTAAGGGAAAAAGCTTTCCAAACCAACCTGGTCCTATGTGAAAATATAATTGCCCTCTAAACCTATTAACTGGTTATGCCACCTTTAACACCAACCACTGCCATCAATCATTCCAAATAACTTGTACCAATCCTCTTACATATTGTGGGAGGTTTTTGTCCTACTTTTCTTTGGAAAATTGTTTTAATCAAGCCTTTTTGTTGTTCCTGAACAATCTCTTTTGATCTGAGGCCAGATGGTTAAAACTTGGACCCTGTTGGGTGTTCCAACTGAACAAGAATCCCAAACACACATCAAAACCAGACATTATGCTTTTGAAATGTTTCTGTGCTTAACTGGATTAAATATGAATGGGCTGTGCTTAAAAACTAAGTCCGTGCAATCAGTCCGACCAATTTAATTTTGTCAAGAGGCTTGTTGAATGCTTCATAAACCATAGTCTGGCAATCAGAAGGTTATGAGTTTGATTCCAGCCTCATCCACTACATGTCAATGTCCTGAAAGCTGAACCCCAAATTGTCTACTGATCTGCTTATCTGTGTAAGAATGTGACCTCCAGAGAAAAAGCAGCTGGAGTGGTTGTATCGGAAAAGTTGTAGACAATTCAGTTTTCTATATATAGCGCCAATTCACAACAAATGTCGTCTCGAGGCATTTTACAAAAAAATCATTTCAATTCAATCATGCATACATTACAATTGATCCTGGTTATCAAACAGTACAGTAGCTCAATTGCTTATTCAAAGTAGTTCAAGAAGTTTCTCAGGAAACCCAGCAGATTGCATCGAGTCATTGTCTTGCAGCATTCACTCCTCCTGGCCGAGCACATAGCGACCGCGTGGTGTTGTGTCGTTGACTTTACAGCAATCCCTCATGCCGTGCATTCATGAAGACAGTGGAGAGGAAAAACTCCCCTTTAACAGGAAGAAACCTCCAGCAGAACCTGGCTCAGCACAAGCGGCCATCTGCTATAACTGACTGGGGGTTTGAGAAGACAAAGCAGAATGCACAAGAAAAACAGATGAACTGATGTAGGATTATTTTCAATGTTCATGAAAATAAAAAGTAAATAGCAGGAGAAGGAGAACGATTAGTTGATGGCAGCATTATCTTAGCCAATGCCCTCCCTCAGGAAGTTCAGTCCTGTTTAGTGTCTTGACAGATTAGACTAATCAGACAAAACATTTCCTATTTTAGATCAGTTAGGATAACGAAAAATATTTGGTGAGTCCAGAAACAGAGATTTTTTTTTTTTTTTATTACATTGAATAAAGCCAGAAGATACAAACACTAAGATAACTGTGCCTTTTAAAGAAAGCTGGCAAATCTAGATGTTGAAATCCTGGTATTGTAAGGCTCTGACTGATTAATTCACAACACTTTCGATAAAATGAGAAACGTGGACCTCCACATGTCTGGTTAATCCTTGGGTAAAATGCCCAGATATCTGAAGGTGACATTCATCTGCCTGATTAATTATATGCAACTATAAACACTGTGGGAATGTCAGGCGCTGTGTCCCAGACATGAATGTGTTTAGGTGTACCCCTCCCCCCCAGGATAAAAACAAAGGAGCTTGAAACTGGTAAGATACCGTCATTTTCCGTAGTGAAACGACTCCTTTACCAACATGGGCTGAAAGGTCTCAACATGGAAGAAGCCATTGCGCCAGAAGCAACATAATAAAGCTAAAATACAGTTTACAAATTCATTTGGGGACAAAGATCTTAAATATTTTGAGTCATGTCCTGTGGTCTGATGAAAGTGTTTGGCCTTAATTTTAGTAAATATACTAGAACACTAAATTCTGATTCATCTCTAACAAATAATGACTCTTGGGATGATTTTTTCATTTAACTGGCAAGTCTGGTTAGAAAATAGGACTCAAAATGTGTAAGCAGAGTAAAGGCAACTTTTTTGTACAAATTTTCACTGATAAATCTTAATTTCTGTTCCTTTAAGTTTCAGAGAACCCCCTCTCATCGCAGCCTAACACTGAGACAGATTCGTCCAACAATTCTTGCCGTGCGCCTATCATCATCATCACAGCTCCGTCACGAGAAGACATCTTTGCCGTGCCGTCCAATGTCACTATAGCTGATGCTATGAAAGAGAGGAGGCCTGGGTCTACACCTTTTGTTGTAGGGAGAAAAATCACTACCAGACAGTAACCCAACATGTACAACTACATGATGTAAGTACACATAAATAACTTAAAAGACATTTGGTTACAATGACAGTGAACCCACTTGATACAGAGCAAAGACATGTTTCGGAGAAAAAAAAGCGTCTTCTAATGTAAATGCACAGTAGTAGCATGGAGTTAAAATAGGGTAATTTTCCTCAAACATCAAAAAATATACATGGTTTTATTGAATGTTTTTGACAGAAACCAAGGCATCCTAAATTCAACTGGCAATTAAAGAAATTTTACAAAAATTCTTTCAAAACAAACATTTTTCACCACTTATGTATTACCACAATCCAAGGCGTTTATAAGTTAGATATCTATACATCTGATCATTAAAGAAAAAATGGAAAATACATAAACTACATATACTAAGTCATAGATAGATAAAAGAAAATAAGTAAAATACAGTAAAATATGTAAAATATGTAAAAGTTGTATTCATTATGATAAAAGCTTATATGATTTAATTATTCATAAATTCCTGTGTGTTGAAGGCAAAGGTGCTGCTATTACATACATAGTTTAAAACATTTATATTGGTGATAATTTTGATAAATTAAATGAACGCATTTGATACTATACCTTGATTTAAAAAAAAAAAAAATATATATATATATATATATATATATATATATATATATATATATATATATATATAATACCTTGATAAAGATAAAATGAGAAAAGAAGCTACTATGATGAGCATGATGGTGAGCTTTAGTACAGGAAATAAATACTGAAATAATCAAATGCAAATTTCACACATAAGGACCTTAAGTTTAATTAATGATGTTAACAGTTATTTTTTTTCTGTAGACCTATATAGTAACATTTGAAAAATTTACAAGCCTATAATTATTTATATATTTATTAGGTAGATTTGACACATTATCTATTTATTGGATCATTGCACTTTGATAGCCTTCGATATAAAGGAAGCTATGCAATGAGCTGCAGCTGAAACAATGCATTCAAAATGAAAACGTCTACAAATAGTGTGCCTTTATACCACAACATATTTAAATTGATAGAACAAGAATAATTAGATAGGATGATTTTTCTATGTCTGCTACTGCCTCGGTTTTGTAAGGTTTAAATAAATTATTTCTTTTCTTTCTGATTACAGTTTCCCTGCAGATATTCATTTTAGACTCCAAAACACAGTGTCACCCATGGAAAGGATTTAAATGGCCTCAAACTCCGTGAAAGCTCTTTGTTGTTCTTCCTGTGGCTACAAAACAAACTACAACGGCGCCATGCTCGTTCAAAGTCCTACCTGACGTCTCTCGTCTATTTTGAGCCGCAAAACCTTGAAAAAACTCAGACAATGGACGCTGCCACCGAGGATGAACCGGATTGTATAAAGCTGAAATCCATTAAAGACAAGAAAACCTTCACAGTGCCTCAGAATGACAGGGTAAGTGGGTGAATGCGGGAAACAATGCCGAACCTCTTTCTCGACTTGGATAATTTTAGTGAAACTGTGTATATGTGGCGAAACGGATCGTACAAGACACAAGTGATTGTATTCTACAAATCTACGTAACATCGGCTGAATATCGGCATATACTGCAACGTGTCAATAGTGCAACATAGAGAGGAAAAAAGAAAAACCTGCATGGAAAAAGTCACCAGATCGAACTCCAGTCCTCCAGAACTACCATCCTGCGCATCCCTGCTCCGAATCAAATGGCTGAATCCCACAGAAACTCAATATTTTTAAGTATGTTTTTAAATGTTGTTGGGGTTTTTTCCTTTTCAGTTTGGAACCTGCAGAAGCGTCAGGGAGTTTGAGAAACTCAACCGAATAGGAGAAGGAACATACGGCATAGTGTGTAAGTTTTGCCGTCACATTAGATCGACTATCTGACACGCCGAGGGTCTAAGTGGTTTCTTTTCTTACTGTAGACCGAGCCCGTGACACCAAGTCAGATGAGATTGTAGCTTTGAAGAAGGTCCGCATGGACAACGAGAAGGATGGTGAGAACATTTTACTGCTATACATTTAATTCAGGACATTCCTGCAACTATGGGAACATACCGGTGAATGCAATGTTCATCCCTCAACAATTCGAATTGTACAAACACTGTGAGGCACTTTTAGCTTTTTCTGTAATTTACAGATTGAAAGTTGTTTTGTTTGTTTGTTTGTTTGTTTGTTTTTTATCTAAAAGCAAATTTTCCTGTCAGGGATTCCTATTAGCAGCCTGAGAGAGATCACACTGCTGCTGAGGCTGAGACACCCGAACATCGTGGAGCTGAAAGAGGTGGTTGTAGGCAGCCATCTGGAGAGGTACCGCCTACTATTTGACAACAGCAATCTGTTGAATATTCCTCCTGTGTATGAATGAAGTACTTTAAGTGAAATAGCCTCAGACAGTGTGCACGGTGGAAATTAAGCAAACGTTGTTTTGTATATAAAACAAACACAATTTACCAGATTCTAAACTTATTCAAGCCTAACCTCAAGTGTACAAAAATATAACAACAAATATAACACAGACACTTTTTTTTTTTTTTTTTTTTTGTTAGACTTGAAAAATGAAGCAAAAAGACGTGTGAAAAACTAAGTACACCCCAAAACTCAATAGCTTACGCAGCAAAAACTCTCAGCAGTTGTTTTCTGGCCAGCGTGATTCGCTCACTTCTGTGTGGAAGAAGTTTGGCCCGCTCTCTTTTCCAAGTTCATAGAGATTTGCAGACATTTGTTTCTGCACAGCTCTTTGAAGGTCCCATCATAGCATTTCAGTCTCAGGTCTGAACTTTGACTGGGTCATTTTATCTCTTTTGTTCTTTTCTTTTGTCAGCCATTCTGTTGTAGATTCACTGCTGTCTTTAGGATCATTGTCCTGTTGGACAATGATCCTAATGGCCTCACATTTGACTCAGAGTACTGTGGTGTACACATGAATTCATGGTACTCATTGACTACAACAGAATCCCACATCATCATCACTCCACTTCATCCCTGATATTTGGCATGAAGTATTTGGCTTTCTCCAAACAGGATGGCTGCATCTTTACTTTGGTCTAATCTGTCCAAAGGACTTTGTTCCAGACGTCCTTCTGCCAGAAACCTTCTCTAGAAAACCCTTCCATTAACGTCCTACAAGTTCAGGGTTTTTTTGTTTATTGTTCTTTAATGAACTTTTTAACATGCTAACTGAGGGCTCTAAAGACTTTTTTGTTTTTTCAGTTTCTCTGAGCAGTGCATGGGGCTGAACTGAGAGTGAATCTGGACGTCCACTTCTTGGCAGCTGTTTTAACTGTTTTGGAAACAGACTTAAAACCCATTCCAGATTGATGTGGAGCATCAAATGTTTTCTGAAGTCACTGCTGATGTCTTTCCATCTTGGCATTGGATTCAGACCAACAAACAGCAGCTTCTGTAGAGATGATCACGCTGATGATGACCTTACCGCTTTAATCGTATTGTCTTCAACAAGGGTATACTTAGTTTTTCACTTACTGTTTTGTCATTTTTATGTCCTGATGTATTAAGCTTAGTACTTTTTTATTATTATTTTTAAAAATGACTTAAAAAAAGCATCTCAGATGTTTAATTTGGCCTGTTTGCACCTTCAGTCTCTCAGTTAGTTTTGGTCCTAACAGAAGCTCGGCTCAACATGTTATTTTATATCGGTACTCATGGAAGATGGGTGTTCAGAGATAAACCCTCAATATGAACCTTAAGCTTCATTTATTGTTAGTTTGATTTGACCTTTCATCTTTATATGTGAACAAATATTTGAGACTGATAAAATCTAGGAAACATGCAGGTTACTTAACAGTCTCAGTTTGTTGGTTTTGTTCTGTTTCTGTCCTTCTTCCAGTTTGTTTCTGGTGATGAGTTACTGTGAACAGGACCTGGCCAGTCTCCTGGAAAACATGCAGACACCATTCTCTGAAGCTCAGGTGAAACTCAGTTGCTGGTTTATTAAAATAAATAATCACACATTTACTTCCCTCCTTTTTGTATTTGTAATAGTAATTGCATTATGTTTTCAAGCTCTCATTTTACTCCCAAACGCTGGCCACATACAAAACATGTTTATTAAGGGTAGTAACCAGAGGTGGGTGGTAACTATTTACATTTACTTGAGAAACTTTTAACAAAATGTACTTCTAGGAGTAGTTTTGCTGCACTGTACTTTTTACTACTTCTTGAGTAAAAACTATATTGTACTCTTACTTTAGTACAATTTCTTGCTACTCCACCCACCTTTGGGGTAACGGTACACGAATAAGTACCGGAAAGTTTCGGTGCAGCTCGATCGGTGCGCTGCATGAGTACCAGACAAATCCAGTGTTGTTTTACACCTCAAAACATTCAGGATGTCTGTGTGCAAATCTTGTTAGGACTAGGTCAGTTGTGATGGATGCCTCGTCCTTTGTGACATGAAAATTGCACACACTGACATTGTGCTGGCGATATATTTGTGATAAATCTGGCGAACTCCCAGCTGTCACTAAAGTCTGCTTTGTATGGAAAGCTAAGGTTTCTTATTCAGCTGCAGTAATGATGGAGACAGAAAGAAGGACCACACCAAACATTTGTCAGCATTTTACAACACTTAATTTCTAACGTAAAACAGCTTCAAGCTGACTGTAAACACCTTCAGGAAAATGAACTAAGGTTCAAATGTGGTAACATTTGGGGATCCGCAATATATCGACAATAACCTCGGTATCGGCCGATGTTTGTCTTGTTTCTTTAACATTGGCATCGATCCAATAAGTAAAACTGGGCCAATATTAACAACCGATGTTTATCTCCATCTTGTTGCTGTTTATGTTTCTGGAGGGGGAGGGTAGGGGGTTGGCCATATAACATTGCTTTAGTCATGTGATAGCGATGCAGCACAGGATTGTGGGGGGTTTAACAGAAGCACAGCAGCAGCCATGTTGGTAAGGTTCCCTCTGAGAGCTGAATTTTTAAGGTGCATTCAGGGACAACTCGCACACTGGATTGTCTCTATATAAAATTAACTCCAAAGTGATTTAAGCATTTTTTGTTTCACTCTTATTCTAAAGTTTCTAAATTAGAACCATGACCATCTTTAGGCAGTTTTTTTTATTTTATTTTTTTTTTATTGTGCTATAATTTATCCAGTGTTTGACAACACCTGATGATCCTAAACCAAATCTCCAGTCAGTTCTTTTCTAGAAACTCTTCTAAAACATAATAAAATCAAGTAATTTTCACAAATCTGGAAAAAAAAAAAAAAAAAAAATTGAATAATTTTTAGAAATTGGTTTCTCTGGAACCATGACTTTAAAAACTGAGGTGGGTACTTAACTGGGATCTTAGTATACCTTTACACCCCTAATGTTTATAACTGAGGGGAATGTATTTGTGTCCAAACTAGGCTTCTGCTATATTTTATCTGATATTAATCTCATAGGAAACTAAACGTGGTTTTTAAGAGTTTATATAAAATGAAGTCAAAGACAAACCAGGTTGGGAAGAACAGGGGGAGTTGTGGATGATTCACTTGGTTTAGGAGATTACTCCATTTAGATTAGGATTTAACTGCAGGCGTTGTAATCTACTCCATGACCACCTCTACTATAGTTGCTCATGCATGTGCTCCTTTGTTGTGAAATGTTTAATGCATCATGGAAAGTATAAGAAAATATCCAACATTTATTCCGTCTTTGGAATTTCAGTGATTTTTTTTTTTTTGTTTTGTTTTTTTTGTTTGTTTGTTTCCTTAGATTCCAAATTGAAAACTAGAGCTGCAAAATACATCAAATCGCAATATTGGTGTGTACAATATCACAGTGGACAGATTGATTACAATATTTGATGGGACATATTTTCAATTCAGGTGTCATGCACTCACTCTTAGCAAATCTACAGCCTACTTGAACAACTGAATGGACTCTAACTTCCCTTAAGGACCATGCCAGGTGCTTATTTTTAGTGGCTGAGATGCTAAAGCTCATGGAGGGTGTTTGGAATCTGACGGATAGCTGTAATCAATGTCATTATCGCTGGTGCTGGGCAATAAATCAGTAATAATATTTATCACGCTAGACATGTGATCAATATCAATAGATAGTCTGAAAGAATGTTCAATAATTTCACTAACCTCCGATCCAGAACCGCACAGCATTCTGGGGGATGTAGGCAGAAGAAAGGCTTTCGCTGCTCAACTTCTCACGGCCAGCTAAGCAAGCTTGGTGGCGTCAACTCACTCACTCTTTGGTTACCTAGCAACAACTTGTTGAGTAACTTGCTCAGCAGCAGTTTCAAGTTTTACCACCGTGCCTCATAACTGCTTAAAAATAAAACAACGGCATGGAGATAAATCAGTATACCAGCTCAAAAGGAAACTGTGGATAAAAGAGCAAAGGTTACGTCACCAGTTTGGCAGTATTTCAGATATTTAAAACAAAAAACGAATCAATAATCATCAGTATCGGCTGATATATGAAACTCTTATACCATGATACATTTTTCAGCCACATCACCCCGCCTGTTATCGCAATTGAATATTTTCCTGAAATCTTTCAGCCTTTTGAAAACAAACTCAAACTCAAATTTGTAAAAAAAAAAAAGGAAACTAAAGTCGACATGTACATTTCTCATCTGTTCTCTGCAAACTTTCATTCTACTTCTGCGTTTGTCTGAAGATATTCCTTCTCTCCTCCAGGTGAAGTGCATCGTCCTTCAGCTGCTCAGAGGTTTGGAGTATCTCCATCACAGCTTCATTATACACAGGTGAGTCTTACAGTGGATTCACATTGATTAATTCTCCCTGAACCGTTCCAAAATTAATGTGATAGAACAACTCAAATCAGTGCATGATTGGGAGGTGGAAGAAAAATGATACATTTGCAGTTGTTTTTTTTTTCTCTCCCAAATGAAAAGAAAAAGGTGTTTGTATTTAGCCTCCTTTTACTATGATGCCTGTAAAATAAGTCCAGTTGTGTGTAGTTTTAATCTCGGTATAAAGCCAGCTGTTCTGTGTTAAAATAAAGACAGTCCTCCTCCTCTGTAGTTTGCTAAGTGCCGTTTTGGGAGACAGCAAACAAGTTGCTCACATGAGAGCAGAGCTGCATTTTTCTGGCGTAAACCCAAAATCTATGTGTTGTGTGAAGCTAACTCTTCATATCGCCCTGAACACACTATCCCTAATGGTGAAGCATGATGGTGGCAGCATCATGATGAGTGGATGTGTTTTTTCCATAGGATAGAGACGCTGGTCAGAGCTGATGGGAAGGTGGATTGAGCTAAAAACGAGGCAATCCTTGGAGGAAAACAACTGTTACAGGCTAAAACAAACCAGACTTGTCAAAATGAGCATAATTTCCTTCAACTTCACAGCTGTGTATTACACTGTATTACTCTATATGGTAAAATAACGTGTTTTTTGGTTGTACGGACACAATGTCTGTAAATCTGTTTTCATAATTGTTTTTATTTTGACTTTTCAAATGAACAACATAAAAACCGTTTGTCTGAGGACATAAATGTTGTTTCAGAACCAATGAGTGGGGGATGCTTCACTCAGATAGTTTAACTTGAAGCTGCGGACTCATAACTCGAGCTGAAGCAGGTGACCAGTTCATTAGACTGCTGATCTAACAAGGTTCGAATGGATCCGCCTACATGGTGCCGAAAACTCTCGCTTTCAGCTCAACATAGCAGACTAAGCTTTTCATCTCTAAGGGTGAAGGCATGAAGCTCTGTGCAGACAGTGAGCTTTAACCCCCCCCCACAAGGACAGATGATGTGCAGCAGCAGCAAACAGAGCTGAGAACAGCGACCTCATTAATCTGCTCTATCTCGTTATCAGGGACCTGAAGGTGTCTAATCTTCTGATGACCGACAAAGGCTGCGTTAAGATCGGTGAGTCTTCACTATAGCACCAGCACCACCACAGCTGCAGCAGCTTTTCTGCAAGTCACTTAAAACTTGAACTGACATACAGCTCTGTGAAAAACTCGTGACTCTAACCTCAAAGCTTCATGTTTTCCTGACAAGAAGTTTGTTAAAGTGGGCCGGATTAAAAGGTCTCCAGGCTTTCTGAAAGTCTTCTCAAATTGGCTGCTTTTTTGCTCATTTGTATTTATTTCCATCCATCCCTCCATATCTGCTTGTCCATGCATGGTCACAGGGGTGCTGGTGCCTATTTCCACCAGTTATTGGGCAAAAGGTGGGGTGGGACCTGGACAGGTCACCAGTCCACTGCAGGATAATTATTGCCAGTAGTTCAATTCAATTTATTTATATAGCGCCATTTCACAACAAATGTCACTTTACAAAAAAATCTTTTCAGTTCAATCATAAATACATTCCAGTTGATCCCAGTTATCAAACAGTACAGTAAGCTCAATTAATTATTCAAGGTAGTTCAAGAAGTTTCTCAGGAAACCCAGCAGATTGCATCGAGTCATTGTCTTGCAGCATTCACTCCTCCTGGCCGAGCACATAGCGACCGCGTGGTGTTGTGTCGTTGGCCATCTGCTATAACTGACTGGGGGTTTGAGAAGACAGATCAGAATGTTAATAGCAGGAGAAGGAGAACGACCAGTTGATGGCAGCAACATCTTAGCTGAAGCCCTTCTTCAGGAAGGTATCACAGCCAAACAGAACGCCAGACCAGGTGTAGCTTCTATGGAGAGAAAATAACTAAGAAAACAAAGAGTTAACAGCTGAAATAACAGCAAATAATGCAAACTGGAGAGTAGTAGAAGAAGAAAGTGAGAAAAAGTGGTCAGTTTGTCCTCCAGTAGCCTAAGCCTACATTATGATCATCATCTTTACTACTACTATGCTATTCCTGTAGCTATGCTACAGGAATAGCATAGTAGTAGTAAAGATGATGTAGTAGTAAAGATAGTAGTAATGCTATTCCTGTAGCTATGCTACAGGAATAGCATAGTAGTAGTAAAGATGATGATCATAATGTAGATTATTTTAGATTTTCAATAAAAGTAAAAACAGCGTTTTAGTTTTGGATCACTACTACATATAAGTGCTGTATGACTTTGATTTTTCTTGCATTTAGCAAATAGAAATAATTTTGGTAATTCTAACTGACCTAAAACAAGAGGATTTAACTTCACCATGAGAAACAAAAAAGTGTCTTTTAATTCAGTGTATGTAAACTTCTGGTTTCAGCTGTCTATGCATGTATACACCAGAGATGGTGACTGGAGAACATCTCTGATATACACATTATTATATACTCCATACCCTTTTGCCACGCCCGGCTCAAAAGCTATGACAAAAATGGGAGACAGACGAGCAGATCTATATGAAAAATAATTTATTTCTACCAAAAAAAAAAACAAAAACTAACTATGTGAGGATGAACAACAGTCTGAGGAATGAGTGCAGCAGCACTGCTGCTCTCTCTGGAGGCCAAACCAAGCAGGGCCATAACTGGCTGGAAGCCAGCCTTTTAACACCAGCCTGGTGTTCAAGGAGGCAGCCAAGCCGTCCACCTGCTTCCTGAGAGAAAACGAAACAGAGACACCTAGTGGACTGGAGGGGGCCGTCACACTATGACACACACACACTGGTAAATGGCCTGTACTTATCACACACTGATGGTGGCAAGCTACATATTTCTTACCACATACAGTGGTAAGAAAGTTTTTGCCCCTTTCAGATTTCTTCTGTTATCTTCAGGGTTTCACATCATCCAACTAATTTTAACTTTGGATAAACATAACCTGAGTAAAAACAACCAACCTGGATTTGTGAAAAAGTAATCACCCCCCAAAACTAATAAGTACGGCAGTTGTTCCAACAGTAGCAGTAACAAATGACATCAAGAGTTTCCAATAACTGCTCATGATTTGCTGCTGCTCTGGTTTTTCATCGATCTTTTTCTTTTCCTCTTTGGTTCAGCTGATTTTGGATTGGCCAGGATGTACGGTATCCCCCAGCCACCAATGACCCCCAGAGTTGTCACACTGTGGTGAGTGTTTCTGGACCCTGAGGCGCAGTCATCTCATGAACAAATCCAGGATCATCTGTAGAGCATCAATATGTGGTGTCCTCTCATTTCCGGATATTTCACAGGATGCTGCCTAAAGCTCTTAGTTTGTAGTTGTCCTCGTATTTAATATTTAATAATGATGCAAACAAATCTGAATTTTTTTTATTTTATGTATTTATTTATTTTTTTTTAATTGAACAAGCACAGGCACAGATAGAGTTTTTGTTTTGTTTTTTTTTTAGTGTCTTTTCTGTGCATAAATCTCAGAACTTGCTCTCAAATCCTGAATTTGATGAGAGCAACAGACTCAAAGTAGCTGAGAGAAGCAATTCAAACAGAAGTTGAAAGAACTTGTAACATCGGCTCTGCAAGACTCAGCAGATTAACTGGTGACTGGTCAGGGTGTCGGGGTTGGAGATAAAAGGAGCATCCAGGCTTAGGCCCAAATTTACCACAGGTACCTTGGCTGTTACATAACTGGCATTTGGATAAATATTCGATTGCCAGGATTTGTTTTTTTCTTAGCAGCAGCTCTAATTCCCTGCCTGGAAAACATTGGTCCTGTTCTGCCCTGGCAGTCAGTTCTGTCCAGAGCAACCTGCATCCTTGTTCAGATCAGAGCTAAATCTGTAACATGGCTGCACCTTTATTTGCACGCTAAGCGGCTCGTCTGATCACAGAACAAGATTTATACCTCCAGCTGTGATCACACGTACCTGGAGCTTTCTGCAACGCCTTCCAAAATAATTCAGTTGTTCAGCGTTTTCCATTGTTTCACATCAGGTCCACAAACTTCAGTTTATTTTACTAAGGTTTTATGTGATAGAAATCAGCACCAGGGTGCGCTTATTTGTAAAGCAGAAGTAAAACGACATGTTTGTTTTGTACAGAAATCTGAAAAGTGTGGCGTGCATTTGTGTTCAGCCGCTCCAGATTCAATAATTTACCACCTTTCACTGCAACTACAGCTTTTTGTCTTTTTGAGTATCTGTCAAAACATCTAGAAGCTGAAATTTTTGGTCATTTTACTTTGAAAAGTAGCTCCAGCGCAGTTAGATTCGGGTCTGGACTTTGACTAGGCCATTTTAACACATGTAGATTCTTTGATCTAACTGTTCCATTGTAGCTCTGGCTGGATGTGTAGGCTTGTGGTGCTGGAATGTGAACCGCGATGTTTCAGCACGGGAGTGGTGTTTTCAGGCTAACGTGAAGTGTTAGTTTCCGACAACGTTTTGTGTTTTGCTTGTTGGCCATAACGGTCTCATCTAAAGCAGAGCACCTTCTTGGACATATTGCGCTATTGTTAGCACTCTTCCATAAAGGTCAGGTGAGTGTAGAGCTGGACAAATAAGTCAGCCTGTCAACGAATGAGCCACAGCTCCTTCAGAGTTGCTACGGGCCTCTTGGTTGTTTTTATGTCTTGAGGTCTGCGGTTGTGTCATTCTCTTCCCGTTCTCATAGGATGGCTTGAACAGATGTTTGGGGTTTAACCTAACCCAGCTTTAAACTTCGTCCCTGACCTGTCTGCTGCATTCCTTGATCTTCAGGAGGCTTTTTGTTCTCTAATGTTCTCCAACAAACCTCTGATGCCTTCACAGGACAGCTGGATTTACACTGAGATCAGATTTCCAACAGGTGGAAATAAAATGCATGTAGGTGTGTGGCTGTAACAGAACAAAATGGGTAGCAGTTCATGGGGTGTGAATACTTTTAACAAGGCACTGCGCATGTGATCAGAACCAGATCTCGGTTGGAGTATTTTCCATCTCAGGAGAGAAGACCTGAAACTAAATTACGTCAAGCTGTTTCTAAGAACAGGAATTAAATAGACGGCACTCACGTGTGCATGAACCTTTTGACACAGAACCATCCAAACACCATCATCCCAGAACTCAGCGATGGCTGACTCTTTTAGCTCTGCTGTCGCGACCTGTCCCAGTCTGAGCCAGCAGGCTGCTTGTTCACTGCTCATCTGAAAGCTCTCTGTGATGTGCCTACATGTTAATCTCCACATAACACACGCACCGGGGTGGTCTTCTGTCTGGTGAGCAAGACTGTGCAAATATTTCACTTCTGCAAAACTCAAACAATTACAGGTACCTCAAGAAATTACAGCATCATTGAAAATGTATTTCAGTAATTCAGTTCTAAACGGTAAACTTTAGATTATATAAATTCATTACTCAGAGGGATTTATTTCAAATTCAGTTTCTTACAAAAGTGGAATAAAAAGGGATTTTTATTTTATCACACAAAGTGCTCTTAAAAATGAAGTTTGCTTGTAAATAACTTTGGACTTGATGAAACCCAGTGGACCAACAATCCATTTTTCCCCTAATTCAGATAAGATGATTCTGACGTTTCTGGTTCAGGAGTGGCTTAGCACAAGAAATGCAGCAGCTGTAGCCCATGTCCTGGATACGGCTGCGTGTGCTGGCTCTTAACGCTCTGACTCCATCTGTAGTCTATATTTTATGATGTCCCCCCCCCCAAACCCTTGAATGGTCTTTACTTCACAATACTGTCAAGGCTGCGTTTATCCCAGATGGTAGTGTACTTTTTTTTCCTTCCACTCAACTTTCCATTATTATGCTAGGATACAGCAGTCTGCGAACAGCCAGCTTCTTTTGTGGTTTGTAACTTCCTGTTTGGCCGTTTTCTTGTTGAGGATGTCTAAAATTGTCGGCTGTGAATAATCAGGTCTCCGTCTCCTTCTGTTTGATCCCTGTTGATCTGTGTGTGATGTACTGTGGAAATTCCCCCCGTGTTGTAGTGCTTGCGCTGCCTCAGTGGAAACTCTTCCTGTTAATCCTCTGCAGTAATCCAGCTTCATTATCTCATTGAGGTCTGCACTCTAAACTACGTCCTCCCCTTCACGCAGGTACCGGGCTCCAGAGCTCCTCCTGGGGACAAAGACTCAAACCACAGCTCTGGACATGTGGTGAGAAATCACAGCAGATCTGATCTACATCCAGCAAACCTGGTTTTCTGTGAAGTTAAAAAAGACGCTGTATGGTATATTACGGTTTTTATGTGCTGTAATCTGCCACATCGGTACTCGAGTTTTAGAAATGTGCTGTCAGATGCTCTTGCATCACTGCAGAGGATGATGCAGGACTTGATGTTTCCGTCACAGGGCCGTGGGCTGTATCCTGGCTGAGCTGCTGGCCCACAAACCTCTGCTTCCCGGAACCTCTGAGATCCAGCAGGTCGACCTGATCGTGCAGCTGCTGGGGACCCCCAACGAGAACATCTGGCCGGTGAGAAACACGTCGGCCAGGGAGGGTAAACGTGCAGAAAAAAAAATCAACTTCTCGTCCAAGTTTTTATGCACAACCGTCTCTCAGGTCCCGCCTCTTGATGTGTTTTATGAATGCGGAGCGAACTCCAGAGATGAATATGTTTTGTTTGTTGCAGGGTTTCTCTCAGCTCCCCCTCATCGGCCAGTACAGTCTGAGGAAGCAGCCGTACAACAACCTGAAGAACAAGTTCACCTGGCTGTCTGATGCTGGACACAGACTGCTCAACCTGCTCTTCATGTACCACCCGCAGCGCAGGTAGCCCACCTGGGTTGATGATGATTGTTGTTGTTACTACACGGTGTGGTTGAGATTTAAGTGCGGCTCTGTTTTCCTGACTCAGAGCGACCGCCAAAGACTGTCTGGAGAGCTCCTACTTCAAAGAGAAACCTCTGCGTGAGTTTATTGTTCAACGGTGTTAGAATGACCTCTGACCTGTGCTAATCCCAAAGGCCTCTCCCCCTCCTGTATTTCAGCCTGTGAGCCGGAGCTGATGCCGACGTTCCCGCACCATCGAAACAGGCGAGCAGCTGCTCCGGTGGAGAGCCACTCCAAGAGGAGGAAGAGCAGCAAAGTCTGAGGAGGGTGATTACCGCCCCCTGGTGGGCGACTGCCACACCGAGATTAGGAGCAAAGTTCAGGGGAGAGACTGTAATCGACGCATCCTGCAGTTTTACAAGGAACTTGGTTATTACAATGTATTGATTTCACGAAGACAAAAAGAGCCGACGTGGGTTAGATTATCTATGGTACAACATGATGGCGCTGTTTAAATACAAACTGTAGAGTTTCTCAGTATGGCTTCTGTTTTCTCATACTTTAATCGTTTTTACCTGCTCCTCAAACACAACAAGGTACATTTTGCATGAAAGCTCTACAGGCAGTTCATGCAAAAGACACTTCTATCAGTATTTAAATCAATATTCAAGAAAGAATGTGTTAATGGCTAATTTCCATTAAATTAGAGCCTGGTTATGTTTCATGGTAAACAAAATAAAGTGTTTTGTTTTTTTTAAACGTCTGATGCTCATCTGTGTTACTGTTGGTTTTCTTGACTGTATAAGGGCCTTTGTTCTTTGGTGAATACTACCTCTGTATTATACAGTAGTGCTTTGATAGGCGCAATTTAAATTTATGATTTTAAAGTTTTACAGGTGAAAAACTAAGGTCTTCTGAGCCAAAAGCTTGTAATATGACTCGACTGATAACCCTAACCTGGAGAAAAACGCTGGGTTGTCATTTGTGTTGCGTATTTCAGTAAGAATGTCAGCGTGAACAGTCTCTACTTCCTCTTAAATAATCTGATCTTTAGGTTTTCTAAACATTTCTGAAGGCGCTAAAAGCAAACGGAAGATGACTAAAACTGGAACAGATCTTTTATAAATCCGTTCTATGTAAAT
Organism: Anableps anableps; assembly: GCA_014839685.1. Classification (NCBI taxonomy): domain Eukaryota; kingdom Metazoa; phylum Chordata; class Actinopteri; order Cyprinodontiformes; family Anablepidae; genus Anableps; species Anableps anableps. The sequence continues at coordinate 14,551,062 of CM026073.1, forward strand.
TAAAGACATTCACAAAACATCAACCAGTCTTGAAAATCTTTAAAACTTCCTTCATTTTCAAACGAAAAGTTCATTACCCATTTTTTTTGTGTGTGTGTGAATATTTTAATCCCAAAAGCATCATTGCATCTGTCCATATTGTCAGCTGCTACGTTTGCGCTTACGTTGGTTATCATGGTAAAATGTTACACGAATAGGCCAGAGGGGTAAATGGTTTCACAGGATTCACACAAACCTTTTCGTACTTAAATCCAGTTTTTGACCCGTTTGTAACTATATCTGTTTAATAGGAGTTAGAGAAAGAAATGTCCACTGTGGTCAGGCTTTACATTTGGAGCCTCCAAAAACCACTGTAAGGAGACGGATGGATGGATGGCCTCAGACTGACGAATAGACAGACAAGATCAGTGGTGTTAAAGTCAGTCCTCAAGGGGTGATATCCTGCATGTTTCAGTTCTTTCCCTGGTTCAACACACCTGACTCAAATGATGGATGTTAGCAGAACCTCGATATACGGAGGAGGTGGCCAGACCACTGGAATTAGCTGTGTTGGAGAAGAGACGAGAAGAAGTCTGAAACACCGGGTCTTGAGAACTGGAGCTAGACTAAAGCATGGACAGACTGATGGCTCGATTATTGGATAAAGTGATGGAGGGACAGATGGATGTACTGTTGGGTTTATGAGGCCGAGGATAGATGGGTGGATGGAAGTACTGATGTTTAGCTGAACAGAAGGATGGAATGACTGTTTTGCAGCTTGTCATCTTTCTCTGTTGCTGAGCAGACATTAAATCTTTGCATTTATGCTCTGCAATTTGGCTTTATGGTCAAAAATACGCCTGATGAATTCACAAGGTGTCATTCCCCAGACATCTCAGTGTGGGAACGTTAAATCTTGACATTCTACCCATTTTCCACAAAAATGCAGGTTTGGGAACATAGTTCTGGGACAGTTTAAAGAAAAAAAAATTAATTTCACATAAACTAATGTGGGCCATTTCTTTCCTTCTCAATAACAACCTTGTTCAGCTCGCTCAAACAGATCTTATCCAGAGGACTTCAAACTAACAGGTTTTATTTGAAATGTAAGTTTTTATTAACTCCGGTTAAATTAGTGGTAATGGTTACACAGCCAGCAGCAGGTCATTTCCCCACATGGGGATTGTATTAACTAAGCTCCCACTGAACCAGAAGGTACCTGGACAAACACAGAGCTGTACTACTGTAGCGCTGAGTTATTAATTCACCACGAGTCTCATCGCTCAATCAGCCCCACAAAGCCTGTAGTCCTTATGTCGGAGAGTCGATGCAGACTTCCAGTAGCTCTCCTGGCAACTAGATGGCTGAAAACAAAACTATACAACAGCATCAGCATCTGAAAGGAAAGTTAGTGTGGACTTTTCTCCCAAAAAACAAAACAACAATCAGGCCTTTCAAAGGTGCTTAATCAGCAAGAAAGGTAATACTTCAAGTGTAAACATACTCTGTATCTACTGATATTACAGGATGTGGCGAATGCATCATAAATAAGGTTCTTTAACACTACATGTGCAGGGGAAACTAAAGAGATGTGCCAGACCGGGTCTCCTTCATGGACAGGAAGTGAAATGAAACTGAACGCCTTTTTGTTGTTAACAAGAATCATGTGATTGTTTTGGCAGTGATGTAATGAGATGGTGCCATTAAAAGGATTTTAGCCCCATTTCAAGGATTTGACATTTGTTGCCCCAAACAGGAACCACAATATCCTTTAGACTACTTCAAATGATTTACAAATGAAAGATTTACCTTTACTAGTCTTTGAAAATCTTTCATTTTTAAATGTCAAAATGCCTCAATTATTCAGATTAGAACTGACTGCTTTTCCTCCACTGACCTGCAGGTGAAGCCTAAAAAAAACCCCAAGATCTTGTCGTCCCTTTTCGTTTAATGCTTAAAGTAAAATCTTCATCAGATGATGAAGATTTAACGCATAGATTCAGACAAATCCTTCTTTTCCTGTTGGATTCAAAGTATAGCTGCATATTTCAGCGTCTGTATCGGCAGTCAGAAGGGAAGCACTAATCAGTAGGGTATTTTTAACGTTTCTGGCTTTCGTTCAGTTGGATGGACTCTGACCCTTAATGCCCCCATCTGTTGTTTATCTTCTGTAGCTTTTTTTTTTCTTCTCAGTCATATGGGAAAAAAAATGATTGGAATCAGAAGTTGAAAACCAGAAATTGGTATTGGCCAGAAACAGTCTGATCGGTGCCTCTTTAACTCAGATAAACTGAAGAATCAGGACATTTTGCAGGCAAAACCCCAACATTAAAAAGTAATTTATCCTTTTTTCAGATCTGGTATAAAGTTAAATAAGGATGGATAAAAATAGGTCAAAATTGAATTAAAAAAAAAAATAAAATAAAAATCTTCAATCTGCAGAAAAATAACTTATGATTATTCCATTGATAATGGTAATACTAATTAACTTTTTTTCCCCCTCAATTTAGAGTTAAAATATTTTGATTTGTTACAATGTGACAAAAGGAGACCAGAAAATATTCAAATGTTTTATCCTAGAATTAGGAAAAATTAAACCTAGAGCTGTTTTTCTCCCAGTCAGGCACATCTCTAGTGTTGAGTCAGATTGCTACTAATTTCCAGGTACAGGCCTGATCCAGACACACTTCATTTCACTCCACATTAAATAAGCTCCTGACATTTAAAACAGAAACATTAAGACACGCACGTTTAACAATAAAAACACGGAGATGCATTCACACGCTTGCATGCCTGGTGGAAATTATAACGTCTGCTTCACCTTCAGTCATGACGGTCCTTCAAGTGGATCCAAAGCAAAATGCACGACGGCAACAAAACATACAGTACCTTCAGTCAGAGACCGGATCGGCTCAGAGAGGGGCGGACTTGGAACGTTTCTGAGCGTAAAATGCAGCTGAGTTCATGTAGTGAAGATTCTGCAGGGTTACATCATCAGAAAGGAGGGCGAGACGTATGACACCTACTGTCCAACTACACAAAAAAAAACAAAAAACAAAACAAAACAAAACAAAAAAAAAAATTCACACTGAGATTTTTCTAATGTCGCATTTGGTAAACGTCCTTCGGAGATTCTAAAATCCCGCCCTGCTTGAACAGACGTCAGACTTGGAAGATGTCACGCCAGTCTGAGAGATGAAAGCCTACACAGCGGTGAGGAGGGTGAGGAAGAGGAGGAGGAGGAGGAGTGTCGTTACAGGGAGCAGATCTGAGCCTCCGGGGTCGATCCCCCTCAACCCTCCATCCCAAAGTCCTCTGTGAACTTCTTCACCTTCAGCAGGTCTTCGGTGTTGACTGTGGGACGCGTGGTGGACAGAGAGCGCAACATGTCCGACTGCGGAGGAAGGGACAGAAGAAGAGCATTTACTGCAACTTCCTGCACCAAACACCCTCCATTTGCTCACTTAGACGTCTTCATAGGTTTACCTAGATAAATCTGTAAGAAGTTATTGTTACTTCTGTGATTCAATAAAGAAAACTCATTAGATCATTATTTAGCATCACTGTGTGTAAAGTATCTAGACAGGAGCTTAAAAATGGAGATAAATTAACTTTCTGATTTTCTAATTTATTGCATTTTTAATTGTTTATAGTCAAATGATTGCTAAATTATTAGCAACCTTGTCTATCCTTTAAAAAATGTTCTGATTTACATTTATTTAGGTGCATCAAAGCTTTTAGGAACTCTGAATTGATAACTCATGGATTTCTGTTTCCCTGTGGTTCAAATGTGGCATTTTCTCCATGCAGGGTGATAGCAGCGGTTTCATATCTCCAAAGCTTCCTGTTAGAGGGCTGCTGGAGAGAGAGGCTTCTTTGGGGCACCAAGTGTCCAATCACAACCACCAGCGCCATCTATAGGCTGTGTGGGAGAAATGCAAGGATCAGTTTTCTGTCCCGCCAACACAAACATAAACGTTGGGAAACATCTCAAGCTCTGGTCCAAAAAAGATTCAAGTTTTCTCAGAATATCTTTCAGACGTTAAAAAACTGGAGGAAACAAAACTAGGATTTTGCTGGCTCGCTTATTGATAGGAGGCTTATTCTTCTTAAATGAAAAAAAATCCTCTTCTTCCAACTTATTGTCACTGGGTCAGAGTAGTTATGCACTGCATTCATATAGAAAAAAAAAAAAAAAATCTAACAACACTTCATTATTTTCAGTAGGTCTGGTGTTGTCTTTATTGTTCTTTTTGGTTAATAAACTGTTTAAAAATTAAAATAGCAAGACCTGGTTCATGAGAAATGAAATTTTGGGGTCAATAATCCAAATTATTTCGCTAAATCAAAACATAAATGGTTCAGAAATCAACTGTCTGACATCTCCAGACCTAAATACCACAAAAATATCTGTGGGATGAGCTAAAATAAATTAAAAAGGAACTGTGTGATAAAGATTCATTTACTTTAAGGCTTTGGACACATTTTTCATTGTCGTATCTCACCATGCAAACTATGGGCTCGAGTAGCTTATCACTAGGCACATCCATCCAGGTCATCTCTATGGCTGCAGGGTCTCCAGGGGAACACGGGGTCAAGAGGTCGTCCACCATCACCTGGTTGTTGCTTCGGGACGGCCCACGGACCTGCAGGGAGGGGAAAGAAAACAGACCCATTTCTTTTCAGAAATGAAAACCAAGAGGAGCATTCCACTTGGTCTCTAAATCAGAGGTGTGAAATATTGAGCATGATACTCAGGAGCTTAGCTGTTCGTGTCACCGTGGCACTTCTGAGCCTCTTGGTACCTTTTTAAAGTGAGTAGCCGACTGGACCTTCCTGACCGGCTGCATGAGCGCATCCCGAACGATGATGCTGATGTCGGCGCCCGAGTAACCGTCCGTTTTGCGCGCAAGCTCGCGCAGGTCGGCGTCGCTCAGGCTGTGCGGCGTGTTACCAAGGTGAAGCCGGAACATCTGGGCCCGGGCCGGCTCCTCCGGAAGAGGGATGTAAATCCTCTTCTCAAATCTGATCCGACAGACAACAACTTTAACTGGACGTCCAGCAGCTGGGAGGAAAACTGCGGGTTTCTGACACTTAAAAATCGAACTACACACAACTATCAACCAAAGACTTTCGAAAAGATTTAGCAGTGATGGAGTGGATTCACCGTTACGCATCGGCACCACGTCGGATCTGCAGCCCAAATCCATAACACGTTCTCCCACGGAGATTTTTAGCCAGACCTGAGTCTTACTCGAGACCCACAGAGCATACAGGAGATGGCGTCACATGAGGGAAACGACTATCGGTGCCAGGTGAGGCCCAGACCAGTTTCTCTGAGGACTAATGACTCCTCACTGCTCCATGGATGCGTGAAAAGTCTTTACCTCTGTACAGTCAGATCATTTTGATCCTTCGTGACCTGGCTTCAAACTCTGTCATTAGCTAAAGGATGCAAAGGAGCAAGCATCAGGAAAACTTTCTGGTAAATCCCTGCTCCCCCACAGGGAATCGTCCATTCTGTGTGACATGTCGCTGAATGACAAAGCTCCCTGTGCGACAGGTGATCATCATCATCCACTGCACTGTTTTTCAACCTGTACATTTAAAACCCAACCATCCAATGCGCCAGGTCATGGACATCCTGTTGTGTAAACCTACGGGTGTGCTCGCTTTTTTACTTAGGACATTTTTTCCTTCAACAGGTTTTTTTGTTTTTTTTTTTTTTTGGCTGTCAGTTAAACTGTACAGGAAATACGTCGGCTTACAGGTGGAACAAGCTTTGATGATCTATCATCCATTGCAGAACCTGGCATTTTAAACAGGGGTGTCCCGTCAGAGGTCCACTTTAATTTGTTTTATTATTTAAGATGCATTTACATCACTGAAAGCTTTTCATGTTTTGTATTAAGTTTTACTTTCTGAACTCGGCTGTAATTATCGTTGTCCATGTACTCATGTCCTCAAACATAAACCACATCATAACCTGTCTGCTTGTGTGATCCTAACTTAAAAAAAATGTTATTTTAGTAACCAAAAATGGTAATAATTATGACAAAACTGTACAACAAAGCCACCAGAAGCCAAGCTAATAATTATGAGGTAATGATCTTCTGACCTTCTGCGAATGGCAGCATCAAGCACCCAGGGGATGTTGGTGGCTCCAAGCACCAAAATACCATCGTTGTTGTTGCCCACACCTAAAACAAATTCATATTTTAAACGCCTCTACATTTCACATTAAATGGTTTCAAAATTGGCATTAAAGATGCTGGGTGATCGCAGATTATTGTCATAATAGCTAAGATCAATGTCTGAGTTTAACATTAATCTCAGGATCGTGGCTCTGAAGTCAGCAGACTGACCTTGCATCTGGACCAGAAACTCCGTCTTGATGCGGCGGGCCGCCTCGCTCTCGTTCTCGTTCCTGGAGCCACACAGCGAGTCCACTTCATCGATGAAGATAATCGAGGGTTTGTGTTGGCGAGCCAGATCAAACAGGTTCTTTACCAGTCTGACGGAGACGGACAGAGAGAAACAATTATTCTGCAAGTGCTATAAATCCATCCGTCTCCATGGCGCTGCATCAGACCGCAGGTGTTCCCGCAGCACGAAACGTACTTCTCGCTCTCTCCCAGCCACTTGGACATGAGGTCTGAGGAGGACACAGAGAAGAACGTGGAGTTGTTGGCCTCAGTGGCCACAGCCTTGGCCAGGTAGGACTTCCCCGTCCCTGGAGGACCGAACAGAAGGATGCCCCTCCAAGGAGTCCGCTTGCCTGAGAACCAAGAGAAGCTGCAGTGAAATCAGCTGTTCTAATGAAACAACGATGACGAGGAACACACAAGCATTCAAACCCTGAAGATTTGTAATCCACTAAAATGTTCTAGAGGTTGCTACAGAAACAGTCGAACGATGGGGTGTGCAATCAGAATGACGGAGGGAAGATCAAACAGTACCTGTGAAGAGGTGAGGGAATTTGATGGGCAGGATAACAGCTTCCTTCAAAGCTTCCTTTGCTCCCTCCAGTCCAGCGACATCATTCCACCTCACGTTGGGCTTCTCCATCACAATGGCACCTAGAAAACGAAAGCATATCAGCATAAAGAAACTAATAGTAGTGAGTTTTCTCCATTTTAATGTATCTGATTCAGAAGATGAACCAACAGAAAACATCGGGTGATGCTGATCCTTTATAAATACAGGCAGGGATGCACTCAGTCACACACTGCTTGTTTTTTCTCTGACTGACTGAATTTGAGGTAGGACATAAAACCTCCGCCAGTCGACTGACCCATAAGTTGCTCCTGCAGTTTCTTCTTCTCTGGGTTTTCCCCCTCACTGTCGCTGTCACTTCTGAAAAACAAACAAAATGAAATTCCCTCAAAGCCCAGTTACAGGTCCAGCACCTTGTAACCTTAAACCTTTCACATTACAACCACAAACTTTACGGTACTTTATTGCGCTTTTTATGTGACAGAGAAACACAAAGCTGGACATAATTGTGAAATGGAAGAAAACGGTACATAGTTTTCAGGTTTTTTCCAAATAAAAATCCAAAATGTGTTGCTTACATTTGTAATCAGCCCCCCGCCCGTGTCAGTACTTTGCAGGTCCCCTTGTTTCGGGTTTGTTTCCAGCAACTTTGCATACCTTGAGACGGACAAATTTCCCCATTCAAGCTTCATCACGTTGGATGGAGATCGTCTGTCAACATCAATTTTCAAGTCTTGCTGCAGACTCTCAATTTAATTTAGGTCTGGACTTTGACTAGGCCATTCTAACACATGAATATGCTTTGATCTGTAGCTCCAGCATTATGTTTAGGGCCTTGTCCTGCTAGAAGTCGAACTTCCAGCATAGTTTCAAGTTTTTTGCTGCCTCAAACAGCTTTTCTTCCAGGATTGATCTGTAATAAACTGCAACCATCTTTTCACCAACAGGTTTCCTGTCTTCCCTGAAGAAAGCATCTTGTTTTTCACCATGTGGCGCTTTGCACGTAGCCCAGTTCTCATCTCGAGAGAGCACCTGCTTCCACGTTTGCCGGGTCTCCTACATGGCTTGTAGTAAACTGCAAACAGGACTTCTTGTGGCTTTCTTTCAACAATGATTTCTCTTCCTAAATCTGGTCATTATAACCAACAGCTTCCCACCACAGATTCTCCCACCGGAGCTGTGGATTTCTGCAGCTCCTCTAGAGTTACTATAGGCCCTTTGGGTGCGTAGGCGGCCTGTCAGTTTGGGTGGACAGCCATATCTTGGTGGGTCTGCAGTTGTTTCCATTTTCAGATGTAGGGTTGAACTGAGCTCTGTGAGAAGTTCAAAGATTAGGATTTTGTTTTATGACATAACCCAGCTTTAAACTTCTCCGCATCTTCATCCCTGACCTCTCTGCTGCGTTTCTTGGTCTTCGTGATGCTGTTTGTTCACTTGTAACAAACCCCCATCTAAACAGGTGATATTAAGGAGATATCAAGAGAGTTCTTTTAAATTTTTGGAAGTTTAGAAATATGAGTAAATTAGCTGCCTGCCTGAATTCATACTAGAAAGAACAATCTGAAGCAGATGGTTTTCTAACAAACTTCTGAGGCCAGAAACAGAATAGCTGCATTCACAATTAGACTGAATTACACACAGGTGTTTTCCTTTTACAAATTAGGTTCCTTCTGAAGGCAACAGGTTCTATTAAGAGGGGCAAAAAAAAAAGAAATTTATACCACAATTTCCAGATTTTTAACTGTAAAGTTAAAAACCATGTATTGTTTTCCTTTCACATCCCAGTTTTCCACTACTCTGTGTTGGTCTGTCACATAAAAAAAAAAAAAAAAGTTTCTGGTTGGAATGTGACAAAATTTGAAAAAGTCCAAGGGGTGGGAATACTTTTTGAAAGGCACTCTGAATGCTTTAATAAGAGAGACAACATACTTATCATTGCTCTGTGCCTCCTTGACGGGCTTCTTGCCCTGTTTGTCTTTATTCTTCAGATAGTCCTTCAGTTTCTCTGCTCTGTCCAGGTACTGCATACATTTGGCTCGTATGCTCTCCTTCGCCTTGTCGCTGTGGGCCTCATCTGGACACAGAGAATATCGCACAGCAACGTGAAGGATTCAACGCCCACAGAGACCAGCAAACTGTCAGGACGCAATACTTACATTTGATGGCATGGAGGAAGTATTCCACAGCATGCTGGTACAATCGCAAAGCCTCTTCATAATTCTTTGCCTTGTCTTCCTCTGTGGCTTTGGTAACAAGATCAATCGCTTTCTGCAGCAGATGCAGAAATATCATTTCAGGGGGACAAACTCACGGACTTTGAGTTCAAACTTTTACTAAGAGCTGCCACATTGCACCCAGATGTTAGAATCTCATCCTGGCCTGCTTTTCTAATTTACATCTTTAGAGGATTTTATATTACACCCTATTTCCACTTTGGCTCTAATCCTTGTGTGACCCTGTTAACTTTTGACAACATATGAGAAGTTATTATCCAGATCTAACCACAGCAGTTATGATGGTAGCATCCCATTAGATCATGAATAGATTATCTGAGATGTCTTTAACCCAGTGAAGTCCAATTCAAGCCACTGAGGGCAGGTGTCCTGCACGTCTTACATATTTCCTGGTTCACTGCTCGGCGTTATATTCCCTGATGTTGCAGAGGAGATGAAGAGGCATAACAGAACTTACTGACATGCTGAAATAGCTGTGTTGGAGAAGGAAATAAATCTATAAAATACAGAGCACTGGCGCCATGACATAACTTCCAATCATGTCAAAATAAGTCCAAAAAGACATGAAGGTATGTAGGAGGACACCTGAGACCAAAACTGAAATGGTACAAAGTAGCAAAGGACCAGAAGGCAGATAAATAAAAAAAAAAAAAAAAACAACAGAGATTCTGTCCAAAAACCATGCATGCAAGCACTCACACCTATGGACAAGTTGAATGAGGATCTACAGCTTTGTATCAAAACAAAACTATAAGTGTTTGTTTTCTGCTTATCAGTTAAATTTGCTCTGATATTTCATGACTAGGGTGGCATGGCAATGTATATGGTTGCCTCACAACAAGAACATCCTGGGTTTGAATCCCAGTTGGAGCCTCCTGTGTTGGGTTTCCCAGTATGTAGTTTCCTACCAGTCTAAAGACATGCATGGTAGGAGACATGACACTCCAAACTGCCCTTAGATGCTAATGTAGTGTAGTATAGACCACTGACAGGGTTACACGCAGCATCTTTCAACATTCATATCCTTGGGCCACTTTATTAGGTACAAGCTTTGTAGTAGAGAGTTGGAGCTCGTTTTGCTTTCAGAGCCGGCCTAATTCTTGATAATGTCAGACATGTTTCTGATCAATTTTGGTCCATATCAACATGACAGAATCACACAGGTGCAGCAGATTTCTGAGATAGACTTCCATGATGTGAATGTTCTGATCTCATGTGACGTGAGCTCATGGTTCAAGAAACCAGTTTGAGATGATTTCAGCTTTATGACATGGTGCATTATCCAGGTGGTGGTAAACATCAGAAGATGAGCATGATCAGTAATACTAAGGCAGGCTCTTGCATTTATTCAAAGCTCAGTTAGTGTTAATGGGTGAAAACTTTCTGCATGTGTGAAAATATCCTCCTCACCACTACACCACCAGGCCGAACTGTTGTTACAAGGCAAGATGAAACCAAGCTTTTATTTTAATTACATCAAGTTCTGACTGCACCATCTTAAATGTTGCAGCTGAATTTGAGACTCGTACCAGAAAACAATTCCCCAAACCGTAATTGTTCTGTTTTAGCAAACGTTTGCGAATTGTAACATCGATTTCCTCGTCTTAGACAGATGCAGAACCCAGCGTGGTTTTCTGCAGGTTTCATCCAACTGCTTAATGTTTGATATGTGAGTTCAGAGATTATATCCTGGATAGACCTTGCTGTATCAAGTGGTTATTTGAGCAACTATCATCTTTCTATCGTCTCAAATCAGTCTGCCCATTCTCCTCTGACATCAACAAGGCTTTTTCATCAACATCGCGTACTGGATATTTTTTCTGTAAACCAGGGAAATGGTTATGTTTAAAAGGTTTCCAGTAGATCAGCAGTTCCTGAAATACTCAGAACAGCCCATCCACCAACAACCACCCAATATTTAAAGTCACAGATTCCCTTTCTTCATTCTGGTGTTCAACAAGTCATTCTTAAAATGTCTTGATGCCTAAATGCATTGAGTGGCAGCTAAGTGACCTGCAGATTTGTGTTACATAAAACAATTTAACAAGTGTCCATAATAAAGTACTACACTATTGCTCTTAAGAGCAATACAGTATGGCTTCATAGAGGGACTGATCATGCTAAGACCATCAGCTGCCTTAGTTTAACCCTGCTGGACACACTTAAATTAAATATACTCTTACAGATTTCACCTCCCAGCGATGTTGGAAATAATTTTTACCAAACCGCAAAAATCCTCAAATTCAAATGCAAAGATAAAGCCCACATTTATTTTCCCTTAAAGCAAAATGTAATGTGACCTCATATTGTTTTGTAACTAGAAATTAAGTTTTACAGCTTCTTTGTAATTGCCAGGTTATTGACAAATGTGTCAAAAATGTCAAAATGTGTGATTTGTTGACTGTGAGTTGAACGGGAGAGATAAAAATAGCAAAACTGTTAAACTTTGTGACTTTTTGAATCTTAAACAACAGAAACAAGCCCTTTTTATTTATTCTGTATTAAAAATGGTTTTGGGTAACACCTATAGTTATAAATATACACTTAACATATTTATTGGAGATGGGCTGTGTTTAAGTCTTTTGTTTTGATTTTGAATCGAGCAAAAACGACAAATAAAATCTTTAATTCATCCGATGATTCTAAATGGTTTCAATATTCAGATATAAACCAATAAAAAGACGACAAGAAAAAAGCTCAATGTGTTCACAGTTAAAAACTAGGTTGATTAAAACTAAAAGGTTAGCTCTGCTAGCGCTACTAGCTAACATTGAAACGTACCTGTAATGTTGACGTTGTCATTTCATCTCACTTTTCGGCACTCCGGCCACAGTTTTATCTTCTTATCCCTCAACAAAGGTGGATATTTTAAAAAATGTTTGTTTGTAACTATATTTTTAGGGTAAAATGGCTGTTAGTGACATGACAAAAACAGAGCAGCGGCTGAAGCACTAGCAACAACACTGTAGCCTCCGACAAGCTGGTTGACACGAGAAAAGCTTCCGGTTCAATGTTTCAAAGCACGACAGAAAAAGCCTCCAAACGGTTTAAAAACACACACACCTCTTCCGGGGAATTAGAGACAGTGTGTGTGTGTGTGTGTGTGTGTGTGTGTGTGTGTGTATATATATATATATATATATATATATATATATATATATATATATATATATATATATATATATATATACACACACACACACACACCACTGCTAAATGTGGTTAATTTGAAGGCAAAATTATTAGATCCGGGTTTTTTTAAAGCCAGCTTGATGGCTGCCACCGTATGTTGCAGTTCAGCGTAGTTTATTTGCTGCCACCAAGCGGCGAAACCCGGGTATTACGCTACGCTCAACTTCAAACTTTGATCAAGAATAAAGTTGAGAGCTCCACAGAAACACACAAATACAAGAGTGTAGAGAAATAAAATAAAAAAGTACCCCCCAAAAAAACATAGAAATGTTAATGCAATATGTACCACTGTGTAAATGTGATATTTTTTATTTCCTAAAAACAAAAATGACATTAAAGCATGTTCTTCAGGGTTTAAATGTTTTCAAAGGCCTTCAGCTTTCACAGCTGTTCACAGCACAGCCCTGTGGGAACCGGCAGGCATAATTCCAGCTTCCTTCCACCACATCTCCCAAGATCCTTGGACAAGCCATTAAATCTGAAATTACTGACATGTATAGTATGGATGTTTTGCAAATGCAGATGTATCACTTGTCATACCACTCAAAGTGCATTTACACTGTAATCCACTCTTTGTGAAGGAGCTTCTAATGATTTTTAGTTCACTGATAAAGAGATTTAGAACCATCTTTATTTGCTACGTTCGTGCACACAAACAAGGAATTTGACTTCAGTTCACCTTTGCTCACCAACATCTGAAATATACATTAAAAAAAAAAGGCAAAATAAAAGATGAATGGTTTTTGTGTTCATCAGAGAGGAAGAAAGGAGGAAGAAACTGTCTCTGTGGTGGCTCATTTTTCCAAATATTGCTCTGTAGCGCCAACCTGGAGATAAACAGTTTGTGTCCAAGATGTGTGAGGTCCCCAGGGATGTTAGCTGCCCTTTTCCTGGCCTGGCCCTTGACCTGTACGAGTTCTGGATGGAGGGGAGGTCAGGCCTCACAGTCCTCTCTGCAGACCTTATGGTTCATTGTAGTCTGGTCTTGTCCTATTTTGTGGATGAGCCAAACCACATAGTGATGGACAAACACAGGACAGACTGAATAACTGCAGTTTGGAAGATGATCACGAGCTCTTTGGCAGGTTGTACTTTTTGAGTTGCTGTAGGAAGTATAGTCTCTGCTGGGCCTTCATCCAAACAGTGTCTGTGTGTGAGGACCATCTCAGGTCCAGAGAAAGGGTTGTTCCCCTGGAACCAGACGTGTTGTTGAGGATGGTGGGAGGAGGGAGCGTGTGGGATGCTTCTCCACTGTCGTCTCCAGTTTTGAATGGATTAAGTTCCAGGTGGAGCATCAGTAGACTCGCAACCGATTGACCTCCTGTCTGTATGCAGACTGATCGTTTTCCTTGTTCCTTGGAGGGCATTCATTAGAAAAAAAAACTCACGAGAAATTTTGTTTGCATTTTACCACAAGCTGATCAGGAGACAAACTTATGTGGAATAATGTACTTTGATAAGACCAAAAAAGGAACTTTTTGAATGTGAAAACATTCAGGGGATCTGAATACTTTGGCAAAGCTGTCTTGTATGCATTAGCAGCCTCTTGCAGTGTGCAGTGGGCTTCTGATTAAAGTAAACAACTAAAGTTGAACACACGCATGAAAAGAAGGGACCCCAATTAAAAACTGAAATTCAAACCATAAGAAAATGAGACAAAAAACATTCAATTTACAACAGTTTTATTGATAGATATTTACACATTAAGTAACTAAACTGGTATTGTACACTGTATACTGTATCTTGGAAGGGTATCTAAAATACTTTGCATATGACAAGTTGTTGCAGCAGCACTGTAATTTTTCAGTCTTATGATTGTGTAGGACGCAAGCTGCCACAGATAATACCTTTGGTTCAATAAAACCCTTTCTTTTAAGCATTAATTTGCATAGACAGGAATGCCATGATTTCATAAGAGAAAAAAAAAGAGGAAGAAGGTTAAAAGTGTACATTCAAAGGTTTAAAGGGGTCTGCCAAGTGAGTGCATCAATTCAAAACTGGACAACCTGAAGCTTATTGAGTATATTAACATAATTAAAATCAGGTCACCACTATATAAGCAGACATAAGATCATGAACAACTTTATGAACAATCTTTAGTATATCCTCAAATGTAGCAGGAATTCTTTTATATTGAGCAGAATAAGGGAAGCAGAGTCTACTTCTGTTTAAACATAGTTAACATTAAACTTATTTTGAAAAAGGCAAACCGTTAAAAAAGGAACTGGACAAAAATGTGTTTTCACTTTCATTTAAAAGAAAAAAAAAAAATCTAAAAATGTTGTTTTCCTACAGTAAGGAGGTCACTCAGGCCGGACAGACCTTGTTCCGAGAACAGAGAGGTTTATCTTGTTTTCCTGCAGTGCTGTCAGTGGACACAATGGGACATTGTCTGAGGTCTAAAAGAACTGAGGCTTCACTGAGGGGGAACTTTGGAAACATGAACCAGTTTCAGATGATGCCTGTGTGTAAATTATAATCAAACTGAATTAATAAATAATGACAGTCAAAATTTGCATACCTTGTCACCATTGTTCAGGCTTGTTTCCAAACATTGTCAACCAAATCTCACTGTCTTTAGCATGTGGAGTTTCCTTACTTTATATAATTCACAGACTAAAGGACCACAATTGGACATGAACAGCTGTCTTTATAGAATTGCAAGAAAAAAAATACACTGGCTCTGACTTAAAATATCAGTTTTAATGAGGTGACAAAGTTTTATTTAGAACACATTGCTTAAGTCAAGTTTGTTGTAAAGTTGTGTTAGATTTTTGCATTTCTCTGTTTTTTGTTACATGTCATATTTCCCTAACTTCAACAGCCTTTTAAGTTGAGGACTTTGGTACCTAAATTAAACCTAATTAAACATGACTCTAATCTCAAGCATTTTCAATGTAAGGATGAACACTTAATTCAAATCTTCACAAACTTTAGGATTACTTCTTCTAAAAACTACTTCCTCTAAAGCAGATTTTTTTTGTGTTGATGGAAAACAACTGTCATTATGCAGTGAATTTTGCAGTCTGTAGTGTGAAACCTGGCCAACATTAGATGTGTGACAAGATTATAAATCTAGGAAAAATTTCAAATTTTCCAATTTACAAAAGAAAATAAAGAGAGAGCTTGTTTGAATTATCTTTGTTGAGGCAAAGCAAGGACAAGTTCAAAATAAGTTTAAGGAAGTATGAAGCGGCTCTTGGAGTACATTCATATCTCTGTCATGTGATGCCCTGCCTGTTGGACAAGTCTTTATACCATTGCTTTACTATAGAAGTTGAAGTTAGAAAGGAACAAAAACAAGTAATTTTAAGCAACTTGGATAAATAAACAGAATGGGAAATATGTGGAACTGTAGGTGAAAGATAGAAAGTAACATATCATCTGATGCAGAGTTTATCAGAAAGTCATGCCTTCATGGGAAAGATATACATTTATAAAACACAGTAACATGGTTTACACTATCAGAGTAATACTATTGCTTGTGCATGATCAAAGCTCTTATGTGAAGTATAAAAGGAAACATTATAAAGAGTGTCTTTGACTACAAGTTAAAAAGGCACAGCTGGCAATCCTGATTACAAACAGTAGTTTGGGATAATGTGCAGGGACACCATCTCTAGCCAACAGAAGCATGTAGTATAGAGTAACACAGCTCTCACACCATCTCTGCTCAGGTAACTGTGCTGTGACTCTAAAACGCCTTCCTAGCACAGGCTGACACAAAGACAAACACAAGGTAAAAAGAGCCCAGATGCATGGGAAGGCTGTAACGGAATGATAGGCAGAGTAAAAAACAGGGAAAATTGACCAGTTTGTGCCTAACTCTGTGTTTTGTATCTACAAAAGCCCTACCGATTGACCTTTTCAGTAAAACCTTCAGAGTGTCGCAGTCTTAAATCAGCTCATTATATCCAGGTTTAAACACTGCTCCGTGGAATGTTATGAGATTGTATCAACTCCTACTTTTTGCATGTTTAAGTAGCTTCCTTAATCCTCTCGACCTGAAGCAAAAAGCTCCTTCCTTTTACATCAACTTTGCAGCGCAGATGATTACGAGAGGCAGAGGGGGAGCTGGAAGGCACATTTGCTTTAAACTTTCCCTGCAGTGCCACCACAGGCCTTCAACTGTGAGTTGGGAAAGGGGGGGGGGGGGTAAATGAAATCGACTGTAAAACGCAAATCCTTCTGTTTGTGCTGAAATGAGTCGGCAACTTCACGTCAGAAGGCCCATGCGGGTGAGCTTGGCTGACAGGAAGGAGTGGAGGACGAACACCACTGGCTTTGGACCCGAGTGGAGGTCGAACACCTGCGGGGAAGAGGGAGGAAGGAAGGCAGTGAGTAATAAGTTTAAAAAAAAAAAAAAACAACAAAAGGACAATAGTACAAAGCAGGAACAGGTGGGACAGGACAAAGATACGGATGTTAAAGTATGATGCACCTTTAATAATAGGTTATCTGTTCTGAAATAAAGTATCTATGCTAGCAAAGGGAGTAACATTTTTTTGGTTTTTTGGTGCTTCTGTACAGAACAAAATAACTTATCTGACATTATCTGCAATTCCTATTGGGTTAGATTAAATCAGATAATGTTACCCTTCCAGATATAGAAATTAAAATTCTGTTTAGGTTATTATTAATTTTCCATTTAAATATATTGTATTTTTGGTTTTTGTTTAAATGCTTTTCAAAGCTTTGTAAGTAAAATAACCTTTATCTTTTAGTGTCAAAAGAAAAAAAATCTAATTAATTTACTTCTTTACCAATTACCTGTTCTTGGTGTCTTGTGAGATTTTTGCTGAGTCATGAGTGAGTTGTGGGGAGGGTTTTGAACTATTTTTCGTTGCACAACTATATTAAAGATCTTGCGCATTGTACATCTAACAAAATCCAGACGTTCCCCTGACATTGCAAGTGTTTTTCCACCTCTTAAGATGACATTCACAGTAAAAAGCTTTCTTTTATGAAATTTTTATATCGGTGCATCCCTAATCTTACTGCACTGATTTTTCAGGCATCTACATTTGGATTATTTCAATGTATCATAGGATCTGAAAAGGTTTAGATCACATTATTAAAGTAATTCTGAGGTTTTCTACAATATTTATTATACATTTTCTACTTTTTTTCCCCCAAGGATTAAGTGATTTAATAACAGACCATACTTTTATTTAAACTAAAAAAATAAACCTTTTAATTTAGCACAGGGAGTATAAGTTTACATAAGTCAAAGCTGTTCGTGTGCAAACCTGTGAAACAATTTACAACAGCGCCATCATTTTATGGATAAGGCAGAGTCAATGTGTTAGCTGAGGAAGGATCTCAGTGAGACTTTCTTCATTTTGTTTTTTTTTTTTTTTTAAAGAAAATAAAAGGTAGAAAATGTGAAATAATTTTTTTTTTTTTTTTTTTTTTTTTTTTTTTTTTTAAGAGCAACACAATACCTGCCAAACACACCCAGCTGCTCTCTTGAAGTAGAGTAAATCTGTAATAATTTGCTCTCTTCTGAACTCACCATTTCTCCCTCTGGACCACCAAAGTCAAGGTAAAGATTGCGTATTCCATCGTCGGCGGACATTTTGAGCTTCTCGTAGGGGTACCTGAAGAGCACAGCGCCCCCTGTTGGGTCGGCTGGCTCCCTTGTAACAGTAAAGCCCTTTTCGTAGTGCAGCGTGAGTCGGACATCCTGTCTATTCAACGTGCAACCTGTCAGAAAATGGAAACAACAAAGAAAACCCAGTAAGGTCAAACCCAGAAAAATGCTTAAGCTCACTTTGATCAGCACCAATTACCAATATCAAAGGGAATTTTGAAAAACCTAAATGTTCAGAACAAAGGGTAAAAAAATGTTAGTTGCAATAATTCATTTAAAAAAAATAAAATAAAAACAACTTATTTTTGCCAACATTACCAGACTGATCCGAATACACACAGACCAGTTGAATATATATTTAGAACCAGATATTTACATACACTTCATAAATGACATGCTGCTGAACTGAGAAATAGCATAGAATTACATTGTCTTTAAACAATTCTGGATAACCCAGATGCTTATGTCTCTGCTTTATAAGCCTCTGATTAATTACTTAATGGTTTAATTCACAACAAATTGTGGAAAAAAAAAAGAAAAAAAAAAAAAAAAAAAGAAATCAACCAAGACCTCAGGAAGAGAATAGTGGACCTTCGCTAGTCTGGTTCATCTCACGGTACAATTTCCAGATGCCTGAAGGTGCCACATTCATCTGTTGACACTATCAAGCAGGTCTAAACGGCTTGGGAATGTTCAGCTGGTTTCTGTGCCCCATAGATGAACATATTTTGGTGCAAAATATGGGTAGCATCCCTTATGAAGATGCTGGCTAAAGCTGATAATAGTAATTTTCCATGATGATATGAGTCTTGTAATCACAGAGGCTAAAGTGCCATTCAGTGAGGAAGAAGCCATTACTCCAAAAGCAACAAAGAAAGCCAGAACGAAACAGGGACAAAATCCTCAATTTCGGAAGAAATCTAGAGAGATCCTGTGGTCTAATGAAACTAAAGCTGAAGGGTTTAAACACAATGACCACTGTTATATTTAATGCAAAAAACGGGAAGTTTGCAAGCTTGAGAACACCATCTCCGCTATGAAGTACGGGGTTAGCAGAATTGTAGCGGTGTTTTGCTGCAAGACAGACTCTTTCAATTCACAAAGGAGATAGAATAGGCAGGAAAAAGCATTGTGTGGAGGTGTTGCAGCAACATCTCAAAACATCAACCAGGAAGCTAAAACTGGGGTAGAAACGGATCTTCCAAGGAAACAATGACCATAAGTATACCACCAAATTAGTTACAAAGCAGCTTAAGCACAACAAACCACTTCAATATTTTGAATCATAAATCCCTGATTTTAGTCCCATAGAATATTTGGCTGAGCTGATAGGGTATGTGTGAGAGCAAGGTGGCCCATAAATCTGACCTGGGAGGAATGGGCCAAAATTCCAGCTAAGTATTGTAGGACTAATACCCAAAACCTTTGATCAAAGTCTTACACTTTAAGAGGCTTTTATACCAAATACTAAGGGAACGTACTGTATGTAAACTCGTAATCTGAAGAACATTTTCCAATTTTTAATAAATTTGGTATTCCTGACATAAAACAGTTAATGTTTAGTCTAAACGAATGTCAGACAGTTCAGGAAAAAAGGGGTTACCTGCCTTTTCATACAGAGCATGCAAATATCAGGTTTTAAGAGTAGATGACTTGCATGTTTAAATATTCAAAATTTAACTAAAACCCAAGGAAAAGTGCATTTTTATATGTAAAGCCCAGACAATCCCGTGGAGACACAAGTCATTTGATCCGAAAGCATTTCAGCGCGTAACACTGTATCTCCAATGACAAAAATGTTTCTGCACAGCCGTGTGTTTGTGTAGCAGCTGGACAAGGAAGGAGAATTTAAAAAAAGTCAGAGTCTCTCCATTACTGTTCCGACAGGCAGCTATTGTTCTGCTTGGAGCAGAAACATTCCCTTCTCCTGGGTCCTGCTTTTCCCGACACAGAGCTGCTCTTTCTGAGCTACAACAAACTCCTGTGGAGCAGCTGTTGTCAGTGAAACTACTTCATGTGTGCTCACAGAAAAAGAAGAAAACCAATCTATAATTTGTGACTAAAACAAAACAAACAAAAAAAACATAACATGTATGTTATCCTAAAAATCAATTTCAGCCGACAGCAGATGAGCATGATGACATCGTACAAAAAGAAGAACCCACATCCTGTGGTTAAAGATCATCACACTACTGCAACTAGGTCAGCTGTCTCACACAACCTCAACCAGTCAAAGTGTAACACAAGTTCACCAATCTAAATGCATCTAAATCCTAAAATGAAAACCTGATAGGTGGCTCTGGTGTTTCTGAGGTTTGCCAAGTAGAAGGTCATGTCATGAGGCAATGCTTCCCAGTGCAAATTTGGAGATGCATCGAGAAATCCATCCAGCTATAGATGGAAATCTGCCAATTTTCCTCTGACCTTTACCGTAAAAATGTCCATATTTTTTTAAATCTTTGTTTAATCATATATATGATACATAACACATGATTATAATTATGTATATAAACCGTCAGAAAACTCCTGAGTGTTAAGATCTTGGATTAAACTTGCTGACAGTCAGTGACTCTGAATGACGCTGTTTAAGCAGAACTAGCCTCTATGCCCAAATGCATGTTACTTAAATAATTAGCTGACATTTATTGCAGTCAAAGCAGTAATTTAACAATAAAGATAAATTTGCGATGTGTTGTGTAGATCTACTCCAGACATTTTCCATTTCTTTCACCGATTTGCCAGAAAATTACATGAAGTCACTAAAGTCTCACTGATGGAGACCTAAACTCACCAATGGAGACCTCCTTGATGATTTCAGCCGCGGCATGCACCCCCTGAACGAGAGCGCGCGTCCACGTGGACAGATCCCAGTGAGTCTCCACTCTGAAGACGTGCGACTCGATGCCACGCCCGGTGCCGGTTCGAGTGGCGAACACCAGGTCTGAACCGTGGGATGGAGAGCCCCTGGCGCTGCCGGAGTGAACCAGTCTGAAGGAAAACACAGAACAGTTGGACTCTAAGAGAGAAGGCGAGATGTGTCTTCACATGATAGATTTAATGTTGACATTTGCACCGTTCTTGTTTATGTCTTAAACTGATCCTAAAATATTCACAGCTGAGGTTTTTCTTCTAAACTAAACAGATCACCTAACCATAACCCTCCCTGCAACATTTTAAGGGTGATACCAATCATCCTTTAAACCAGTGTATGTTTTTATTGTCTGTTTGTCTTATCAAACTATTTGCAACTGTTTTGGAGCTGAGTCTCTGGTTTGGTCTGGTTTTTCACATGAAGAACTGAAAAATATACAACCCCTACTGACGGTCAGCTGAGGAAACCAGACAAAACAGCCATTTGTACAGCTCACATATTTATTAAGTGTGAAAAAACTGCATAACAACAATTTTGGACACAATAACTTGTCTGGGACCTTATGATCAATTTATGTGTATTTCATCAAGTCAAAAATGTGTTCTCAAGACATTGTTTAAGGACATGATTTCAATTTTTTTTCAATATTTTTTACATTTTAAATTTTTTTTTTTGCATCTTTACTAGTTAAGACCTAATGTCCTAACACTTTCTGATATGGGGAACTTTAGACAAGCATGAGGTGAACTTTGATAAAGGAGCACTTCATATGAAGTGTTCATTTTGCATACACAAGAATGTTAATCACAACTGGGACTCAACTGGAACCGTATGATTTATTCAGGCGAGACAAAGATGTCGCTTTAAGACAAAACACTGTCCAGCTGCATCGAGAATAAAAATAACTGAGGAATATGTGGAAAAGCGTAGATTTCTGTCATTTTTGTTCTTTCTGTACAGCACAGTTCTTTGGTCAGCACAACAGAAATGTATAAATGTGCTATATAAATAATCTTGAACTTCAAAGTTCTAAATGTGGCTGTGATTCACTTCAAATTCAGGGAAACAAAAAGCATGAAAAATGTTTTACAGAAGAAAAACCAATCAGCATCATACCATTAATACATCGACTTAGAAAAGCAGAACTCTGCAGCTTAATGTCAGCAGCTGGAAACTTGTAAACACTCACCACTCATTGCAGGAAATTAAAGGGAAGTAATAAACATGGAAAAGCTGCAAAAGAAAAAGGGTTGATGTACCCACAATTTGTAGACAGTCAAAAAAAAAAAAAAAAAAAAAAAAAACTTTATGACATGAATATAAACATATAGATCTTTAAAAATACCAATAGAAACAAAAACAGCTATTGTCGATCCATCATAGAATTTGTTGCATTTACTAGCAGAATATTTTTGACTTAAGAAAACACGAACACCAAATTATCTTCTTTAAAGCCTAAAAATTGACAAGTTAAAAGTTTGTATAAAAGATAATCATAAAATACTGAACAATAAACACTTTGAACATCCTATAAACATTTGTTATAAGCTTCTAAAAAAGCAAACTTGCACAGAAATTTAATCAGCAGAAAAACTCAGGAGGAAACGAAGGGAAAAAACAAACAAAACAAAACAAAAAACGGGGGTGGCGGGGGTAAAAAGAAAAAAAAATGGAAAAAAGAAAAAAGGAGAAGAGTGAAAAAAAGATCAGCCTTCCTGCGTTTTTTTTTTTAAACCTTTGCTCATATATCTTATCTTTGTCTTGCAAAGAAACCAATTCATGGTGATTAAATAAGGAAACTCTTCTTGTTCTCTGATGGAATATAATCCAGTGTATCCATCCTGAGGTAATATTCATGTTTGTTCTCTTTCTTTGTTTCAGCAGAAAACATAATCCAATGTACCTTAACACCTCAAAGGATATTCATAGCATCTGAATTCAGCATTTTAAAAACCCTTAAAGCAGGAGTCACCAACCTTTTTGCAACTTAGAGCTACTATGTGATATGAAGGGCTACCAAATTGATGCATACAAATTACTTTTAATATATCATTTAATGATTTATTTAATTTTGGAACAGCTCTGTGGGTTACTCGTATGGTCTTCGAGGGACCCTGGTGCCTGCGGGCGCCGTGTAGGTGACCCCCGCCTTAAAGGAAGAGCATTCGCAGGTGTGAGCTGTGGATGAACAGAAGGCGGAGTTGCTTAACACCTGTCTTTACCTGGTGGCGAGCAGTGGGTGTGTGAGCAAAGGCATGGACCAGGACTCTCTGCTCCATGGCACTGATTCAAACAGCAGGATGTCTTTTTCTGTCAGCGCCATGACCACCGGCCTGAACTGCTGCCGTCCGCCTTCCAGCTGAATCTAAGAAATACGTTCAAGAAGAGGCATCGTAGCTGATTAACTGAAAGATAAGTTAAAATCAAGAAGGACGCTTGTTTTATTTCTGAAGGTTTTCCTGTTAGGTATGGAAAGAATGAATGCGATGCAGAGTTATGAGGATGATTTAAATTGTTTCACACAGAATAGTTCATTTCAAAGTAAATCACAGTACTGTGTGGATTCAGAGATGCAGTGTACTAGGAGCAGACTGTTCTGGTCTCAGACAGAAATTAATAAATTACTATTATTTACTTTGGCACAACTGGTAATCACACATGTAGCATATTTTCACCTTAGCAAATCTGCAAGGGGCTTCCATGTTTCTAAAGTGAAACAAATATTGGACATCTGTCATGCCCTCCACAAAATATCCTTCAATAAAATTAGATTATAAAATGCAGTCATAATGTTTGGTATCTTACCAAGCATGTTGCATATCTAAAATGAATTCTACTTCGGTCAAACAGATGGAAATAAAGTGCATTTTGTGGATTTCACATGTATGTGTGTATGTATGTGTGTGTGTGTGTGTGTGTGTGTGTGTGTGTGTGTGTGTGTGTGTGTGTATCATTTATTGTTATATATTTTGTGCATGTTGGGATTAAAAAAAATAAATAAATAACAGTATGCTACTTTTTTCAATGATGACTTAACCATCTGGGGATGAAAGTTTTATGAATAATTAAATAAAATAAAACAGAAACCACAACAACCCAACTCACCTGCTGTCAAAAGCCACTGAAAATGAGTGGGTTTTTAAGACAGACTTAAACATATCAAACAGACTCTTCAGAGGGTCCCATCACTGCCCCAAAAAACACGGTGAATGTGAATTTCAGCAGGATAATTATCCAATGCTGACAAGGTAAAGGTATGTTGATGCTACAGAGTTAAGCAGCTCACCCTCACAATCTGACCTGAATCTTCTGAGTAATGAATGAACAACATCAAACCAGACAATGTGATTGTGAAAGTGCCTGTTGTGAATAGGTGGGTTTTACAGGAAATAACGTAACACGACGGAAACTTCCATCTGTATTTCCTGCTTTAGTCCTGCCAAGATAAACACGGCAACACATGCATACATTCAACCCGGGTCTGAATGAACAGTTCAAAGTAAAAAGATATGAATAAGTGTCTCATTCCTGTGAATGATTTCAGAACAAGTCCAGATTTGGTTGGCATGTCAAAATTTAGGATGTTTGTGTGTTTTGAGAAAACATGCTCTTCCTGTGTATGTTGCGTTACAGCAGAAAGGCCTGCCTGTACGTCTGAGGTCAGGGTAGTGATGTTTGAAAGCTAAAAAACTAGACTGAAATACTATTGATGGCAAATATTTCCGAAAGCAAAATTGACTCCATACATCAGAGAGATACGGTATCCTCATGAAAAAAATAAACAAATGCACAGAGAATTAAGATGATGACAATGCCAGTTGTTTGAAAACTCAAAAATACAAAGTTTTCCTGACCAGTGAAAGCAAGAGCTGCCAAGTTGTGCTGCCAGCATTACAGCGAGGAAGTAGTTACTGAGTGAAAAAGACTTTTGGTATCAGTGAGATGCTTAAAATAAAACCAGAAAGCACAGAAATGTAAAAACAAATTTAAAAGAGATTGTAAAATTTGCTGAGACATTTCTGAAATTTAATAAGGCTGAGTGAGAGTGCAAGACTTTCAGCTGATAACAGGAAGGCTGAACAACGTTCATAAAAGTGTAGCAGCTGGCACCATTTTATCCTTTTGAGTTTTCAACCTCTGCCTGTCATGGAACACGTGGATTAGAAAATGTTGTCAGTCTTTTGGAAATTTCAAAGTTACGAGATCAACATTCTCTGGGAAACACAATGGACAGGTCATCAGTCCATCAGAGAGGGACATAAAAACACATAACAATCACACACACACACACACACACACACACACACACACACACACACACACACACACACACACACACACACACACACTCAAAGCTAAGGGTAATTTGGAGAGACCAGTTAACGTAACAGTTGTGTTTTTGGACTGGAGGAAGCCAGAGCACCAGGAGAGAACCCAGGAATGCATGGGGAGAGCATGCAAACTCCAAACAGAAAAGCATCAGGCCGGGATTAAAACCCAGAGCTTTCTTGTTGCAAGGCATGACTGAGCTACCAATTTGTATTTCTTAATTAATTGGCCTGTGATCAAAAGCTGTAAATTTTAATCACAAATCAAGTCTGACCTATGATTAGAGGGTTAAATTTTCAAAAAAAACAAAACATCAAAACTGAAAACTCTCATTCTTTTCTGTCAGTAAACACATAAACAAGCAGCTGATTCTTTTATACACTTTGTTTTGAATTTAGAGAAAATTCACATCAAGGCTAGGGACATATGCTTTGATGCATGAATTGGGGATAATCTTGCAATCTCTTCTTTTTTAGCCTAATTCAAAATCTTGACCCTCATGCTGAAAACTGCTGGAAATTTTGTTTTTCTTTTGACCTATATTTGTTGAATTTAAAAAAAGTTTACACAAATTAGCTTGTGTGTTATAGTTCTTATAAAGAAAATCTGACTAATGTGCTTCTCAAAGCTGCACTATTTTTTTTTCCCATTTTGTGATCTTTGTCTTTCCCCATTGCTCTTAATTTAGCATGAGACTGCTTCATGCCAGATGGTGTTACACAATGACCACTGAGAAATACAGAGGGACGTGGATTCAACGAAGCGCCAAATCAAAAATTTTCCCTTAAGGATTGTTTTATAAGTCATTTGAGTTTATCTATGAAATGTTTCAGCCCTACTTAGGATTTCATAGAGCATATAAAGAGTGGACATCTTTTACAGCGGACTTTATTGAGCCTGCAGTGATTAATTTCTCTTTATGGCATGTCCCAGTGGGTAAATTTATGACCACTCTACAGATTTAATCAGGAAAAAGAAACTTGATTCTTATGCAAAGTATGGGTGGGAAAATTAGAAAAACAAAATAAAAAAGTTAATGGAATGAATACATATGACACTAAAAGATCTATTTAATTTGTACAAATAACTTTTCCCTTAATTCATTCAAAGATGCCCCAGAAAATCTGGTGTTTTTAAGAGTAGTTCCTCCTCCTAAGCAAAAGAAAATGATTTTTTTGCACGTGGAACGCTGAAAATCGTACCTGTTCAGCCAACCAGCCAATGTGTTTAAGGTGGGGGTGTGTGGAAGCTGCAGATGAGGCCCCCAGGTAGGCATTGATGTGTGCCAGGGTCTGCGGCAGAAGGGCAGCTATGTTGGTGTGTATGGCAGTGAACCAGGAGTTGGCAGTAGCTCCATCTTTACAGCGTAGCACCATGGTGTGCTGGCCGTCCGGGGAGTGCAGCTCCAGCAACCTACATGGTACAGGAGAAGTTCACTATTTAAGGGGGAGAAAGTAGAATAATGTGGGGGGGAAAACTGAAACCAATTACCGTTTTAGTCTATAGATTAAATTTTATTGTCTACCAAGATCCCAGAAAACATTTTCTCAAATTTTACCAGAAACTTTCATGTAAAATACGATTCTATTAAACTATTCTGAACTGCATCTGATTTTTATTTCTAGTTTAATTCAAATTAAAGTGGTGGATCTGAATAGTTCAGAACAGAAAAGCGTTAAGAAATCATTTGCTGACCAGAAATGGTATTTTTCCATCTTGAAAAGCCTTGGAAATTTAAACCTTTTAACTATCAGTTAATGCACCACACCCAAGTGCTATGAGGTTGCAACAATCTTCTGTTTTGAAGTTGTCACTGAGGAAAAAGATTGACATTTTCTATGAAGGCAAGTCAACTGTTAATTCAGGCATTTCAGCAGATAGACTTTGCTAGATGCTGGTCGGTTTACTCCTTCAGCATTATATATATTTTTAAAATGGATCCATCTGCCATAGGAAGTCAATTCATACTCCTTATATCAAATTGGTGATGGGGTGAACTGACCCATAGCCAATTTCAACAGACAGCGCAAAGGCTGAACAGAGTCCAGTGAAGTTCAAAGGTTTGAATTTTTCATTAATCATCATGTTAAGGACTAAAAAAGTCCAAGCTATCATCATATTTTCCATACTTGGTCTTAAATGTTATTAAATAAGGTTTGAAATATGAACAGCTGCTCGTTAACGCCTTCTTGCACTGACCTTTTTAAATGTGCTGGTGAGATTCATTTCTTCCATGTGCTGTTCTGGCTGAGGGACTCTGTTGTTGTTATGCTGCAACAAAACTACAAGCCTGTCAGAGGGGAGTTTTCCCCAAACATTCAGTTCCTCCCATAAACCTGCGAAAGAACGCTGCTCCTGAAATAGGCTTACTTTAGTTTAAGGAATTAAAATCTGACAAATCTTGTTGCCTTATCCCACTAACAACTGCTTTGTCATAAGAGCATTTATATTTAGCAAAGTTTGATTTGAGCACAGGGATTTCAATTGATGGCTAAAACCTTTCAGTTATTCTCAAGATTAGTGTTCAGATAACCTGGGTGTAAAAACAATGGACTCATATGCATATTTTATATACTTTAGTTCATAAAATAAGCAAAAAGATAAGTTTTAGGAAAGTTACTTAAGTTTTAGAATGAAAAGACATTATATAATTTAAATCATGGTTTAAAAAGCCCTCTTAAAAATCGTAAATTTACCTTGCTCCAGCTCCTTAGTTTTAGCCATCTGAGCTGTCGTCCTCTGTTTTAGAAAATGGTACGTTTGGAAATGTTGCCAGCCATTTGGATGACTAAATAAAACTAGGGGTCTTCTTGCTCTGGGGTAGATGCAAACATTTCTGTTTACAGTTAGTATCACTAACTGTGCCAATCATGCTAAACGCTAACATAGGATGCTGAAGGCAGTTTAAAATGTCAACTCATTTATCATTTGGTCTTTGTTTTAAAAAAATTCAATCCAGTTTGACAGTGACTGCTCTCTCTCACACACACTGTGTGATGTCACCTCTCCTTCTATTATAAATATTTAATGACAGCAGGAGGGCCAGGAAAAAAACATGCTGAATCCTGTTAATTATAGTTATTAATTAAAAGGGATTAAAATCGGTAGCAGTAAGTCAAAGTTTTACAAAGATCTGAGATTGGAGATCGATCACAAATCTCTGATTGGAGCACGTCTAGTTCAGAATAAAAGTAATCACTATTCAAACTGCAGAATAACTAGACTTTTCAGTTTACATTATGACGGATATGAGTGCAAGGAAGATTTAAACAAACAGCCATGACAAGCAGACAGTGATCTTCAGGGACATAAGAGATGCCCAACAGGATGACTTTCCATATTGCTAGAGGGATATTTTACTATCCATCCACTTATAGTTGCTGCAGTAAACAAATTTAGCCCAAATATGCTTCATTATTGTTTTACTGGGCATATTAGTATGTTTGTGCTTCTTTTTGTTGTTTTAAGATAAATATATTTAAATGGTCTATATTTAAAAATCCTAGGAATAAAGGAGATGTATTCAATCCAAAGTAAAAAGGTGCAACTTTTTCACAACTGTAAGAAGCACTGTCCCACACTGACCCAAGTGATTAATCTTCCTGTTTCAAATCAACATGCTCAGAAGAGGCTTTTGTTGTGCCGCTTGTAATGTTTGGCAAAAATAAACATTCCAATCTAATGAAAAGGAGAGAGACACGGGAACCAATCTCACACCCAGCCACACCTAACCCTCCCACATCCTCAGGTATTTCACCTTCATCATGACAACAAACCTGTTCTCCAAATCAGGCATAGTGAGGTTCCTGCTGATGAAGCACATCTTCAGGCTGATGACCTTCCTGTCTTTGGATGAGGACGAGGAGCTGCTGTGCTT
This sequence comes from Anableps anableps, assembly GCA_014839685.1. Lineage (NCBI taxonomy): Eukaryota > Metazoa > Chordata > Actinopteri > Cyprinodontiformes > Anablepidae > Anableps > Anableps anableps. The sequence goes on from CM026073.1 coordinate 14,580,134, forward strand.
GGGCGACCCAGAGTCGTCGCTGCCGCTGTAGCTGGGAGACTGTGGGCGGATGCCATCCCACTGCAGGTCGGCAACCAAGGATGGCTTCTTGAAGAGCGGAGACACCTCGCGGATGTATTTCACTAAGGATGGGTGAAAGAAAATACAGTTCAGTAAACGTACAGAATGTCTCAGTTGCATGGGTTCCCATTCCACAAGTAAATATATAAATGGAGGGGAACAAAAGAGCCCTAAATAATATATCCTGGATATTTTTAATTGGATATTTATTCCCAATTTCTGGAAAAATAAATTTATTCACACAGTTTCTGAAATTACACTTCAATAAGACTTTTCTAACAGTGCTGCACTAGTAGGCGGTAAAGACAACGACATTAACAGCATCAGAATTAAATGGAAGACCCTGAGCATGGCTAAAGCAGTGCTTGTCTAAAAATTCTGCCATGACAAACTAAAAAGTAACATATAAATTGCTCTACAACCTTTTTGGTTTTGACTCAATGTAAAGATTTCTGTTAGAGTGGGCAAGTAACCTTTTGATGTAATTAATATTAATGTCATCACTACCGACTAGTCGAGCTGTCTTTACAGTGACTCTGATGTTAATTACCCCCCCTTACTGGTAGAGCACGAGTTCTATAGAGATTCTGACATCATTACAGATATCATCACCCCCCCGGCAGAGCAAAGGTATTATAGCAATTTTGATTTGAATCCCAAGCAGACCAGTAGTGGGTGATAGAGTGCATGTTTGAGGTGTTCCCCTGCTTGAAAACACCTGAGGTCAATGAATGAGTCATAGGCAGGCCCCTGCAAAACTTTATGACAGGCTAAGGAGTAAACTGAACAATAGAGTCAGCAGCGCAGGAACAGATACGCATTAAAAACATGCAAAGCCTTAAGGACAGGAATTACCCATCTCTGGTGCAGATGCAGATTTTTCATAGTTGTTTAACCATTTTTTTTCTTAATCAACATAATGTAAAGAAAGGCATCTGATGAATGCCCACAGACAACCAAAGATACATTTATGGTTTGATTAGATGTGGGCATCCACCCAATAACAGCTGGTTACAATAGAGGTAGGTTTCTATAGACTAAATCCCAGCCTTGAAGCCTTTCAAATCCACATCCAGTTCACAAATTAACAATGAAATAGCTGCAATTGCATTTTCCTAAAATTATATCTAGAGCTGAGTGTGTACGAGAAACAAGTTCAGAAGAAAACCAAGCACAGATGTGAGTTTGGCCAGCTGCTTGTTTGTACAATAAAAGGGGGGCTTTTGTTCTGATGTGATAGATTCACTTCCCAAATTTGGTCCTGTGGCCTCCCGTCCCCACAGCGGCCTCACTGTTATTCCCCCTCTTTCCCTTCCATGCATGAAGGTTTTATCTCCTCATTGTTTCCTCCTGCGTCTGGTCTCATACTCTTCTTATGATGATGGTGAAAACAGGGCAGAAACATTTCTGAGAGTGTGTTTGAGTTGGACAATGAGTCTGTCTGCTCCATATGAAACCTGAGACGACCCTCTGAGGAGATGAGGTCATTTTTGAACGTAGATATTCCTTTTAAGAGTCTATGCTTCCTGAAGAGCGAGGTAAGTTTTAACCAGAAGGAAATTTAGGATGAGATGTAAAGAGTTAAAACAAAAAGCAGTTAAAGATTTCCTTTTTTAGGGGAAGACAGCTATCCTAACTAACCTGGCTCTGTATGAGGATATAAATACCCCAACTTGTTATATTCTGAATTAGCAATGATTTTTTTTTTTAAACTAAATTTGACGATTGTCCCTGCCAGATCTATACAACCAAGATATCAATAAATAGAACCTGTGTGACAACACGAAGTAGGCCAAAAGATCCCCCAAAACAACATATTATGCTCCTGATCTAAACAATTCAACAAACAGATGAGAAACAACAGTCTGGTTGTTAAAAACCTGGTAACATAACAATGTCTTTGACTCTACAAGAATCAGAAAAGCAAAGATAAATCATTGATCTGCAAAAGCAGAGGAGGCAGCAGCAGTGTGCATAAGCCTCTGCATGCTCCTGTGTACATTACTCTATGCATGAGTCAGAAGACAAGACTGGGTGGGGAACTATGCTGAGAAACGGGCCAAGGCCGACCATCCTAACCACATCTCCCACACCAACAAGAAACAGGAGCGTTTCTGCAGACGTAAGTGGTTTGGAGTACGGCAATGAGTGTGAAAGCATTCCTGAATGCCTGTGTTTATGTGTGAGGGCCACAGGAAAGAGGATGTCTGTTCTATAAAGTCAAGTTGTCACTAACCAACAGATCTGATGCAGGCAGACCTTGGCCCATCTGTGGTTCTATATGTTTAAAAGGTTTGAATGTTGTTAACATTTACCGAAGGCTGGCACACAATGCAGTGTAAACAAATACAGACACAAAATTAAATATGAACTAAGTAATCAGTCAGAATCCAGTTAGAGTTATTGTATTTGTTATTTTATTTAATTTTAGGTATTGCGTATTTTCCCAAAGGAATAAATTTGCTAAGATTGTAATCCTATATCTTGTTTCTGTGTATAGATGCCAAAACCCTTTTGAATCTTTTTTAGGTGTTAAAGTCCATCATCTTTCACAGTTCTTTCTTCATTGACTAAACCAGTTTCACAATGAATCATGTCTATAAAGAGAAAATGAAAGCTTCGGTTTATCCACCCACTACTCTCATTGTAAGTTTATCCATCCTCTTTCTTAAGTTGTTTGATTTCCATACATTCAATTTCTTAGTCTCTTCACTAGCTTAGTTTTTTCCTAAATAAGCAGTTGATTTGTTGTTTTATATATATTAAATTTACTAAATTAAATTGAAAGTAAAATAGTTTCTTTGATGTCTGAAGGACTTCACTGAAGTCATATCTTCGATGTTAGCGGGTAGCACTGCTTGAACTTCAAGCTGGATTCAGGGTTGGCTGCTATGGAGCCAGTAAAAAAACAAAACACAGTAGTCTCTGACTTGCAGGGTCAAATATTCCATCATGTTATCCAAATGATGAACAGTAGCAGGAAAACCCGGCGGTTGTAGTCAATTCCAAGCCATGCTCAGCTAACAGCTATGCTGCTCAGTCTCCATTTCCAAGCACACTGGATTCTGTGCGCCCCACTCAGTCAGCTTGTTATGATGGCTGCCTCTCAGGTGTTGGCTGAGCAGTTCTTCCTCATTAACAAGTCACTTTTATCATCTCGACATAACTGTTTATCCTTATATTGATCAAAAACAACAGAAAATAAGAAACGGCCACCACAATGCATGGATCCAAAAATTAAATTACATGTTTTATCATGCAAGCATATTATTAATTTTTACTTTTTTATAAAATGCTAATCAAATTGCATTTAGCTTTTATATGTTTTCAAACAGACTCTCTAAAAGACATAATTTGGTAACAGCTTAGTTTCTTATGCATCTAGTCATGTGAAGTTTGAGGAAAAAAAAAAAAAAAAAAAAAAAAGCCTGGAAACAACATGTAGTAAGGAAGTTTGCATGATGCAAGAAAAACAATGATTTCATAAACAAGAACCAGGTTAAAAAGGTAAACTTTCTATCAAATCTTTTAGGTGTAATCTTCATGCACCATTTGTTGTTAAAAGACAAAAACAGATTCTGGGAAAATGGATAACAGAAGAGTGGACTTGGAATATACTTCTGCATGCCCCTTGTGTAAACTGTAATTATGGTCTTGCTTTGCAGAAGTGGAGTTTGTAAAAGCTCTGCTGTGTGACTTTTTGGCAGTGCGTGGACTATTCTACATCTGCTTTTATTCAGTCTCCTTTCGTCTAAACAACAAGGCCTCTAAGCATCTTTAATCTCTTATGTAGTCAGATAAGTCAAATCTATCAGTGTTGCCTCATTGAAAAAGCTGAGATGCAACAGATCCTGCAGGAAGCTGCTAACATTTTTGCTACTTCTACCTGTTACATCACAAAAGGCCAGACCAACAACTCCAGGGACTTGAGTCAAGATCAACTGGTTTCAGTCCAGGTATAACTCAAAACCAGCAAGTAAGTAATAATACTGCCTGTGTCTACCTCTGACTAGGTACCTGACAGACTGAGCCTCTCTTTTCAAAGATGAATGCATCTTCGGTTTGGTCTGGATTCTTTTCCACTGTTCCTAGCTTTCCAAGTTCTTGCAGCCAGAAGTAATAGCTCTTTAGTCTCTAAATAGTAGAAGGACTGCTTCATTCCTTCCCAAGCATTACAAAGAGGTTCAGTGCTTTTGGATGGAACTGCTCGTCTTTCTGGCTTTGTTGCAGTCTGATGAACTCATTAGTTCTTTCAGGCTGATTGCTCAGCTCCAGTTTCTGCTTCTAATTAGGCACGTCCACAGAGAGCTAGCCGACCTGTGCATGCATTCGTGCCTGTAAGCTTCTATATAAATGCGCACAGAGGGAGATTCCCCAGAGATGCCAACCAGTATCCCATAAGGCCATCTCATCTGCTTCCATTTATACCTTGCATACTGCCGAGCAGAGGATAGACAGAAGAACAGGAGGACAACGTTCAGAGGTAGAGGAGGACTGTCTGACTCTGCACATATTTGGTTGTGTGCTGTGGTTCGAAGCGACCCGTAAAACTGCTCTTCTTCACCACTTACCAAGAAGTAATCATCTTATGGTATGGGTGAAATAATAGCTTACAGAGCAGCGAGTCATTCAGTCAGACCCCAGTCTCTGTATTTTCCTCTCCAACTGCCCAAAAATTCTCTTGTGGTTTAGCCCAACACGCTTTCTCCGCTGGCTTTTTTTTTTAGTTTCTCTTTCCCTCTCCAAAGTATCTATCCATCTATCCACCAATAGTACAATCCCCTCCAAACAGTGCTGTGACTCAGCAATATTTGCTCACTCCAACATGTAAAATGTCTAAAATATATCAGATTCTAAAGACCATTTTGATTTTCTGTCAGATTAAAAAAAAAACCTTAATTCTACCCATACTGCTGACACTGCTTCCCTGCTTCAGTTAAATCTCCCACAATCCTATGCTGCATCACTATCACATGACCAAACCAATACCACATGGCCAATCCCTTCCCCTCCTCATCCAGGAAAACAAACAAACAAAAAACGACAACAAGATGGAAATAATAATAATAAACATTGGTTATTAACATTAGCCCAGTTTTATATATGGGACCAATACCAATACTGATATTAATGCCAATATATTGTGTATTCCTAATAAAATCTATCTATACCTCCAGCTCGATTATACACCTAAGGGTTTGGGGTTAAAACTGAACTGGAACCGTTTATAACTTCATTCACCTGAGCCCCTCCTGCACAGGCGTGGCTTTAGCTGGTTCTTCCACAGCTGGCCCTGGCCAGATTTGTCTCCGTTTGCAGATCCTGTGCGGTTCCTCCCTGTTTTTTGTAACTACCTCAGGGGTGGTACAAGCTGGGCCAAGTCGTGTATCAAGCGATTTAATTGACAGCAGACTGTTTTCTCAGAAGAACAGGCACAGAATGAAGAAGCGAGAAACAATGCAGCTCTCGACAGCTAGTTACAGTTTTGTGCCAGCCGGTGAAAAACTCTGGAACTACATAACGTTAGTTTGCCGACGTGCTTATTATGCTTCGTTTGGGTTTTTTGTTTTTCAATAAAGTTCAAGCGTGGATATTGGTGTACATCTTTTGACTACATTAACTAAATCCAAAAGGTTGCACGTTAAAAAAACAAACTCAAAGTGCCACAATATAGATAGATTTGTACATATAGCAAACTAATCAGCTAATCTGAATTATTTTCATTATGTTAGGGCCAGCAATAAATTTCTATAAGACAAAATGAAGGATTTATTTGAGTCAGCCATGTTAACACCCAAATGGAGGATGAGATGTAACATCAATTTACGCTTTAATCTTAACTAGTTGACAAGTAGGGCTGTCATGCACCGACGCCACAGGGCTCTCTGACCACCACCAGCAAGCAAGGCGGGTGAAAGACAGAGGCGGATGGAGCAGGGCTCGAACCGGCAACCCACCGGACAGGACAAATTCCTACCAGTCACCACCATCACCTAGATCAACTCTAGCGAAACTCAAAGCTCTACAAAAACTCATAAGTCCCTGGTTTATATTGAGCCAGGATTTCATGAACTGAATTTAACTTTAAGAAATTGAAATTTTGAGACAAGAACTTTAAAGAAGTAAACAAAAATCCTTAATAACCTGATATGCATCAAATTTGAGCACCAACCAATCAGACCTCAACTAACCGAACCAAAATGGAAACTAAAATCTTCAACTGTTAGATGACTCTCTGGCATCTGGGATGCCAGAAGAATAGTGGACATCTTGCTCTGTTGGGGTTTTTTTTTCAGATAATGCAACATGTTTTATATTTGTTAGCGTTGCCAACTATCAACTAGTAAAGTAAAAAAAATAATCAGGTAAAAATAAAGCATTTCTTCATAAGAAAGGGATTTCAGTATATTTAAGTTGCTACCATTGTGTCAAAAGGCAGCAAATTAAGATTTGATTTACTGACAATTCAGAGTAAAAAAAACTACAGCCATTAGTAGATTAATTGGTCAATCTGGATACAAAAGGATTGCAGTTTGTAGACCTGTTGCCTTGCAGGAAGAAGGTCCTGGGTTCGAAACCCAGCCTGTACTCTTTCTACATGTGCATGCACCATGCATCGCTTCTCTCCAGGTATTTCAGCACAGTCCAAAAACGTGACTGTTAGATTAATGGGTCTCTAAATACACCTTAGGTGTATGTGTGTGTGTGCACGTGCTTGTTTGTCTCTGTGTTGTCCTGTGATGGACTGATGACCTGTCCAGGGTGTATAGACAACAGATGAATGTATAACACAATCATTGTCAGCTGGAGCTAAAACCAGATAAAACCTGGGGTCTGAGATCTCAGATAAATTCATACTGGCCCCTCCTCTACATTGTGCCATAACCTCAGTAAGACTATTTGGGAGTGGGAAAAAAAAAAAAAGGCAATGCTTTATGCTAAAGCATAAACAATTTTTTTTTCTCCAACACTACCCTGCCACATTTATTTAATTGCATGACTCCGTTTCCTAAAAGATCAGCGTATTCAGTGGACTAAAAGTGGACTTCAGTGTGGGTGTGTCAACTTTCTGCACACTACAAAGCAGATTATGGACTAAAATAATCACATTTATCATTGTCTGCAGCACCGACAGTTGAAGATTACTGCCGTCTGTACTGAGAGCACAGATTGATGGTATTTTAGCTGCAGCAGGTTCCCGGCAACATGGACAAGGTAGATTACCTTGTGGATCAACGGGATCCTGCTGAGATTTCTAATAACAAAAATACATCCATTTCTAGTTGAGGCACAAAGATCTGGACCAATCAGAGATATACCAGATAAATCTATGGGTACAGGTGTGTTTCAGGGTTAAAGTTGCAATGGCAGCTTCTTTTCATGGACTAGTTCTGTACAGTTACCCTTCATTCAGCTGATTGGTGGGTTCAGACTTTCCCTTAAAAAAACTGTTTGTACCAACAAACCATCATATATCTTTTCTTTTACTTGTAACCAAATAGCCACCTCGACTTTTCTCACTGTCTGGGAAAACAAGTTATTTGATAAACTTTTTTTTTTTTTTTTTTTTTTTTTAAATCATCCCCTTAGATTTTGTTCTTACTGTAAGTCATCTTAAATATGCCAGCAAGATATCAGGAAAACATTTGTTACCGTGTTTAATGTGAATCATGGAGACGAGACAACTTGCTGTAGGACGGGTGAAGCAGAGACGCATCGGAAGGTTGCAGGACACCAAGGACTAGAGTTTTACACCTGTGGTGTATGATGTCGCTCTCTTCTGGGTTTACTATAAATATGGACCCCACATAAGGAGCAACCTAAGCTGTTTATTTTTAAAAAAATAAATTCTAAGAAGGAGGTTTTTTATTAAAAAAAGTTGTGCCGGACTACAGCTGCAATGAAACAAACTTGTTGCATGTTAGCACAGCTTCTTAGGGAGTTTAGAAAAGGTTTTAATGCTATTTTAAAATGGCAGCTTTAAAAGTAACTAAATAATAAAACTGGCACACATTAATAACAAAAGCTTAAAAAAAACAAACAAACATAAAAATATCTGAAACCAGCTGAATGACGGAAGTGTCTCAAAATTACCTTAGAATATGAGAAAAGAAGTAGTGGTTTTCTGTGGCCTGACAAAAGTGGAACAAAGTTGTTCATCTCATTACATCTGCTGTAAACTTCAGAAAAAGATCATCGTGCTGACAGTCAAAAATGGAGGTGGTGGCGTGACAATCTGGGGATGATTTACTGCTTCAGGACTTTGCTGTAATCGATGAAACCATGAATTCTGCTCTCTAAAAGAAAATCCTGAAGGAGACCGTCCAGCCATCAGTTTGTGGCCTTAAGATCAAACACACTTGGGTTAAAAAGCAGGACTAATCTGATCTGGAGCAGCCCAGTAAGTCTACCTCTCATGGGGGGGGGGAAGAAAAGCATGAAAGTTTTGGAGTGGCCTAGTCAAAGCCTTGACTTAAATCTGATTCAGATGCTGGAGAAAGACTTTAAGACATTCATCTTGGAAAGCCCTCCAATGTGGCTAGTTTAAAACAGTTCTGCAAAGAAGAGTGAGCCATAATTCCTCCACAGTGATTTAAAAGACGCCTTACCAGTAAGACAAACTCCTGATGGCAGCTGTTGCTTCCAAGGGTGGCACCACCACTTATTAGGTTTAGGGAGCAATTACTTTTTCACATCGGGTTGATTTAGATAACTTATCCCAATAAATATGGGAATAAATGATCATTTAAATATGGTTTTGGCACTTATTCAGGTTATATTTATCCAATGTTAAAATTGGTTTGATGATCAAAAACATGAGTTTGAATTTTATTTAATTCATTTCAAATACTCACGTAAACATGGAAGAGTGACAAAAAAAAAAAGCAAGAAAAAGAAATCAAGATATTTCTAAAGGGGCAAATACTGTTATAAACGCCATAAACACTGCAAAATGTCCAGACGTTTCTTTAAATAAGATTTGCAAGACAAACGTACATGTGCTAGCATTTTACCAGTTAATCGGTTTATGTAATTAAAATTTCCTGATAAAAATCAGACGTGCAGATGTTTGTGAAAGGAAGCAGTTGGGCTCTTTTTGAGGCTTTGCAGACAGTTTCAGCTCCCGTCACTGTGAGGATGCCAACAGACGGTGAACGGACAGTCGGCTCCAGAGAAAAGAGCCGTTCCTCACCAGGTCTGTCCCCATTTCATCAATGCCCTTTTTATTCCTCCAGCTGCTCAGACAAAAGCGTCCAACTGCCTTTTCCCCCCATCGAAGGGCAGCAAACCAAAACTGAGTTTAGAGTTTAATCATGCAGACATATGGGTTGCTGTATCTTTCAGTCAACTGAGAGGACAGGATTAACCAATATTTGTCATGACATATATTCAAGGATAAATATTTTTCTAAATGTGTCAGCCAGCATCAATTTAAACACAACCAGAAACTTGTGGCTTTAAGGCAGCATCACAACAACAGGCAGCATGCCAACAATGGGCTGAGAACAATGATCAAAACATCAAATCAAATTAAAACATTGAAGTTAATAAATGGAAATCAACTCCAACTCCTTTTTCAACAGCTTTTAATTCATCACCTGCTAAGGTTTCATATCTGCAAAGAAAGTTTAAGCCCCATACTGCACAGCTATGAATACCCCACCACCACCTTCTTCTGTAATTAATTGTTACCATATCATAAAGTTTGAAGAATGAAAGTAATGGATCTCTTGCCACAATCTACAGAGCTTCTCTGCTAAAATATGCAGCCCAGAGCAAGCTAACATCTAATAAAGATGAATTAATACACACAAAATTGTCCTATATATTATGGGGGGGGAAAGACTGTAAGAGGATATATTTTTTGTGTATTTACCTCTTGTTTTGAATTTATCATTTATTTTCGTGTACAGCACTTTGGTCCTGTGGGTGTTTAAAGTGAACTATAAATAAAGCTGGTATAGTATCATGAAAGTACATAAATACAACCTCCATAAAATAACAGTATACTTTTATTGAGTAAAAGCTAGGGAATAATTTAGTAGCTTTTAAAATCAGATATAGCACAATGACATGTTTCCTATATACACAGTTAAAGCCAGAACAAAACCAAAAGGTAAGAAAGTCACTTTTCACAGTAAAACAAGTTGTGTACCGACCTGAGCTGAAATGCCACTCAGAGAAGAGGAAGCCATTACTCCAAAAGCAAACCAAAAGACAATTTACTGTTTGGAAATGCACTCAAGTACAAATATCTTAACTTTTGAAAACCTACTCTTTGGTCTGATAATACTAAAATGGAAGCATTTGGCCATAATGAACATTGTTACATTTAATGGGGAACTGGTAAAGCTTGCAATCCTGATAACACCATCATCCGAATTGTTAAGTATGAGGTTAGCAGCTTCATGTTGAGGGAAGTGTTTTATTGCAGGAAAGACTGGTGCAATTCACAAAATAGATGGCATCATGAGGAAAACACCATTTGGAAATTTTGAAGCAACAACTCAAAGCATCAGCCAAGAAGTTGAAGCTTGGGCACAAATAGGTCTTCAAATGAACAATGACCCTGAGCATGCCATCACATTTGTTACAAAGTGGCTTAAGGACAATAAAGTCGATGTTTTGGTGTAGTCATCACAAATCACGGATCTCTGTCCAATAACAACATCTGAGAGCAGATCTGAGAGAGGTGGCCTACAAACTTGACTAAGGTTCACAGCAGGCAAATACGACCCAAATCTGATTTTTTTTTTTTTTTTTTTGCCCATATGGTTCAGCAAAAAAAAAAAAAAAAAAAAAAAAAAAAGTCGCAATTGAGCATTACAACTTGCTGTGTGAACGTAACCTAAATTACACTAGTTCTGTCAAAAGGAATGGGACAAAATTCCAGCAAACTATTGTGAGAAGCCTAAGGAAGGATGTCCAAAACATTTCACCAAAGGCAGTTCTACCAAACATATTATTATTATGGCATTTAGCAAATAAAAATAATGTTACTAACATCAACTTCTTCATACTCTTCATAACAGTCTTCCATTAGAGGCTACTGGTTTATGTAGAACCCATCCATCCCTACATTTTAATCACACTGAGGTTTGAACTTGGGTCATTATAACCCCTCATTTATTCTGTGGTAGAGTTGCTACTTGATCCTGTTGCGTAACAGTTTTAGCCAAGCTGCACTTGTTAGCTTACAACTGAAACTGCCTTGGTTCTGTGACTGGCAAACAAGCCTAAATCATCAGCCCACCACTACCGTACTAGAGAGTTGGTACAAGGCGTTTGTGCTTATATGCTGGGTTTGTTTTTAACAAATGTGTCGTATTGCATCATGATTAAACATCTCTACGTTGGTCTTGCTTTTCCAAAGGATAGGTTTTCTAGTTAGTTTCTGATGCGCAGTACAGATGGCATTGTGTTAACTAAACCAAGCAACACCTTATCTAGTTCATTTTAAGAGCTGGTAACACACAGGTTATTATTAATTCTTGAAAGAGGATGTACTATTTTAGAGAGTGCAAATCACATCATACAGGTGCACACTGCACTTAGTTCAAACATGTGGGAGAGGAACAACATCCAAGCTTCAGGACAGTAACAAACGCTAGCATAAGAATTAAGTGCTTCATCTACTTAAAGAAGTGTAAAGTAAGTGTGAGGCAGGCGTGATAAATGTGTTAGAAGAAGAACAGCCTAAACTGAGCAGCAGTGAAGACAGCGTGAGCGTCACTCCTAGAAGAAGAGCTCAGGAAGGAACAAGAGTTTTTGTGACTGAGCTTAAATAGAAAGATACAGGCCATAAACGTCCGTCTGCAGGCAGTGATAGTGATCACTGACGTAACGGCTGGTTATTTTCTGATGAGTGTTTATAAAGTAGCTTCGCATCAATCTCTGCAACATGAATAATTAAAAAAAATCTAAAAGCTGCAGAGGAGCACGAACCATCCAAGTCAGATGATTGACCCCTGCCCTGAATAAGCACATGTGAGCCGAGGTCAGGAATGTGGGGCTTCGGAGCTAATTGAAGGAATATCTGGGAGTTTATGTATTGTGTACTCCCACTGTGTTCTGGAAGGTCAGGCTTCATTCTGGCTGACCGCCGCTCCTTTCACAAAGCAGTGGTAGATCCACAAACGCTCTGATGACAAGCAGTTGACAGATTCCTGCAGCAGCAGACAAAACGCTCCTCCTCACTGAGCCCGAGGAGGGTCGCTGCTTTTCAAACAGACACCAGCAGGCAAAGTTCAATCTGTGGTTTCAAACCGGCATGCTTCATCCCTGGGAAGCATAAAGGGTCTGCTGTTTCTCTGATTATAAAAGATAAATACCTTGAATAATCTGATTCTGGGGAAAGAAAAAAAAAATCACATTTCCACAGAGCGGATTGTTCAAAACGTCTGTTGCATTCACTTTGGTTTATGTTGGGAGGCACACAACAGGCCTGGTTTTCACTTCAGCGGTAATGTGTCCCACATTGATTAGTTCCTACAATTTGCGCTTGTCAGTATTCACACCACGTTTATTCCAAGCCATTAAACACAGCTTTTAGCTGTTCCCGATGTTAAGTTTCCAAACCCTCAGGGTTCTGCAGTCCGCCTGTCTACAACTCTTTCCAACTGAGATTCAACAGTTTGGGACCCTAATGTTAGTTTATGTAGCCTTGTGTAGCAGATCAAAAGATAAACATGTCACCTCTGGCTTTGCAATTTCATACAGTCAGACTACATGAAATATTGTCTCTCAGACTTATTACAAACAACACCACCAGTTCCTTCTGATTCCAATCATAAATTTAGAAAACTTCTCCTCCAAGAAAGTCACAAGCAGAAAGAAAAAAACCTCAAGAGCAGTGGCTATACAAATCAATATTAAAAATACTGAGAATTTCAAGTAATACATGAAAACAATAATTCAAAATGTAAGGGGAAAAAAAAGATATTTCTGATAAGGAATAAATTAGGACACCCTCACATTTAATCCCACTTTAAAATGGCTAAAAAGTAAACACACAGGTGTATCACATCAGGAGCACATGATTAGAACATTGTAGCATTTTGAAGGTTCACTTTGTCAAAACCTTAAACATTTAGGTTGGTGCTCCAAAGTGTTAAAGTGAGAGTGAACACCATAGTGAGTTCCAGAGGGCTGTCTGAGACCTTCAGAAAGACGACTGTAGCTGTGAGTCTAGTAAGGGATTTAAAGAGGCCTCAAAAGATATGAAATCAACAATTCCACTGTATGTGAAACAGTCTACTCGTGGAGGACATTCAGAACAACTGCTAACATGCCCAAGTCTGGTTGTCCAAGCAAGTTCATCCTGAAAGCAGACAGTAAGATGCTAAAAAGAGCATCCAAAAAAACCTGAAATAACATCACAGGACCTCCAGCAGGCTCTTACTACTGTTGATATGAGAGTGTATGTCAGTAGAATTAGAAAGAAACTGGACAAGTTTAACTTTAAAGGGAAGTGTGCAAAGGAAGCAAACTTTGTTCTCTAAGGAAAACATGAAGGTTTTCAGTTTGTCAGAAATCACACCAACAAACAGCAGGACTTCTAGTCATGTTCTTTGAAGAGAGGAGTCTAAAACTGAATTATTTGAACACCAGAACAGAGAACATGTTTGGGATAAACCAAATGCAGCAACCTCGGAAAAGAACCTCATACCAACTACAAAGCGTGGAGGTGGGAGTGTCATGGTTTGGGGCTGGTTTGCTGCAGCAGGACCTGTCTAGTTGACCACCACTGCATTCACTTTGAATTCTACCATGTATCTTAGGAAGCTTGAAAAAAAATTATGAGACCATCTGTAAACAAATAAACCTGAGGCAGAACTGGACGCCGCAACATGACAATGTTGCAGTGTCCAAAACATACCAATGAAACCACCATGGTCTGGCTGAGAGTTAAAAAAAAGTCCTGGGTCGAGTCAAAGTCCAGGTCTTGATCTCCCTCAAACATCTCACAGCTGAAAGTATGGAGTGCAGCAAACTTTCCTCAGACTGATGTCAGGGACTGGTAGATGCCTACAAGAAGCATCTCATTGAAGTTATTTCAGCTACACGGGCTAAGACTAGCATTAGGAGGTAGGGTGTTCTAACTTTTTCCTCAGATGTTTGTTTAAATCTTTTGTATAATGACTAAAACGCTGTTTTTTTTTTTTCCTTTGTTTGCTTTTAGTGTTTACCTGAAACTAAATCAGTTTCTTTTCCAGTTATAATAAAACAAGACAGACATATCATCAATGACATAATCAGATAATATTTATTGGGATGTTCTTGTTTTTTTCACTTGACTGTAGCTTATTCATGTTTTACTTCTCATTTTTAAAAGGTGACTAATTGCTGGCTAACTTTAGGACAACATGTCTTCACACCTTCAGCAAACTTCATGATGCCTCTTGTTGAGCTTGCATGGAGGCAACACTTTATCAGCAATCTCCTCAGATGACAACAATTAGTTGCCATGGCAACTAATTGTTGTCATGGCAGAGCATTTGCAGCAAACGTTTGACCCGCTGTTAAAAATAAAACACGGGTTTAGCTTTGCCATTCAGAGGAAACAAAACAGGGCCACAATCTGAATGTTCTATTGGATGCATGACCTCATTTAATAGAATTGAAAATGTGGTACTCGCCAACTGGAAACTAAGATTAAAAATAAATAAGATTTTTAAGGTTTTAGTAACCATGCAACTTTAAAATATGTATCAATGGTGCAATAAAAACAAAGCAAATGCATATCCTATATTTACTTTTTTTTAACTGTTGTAGCGAGGTAGATTAGGGCTGCTACTAATGATTATTTTAGTCACTGATTATTTTCGATTAATCGGATATAAAAAAAAAATTGGAACATTCTGCAGATTTTTTAACTTAACCTCTCAGGCTTTTTATACAATATCAGAAATACATTAAAAGAGGCAAATAAACAAATAATTAAATCACCTTTTTAAATAGGAAAATAAACATTTCATTGCCTAAAATGCAATAATATAGCTTTCCTTCAGTGAATTTGAACCAGGTGAAGCTAAAACTGCCACTGAGGAGGTTGGGGGTAGAACAGAGTGACAGACAAAGGGGGGGTGGGTATGAAAGGAAAAAGGGGGGGGGGGGGGGGTGGGGGGGGGGGAGAGAGAGAGAGTAGAGAGAGAGAGAGAGAGAGAGAGAGAGAGAGAGAGAGAGAGAGAGAGAGGGAGGGGGGGGGAGACATGAGAGAGAGAGAGAGAGAGAGAGAGAGAGAGAGGGAGAGAGAGGGGGGGGGGGTGGGTGGGAGAGAGAGAGAGAGAGAGAAGAGAGAGAGAGAGAGAGAGAGAGAGAGAGAGAGAGAGAGAGAGAGACACACACAAAGAGAGAGAGAGAGAGAGAGAGAGACACAGAGAGAGAGAGAGATAAGAGAGAGAGAGATAGAGAGAGAGAGATAGACACACACACACACACACAGAGAGATAGAGAGAGAGATATATATACATACACACACACACATAGAAGATATATATATATATATATAGATATATATATATATATATATATATATATATATATATATATATATATATATATATATAAAATGGCCATTTTATTTATGGAGTCTGTATTATGCAGTTAATTAATCAATTACTAAATTAGTTGACGATTATTTCAATAATCAATTAATGACGATTAATTCGATTAATCGGTGCAGTCCTAAGGTAGATTAAGGAGGAGTTTGTTTTTGGGAAGCGCTGGCTGTATGCAGTGATATATTTGTATTACAGCTCCACAACATGTTGAATTGCAGTCGATACATGTGTAATAATGAAACTGCAAGAAAAGGTTCATCATAATTAAAATCATTATCACTTTCAGCAATAGGATGACAATTAAACATTTTTCCTGTAGCCCTAATTTAGAGTCAGTAGATTTTTATCATTATTTTGTGTATGCCACAGAATATTGTGATAAACTATTAAGTGTGTATCGCACATGGTGAGAGCTCTGAAGCATTCACACAAATAAATCTCATCATTTCAAGCCTATATTGACTTCAGATCTATTAACATGCAAACCTGACCACAGTTGTACTTAAATTCCTTTTTACACTAATCAAAGGCTTTGTGCTCAATTGATTTGAATCAATGCAGCTTGAACTTCTCTGTTTCCTCAGAGATCAACACAGGACTGTGTTTCTTTAGGATGGCATACAGTGATTGTTAATTGGTTCTGATTGGTTCAAATAATGAAAAAAAAAAAAAATAAAAAAAAATCAGATTTTCTTCCCACCATTTTCAGACTATACAAGTATCAACAAACAGCATGTACTTCAATGCATTTTTTTTTTAGTTTGAGTCAAGTAACTCTTTCATATTTCCTGGATTTAAAACTACGACATCTAAGCATCTCTACAGTTTTTTATGTCAACAAGTAATTTTTGTCAGCTCTAAAAGATATGCTAAATAATATTCACTTTGCACTTCAAGGACACCACTGCTGCATTCACAAACAACTCTCACCTGCTGAACGTTACAATGGCTTCTAAACTTCAACATGCGAAACACTTGACTTACATAATACAAAGTGCAATGTATCTAAGCTTGAGCAGGACTGTGGTTAAACTCCTGTTTACACTAATCAAAAGCTTTATGTTAATTTGAGTTGATTTAATGCTGCTATTATTTCTCCCTTCAGTTATATATATATATATATATATATATATATATATATATATATATATATATATATATATATATATATATATATATATATATATTCAATACTTGGTTGGGGCCCCTTTTGCATGAATTACTGGATCAGTGTGGCGCAGCATGGAGGCACTCAGCCTGTGGTTCTGCTGAGGTGTAATGAAAGCCCAGATTGCTTTGACAGCTGCCGTTAAGTCATCTGTATTGCTGGTTCTGGTGTCTCTCATCTTCCTCTTGACAGAACTCCATAGATACTCTATGGGGTTCAGGTCAGGGGAGTTTGCTGACCAATCAAGCACAGCAACACCGAGGTCACTGAACCAGCTTTTGGTATCTTTGGCAGTGTGGCCAGGTGCCAAGTCCTGCTGGAAAATAAAATCAGCATCTCCATACAACTTGTGAGCAGGAGAAA
Source organism: Anableps anableps (assembly GCA_014839685.1). Taxonomy (NCBI): domain Eukaryota; kingdom Metazoa; phylum Chordata; class Actinopteri; order Cyprinodontiformes; family Anablepidae; genus Anableps; species Anableps anableps. The sequence continues at coordinate 14,597,288 of CM026073.1, forward strand.
GCACGAAAGGGTCTAAAAGACGGCTGCCTTTAGACTGAGACTGCTGACCGCCTGAGATGACATGGCTCGCCTGATCATCATTATCACTGACTGTGGTAACACTGGATCCCAAGCAGCTTGCATCTTCATTTCCTCATAAAATGAAAAATCTACACTCATCTGAAAAAGAGCAATTTGGACCACTGAGCAACAGTCCAGTCTGCTATTTCCTCAGTCCAGATAAAATTTTTGACATCTCTAGTTCAAAACTATCTTAACACAAGGTCTACGAGGCTGCGGTTAACCCTGTTGACTGCATCTTTTTCTGCCAAACGTTTTCCTTCTGCTCAACTTTCCGGTAAAATACTTGGATACAGCAGTCTGAACAGCCATCTTCTTTTGAAATGAACTTTTGTGGCTAACCCACAGTGACGGTTTGCTCAGGTCAGCAGTCCTCACCATTATTATGAGGAAGTTTCTGTATTGAAGATCGTAATATTCTAATTTTCTGAGAAACTGAATTTGGGTTTACCATTAGTTATAAACCACAATCCTAAAAATTGGCAGACTTAAAAATTTGAAATATATCACTGCCTGTAAACAATCTATATAGTGTATCCTTTTACTGTTTCAAAAGAATCTCTAAAATTAACCCTTACCGTTCATGAGGACAGTGGTGTCCTCATAGGTCCATTGGATAACATAAGTGTTTTCAGGGTAACAGTTAAGGGGTTATTAATATAACTTCTCAATGATATTGTGATTTATCGATGCACCTATAGAAAAGGGCAATATGATCTAACCCTGACCAGAACTGTAAATAAATTTCCGTTAACACAGATGTAAGGCAGTGGGTTCAGTTGAATTGATTCAGAGCTGCTACTACATCTGGTTTTAGTCATTGATTGAGTTAAACAAGTTTTTATTTAGGTTTTCTATCATTTCATTTTAAAACACAACAACAAGGAGTTATTAAATTTAAAAAAAAAACAAACAAACAAAAAAAAAAAACAATGAACATTAATGCTAAGAAGAATCTGAAACCATGTTGAGATGAAGGCACAATTTGCTCTAAACTGGTGACCTGTTGAGTTTGGTTCTGGATTGAAAGGCTCTTTAGTCTATAGTTATTATTTTACAAGTGTGCAATAAAATGGTAAGTAATACGCTTACATACCGACTGCTACTTGTTCAAGTGTCTAAAAGTTTGGTAGGTGTGTGTTCAGACCCTGGAGTCTAATCTCGGCCTTTTCAAATCCCCGCTCTGGCGTTGGCCCACTTACCCTCCAGCGTGACTTCTTTCCCGGCCTTCTTCAGCGCCTGGACCGCCAAGTCGTGGGTCGCTTCCCGGAGGTCGTTCCCGTTCACTGACAAGATCGCGTCGCCCACCCGGAGAGCCCGGCTCTGGTCAGCGGCGAGCCCCGGGAAGATCTTGGAGATGAGGATGGGCATCCGGTTCTCCCGCCCTCCTTTGATGCTGATCCCCAGCCCGCCGGACTCTTGTTTGACAACTCGGACTTTCCGCACCGCTTCGGAGGAGCCGTCTAAGTTGACCGGGGGGTCGCCTTGCCTTGACCCGAAGCTAGACCCGGGACTCCCGTAGCCGGAGCCGGGGCTTCCGAAGTCAGAGTTTGCGCCGTTTACCGGGTACTTTCCAGAACTGTTAACACCGTAGTTTCCATCGTACTGACCCCGGCTGACGCTCCCTCGACCCGGGCTGCTACTGCGTCCCCGAACTCCGTGATTCTGGTTCTGAAGTTGGTCTTGACCAGAGGAGGAACCGCGACCAGGGTTCCCCGGGCTCGATCCAGGGTCGTTTCCGTTCGACATGCCATTTCGGAGGCCAGCCGACGAGTAGTCCCAGTGATTTCCCCCCCTGTCCGCTCACCTCCGCCTCCGCCGTTAAAGTCAGCGTCTCCCGCGTGAGTTCGGCCGCTACTCGGATCCAGCGGTCGCGGAGCAGTAGGTCCAGCTGGCCGTTTTTGTCCGCTCGGGTCCAGACTGCCATTCCCTAACGGTTAGCCTGCTCCGAGGCGGGCCGCTCTCACTCTGAACTCATCATCAACTTTTTCCTCTTTTTCAGAGTGCGCACAAGCAGCGGCGAAGCTACACTGGTTCGCATCGACACACCCACTCCCACTCCCACTATGGCAGCACACAGAGGTGGAGGGGGGAGAACACAGGGACTCCCAGAACACGGGCAGAGGAGGAGAACAAGCGAGCGGCAAGCCTCGGAAGGTTTGTTGATTAGTTCAAGCCCTAAAGCTGACCGACTTCCTCTGAAAAGTTAGCATGAACCCAACCCTAGCACATCCGTTGTAACCTTTCAAAATAAAATCTGTCAAAATCAAAATAAAATCATGTTTTTCATCGGTTTTGAGAATCAAGGTAACTGGGTAACACTTTAATTTCAAAAGATCGTAGAAAAAGACACGATTTTTATATTCTAAATATAATAATATAATACAAATTCCAATGCTCAGTAACTGGTGCGAAAACCTTATGTAAAAATACCATGGTTTTACAGTTTAACATGTAAGAATACACACATACACACACACTGGCCACTTTATTAGGCACACCAGGTAAATTCCTTGTTAGAAAATAAAAAATCAGCCAATCAATTCAGGCATATAGCTGAATGGTGGTTGGTGCCAGAAAGGCTGTTGTGAGTATATCAGAAACTGATGATCTGCTGAGATTTTCATGCTCAACCGTCTCTCAGCTTTAGCATCTCTCAGTCAGAACAAGAGAAAATATCCAGTGAGCAAAAACGCAACAGCTCAAATAATCCGTTATTGAATCCGATGTATGCAGTATACAGTCTGTGAATGCCGACGTCAAATCTTAAAGCAGATGTGCTACAGCAGCAGGGGACCACACCAGGTTTCCCTTCTGTTAGCTAATAACAAGCAACTGGGGCTACAATTCAATAGCTTATTGGAAAAACATCGGCTGGTCTAATGTGTTTAAATTTCAGCTAAATTTGGTCAGAATCTGATGTTTGTATCAACAGCTCAGTTTGGTGGTAGTGGTTTAATAGTGTGGGGGATATTTTATTGGCACTCTTTTGGCCTTTTAGTACCAGCTGGGCAACATTTAAAAACATAACATCCTGCCTCACTATTGTTGCTAACCATGTCCCTCCCCTAATGACCAAAATATATCCATCTTCTGAAGGCTATTTCTAGCAGGATAATGCATGCAATAACACACCTTAAATCACCTTAAACTTGTTCTTTTGACATAACAATGAGTTCATTGCACTCCAATGGCCTCCACAGTACCCAGATCTTAGTCCAATTGATAATTCTTCACTGATATTTGGCCGAGTTATCTGTGGCAACTGTGTGACGTTTTCATGTTGGGGTAGCAGCTTCAAAGGCAGGGACTAAAAGACTAAACAACCTGATGAAAAAAAGCTGGTTCTGTTCTGAGGACTACTATGGAACATTATTGGAGGTTATTGTGCAAAGAATGATTCTTCATAAAATCAAGAAAATTATGGACAACCCTGACCATTCAGTTCATAAGATTGTTATACAACCACAGTGTCAGAGGCTTCTTCAGATCTGCTATAATACAGACCATTACAGGAGATCCTCCTGCCCACAGCCATCAGCATCTGCAACAACTCTTTGAAGAAAAATATATGAGTTAGAACAAAATTTAATTTCCCTCTGGGATTAATAAACTATTTTTGAACTGAATCGAAGTTTGATCAGTTAATTTTAACAGAATTCTTTGCTGCCCAAGTTTGCTATTTTTGTGAATAATTTTAGATCAACAAGTATATTTTTTACCCCCTCAAAGAAAAAAGTTAACAAAAATGTAGGCAGAAAAAGCAGGGAGACTCAAACACAAAAACAGGAAAGAAATCACACAAAAATATTAATTTGCCAATAATACAGGTTATGTAGATAGGCTATCAGATATTTTATTTCTAATGTGGATCAATTTAAAGAGAATTTAGATTCTGTAATAATTAGATTTTTTTTTATGTTTGGTATATTTGGATTAAGGTGGAAATAAATTCACCCACATAAAAAATAAGAATAAACAAAGCATGGGTAAATAATCAGACTTAAGGAGCAGCATGAAAATTAAAAATTTTAAAACTAGGGCTAAAAATTTGAAGCAATAACAGCAATAAGTGACAGATTGACTGCATCTTGTTTATGCTTTTATTGTGAAAGTATAATCCGCTAATTTCCTGTTTGAGTCTAAGCGCTCGCTTGAGCGCAGCTGCTTGTGTGAGAGAGTAAAGTCAGAGCCGGATGACAGGAGGATGCAGCCAATAGGAGCGCAGACCTAATTATTTATTCATGATCAGGAGGCGGAGCTTCCGTACAGTCTGTATTGATCCCTGACGAAGAAAGCAAAGCCTCTGTTCAATTTAGTAATGGATTCTTCTACTGCTTACAGGACACTTTCATATTCCCATCAGTACTGCTTTTAGAAATCATGAAGCAAACACTCACTTCATTTACAAACTTTTCGAAGGATTTTTCTGATAATTCAACTTTTTTTAATACAAATTTTTTTTAAAAAGGTTAAAATTTCTGAATGAATGAAAATTTGTTTGAAGAGACAGGTGGAGCAATGTAGGGTATTCATGAATAACTTTGCACATAAAATTAAATTAATTAAAATCCATGTTGCTGTCAATTTCTGACCCAAGGAAAGCACCAAGATGAAGGGACCCCTGAAGGTAAAATACCTGCTTTTAGTTACCTAAACATCATTTCTAAGGGTACTGGAACACAGAAATAATTACCAAAAGCAGCAATGTGTGAATAGATATTGAAATACAGTTGAAACCAGAAGTTTACATACACCAAATAAAAAGACAGACATACACATTTTTTCTCACCGTCTGAAGTTAAATCAGACCAAACTTCATTTGTTAAGTGCCAGAAAACTTAGCAAGAACATGTTTTTGGGGGGGAGGGATTTTTTTTTGTAACGCTCTTCGAATTCAGAAGTTTACATACATCTATTTCTTTAAACAATGAAGGAAAGCCCAGTTGATGATGCCATGGTTTTGGAAACCTGTGATAGGTGAACTGACACATGTGAGTTAACTGGAGGCAAACCTGTGGATGTATTTTAAGGCCAGACCTGAAACACACTGCTTGTTTAACATGAAGGGAAAGACAAAGAAATCAGCCAAGATAAATGTGGTTCATCTTTGCGAACAATGTCCAGATGCTTGAAGGTGTCACATTCATCTGCTTTAACAATTATACTCATATATAGACATAATGGGAATGTCCAACCATCTAACCAGTCAGGAAGGAGACAGGTTCTGTGTCCCTGAAATGAATGTATTTGGGTCCAAAATCTGCAAATTGACCCCAGAACAAAAGCCTTGTGAAGATGCTGGTTAAAGCTGGTATGACAGTTTCATTATCCATAGTGAAACGTCCTGTAACCAACATGGGCTGAAAAGCCAATCAGCTAGGAAGAAGCCTTTACTTCCAAAGAAACATAAATAAACAGACTGCAGTTTGCGAATGCACACTTAGACAAAGACCTTCATTTTAGGAGACATGTCCTGTGTCCTGCGGTCTGATGAAACCGAAGTGGAACTGTTTGGCTATAATGACCATCGTTACATTTGGAGGAAAAACAGAGACATTTGTACCATCCAAACTGTGATGTATGGAAGTGGCAGCATCGTGTTGTGGGGCTGTTTTGCTGCAGGAGGAACTGGGACACTTAATAAAATAGATGGCATCCTGAGGAAAGAACACTATGTGGAAATATTGAAGGAACATCTAAAGACATCAGCCAGGAAGTTGAAGCTTGGGCACAGATTGGTCTTCCAGATGGACAATAATCCTAAGCATATAGCCAACGTTGTTATAAAGTGGCTTAAAGACAACAAAGTCAATGTTTTGGTGTGGCCATCATAAAGTCCTGATCTCAATCCTATGGCGAAGTTGTGGGTCGCGAGGCGGCCTACAAGCTTGACTGAGTTCCACCAGTTCTGTGAGGAGGAATGGGCCAGAACTCCAGAAAACTATTGTGAGAAACTTGTGGAAGGAAAACCAAAAGGTTTGACCCAAGTCATACAGTTTAAAAGACAATCATCCCTGATACTGACCAAACGTATGTAAACTTCTGAATTCGAAGAAGAGTAACAAAAAAAAAAAAAAAATCTCTAGAAAATCTTCTAAGTTTTCTGGCATTTAGCAAATAGAATTTTTTTTGTTAATTCTAATTAACCTAAAAAAAGAGAAGTTTGTTCTGGTTTATCTTCAGAAAGTGAGAAAAAAATTGAGTATGTGTCTTTTTAGTTGGTGTATGTAAATATCTGGTTTCAACTGATTATGTTAAATGTGGTGAAAAATCCTGCACATTCCTAAAGACTGGTGAAACTTTCCGGCTTCCAGCCCATAAAAAAATCAGCAGCATAGATTTCCACTTATATCCAGGGATAGCTGAACTATAAACATCTGCAGAGGAAGAATTAAACAAGGGGCAAAATGAAACATTTTATTAAAACAGTTATCTGGTACACTATTTTTTTTTTTTATCCATTTATGATTTGTGTTTATATTTTTATTCCACTGGCAAAGCATTTTTAACTAAAACTGATTACTGAAGATCATCAGTATGTTGTCCTCTTTGTGTTTTCATCCCATTTATTGTGCTGCTTGCTTAGAGTCTCCCCTGCTTAGCTGAGTTTCTCTCCCAGAAGAAGTTAATAAAGGCGCAACAAAAGTCATTAACAAAATGATGCAATGTCAGGAAAATCCCTCAAGGAGATGTGGACTTCATTTCAGACTCTTCAGATTCACTGTATTGCAGGTCTGCAGTCAATAAGACTGGAGGATGAACTAAAATCAAAAGGGATGCACACCAGGATATAGCAACGGGTTTTAGTTTTTGCATTTATTTTCCTGGTATATTTGCTTGTTTTTAAGTTGAACTGATCAGATTAAATGTCACATCAAAAAGTGGAAGATGTTTTGAAATTATTCATGTATCTAATGAATCTTTGAGTGTCACTTTTTGACATGAATTTCCATAATAAATTAACCCCGTGGACCAAAATTGTGAAGTTAAAAGTTCTCATGGGTCACAAAAAAATAGATTTTTAAATAAAAACTCTAAGAATAATTTCATCATTTTACTTTTACATGCTCAACAGATGAATTAACATGGAATATTCAAGTGAAAGAAACAAAGTGTGGTTTTTGACGAAAATGGATCTGTAATTTGTGTCAGATCAGAGACAAAAAAAGGGGGCTCAAATTTATACCTTATTAGAAAAAAGGCATCTTATTTTAGAAATTTTGTCATATAGTACTCTGGAAAACAAGAACAGGATATGGGGCACTCTTTCTTCAAAAATGCTCGCTGCAGCGTATCAACTGCCTTTTCTGCTCGCACAAATTTGTACCATTCTTGAATTGCAGTCAGGGGACCGTACAAAATCATTCAGAGGCCCACAAAATGGGTCCCGGACCACACATTAGTCACTCCTGCTTTAGATGACATTCTACTTATTGAGAGGCACCCACAGCTACCCTGAGTTTTAACTTAATGATTTCAATCTCATTGCAGGACAGTCTGCTGAGTGAGCCCACAGTAAAACTCGCAGATGCAGCTTTGATCGTGTTTGTCATTGAATTTTTATTGCAGCCAAGGTTCACTTTGTGTTTACAAAACCAGAGCAGATTGCAAAGCGTCCATGTGGGAGTGAGAGAGGCGGGAGATTCACCTGCTCGCCTCTCACCGCGGTCGTCATGCTACGTCTGCTAAAGGTGCGGCCCGCAGCTTCACCCTGTTACATTCAGTATCGCTGCTGTTTCATGTCCCCCTGCAGGTATTGGGTCTTTACAAGCATCGCCAGAGAGGCGCCTTGTTATGCAGCAGCAGATTGTTTTTAATTCCCCTTGTTAATGGTTAAAAATAAATATTTTATTGTTTACAAGCTATTAAGTTTACAATTTTGTTCTTGTAAGGTACATTCATGACAAACAAAACAAGGCAACCAATTAGAGCTATAATGCTAATGCAACATTGCACAGCTTTAACCTCATACCCCTGCCTCTTGACCTCCAGCGCTCCCCTCTGATTGAACCCCCCCACTCCCCTCCAAATGTGTGAGTGAAGTGTGAAGGTTTGGTGCAGCAGATAGGGCAGATGCACAAAGAGATTTAAGTGAACAAGTGTGAGTGAGATGGTGAGATAAGGAAGGTAAAGCAGTTGTGCAAAAAGCTGGCGTCTCTACATTTTTGCTAAAAAGAGTTCTTAACAGCTTCAGTGATTTTTCTTTTAGACCTAAACTTGACTATTAAATGATACATTTAATGCTCCAACCCAGCAAAATTAACTTTGAAGCACCTTTACTGGATTATATGATTATAAGACACACTGCAACCATCGGAGAACCCTCCGACTCTCCACCAGTGTGTGCACAGTGAGGTCAGAGTCTAAATCAGTCATTGCTTCGTGCTGTTGATCGTCTCGCTGCGGTGGAGCTGTGGTGAAGGTCATTGATGGTGATGGTTTGGTTGAGGCAAAGCCTCGAAGTTGGACTGTCGCTGCAGCTGTGGCCTCTGAGCAGCTGTGGCCTTGGCCTCTCTCTTTGGAGTGTTGTTGAGGATGTCCAGGCTCCGGCGGCTGGAGGAAATGACGTCAGCAACGAACTTTGTGCATTCAGCGCAGATGTCACGCAGCGTGCAGCCGTGAGCGTACAGGTGCGGGAACTCCTCCTCCACTGAGCGGCGGGACAGAGTCCGCAGGGATCTGCAAACAGAAGCAGCAGAAAGGAAATGTCTTCACATCTTTTATAAATTAGACCTGTAAAAGTTAAAATGATTAAAATAACAATAAATTATATATCTATAATTGGGATAATATACAGGTGTAGCTTATTAAATTCGAACATAATTGAAAAGTTTGTTTATTTCAGTAATTCCATTCAAAAAGTGAAACTCATATTGATTCATTTCACACAGAGGCATATATTAGCAACAATTATTTCTGGCAGTTTTGATGATTATGGCTAATGAAAACCCCAATATTAGTTTTTTAAATGAAAAAAAATATTTTTAATACAAAAATATGCTATGGCCTACACAATTGTGGAAAATCCGTTGATTTGACAGTGGTCCAGCAGACACTCATTTACCACGTATACAAGCATATTAATGGAAAGCTGAGTGGAAGGAAAAAATCTGGAAGAAAAAGATGCACAAGTGACAGCGATAACTGCAGCCTGGAGAGAATCAGGAGTTTGGGGCAGATTAACAAGGCTTAGACTGCAGTGGGTGTCTTTATATTCTTATGTTTTGATCTTGAGTAGCTGAAAGGATTTGATGCATTGAAAATGAAAATAAATATAAAAATTTTTCGTTTTTAACTAGACTTTTATGAGAGGGACATTTTTGCTCCGAAAACGGGTTTGTTTTTTGGTTTTTTTTGTCTGGTTTTCAAAAAATAACTAATTAGTCTAGTCAAGACAGCAATAACCTCATCCCACATAGTCCACTTTGCAGCTTTGGAAAATATTGTACATATTAATGAAATTCAAGGGTTATCATGACAAAAAGAGCATAAAAGCATAGAAATGTAAACACACACACACACACACACACACACACACACACACATACATACATACATATATATATATATATATATATATATATATATATATATATATATATATATATATATATATATATATATATATATATATATATATATATAAAGCTTATTGTTGAAAGATAATCCAGATTTGTTGTTTTTGTTTTTCCTATCAAAAAAGCTTAGTAAGAAAAAAGGGCATGAAAATAGAGTATAAGTCAATGATAACTTTACTTCTATGATCTCAAGTGGCTGAAATGCTTTGATACAAGGAAAGCAAAACAAATACTGAAGTGAACTAAAGCATAAAAACAATATGATGCTTCAGTGGTGAACCGTGCAAACCACAGTCACTACTGAGAATATGAAGATTTCTGATTAAAATAGCATTCTCAGTTGTAAAATGAACACCTCCTTGACAGCATTGTTGAGGTCTTCATGAGTCGTATTAGCAGAGAAACATGACACCACACCAGCTCTACTTCCCACCAACTTGCTGTCTTCAAAGAGGGAGGATCGTAATGACAGCTGGGTAATTATTACATAATGGATGCTTAGAGGGCGTGTAAGAGGTGCTGCACTGATTATACAACAAAGGAAGGAGGGAGTGGGTGAGGTGGAAGTGATTGGCTTGAGGAGGGCCATCTTCTATGGCCTGAACAGCTCTTCTTTCTGTTTGACTTTCTGTTTTTTGGGGGATTATTTTGGTTGTTTTTCTTTTTTTTAATATATATTTTTTTCCTTTTTTCTAATATTTTCTTTTTTTAGACAGATATTTTTACAATATTTTTAAGTTCTCTGGGCTTCCTAATGGTTTTTCTTTGGACTTTGGATGATCTTTACTCATTTTCAATCCTGTGAAGGGATAACCCAATGGTTTGGTAACACATAAAAGAACAGTTTTAAATCTGAAGCCAGGTTCACACTGTACAATTATCTACTGTCTTAGATAAAATCTTTCATCGTGAAAGGAAATGAGATGCAAAACCAATTATCATACAGTACAGTTCAATCCTAATGACAATACAACACGGTTAAAATATCACAAAGCAAACGAGTTCCTGTTTCTTAATAACATTTTTTCAAATGTACACTGCTCAAAAAATAAAGGGAACACATAAACAACACAATGTATCTCCAAGTTAATCATAATTCTGTGAAATCAACCTGTCCACTTAGGAAGCAACACTTAATGTGAATCAGTTTCACCTGCTGTTGTGCAAATGCAACAGACAACAGGTCGACATGAAGTCAGTTAGCAAGACAACCCCTGTAAAGGAGCGGTTCTCCAGGTGGTGACCACAGACCATTTCTCTGTTCTCATCCTTTCTGACTGACATCTTGGTCACTTTTGGATGTTGTCAGTGCTCTCACGCCGAGACGTAGCATGTGGCTGTGTCTACTGCACACAGAAGCTGCTCAGGTATGTGCAGCTAATCCAAGATGGCATATCAACAAGAGCTGTGGCAAGAAAGTTTGCTGTGTCTGTCAGCACAGTGTTCAAAGAATGGAGGAGATACCAGGAAACATCCCAGTACATCAGGAGACGTGCCCTGATTGCCATAAGGTACTGGGATAAGATCCTCAGACCATTGTGAGACCATATGCTGGTGCAGTGGGCCCTTCATACATTTCCATTTCCATAAGACCATCTAACAGCACTGTGATGTGTGATAATCGCATTGGTTCCTACTAGTGATTTGCATGAATGTGCTCAAATAAACCTGTTTATGAGAGGTAACATTCTGGGGAACTTTGAGACTTTATGATGTTATTTTACCTGCCAAACACAGCTTCCTTTGTTGCCATTAAAAGGCATTTTGTCCAGTAGTGATTGGCTCCCACACACTGAAAGACTCTTAAGAGTTGCAACATTTCCCCTTGAGAGCAAGAGCTTGGGGACAGCTGGGTTTAATGGGTGTGAAACACACATATTTGTTCTTGTGTGGAGGAGTGAAGGGAAATATGCACGTGTCTCCTCTCACTTTCAACTAAAATGTCGAGTTGGCCCAGATCTGTTGGCGTCCTGCAATAGCCTGCTCTTAGCAGGGAGTGAGCACAGGTTTACAAGCATAGCAGAAACAAACTGATTGTGTCACTTCTACTCTTTCTCTGGGACCACCGGAGAGGTATCCAGTTATTTATGCTTTTGAAATTGCTTAATAAAAGCAAAGACTCACTTGTAGACTTGGCTTTGTGTCCATGTCCCTTGGGGTGCTATGAAAGCCCACAGTGTACACAGGAATGTGAGCCATCTTCTTGGAGGGAATCTTCATCTGAATTCAAGAAAAATGCACAAGAACCAGTCAGAAACAGTAGAAAGTGGGAAGAGAGAAAAGAAGCAATCATGTGACATTGAGATATGTTCACTAAAATACATTGACTGATAAAAAAATAGATTCAAACATACAATAACTCAGAATTTTACACTCATTACACAGCCACAAAGCAATAGAAACACCTATAATCAAATGCATACATTTTAATAAGCGACAGAGTGATAATAACACAGATGAGCCACTGCACTACACGGACCACAAACACTTAGCACACAAATCCAAACCTATAGAGCACAGAACCACACATCCAACACGGGCCGGGACTGAGGCAACAAATGGAAAAACAAACAAACAAACAAATAAACAAACAAACAAAAAAAGAGCAAAAGAAGAAATTTGACGTCAACAGAGGACTAAACCAGTCTGAGGAACTGTTAAAAAACTAAAATAACATTATTAACCTATTTCTGCTCCAGCTTTCTTTGCATTCCTTAATACTTTTTATTAACTGTTTTAATTGACTTGCAAAAACATCTAATAAACATGATCAAAAGATTAACCTGAAATGAACTTGTTCCAATAAAGCTGTAATTGTAGATTACCTTCAAAATGACAGAGAACTGAGCATATATCTAAAATAATGAAATTAATTCTTATTTTGTCATTGTGACATCACTAGGTAGGATAAATGCTGGTTAAATGTGTTTCCAGCAGTTCTTTAAATCGCCTTAAGCTCTGATTCACTTTTTGTAATAAAAGTCTAAGGAAGGTCATAAAAACATCTAATTGTTTCGACTTGAAAGTGGTGTTCTGCATTATAAAGCAACACCCTGAAAACTTTAAGTTAACTAATACTCCAATCTACATTCTTATAAATAGGGATGCACCTATATGAAAAAATTTGGCTAATATCAATATATATTAGTATATACTTATTTCCCTACCCTTTTAACACTGTGAAGAAACAACCATACCACCTACATGGCTTCTCTGTCTAAGGTAAGACCACAATCGTGCGCTGGATCACTGTCACATGACCAAACAAATACCACATGGTACCCCCGCCCCGCCCTCCCCTGAAACACGTACACAAATGGCAACAAGATGGAAATAAATATTGATTGTTAATATTGGCCCAGTTTGACTTATGTGACAGACACTGATATGCTAAAAAAAAATCACCAACATTGGTCAATACTGATGTGAATGCAGATATATCTTGCATCCTAATTATACATTTATCTAATTCGTAAACTGCTTCGTGTTCAGTGGTGGTTTTTGCAGGAAAGCCACCCCACCCACACTTGCACCATATTTTTCCCTCTTCATGGGTTGTTTCCGACAGAAACGGCGTCAGTCTGTGACAATAGAATTTCTTCGAACCTCCGGGTAGCTAAGGGTAGCACTCAGACACTCAAGCTATAAAAACCAAAAACATCACAGGAAAACCTTTCACATTATTTGAGCATGGTGTGATCAAAAGCAGACACAGTCTTAACTTCCTATTATCACCAGGAAGCACAAGTGTGCCTACTCGACACATGAGAACGTCAACTCTCCAAAAACTGCAAATGCTTAAGAGCATCAGAAATTGGTTCAGAGCAGATCACAGACTAATAAGTATGCTTTTTTTTGTGCCTATGTTGTCTGTGCAAGCCCCTTTTGTATAGCCAGCCAGGACAACTGCCGATACACCCCATTTTAAAAACCACCACCATGTGCTTTAAGAGAGGAAAGTCAACTTTTGGTATTTTATGATGAATGTAACCATTTTAAAACATAGAGTGACACAATCTTACATATTAGAATAAAAGGAACATTATATGTCTAAAGTTACCTTTGCACTGCAGGAACCACAAACTGACCTGCAACAGGAACAAAAACAAATTAGTCCAAGTGTTTTATTTTAAATCATAAATAGTTACCGAATAGTTGCAGAAACTACGGAGTGAAGACAAACTTGATACATTTTATGTATTTATTTGGGGAATTAAATTAACTCAATATACAATTTGTGACTCTCCCAGTTAACATTAACCAGGGGAAATACTGCAGGAAGACACTGGTGAAAGTTTATTCATGTAAATAAATCTTTAGTAAAATCCTCGTTTATGTTGAAACTGTGGAAAATTAAAATGTATTATGAATTTAGAAAGCTGTGTATTTCATTATGCAATTTTGAAAGCACCAAAACTTTGTAATAATCTCAAACACTGAATGAATGAAAGACATATGGTGGGTGATGTTTTGGAGAAATTCAGGCTTTCGATGTCTAATATGAAATTTAAACACAAGTTAGGATTTAAAGTTAAAATGAATAAGAATAAATATGGCAAAAATGCTGTGAAATTCCATGAAACTTGACTACCTTTTGCACAGTAAGCATGTAGACGGCCATGAGAAGAGAGGAAATTTCAGTCTGCAGCAGCAGCAAACCTGTTAAATCAGATGCAGAGTTACTGATGGCATTTATTGCAAACACAGCAGGGACAACAGCAACAAGGAAACTAAGGCTGCTACCTTTCCTCGCTTCAGGTTATTGTACAACTCTTTGCTCTGAAGATATTTCTCCATTTCTGCTTTGACAAGTACTCGACGCACGTTGATGATCTCGTCCAGCGTTAGGGCCAGACTCTCAACGGGGTGGCTGAACTCCTCCTGAAGAAAACAGGAGGAAGAAGACCCATCAGTCTGTCTGCCTACATACCTATTAAACACTAAATATAGGATTTAAATCTGGAGATCATAAAAGGAAGAATGGAAACAAGTCTGCATCAAAGTCAACAAAAAAATAACTGCAAATTCCATCCATCCATCGAAAACAAGATACCTTGTTCCCATGGGAGCAGGTTTGAAAACTACCTCAGACTTCAAGAGAATGACTGAATAAACACATAAATGTATTATTTCAATAATAAATAAACTTAGAAAGTGTAATAAACAAAATAGTCTTTCTAAAACTGTTAAGTTATTGTTTATCATGCAGGACCTACTATTCTTACTTGTTCTCTTAATCTAAAGCTAAATGTGTGTCAGCATTGTTGGGGCATTAGCTGTGATCAAGAACAGGATCTCAAGAGGGGATCCTGTTCATGATCTTTACTCTATGCAGATGATGTGGTTCTGTTGGAGCCTTGAAGCCATGACCTCAATCAGTTTGAAGCCATTTGGGAAGTGGCCAGAATGAGAATCAGCTCAGGTCAGAGGCCATGGATCTATACCAGAAAAAGCTGGATTCTTCCCTCTTCATTGAGAGTCAGTCTCTGCCTCAAGGGAAGGAGCTTGAGTGTCTTGGTATGCTGTTTAGGAATGGTGATAGGATGGAGCAGGAGATGGATAGAAGGATGGGGACTTTATCTGCAGTGATCAGAGCATTTATTTCCCCAAATAAATACATAAAAGCCAACGTTCATTATTTAAATGTCCACCTATATATCAGAGTGGATCATGTCTGGAAAAACAACATCAGGGATCTAAATTAACATCCTCTATACAGAGTGAGATCGGAGTCGAGTCACTGCTACATTATTGCATTAAAATGAGTTATTTGAGGTTGCTTGAACACCTGATCATGTTGCCCTGTGGTTGTCTTCCAATGGAGGAACCGAGGGCAGACCCAAAATATGCTGTAGGGATAGTAGATCCATTCTGGCCTTGAAATTCATTGGAATCTGCTATTAAAAATGATGAAAACATCACTGGGAAGGGAATGTTTGGAATTGGATCTGGACCTGTTTACTGCCACGGCCTGTGGATTTGGATGGATGGATGGATGGATGGATGGATAATAAAAACCGAACAGCAACATCCTTCCAGAGGTCTTAACAATTTCGTCTGATCTTTACCTTCTCACTTATTCAGAAAATTGAGGTATAAAGGACATAATACATCACAGTGTCCTTTGTTCACCATCTCTGAGGCTGCTGTGATTTTATCTCACCATCCACTGGTCTCCGGTTCTGGAGTCTGACGTCTCAAGACCCTCTGTGGCCTCATCGACCGAACTCAGAGACAGGCGAGCGGGAGACGGAGGCACCCAACCATAGACGGGGAATGAAGCTGGGTTTGCGGAAACAGATCAAAAGTCAGTGAGAGGAAACAATGAATAAAATACATGGGGGATCAAATGTGTACGGCTGAGACTGAATGAGGAAGCCACAAATCCCAGCCTAACAAGTCCATGAATTACCCATCAGCATCTTTCATTCAGCGCCGTCTCAGATCTCAGCCCCTTACAGTGTTTGTAGAGCTCCTCTAAAGCTGTCATGTATTATTAATCTGATTTCAGAAGGGAGATTTGGCTCACGCTGCTACATCTGTAACTTAGATCACTGTGAGGGGTGTGCAGACCTCACACAGCTCAAACTGGGTGCCTCTCTGCTCCTCCAGATGGAGGACATTGATGTGACTCTAATGGAAAGCAAACAGGCTAAGAAGATGGCTGAAACAGGCCAGTAAACATCATCTGTACATATAATTTGGATCAGCTGCTGATGACAGCTGCAGCTTACAGGCTTACATCCCTACACAGCCCCAGCTTAAGCATAGGAGCCCCTGTCGGCAGGGTTATGCATGACATGATGAACCTCTATGCTGGCTATACCTCAACCCTGTTTAATGGATGCGGATTGCATTGCAGCTGTGTAGAAGTTGGGAGTGGACTAAAACTGGGATCGTTTTTTCAGACGGTGAGGCTGTTAATGCACAAATCAATTGCCATCAAAGTGATCCTTCGCTGCGTTTCATGCAGCAGAAGCTCTATCACCCAGTCTGACTTTATCAGCACATCTTTTTATCTAATTACAATCCATCAACGTCTTTTTTAACCATGCTCAGGGTTGTTTTGGATCCCTGTCGGTGGGTTGCTGTTCCAGCTCGGAGAAAAAAGGCTCTTATTTCAGTGAGATAACAGTGAACTTGTTGAGCTTAAAGCAGATAATGGAAGCAGCAGCAACATATCTTCAAAAAACTCCACATTATTTTACAGCCTAGGTTAGAAACGAAGGAAACAGTGTGTGATGTTTGTTTTGTAGCAAAATCAATGGGTTTAGTCCTGGGCTGGTTACCGAAAAAAAAAAATGCAGTTCTAAAGCAGAATAAAAGCTTAAAGCAGAGAAAATGTCTGAGCTGATTGGGGCATGGAGTACACAGAGCTGCCCCCCACATATTGCTGCCACACTCCCAGTCAACTGGTTGAAAAAAAGGGCTGATGCATGAAAAGCCATTTTGAACACTTATCCTGTGGTTTTCAGCGCCACCTGGTGTTTATTTACCGCCACCACACTCTTACTAAACATCAGAAGTTTAATTAGTACCACTTGGTTGTTAAATAATACCTGTTGGGGCTTAACAAACAAGGGCAATTTGTCAAATAAATATGTGACAGTTCAAATAAAACAACAAGAAATACATGAAATAAGTTTTAAAATCTATATATAAGCATGTCAATAGTTAATTAAATAGACAAAAAATGTGAGAATTAATAATTAAAACCATTTATGATGTGTTAAAATCTCATCTAATCGTTTCAGTATTTTCTCATATCTCAGTTCATCATGAATAATCTGAACCATAACTATGGATATTATTGGGCTAATAAATAAGTAAATCTATATAACAATTAATAATGATTCAATAAAAAAGTTATGGTTAATTTTTTCAATAGCTTTGCAGGCTTTCTGAAGTATTTTAAAGTCTTCAGCTGCTTTGGTTTAAAAGTTTGCACAGTACTGCTTTAATGTTCGTCTTGAGTGCTTAATTATGTACATGCAGCCTAATTAATGTTTGTTCTTTTCTTTCCTGAATGTGACAAATTTCCCCATTTTCACTGACCTTAAAGTCAAAATCTGAGAACAGAGTCACTAATCGGTGCTGACAGAAATATCAAAATGACTTTCCATAATGCTATGCTTCCCTCACGACCAAGAAAGAAAATATGGCTGTTTAGAAATATTCGACAGTGAAAAATATAGTCATGCTGTAGAAGCTAATGGAGCGCCACCTCTCTTTCTTACTGAGGTACTGCTGCTTTAAATACATACTTGCCAGCGAAGAACTTCATGTCTGTCAAGCAGCAGGCTGCAGGCCAGCTACCCGAGCAGATAATTAACCAGCTAATATCAGCCTATTATTCTCCCATTGTTGCTCTACAAACAGCAGAACAGCAAAAATAGATATTCAAGTAAATTTACTTTAAAACTGCTGAATTGAACTGGTATTTATTTTATATCCAAATAAAGATAAATGAAAATAAATGATCAGTAAATAACAATATAACTATAGTAATCAGTATCTGGGGTTGTCTTAGCAGCAGTAGCAATAATTGTCACTTTTCTGTTTTGAATACAAGTAATTAGATCAGGTTTTACTTGTTTTTAAATTCATGTTTAAATATCCAAACAATGAAATTGTGTTTTTTTTTTTTTAAATGTACTTTGTTGTTTTCATTCCAGGTCAAAATTTCAGGAAAAAAATTTGTGGAAAAGGATCTAAAGAATAACTGCTTAAAAAATTGTGTTCAGCCCAAACTTTTATTGTCGTGCTTTTGTAAAATATTATTTTGTTAATAAGAAACCTATTTAAGTCTCTGTTTGGCTTTAGCCAACATTTTATGCACATCTAAGTCCATTTGAACTGAAAGGAAAACATATAAATGTGATAAATCTCAGATGAATTCTTAAGTAGATTTTTGGACATCGATTTATCTTATTTGTTTATTTTCTTACTGCATCCAGTAATGTCATGTTTTTATTTGCACTGCAGACTGCAAAACCACAACCACCTGGATAAAGGTCTGCTCCTTTGCTCTCTGATGCTTTGTCTCCCTCTAGAGGAGGAGAATTAAAACTGACGCTGAGAGCAAACAGCTGGGTTTCCTAATCATCTTCCTTTCAACCAAATTAAAGGACCTTACCGCTCTAACAAGCTTCAGGTGTGTGTCAAGATGCAGATGGGCAGAAGAGTCTAATGACTGCATATCTCTGAATGGCTGTAATTGAGACTCAACAAGACTTGAGTTTCTAACTGTAGTCCCAAGTACTTTGCAAAAGTATTCTTACTGCTTAAACGTTTTCATTTCTTGCCACATCACAACCTCAAACCTTAAGAGATATTATGGGATTTATGTTATAGACCAACACAATGTGGTGCATAACTTTAGAAAATCATCCTAGATCACTTTTAAAAGTTTTACCAATAAAAATCTAAGAAGCCTGGTGTGAATATGTATTCAGTCCCATATGTCTTGCAAATAGCTCAAGCCCAGTCAGACTGGATGGAGAAAATCTATGAACATTTTTTGGAAGTCTTGCCACAGATTCTCAGATGGTTTCAGTCAGGACTTTGAGTCGGCTGTTGTAACACGTGAATGTGCTTTGATCTGAACCAGTCCATTGTAGTTCTGGCTGTGTATTTAGGTTCCTTGTTCTGTTGGAAGGTGAACCTCCACCCCAGTCTCATGTTTGCAGCCTGTAACATGTTTTTTTTCCAGGACAGTCCTGTTTTTAGTTCTGTCCCTACTGAAAAAAGCATCCCCTCAGCATGATGCTGCCACAATCATGTTTCACCATACGAATGGTGCATTGAGCATGATGTGCACACACATGCTCAACACACACCGCCACAGATAGCACTGTACATATAAGCCAAAAAACTATTAATTTAGTTTTTAGTTTCATCTGACCAGAGTACCTTCTTCCGATTGTCCTTGTCCCTACATATTCTGTAGCAAACTGCACCACAGAGTTCAGATTTTGTGAAGAGCATGACTAATAGCTGTCTTGACAGAGGAAAAAAAAATCCCACGATTAATGGATCTCCGCACTTCTTGCTCCTCTGATTAATGCTGTCTTTCCATGTCATGTCAGTCTATGAGGACAGCCATTATACCATGCTCTTTCCATTTTCAGGATTGATCTGTGCTGTGAGATGTTCAAAGATTATTGTTTTAAAACCTAACCCTGTTTTAAACTTTTCCACATCTTCATCCCTGTCCTCTCCACTGTGTTCCTTGGTGTTTATGATGTTCACTAATGTTCTCTAACCAACCTCTGAGGCCAGAAACAGAACAGCTGCATTCATAATGAGATTAAATTAAAGGTGCACTGGAATTTCTAATTGTTTGATTTTTTTTTTTAAGGCAAATGATGGCACTGGATTTAATTTAGAAGCTCAGAGTAAAACAGGCAGAAAACGAATGGCCGCTACACTATAAGACTGTAAAACACGATCACTTTCCTTCCTCTTCACAGTTTTACTCTATACTTTGAGAATGGTGGTTTTAATGTGGCAAAATGTGAAAGGTTTGCTGGATGAGTAGGTTTTCAATGGATTATATTTTATTTTCAGTCCTGTGTACATTAGTGAGAACAAATGTTCATAAAGGTCATAATGATAAATAATAAAGTAGTAATGACACAGTTTTACCAAACCCTCCAAGCCATGCATTCAGATGGTCTGCAGAAAAGGAGGTGCACTGATCACAGATTCAGAAAAATTCAAATAAAAAAGGAAAACAGATTTTACTGATATTCTCCTGAGCCTTTGAACCTAAGCTGATCTAAAGATGTTTTGGTGTGAGATAATCCATCAGACCTCGGTGAACGAGGAGGTGGCCCGGCGCCGGTCAACGTTCTGGATCGTGGCCTCACGTCCTGCAGTCTGCAGTCTCGCCCAGCTGGGCTGACTCTGACAGCGAGGGAAGAATGTCCCCACGGAGAAAGGCGAGGTCCTGCTCCGAGAAGGATCGATCTCTTTTCAGCGGCGTCGGAGAACTCTCAGTCCTCCTCATCTCCCCGTTGTCTGGAGACTCCTCTTCCTGCCAGGGTTTAAGAATGGATGAAAATTATGACACAGCATTGGAATAGCATGAAAAACTGAACAAATCCTTCATTTATTTTTCTCTGCTACTTATTAAAAGGGTCCCTACACACATTTTTTTTTAAACAAAATTAAAAATTTCAGATTTAGTCTGTTTTTAAAGTGGAAATACAAAAGTTCAGTATACATTTATGTCAGATATTTCTGCAGAGGTCAAATCTAAATTAGATTTCAGGTAAAATGTTGAACACTGTATAATAAATGTTGGTTTGTGGGACTGACAGGATGCAAATCTATTTTAGATAATAGATGTGTGTAGAGTGTTGACATACTTAAGTCAATCGGTTTAATTCTTAACCGCAAGACGATGTTTAAAAATCAATGTATCATTGCAAAAACACAAAAAACAATAAAGCTACACTCTCCAAGGTTAATTAAATGTTTTTATTTATCACCTGGAATTTCATTTGAGTTCCTACAAAATCTGTTATTGTCTCATGGGTCAGTGTTCAGACACTCTGTGCTGCAATACTGTTGAAAACTAAAAATTTAATTCATTAGAACAGACATATGGGTATATACTTACCTTTTTGAAGAATGAAAGCAAATAAAATGTAATACCAAGTGACTAACAACCATTTAAATCAGTAATCCCCAACCTTTGCCTATAATGACAATTCCATGTGATTTATCTTTATCAAATTGCAACTTTTAAACAGATGTGAGGCAGACTTTCTAAAAAAAATTGACATGGTATCCAAGGTAGCTTTTCCAAGATTTAAAAGTACATTATTATATATAAGTTGTCTATAAGTCAAGAAAAAAAAACAAACGTTAAGACCATTCAGATGGAAGAAATGACTTTTAGTCTCGATGTTAGTGAATGTTTGTGCAATACTAAAATTGACAGGTTTGACATTTTAGAAATCATTAAATTTGGATAAAAAATGTAAAATGTTCCTCTTTGCCCAAAACAAAAACGATTCATCTCTCCGCACAGAAGAAACTCAACCCCCACCAATGCAGGAAACAAGAGTGTGCAGCTGAGAAAAACATAGAATCAAAACGAGTGATTCCCAGTGGGTCTTTTTCACCTCCGAGATGTTCATCTCCTCCATCTCAGCCAGTGTTGGGGCCTTGAGCAGGATGCGGGGCCGGAGCGACGGCCGAGGCTCTGACACAGACAGATCAATGCATGATGTCGATTTGACATTGCAAGGACACGTCTGAGCCAGACAGGGCAGCGAGCCGAACGCTGAGAGAAGAGAAACAAAAACAGCATTAGGGAAGTCAGGAGCATTCAAATGTGAGGGCAGAGAAGTTCAGATGTGCTTCTTGTGTAACTTCAGCATCCGAAGCGCATTACCACAATCATTCGGAGACATCAGAGTGATTGTAGTTGCTGCATTTTTAATCAGTGGGTCACAAAAATCATATGCATTTCTTTTTTTTTCTTCAATGCTCATTTCATTTTTTCCCCTTTTATTTATTCATTTAAAAAGTGCACATTGCTAGGGCAAATTATAAAGAAATTTTACACAATATAAAGAGTAAATAAAATAAAGTATAAGAAACCAATAAGGAAGCAGAGACTAATAATCACACTAGTTAAAAAGCCATCGTATCATCCTCAGCCAGAGCAGGGAGCTGGTCTGGAGAGAAGCGTTTTCAAGAAGTAATTTAAATGATCGAATGGGGTAAGAAAGCAAAAGCAGAGACAAGACAGTCTTGATGCTTCTGAATTTTACAGAAAATGCCAGACCTTATTAAGAGAAAGCATCTTAAACACTGCAAAAAAATAATCTAAATCAATTCTCAACTGTTTTGGCAAATAGAAGTCGTTCACTCACAAAACTGAACGCTTTTTAACCTTTGTTGCAGCGTCTTTTTCAGTAACATGGCTTTCATGGCACTGTTGCCTTGCTGCAAGAAGGTCCTGTATTCAATTCCCAGCCTGGGGTCTTTCTGCATGGAGTTTGCATGTTCTCCCTGTGCATGGGTGAGTTCCTCCTACATTCCAAAAACATTCCTACATGCAAAATGCATGTGGTTTTCTAAATTACCATTAGGTGTTACTGTGCATAATAGTATGTCCTGTGTGTCTCTATGCTGCTTTGTAATGGACGGGTGACATGTCTAGGGTGTACCCCACCACTTGCTCAATGTTTGTCTGGGATAGCCACCAGCCCCCCTCTGCAGCCCTGCATGAATAAGCAGGTATAGACAATGGATGGATAGGATGGAAGTTTAATATTAAATTGCATAATACTGAGAGAGAAAAAAAATTCTGATTTCCAAATAAAACACTTCCTAGAACTTGTCAAGAACAGCGCTAAGACATTTTCTGTCTTAGCTTAGCTTCTATTGCCACTCCTTTGTAGCATTGTCTGTAGGGTATGCTTTGGGTCATTGTGATGACGCCTATTCACAGTCCACGTTCTCTGTTCTGACAGAGGAAAAAAGCTTTCCATCCAATATTTTATGATACAGGTAAACAATCTTTTACTCTCCTCAAGAAATAAGACCCAAAGCAAATGCTCTCCAACACCCCCTGTTTGTTTATTCGACAAAACAGGAGAAAACTAAAGAAAATGTCTTTTTGCTTTACTGGTATGCTATACTTTTTGCTTGGCTGGTATTACAGCCATTTTCTTAATGTGAAAACTAATCTTTGTACTTATTTCATCTTTTAATCTCTTACTTATAATTCAGGTTTCACCTTGTCCACACAGGTTACCTGAGACAGAATTGTTTAAAACAAGCAGTTAAAAACAGATAAAATGTGAGGTTTCATGTGATGAGGGATATGGTGAAATATACCAGTGTAACAACATTTTTAGTATTAATATAGAGAAGTTAAAAAAAATCTAAGTCAAAGCAATCAATATAAAATACAGGTTTTATAAACTGGTTAGGTTTTATTGCACTAATTAGTTTTATGGGTCCTAAATGGTTGCAATTTTGTATCTTCTTTTTTTGCCTATTAGTAAAAGCTGAAGGAGCAGTTCAATTTTGTTTTATTAAACTGAAGTTGTTAATTCATTGACACTTTTTTTCAGAAAAAACGTTGAGAAAGTCAGGATTGCTTTTCTTTAAAAGAAAGGCTGAGAACAACAGCTTTAAAAATAATTAGTTGAGTTCAAGAGTATCTGTGGTTAACCAATTGAATATTATTTTAATATTATATATTATTTTCTCTGCTGTATATGGCGAACAAGCGGGCCCTTTATAATAATTATATTGTTTTACTTTATGTTTTTAAGACTCAACAGTTTTAAAGAGCATCAGTCCCATTATTTACCTTCTTTCCCCCACACCAAAGTCACAGAGGATAAATTAGCCGACCTTCATCTGAAAATAGCTGCTCAGTATTTGTAAAATTTGATACCATCTACACAGTAAAATGGCTGCAATTCTAAATGGAAAAATATTCTCATCTCAGTGTCCAGATCTACCTTACAAACTTACATTATGATCAAACATAATATCATTTCCTAACAGCTAAATTTACCAGAATAATTTGTTTTTTTATCATACTTTTTTCCCAAGAAGATAAAAAAAGCCATCTATCAGATCAGATTTAATATTATGGCCATCATAAATCTGAATGTATAGACAAAGTGTGATTCAGAGGATAGACAGTATTGATCATTCCTGTCAACAAAAACAAGTAGAAAGTGCACCCGGTGCAAATCAAACAAGAAACTTTTTAAAGAAAAAAGATTCTGATCCTCCAAAGTACAATATTTATAGTATCATACATCTGGAATTAACAGTTTTTATGATGGTTAAGAAAGTAAAAATATAAAAGGTTTGGTCTTACGTCTGGCAGCGTGTGGTACCACAGGCCTGAGTTTCCTCTCCTGCTTGATCTCTGCCAGAACCTGGTCATGAAGCGACTGCTGCTGTGGAGGAGGAGGAGGAAGGCTGCGTTCGGAAACCTAACCAGAGGAAAATATTTGACTACATCTGCTCATCCACATATCTGAGAAACAAACACAAGAAACCAAGCTTCTCCATGTCCCACCAGGCAAAGCTGTCTTATTTATCCACAAAGCAATGGGAAAGTATTCATACCCCTAAAACTATTTCGCATTTTCTCTCATTACAACCACAAACTTGTTCAATGTTTCTTTGGGATTTTATGTGACAGACCAGCATAAAGTAGCTCATAGTTGTGAAGTGGTTTCCAACAATTTTTTGCAAACAAAAATTTGTTAAAGTGTGCTGCATTTGCATTGAGCACCATTTATTCTGAAATCCCTAAATCAAATCCAGTTCAACCAACTGCATTCAGAAAGCAGCTAATTAGTAAGTAGATTTCACCTGTGTGCAACTTAATGTCAGTATAAATACAACTGTTCTGTGAAGACCTCGGAGGGTTGTTGGAGAACATTAAGAAACAAAGAGCATCATGAAGACCAAGAGACACAGCAGACAGGTCAGGGAGAAAGTTCTGGAGATGTTTAAAGCAAAATTAGGTTTTAATGCAAAATCCCAAACTTTGAACATATCACACAGCTCTGTTCACTCCACCATCTGAAATTGGAATAAGCACACCTCCAAACCTACAAAGACATGGTCGTCTACCTAAACTCACAGGCCAAGAGAGGATGTCAAAGATGACTAAAACATAACTTTTAGTCCTACATGCAAAATGCATGTAGGACTCAATCTAAGTAGAGATGTGGAAAACTAACCCTCGGTGACACTGGAAGAGCTGCAGAAATGTACAGGAAGAGTGGCAGAAAAAAAAAAAACTGTAGAAAGTTCAGTTTGCAGTTTGCCACAAGGCACAATGGAACACAGTAAACATGACAGATGGTGCTCTGGTGAGACCAACGTTTTACTTTTTGTCCAACAAACAAAATGCTATGTAGTAAGGTAAACTAACACTGCACATCACTCTTAACATACCATAGCCACAGTGAAACAAGGTGGTGGCAACACCATGTTGTGGGGATGCTTTTGCAGTGAAGCTGGTCAGAGGGGATGAGAAGATAGAGGCAGCCTAAATACAGGAAAATCCTGGACAAACATGTGCTAGACTGGAGATTGGGACAGAGGTTCACCTTCAAGCAAGACAACAACCATAAACATACAGTCATGGTTACAGTGGGATAGTTTAGATAGCTTAGATTCAAGCATCTCATAGTCAAAGCCCAAACCTAAATCCAATTGAATCTGTGGCAAGCCTTGAAAACTGATGTTCGCACGCACTCCCCATTGCATCTGCCTGACCTTTAGCTAATTTTTAAAGAACAAAAAGCAAAAATTCAGTTTGCAGTTGTGCAAGCACATAGAGACAGACAGGTCCCCAAAAAACCTGCAGCTGGAAGCAGGGGGTTCTACAAAGTACTGACCCAGAGGGACTGAGAACAAATGATCCCCAAACTTTTTGGATTCTCATTTAAAAAATACTTTGTATCATTTGCCTTCAGCTCTATCATGTGTTCATGAAACAAAACCCCAATGAAATATGCAGAAGTTTGTGTTTGTAATAAGAAAGAAGTGTGAATACTTCGACAAAGCACCAGATGTTGGATTATGGAATGGATTCACTTACAGGTTTAAGAGGAGGTCTGGATCTGATGAAGTCCAGGATCAGTTCATGGGCACTTCTCTTCACCCTAGTAGGAATATCACCATCCACCTTTATAAGGCAGGAAACACAACATCATCTTAGGGTACTCTGTAAAAATCCTTCCATCTCCCATTATACAACAGAACAATCACTATACGCACATGTTACTGCAACAAAAATTAGAATATTTAAGGTTAAACAATTAACTTTTAGGCCTCTGACAGTTTTAAAAATTGAAGTGGCAGGCACCAGGCTCTTAAAGGACACATGAGCAACATTAGCTGCAAACTGTCGTCTTGTTTCACACAGCGTGACTCTATATTGTTGCACAAAAACACCATGAAAAACAGTAACAGCCAAGCACTGCTTTCAGCATTCAACCAATTATAAAAATGAACTGCAATGCAGCCAGAACAACAGAAGGCGTGGGAGTTTCTTTAATTTTTATGTCACTGAGCTGAATAATGCATCTGGCCATGGAGACGGCCTCCAGGCTGCTCTACCACATGCACAACATTTGCTTTCTTGGTCCAAGAGACTTCACACTGGATCTTCAGACTTTCTCACATCAGTCTGAGTTCAGAATCTTCCTGCTTCACCTGAAGGTCTGCTAGTTGGTGATGAAAACATCTCCCTGTGATTATTTTTAAAAATCTTTTTTTGCTGTTGTTGTTGATTACATTTCTGATGAAAGTTTGAAACCCAAATTCAACTAACTGCACTACATTAGCAGCTTTAAAGCTGTTTAAGTTGAAGGATAATCTAAGTGTTCAGTATCTTCAGAGCTTATGAGGCCTAAAATTGTCAACAAACAAACTTCGTTCAGCATGTCTAAGGTAATGAACTCTGCTTTTAGCCTTTTTAGATCAACTTTAGTTGCTTCAGTGCAAGGTGACAAGAAAGGTGGACCTTTGGTATTTCGATTCATTTCTGTTCGCCATGCTTTTTGGATTGCATTTTGTGCAAGTACAGGCCATTTAACATTTTACCATTTAAACTAGGTTACTTTTAATTTGTCTTGTTTGATCTGGCAGTCATGTCTGGTGTACAGCATATAAAGGAGATTAGGTAGAGTTGGGATGAGATACCAACTTCCATTTGTTAAAGAGTTTTCAGTTAAACTGTCCACGAAACATGACTCCAGCATGCAAACAAGCTGCAGAAATTATTAAACTTGTGACAATAAAATAGGATTGTTGAAAACAACTTCCAAAGTATGAATGTTTTTCTTTGTAGTTTTTCAATTATCATTTTTACAGTAGGAGAATTTTAACCCCCTAATTGTGATAATGACACTGGTGTCCTCATGCACCTACTGACTAACATGTAAGCATTTCAGTTGTGACAAGTAAGGGGGTTTAAACTGTCATTTTTACTAGATGTAGGTACGTTTTAGTGAGCAGCTATTTTCTTATTGCCATTTAATGACTTCTTATTACTATTCCTTTTCGATACTGAGCAGAATGTTTTTTTGTCTTACCAATTTTGAAGAGTGGTGAAGATAAACGGGCCTCTGTGTCACGTCACATTATACCCCTGGTAAACTTGAAGGAATAAGTTACTATAATGAGTTATTAGATCGTCCGATCAACATAAAAAAGTGAAAAATATACATTTTGCAAGAATTTGTTAATTTTGAGGGGTTTCTTCAATAGAATAAACAAGGTTCCCAGGGCCTTTGGAAGAGAAACAGGTCCACAGCATTATAAATCGTTAACCTTATTTTGCATGGTGAATCAGGTGCTTTCCACATATTTACCCTGTGTTTCAACCAAAGACCCACCTGAAGTGTTTGACGTTGTAAATCCTAACCTCATCTAACCAAGGGCACTGATTAAAAGTTCTTAGAAGCTGCTGCTTTGGGCCCCCAGCAGGGGTCCTCGAGAGCTTCTAAGCTGTCACACAGAATATAGATATATTCTACATCTAAATAGGTAATTACTTAGAAAATTCTATCTTAATATACCTACGCTCCAACAAACCAGGCTTGATGAGGACCTGAGTTAATTTTGCTGCCATATATATTCGGGAGGAAGGCAAGGAAAGTTTAAAAAAAAAGCTCAGTGTTGGAGAGCTGCAGCAAAGCGTGGCCTTCTCGGATGACCAAATCCTTAAAGGGCATCTAAATGCCAGCTGGTCGATTGTTAAGTATGGTAGGAAAAAGCCTCTCTCTCCTCAACCATCAAGATCAGGTGGTCAATAAACACTACTGAGAATTTCTTGGGGACCCTATGCTTTAGTTAGATGAGGCTGAGCTTTTTAGTAACAAACACTTCAGATGGACCCTCTCCACATTTCCGCTTTAGAAGCTTTGTTTTATTTCTCATCTGACATTAAAATCTCCTTTCGTCTTTACAAGGGATTTTATCTGCTTTTAGCTTTTAAACTTTGGCCAAAAACTAAAAGGTCTCCATTTATTGCATGTTTAGTCTTCAAACAACTCTATTGTTCTTGTTCCAGTAAAAGTTGAACTCTTTCCAGTGATCGTAGAGATAACTGAAATGCACAGAGCCATCGACTCTCACCATGACTTTGCGAAGCTGGAATTTGCGAGCTCGAATGTCCTGCATCAGCATTTCGAAGGGCGTCAGGCTGAATTCAGTAGGCAGCAGGTTGAACGGCTGCTCCTGGACCTTCTTCAGCTTCACCCCCTGCCTCAGCTCCTTCATCAGCTGCACCCACAGACGAGCCTGGTGCGGGAAACAACAGCAACACATCTGCATCTGTCAGCGTAACAGCTCTGCCTGCACCCGCTCAAACACACAGTGCCGTTGTCCTCTCTGTCACTGAGTTAACTCTGTCGCCTTGTCTCACCCAGTCTCTGTGCTTCAGCGCGTCCAGCTCAGCCGTGGATCTATCCTCCAGAGCTTCTTCAGAGGAAATCTTCTTCAGCATCTGAACAACAACATAACAAACTCTAAACATTTGACATCTCATGTTTCTACATCCTTTCAGGACCATTTATTCACCATCTACAAGTCACTTAAAAGGTGATTTAGAGTCTGTGGAAAGACTTGAAAAGTGCTGTTCACAGATGCTCTCCGTCCAATCTGACTGAGCTTGAGCAACTTTGCAACAAAGAATGAGTAAACATTTTAGTCTGCAGATTTGCAAAGCTGGTAGGATCCTTAAAAAAGTAATTTAAAGTTTGTGTTTGTAAAATAGCAAAATGGGGAAAAGTTCGTAGGGTATGAATACCTTTGCACAGCATTGTGGGTCTTATCAGCATTCATCAGTCATTCAAGACTAGTCACACAAATCTTGCTCTTACAATTATGAACAGCTCAATTAAAAGTCAACTTTCCTGTGATTATAAGAAATAAGTTTCAGGCTATTAAAACATTTAAATTTTTACTTTTCTTTTTCGAGAAAAACCCTGATTTTAAAAATCTGATACAAAAACTGGGTATTTAATCTCATGAACATACAGAAATCTACTTAATTTCCTCCATACACTAAAATAACTTGCTGAAGCTAGACTAAATTAATGGTTTTGGGTTCTGATAAGTTTTATTGAGAAGATATAAACTTTTTCACATTTTTACTAAGGTCTACAGTATATAAAATAATTCATGGAAATGTCTCTTAACAAGACATTTTGGATTTCCATCAGCTGGACGACTGTGGTTAACAGGTTTAATCACACCAGGAACGCTACAGACAGCAGATGTAATGTTGGAGTTATGAAAGCAACTCGGCATCAGAAATTTATTAAATTAACTTGACTTTTCTGTTTCAAATTTTCTTCCATCATGTTTGATGGTGACATATTTATGATTTTCTCTGCAAATATTAAGAAAAATCTAAGTTAAACAGTGCATGCAAGATAGTTTAATCCAAATCATTATAATTTACAAACTACTCACTAAAATAATGCAATAATTCCTCTGAGTTTCCTTGTTGTGTTTTTATTTTTGTCTCTTGTAGTCCTCATTTTTGAAATTATGTCCCTAAATGTGAAATGTTGTCTTCTCGTCTGATTTACCTTGTTTCAGATGCCTTACCTTTCAGGGATACTGACATGATGACACCGTGACGTACCTCCTTCGCATCTCTGATCTTGATGAGGAAGGTCTGCAGTTCCAGTGTCTCCACAAACAGAGCCCGGCAGACGGCCTGGTAGTGCTCTGGAGCCAGGCTTGGGTTGGCCAGTCGTGACGCACAGAGCACCATGACCTGACGGAACGAACAAACCGGCCTTATCGCTCCCTCCTGCTCCTCTTCCTCCTCTTCTTCTTCCTGTCCACTGTACCCCTCATCTGTTATGCCGCTCCCAGCAGAGCTGATTCCCTCTTCGCCTTGTTCCCCGCTGGCCATTTGCTCAATGAGGCACTCCAGTTGCGGGCTGAGCTCCCTCTCCTCGTTGTCGTCCAGTCCCCAGTCCAGAGCTCGATAGATGGCCACACCGAGGGACTGAACCAGCTGAAGGTATGAATTAAAGTAAATTTACCAGAAGAAAGATCAAGTTTTATTTCACTATTACGACTAATTCTATGATGTTAATATTAAGATATTTCTAAATTCTGTACATACAGTGTTCAGCATAAATGAGAACACTCTACCTTAGTTTCCTGTGAGAATCAACATTTTTCTATGGGGTACAATACTCCAAAATACTCCCACAAATGTCAGCCATCAAAGCAAACAAGATCTGTTCATTTGCACACACAAAAAGACAATTTTCCAAACAAATTCATTCAAGTGCTTGTTGCAAGAATGACTACATCCTAATTAAAATCTCAGGAAAAAAGCCACACTTAAAGCTACAAAATTCTAATTTACAAGAATTCAACCACAGGTGAGTCAAATTATTCCAGCAGACAGGTGACTGTAAAAGGGCATCACTTAAAGAAAACCTCTTCCCATTTCATGCTGTCAGCAATGGCACCACAAAGAAGAGAAATGGCACAAAATCTGAGAGAGGAAATCATTTGTAAGAAAGATGGAAGTGCAACCATCTCACAGAGGCATCCACGCCATCCACAGGAGTTATCTTCACAGGAGCGTCTTCTGATGAGAAGAGTTGAAGAAAATCGCCATGCAAGTTCACTGCAGTTAGCTAAAGAACTGGAGTCTTGTGTGACACCACACAGCGCACACTGCAGAGGAATGTCATGCAGGGGTATTGTCCATGAAGGAAGCCTCTGCTGAAGCTCAGGAAAAAAAAAAGCATGCCTAAAATTTGGCAGGACCCAAGTTGAACAAGATGAAGACCACTGGGATTCTTCACTCTGGAGTGATGAGACGAAGAGCACTGTTTTTGAATCTGATGACTTCAAAACTGCATGGCATCAGTTGGGGATTTCAAAGAAAAATGCATGGTGCCTACAGAGAAACATGGTGGTGGCAGTGTCCTTATGTGGGGCTGTATGAGCGCTGCTGCTGTCGGGGAGCTGCGTTTTATTGATGGTATCATGAACTCACAGATGTACCGCTCTATATTGAAAGGCAAGATGTTACCATGTTCCCCAACACCTGTGGGGAATCCTGAAGAGACAAGTTGAGGGTTTGTTGTGGGTTGTATTCAGTTTTGCTTCAACTAATCTGGGTAAAATTGCTGATTTTGTGAAGAAGCCAACGGTAAGTGTAATCCAGAGCTACAGCCTTTCTGGAGTGCTGAGACGAAAGCTGAGGTAAGAGAGGCTCAAAAGTCCAAACAAAAGGTTTAGAAGCCCTCCAAACAGCCTGGAGAAATACTGATGAAGACTTACTCTAAAAGGTAATGAGAAGATTTGGCTTATTAGAAGCAAAGCTGAAAGAAAAATGTGTGGTTTT
Organism: Anableps anableps; assembly: GCA_014839685.1. NCBI lineage: Eukaryota > Metazoa > Chordata > Actinopteri > Cyprinodontiformes > Anablepidae > Anableps > Anableps anableps. Next base: position 14,629,328 of record CM026073.1, read on the forward strand.
TTTCTGCCCCTTCAGGTTTCTTTTATATTAACAAGTCTGATGCCGAAATTGCAGCAGAAAATGTATTAAAATCTTTTTGGCAGTAACCTGATTTTTAAATCCAAGCTAGAATTGTTTATCATGATCTTGAAGTTTATTTATGCTTTTTTTATTGGGGTGTAAACAAATCAAATACAGGTGTTAAGATAAAGTGAACTTACACAAAAACAAAACAAAATATGCAAAAGAAAAAACAAACAAACAAACAAACAAAAGAGTCCAGTGCAGTCCTTTAGGTATTCATAGTACAAAGTGTGTTTTGTAGTTATGGTAGAGAAAGAGAAAGAAAACATAGTGAAATAATAATAATAATAATAATAATAATAATAATAATAATAATAATAATAATAATAATAAAGCATCATATGATAAAAGGAGAAAAAAAATGCATAAGTCCTTAATTACATTCCTGAGCCTAATAAAAATAACAATACTACTACTAAAAATAAATAAGTAAATAAATAAAGATACTGATATAATAATAAAGCAATAACAATATTAGCAATAATAAGTTGACACTGTCTGTCCCTGAGCGGGGCACCGAAGGAGCAGAGGGTGCAGCACAGTAATCCCAGGGCACCACCCAGCCAATCCTCCTGTCCAGACGCATCCATTCAGCCCATGTCCATCATAGAATGACATGTCCACTTCGTATGCTATGTTTTTAAATCAAATCTATTGATATTCTATGCAACCCTATTCTTATGTAATGCATTTTTAAAAAGACATGGCAAAATGAGATGTGAACCTCACTTAAACCATGCTTTCCCTATCTTTGTGTATTACAGAGTTGTTTTTTCTTTCTTCTTTTCCTTCTTTTTTGGTTTTTCCCTTTTCCTTCCCATCATGTTTTTGTTCTTTCCTTTTTTCCCCTTTGTTTTGTTTTAAGCTTTTTGTAATGTCAGAATTTAAAAAAAAGAAAGAAAAAAGTCAATATAATTAGTTGGCAGACAGTGGGGTAATGGAGCACAGTGGAGAGAGGCCTGGTCTTGAAGTTTAAACGAAGATTGATATCTGAAGCCGCTGTTTTGCAACTTCTGTGTTTCTTACCTGGCGCTCGGCGGCGGTAAGAAATGGCGGTGGAAGAGGAGCTCCTTCACTGTCATCTAGAAAAACAGACACATGCAACAGTACTGTAAAAACAAACCTTTATTTTCAGGACATTTTTTTCTTCCTACCATAAAATGACGTTCCCACCTTTCTCTTTAAGGTTTAGCATCTTAGCCAGCTGGGATATGAACCTGGTGTGGGCAATTAAAGGATGCTATGGTCCATTCAACTGGCCTAATATGTTATAGATATGCATAACATGAATGAATGACACTTGCTATATTACATCCTACCAAATAATGCATCAAAACTTTTGCAAGTGAGAGATTGCACCCATTAATGATTATGATTCAATATATTGTGCAGCTCTACTTGAACTATATTACTTTATGTCTAAAGAATCTTATTGAGCTATATAAATGGAATTACTTAAAAACAAAATAAACCTTTTAATGATATTCTAATGTATTGAGATGCCTCTGGACAGAAGAGTGGTAATTAGTTGGAGAACAGCTGAGTGATGAGGTGATTATGCTGTGAAGAACTGCAGGAAGGCTGGCTGCAGCTGACCGAGTAAACAGAGACACAGATCAGGAAGAAAATGAAGCAACAACAGAATACAAGCAATCACAGAAAGTGAATAACCTAACAAAATGACAACATACGAAACCAGACTCCTAAGGATCATGATGTACAGCAGATAATGAGTTGATTTTTTAAAAAAGCTTTAAATTATCGGTTGTCAAAGCAAGACAAAGTCTCTGTGACATGGGTACGAATTGATGCATGATATAATGTCCTGTGGTGTACAGCTTTCTGAAATAACAAAAGCAAATCATCATCATCTGTGCATGGGTAAGTAAAAAGGAACAAAACAAGAAGAAGACAAATAGAAACAATGAGAAGAAGACAAAATAATAACCGAGGAGGAGATGACAGGGGGGCATCAATTAGCAACAACGCCCAGGTCTGAAATGCAGACAGCAGGTTAAGCTGCACACAACAAAGAAGATCATACAGGCATTCAGAATCAAACATGAACCAAAACAAATATGACCTGAAGATAAGACAGGAGCTTTACAGTGCTTAAACCAGAAAAGCTCAACAGACCATCACATCTATTCAGAGTCCCAGCAAACGTAGGGTTTTGAAAGGTGTGGCAGCATGAAAAGCTTTTTTAGACATTAATCAAGTTTTTCCCAGAGCCACCTGGCATCAAAGAAATGCTGTTAAAGCCACATTTGTGTGTACAATATGAGAAAACATATTTAAGAACTTGAGATAAACATAACTATTTTTTGTGGTCTTATGTTGCATTTGAAATTTATTTCAGGTTTAAATTTGCTTCTTTACACAAAACATGTTTACGCCACAATTTCTAACAACTGCAGTTGTTTGACTCCATTTAGTTCATGTGAAAAGCCAACACCTTCCATCTGAACTCACGTTTTTTAACGCAGCCGGGTTAGCATGCCGGTATCAAGAGTCAAACAAGCCTTTTCTCTTGGCTTAGATGTCAGTAACGACACCCGTGGGGGCTTGAAACTCCTCGATCAGCAGCTCAGCAGACAAACGGGACCGGACGAACACAAACATAGAGACGATCAAGCAGTGAAGACGTGAGACAATTCAGCAGGACAGAAAAATACTGCACAAAACAGGAAATTTAAGAGAGCAACTATGCCATGTTTCTAATCAAAGATGTCTGAGCACTAAACCCTAACATATTAGAACTGTTGCTGACAAAAGCAGGACATTTCTGTATTTTATGCTTGACCAGATCAATTATCTTTCATTAAAAATAAGATTTAACTTGTTTTTCCAAGAAAATTCTGAGTTAAATAAAAGATCAAACTAAATTTCTAAGACTTCAACAACTTTTGGTGCAGGCTTTTTAAAGATGACACATTATTAGTAAAGGTGTCTGAACCACCATCAGTCTGATTCTCAGGTGAGGAATCGAGTTTTTGCCGTATAGGTCTGTTAGTGCTGCAGGACGCGGTTGGCATCTTTTGCTGTCTACAACAAAGCGCTGGCAGCAGGGCGTGAGCGCATCGACCAGCAGAGCCTCGGTCTGTTTCCTGTGTGAAAAGAGACGCTGCTTCCATCAGCAACAAAAGGAGAGTCCATTACAAAGCCCTCCACTCAGGAGGGAGACGATAACATGAAGCCCTGTAAACCTGTCGGGCAGGTTCGCGATAATGCAGGGCCTGGGTCACGGAGTGAAACCGATGATACTTTCATCAGTTTCCCATAGCTACGGCCCAATGAGCACAAAAGAGTGAAAGAATCTGCAGTGAAAATCCCCCAACAGTCCTGCGGCTCTGCCACCAGACAAATACAACCCAGTGAGCCATATGCTCTGGAAAACGGGTGTCAGTCGCCGTAGTATCATTTCTCCTCTCTGAGATGCACCACTCTATGCAAAAGTATTCCCACCCTTTAAGCTTTCCTCTTTCCGTTACAGCCACAAATTTCAGTGTAATTTACTGGGATTTTAATTGACAGACCAACACAAAGTAGCAGATGATTATGAAGTGGGAATAAAAGGACAAATGGTTTTTAAAAGTTTGTACCAATAAAATTCTGAAAAGTGTGGCATGCATTTGCATTCCACCCCAGTGATTCAATAATTTGTTGAACCATTTTTCACTGCAATTGCAACTGTGAGTTTTTTGACATTTAACTTAAAAACAGATCAAACTCAAACAGACTGGATGAGGACCTTCTGTGAACAAGTTTCATCTCTTTCCACACATTTTTAATCAGATCTACATCTGGACTTTGACTAGGCCATTTGAACACATGAATATGCTTTGAGCTAATCTATGGGTGCATTGATATGCAAATTTGCGCTGATATGGACATCAGATATTAATATTACTGGTAAAGTCAACAATTACTAATACTACATACATATTTTCCCTTCCCTTTCAACATTTTCAAAAAACGAACACACTGCTGACTTTGCTTCTTTGGTTCAGTTAATTACAGTCCTGTGCTGCTTCACTATCACTATCACATGACCAGACAAATACCACATGGTATCCCATCTCCCTCCAGAAACACATACAAAACCACCAACAAGATGGAAATAAACAGTGGTTATTATGATTGGCCCAGTGAATGTATCCTTAAGCCACTTCTTCATTGGCAAGTCTCACTCTAATAAGTTAATGTGTGGTTCGGTGCTAGCCAAGTTGGGAGCATCTCCACTGCAGTCTGTTTGTCACGGCTGTGGGCGTGAATATGGCCAGGAATGTGGGCAGGCCGTGAGCATGCTGGAACTGTGGTTGATGCTCCGATGATGATGTTCAGTGATCGGGAATCTCAAGTTTTTGGTTTGACGGACACAAATAAACCCCAGATATTCCATTTTCTCTTATTAAAAATTCATTGCTGGTCCAGACATAATGAAAACAATTCATATTAGCTGATTAGTTTGCTAATCTATCTATAAATCTATCTATATTGTGGCACTTTAAAAAAAAAAAAAAAAAAGTGAAACCTTTGGACTTGGTTATTGCAGTCAAAAGATGTACATCAATATCCATGTGTTATTTTCCCTGAACTATAGGGGTCTCATACTAGAGAACAACCTTTGCCTCCTTTTTGTAGGCAGGCCTGCTGCCACACCTGGAACACTTCCTCTCATCAGTGGACTGCCTAAAGCTTTAATGATCCAGTCCTTTTCCCTTGGGCATTTCTGTGACAGATTAACTCTGATTGAGCAATCAATGTTGTGGCAAATTCTAGACAGGAAGTTTGGTCGGGGTTCTCTACCATTCTCATTCAACTAATTTCTTCCCTGTTTTGTGAACCCATATAGTACATAATATTTTCAACAGTTATAAGGCGTGATTGTTAAACTGGGAGCCTCCAGGACATTTCCAGCCCACAGCCTCAATCCATCGGCCCACAAAAATGCAAATAAATTATGCACAATGCAGTCCAGCTCAGCGTTACTAACAGCTGTGCCTTACCCAGTCAGAGTGCCCTGCAAACGACAATCAGGCATAACCTGGACCAGACTTTAGAGAAGACTTACAGGGGCACTAACCCATTGCCCAGGTTTTGGGGGTGTTTATTTTTATATATATATATACTATATATATATATATATATATATATATATATATATACCTTCAGTGAGTCCTTTTATTTATGGAATATGTAGGAAAAAGGATGTAAACTAATTGATTAAATAAGTAAAAGTGGCATCATTGGCATTCATTCTGCTGTGGAAAGTCAAAGCAAATATGCATAAAAACAGAACAACTGCTTAAATGAGTCTTTCTCGTTTCTGCGTTGTTTTTAGCTCGTGGGATTTAAAGCCACTGTAGAGAACCTAAACAACCCACCAGCTGTCAGACCCATGGTTTAGACGACCGAGAGACTGTGTTTATCGCAGAGAACCACCTGACAGAAAAAGAGACACATATGTCATCCATCCAGAGCTTCTTTTCTGCCAACAAAAACACAAATATATCATCAAGTTCCTGAGTTCTCTGGCTGACGTCAAGATAAGTCCTGCTTCGCACCTGACAGAACTCCTCATTAGTCACCACACAGTTTACTCTGGCTAATGATGGATCACCATTGCCTCCTCAGAAGCCCGACACCTCCCTATTTCCGTCGTTTAAGACACAGTAACTCAAAAGCTCCCCAGTGTGGACTTTGCCTCCTGTTGCCATGGAAATAGGGAAGGAGAATGTGACGAAGAAAAAGCAAACGGGTGTAAGAAGAACAGGGTTGATAATGAGTGATCAGAGGAGGCTAACAGTAGAGAGAAATGAGAAACGTGTGAAAGCAGCCATACTTGAGTTCAATCCATGTCCATAAATCTACCCGATCTAAAAACAGCATCAGATATCAGTGCTCATACTGCAGAAAAGGCTGGAGTTTGAGCATGTTACTGGTGTTATTTTGGTGTTTTCTGATCATTTCCTTTTTAGACGTTGCTGCTCATTTTTTAAATTCCAATTTCTGGACAAATAACTGTGAAAAACCCCAATATTGTCACATTTGAAAAAAACAAAAACAAAGTATTCATACTCTATGAACTTTTCACACATATTGTTCTATTACAATCACAAACTACAATGTTTTATTGGTATTTAGGAGTATTTTCACACCAGCTTTTTGCATATAGATTCGTAAAAAGCAAGGAGATGAAGAGGGCTCTCTTCATCCATCAAAAACAGCATTCTCTGTCTGAAACCACAGGATTATAAAACAATGTTTCTGCATAAGACCTCAGCCATGTCAGGCCAGGCAAGGACAGCTAGATCTAAGGGAGTCAGCTAACAGAACATTAAAGTCTTGATTGTGAGGATGCTTGTAGTTTCTAGGTTAGGAAAATGTATTTCTTAAACTAGTTTTTACTTTTTGTCCCATCATGCAAAGGTTTACTGAGGTCTGTGAATTAAGGTAATTAATTCACAGCCTCTTTATCCAGAGGTATTTCCTCTATCTTTACCCACAATAATTTACTGGAGGAGTTGTGGGGAAAATACTGGCAAACAGAGCTTGAGTAGCCGATCCCATCATGTAAATGGCATCTTGCCAGCGACATTACAGTAGTGGAGATCAAAAGTAAATTGTGGTCTGATTACGTGAGGAAATTTATGACTTTCAGCTGCTTCCATTCACTGCCACTATGTTATACAAAATTGCTAAAATAAAACTATTTAAATGAATACTGTTGTTGGGAGAAACATGGTGGACCATATCTATTAGCATCAGAGTAACAATGCTGGTGCAGAACTGGAGCAGAAATTAAATCCAAGTGCTTTCCAGTTGAAATCTTGTAACTGGACATTTGCTGCTGTGATGAATTACAGAGAAACTAGGCTTGCCACAAAGGCTTTTAAATCTCTAAATAGAGTGCTAGTCTGTTGGCTCTCAAAACAACTGTTGGCCAAACATTTCTCCCTACTTCCTCCTCCTCATTGGACAAAAAGTTAAATAAATGTTTATTATATGAACTCACATTCTAGCTGGAGACTTTGCTGTCACTGCTTCCCTCTAGGGTAACAGCTGCAGCATTCATTGATGCCCACGTTAAGTCTGGCTCATGATGCTGTCAGTCAACTTTCCAATCCAACTCTTGAGCTTTTCAATATATTTCTCAACTTCTGATATTCGAATCAGGATCATCTAACTGGTCTATAGATGCTGGAAGTTTTGCTAAAGAGCCTTAGAGAAATTAATCTTTCTAATGTCCACCATGAATTTTTCAGTGAAGACCCAATGTGAGCACTCAAGGGATCTCTGAGTGGATTTTATGACCTAAAACTAAACTCAGATAATGAGAAAGTGTACAAGGCTTTGCTCATAGAATGACTTACTGTCAATGCACCATTGTACTCATAAAATGACTTCACCAATCTTTATCTATACACGCCTATCTACCTACATGTCCGGTTTAAAGGGCATGACTGTTGCATTTTGCACTTTTTACCTCATTATCAAATACTTTTCTCCAGAAATGCAAAAACTAAAATGAGAGAATCTGTAAAATTACATCATTTATGGAACATAAATGAGCTGTCATGATCTACAATGAGCTACGTTGGTTTTCCTGGTGATTAAGGTGGTGCAAACTGCTTTTATCTGGCAGGAGCCATTTATACATGTGGACTTTGACTTCCTGAGGACCTTCTCTGTAATGAGAGAATCAAGATGAGCCTCGTCCTCTGGAGTTTACATGAAGGCTCCCGTGAGTCAGAGCAAAGATTAAAGTTAATTAAAGCGTAATTAATTTCACAACTTCTGCTTAGAGTTCATAGATTATGATAAATCGATGAGAAAATAAAACCTTAACTGTTGTCAGAAGTTGAATCCAAACCAATGAAAACAGTGAAAGCGTTGTGAAAGAGTAGGGATAACCCAATTATTTAAGATGAACTTAAGAGGTACATGAGCAACATGTTCAGAGCAAAGCATGTTAAAAGAAAACCACACAAAAGGCAACTGACTTTGAGTAACTAAACTCTTATTCTGTTGCTGGATTTACAGAACAGGGTTGGGCTAAAGAAAAAAAAAAAAAAAAAAAAAAAAAAAGGCTGCCAGCTTTTTGAAATCAGTGTCCTTATAAAAAGAATTTGTTACTCCTAACTCTTTAGACTCCGAGATGAAAGGTTTTAGTTTACATTCCTTAATAAGGTCTGGGTTTGAAATGGCGACAGGATTTTCAGATCCTGCATTCTTTTAAACTGGATCAGAGGATGTTGTGACCATGAGCTCAGCAGTCAGACTCGTTTCCAGGACTAAAAGACAGAAAAACCTCTTCCTCCTGCTTATTTTCCAGCACTGTCAGATTTTATATTGCTCTTCCTGGTTACCTTCAAAGGCTGATAAGGTGAAGACTCAAGAGACACTTGAAAAGAAACATTATTAATACAGTAGCTTGCAAAAGTATTCATACCCCTTGAACTATTCCATATTTTATTACAACCACAAACATAAATATATTTCACTGGAATTGAATGTGAAAGACCAACACAAAGTGGTAAACAGCTGTGAAGTAGAAAGAAAATTATGCATGATTCAAAACATTTTTAACAAACAAAAAAATTGAAAAGTGCAGTGTGCAAAAGTATTCAGCCCCCCTGAGTCAATACTTCGTGAACCCAAACCTGCTTTATTATTTCAAAAATGTCCGCTATAAAAAAATATTCCCCCCCCCGCCCACCCACAACTGATATTTATTCACCAAAACTGCAGAGACAGATCCCTGTAACTGGGCTCCAGATGGCAGATGAGCGCTCCTCATGCAGTTGCATCGTAACAATTCAGCCTTTTATGGACTCATTGCAGCACCGCGGCTCATGTTACGAAGGCTGCTTCAGCTCAGATTTGTGCTCTGTCTGATGGGGAAAGTCAGAGCTCCAGCTGATGTCAGCAGCATCTGAAAAACTGCACACCGGCTCTGGTGTTTACCATCAAATCCAGTAAGTCTGTTTTCATCTCTGAGGAGACAGACGATGGTGGAGAAAAGAGCAGAAAATGAGGAGAGGCCAACCATCTCCGACGCCATTAGGATTATTTAATGGTTTCATGCTTGTGAGCACACAAGAGGCCAGGAAGAATGTGATAACAGGGAAGTGGGAACATTTTTCATGAAGATACCAATCACAGGATGACACATTAGGTAAAGGCTGCACCGAACAGCTCCAGTCAGAGTCAAAGTCTGGATCTAGGTTACAGTCCTAGAGTGTTGATTTCTTGATATGTGGTGCATTTTTATGGCCATGATATGCTGGCGTGTAAACCACAAGCACTGTGACTATCATGTCAGTGGATTTTCAGAAACTCAACTTCATATCTTTTTGCAGTCAACATATGCAGAAAGCAGATTAACTTGGCTGAAGGCCATAATATTACCACAGAAAACCGGTAAAATATGTTTACGAACAAGAGAACATGTCCTGAGGCATGTAAAAGTACTCCAGTCTGTTAAAATAAAACACAGATGCTGACGCCACTGACACGTTTACTGGTGTCACAAACAACACGACACTTCTCATCCCCCTCGAGAGATCTCTGAGGAGAATCTATTACTATTTAAATGTATACCACAGTAAATGTCTTTTTAACGCACCTACAGGTTTAAAGTATTCACACTACATTGGAAAAATGATCACACCCTTTTAATTGTTTGTGCATGGGTTGTACATAAAGTTAAAAATCCCTTCATTTATTATTGGGGACATTTAAAAAAGCTTCACTAGATCCAGTGAAAGACTTTATTCAGGTTTTTTGGACAAACCTACATTATCTGCTTTTATCTGAGTACAGCATAGATTAGTGTGTTCTGCAACCATCAGAGCAAGGAGCAAGGCCAAAAAAAAGATAAAAAGTTATGGTGTTTATCAGTATAGGACCTGCTGGAGCTAAGGAGACCATATGAAGCCAAAATATGCAGACAGGCATCTATTGGGGCAGGTAAGTGACATCAACTCTCACTGGCTTATGGAATGGGATAAAGGTATGTTTTCACAACTTGTTTTTCCTTGACAGACATGAGGCGTCACAGTGAAGATACGTGTTAGACAAGGACACCGGTCATTCTTCCATCTTTGGAATAAAAATCACACACAAAACAGTTTTATAAAATGAGTTCATATGCAGACAATCGACTTTGTTCCCTTGCAAATAAACCTTTACAGGATGTCAAATTTTTAGACATTCTGGTAACTGGTTCAAATATGGAAAGAGAAGCTATAATCAGGCAACTTTCAAACACTCTAGGATCTGTGGGTATTTACATTTCCCTGAAGTTTTGAGAAAGCGCGAACTGTTCGTTCTTCTCACTTCAAGAAATAATAAAAGATGAATGAAACTGAGTATCACTGAGTAAAGCAAGATGGCGTAATTCCCCAAATTTAATTCACCTTTTCAATTATCCCAGCACTCACTGGGTTGCCTCTTTACATTGAAATGAACTTAAAATACAAATTGGAATGCCAAACTATTCATGCCGTTTAAATTTTTTTGGGATTTTCTGTGACAGACCAACACAAATTAGTGTATACCTATGAATTGAATGGAAAATTATCCATGGTTTTCAACATTTTGTAAGGATAAAACTGAAAAGTGTGGCTGTCATTGGTTTTACACCCCCTAAGTCAATACTTGGTAGAACCAGCTTTTGCTGCAACTACAGCTGCAAGTCTTTTCACTTATGAATTTACAAACTTTGAACATCTAGAACTTTTCTCCCATGATTCTTTGCAAAATAACTCAAGTCTGTCAACATTATTTCTGAAGTCTCGCCACAGATTCTCAATTGGATTTAGGTCTGTACTTTGACTAAGCCTTTCTAACACATGAATACTATTTCATCTAAGCCATTTATTTTAGTTCTGGCTGTAAGTTTAGGGTCATTATCCTGCTGGAAAGTAAACATGACTTTCAGCAAATTTGAAAATAGACTCATCTTATGACTGTCATGTCAATCGATTTTTCCCATCTGAGCTGTGGATCGCTGCAGCTTCTCCAGAGTTCTGCTGAGCCACTGCTGCCACTTCTCTGATCAATGTTCTCTTTGCTCGGCCTGTCAGTTTAGGTAGATGGACATATACTCGAGATGTTCAACCTGCTTTAAACTTCTCCAAAACTTTACCCCTCACCTGTCTGCCCTGTTCCTTGTTGCCATTCCTTCTACAAAATCAGTCCTTCACAGAACAGCCACATCCATATGTGATTAAACTACACACAAATGGACTCAATTAACTAATGTATCAGTTGACTTCTGAAGACAGTTGGTTGAGCTGGATTTTATTTTTGAAGGAATCAGAGTAAATGGGGGTAAATACAAAGTTAGCCCTCTAAAAATATTATATCTCTCCCTACTTCACACTTGTCCTGGACTTTGTGCTTTCTTATCACACTTAAATCCAATGAAGTGACTGAATTGTGGAAAAGTTTAGGGAGTATGTATCTCTCTGCAAAGCTGTAGCACCTTATAAAAAGTGGATGCAAGTCTCCCACAGATGGTTAAATATGCACATTTAGTTTGGCCTCCAGTTGTCTCTATGCAGACTCTGGAGCAGATCCCTTAGACTGCAGTGAGGACATAAATACTTCACATCCGGGAAGATATATCAGTGCAAGCTCAATTCAAACAGGGAATTTCAAAAAATAGGAGACTGCGAAAAAAAATCCTGTTTGCTTCGATCCACATTTTCTTGTCTCTAAAAAATGTCCTTAAATGAAAGGAAGCTAGGGTAAAGCTTGACTCTCTGAATAATTAATCATTTACCGACACACTAGTCATCCCTGTTGGCAGTGGATGGCGAAATTATTCTGATTAGGCATTATAGGAATAAATTTCGCTTTTGTTTAAAAGGTATTTAAAATACTAAACCACAAGATCAGGTGGAAATAACAAAAATCCTATCTATTTGGAAAGGGAATTGTTTCTCTGTGCGAAACTCCGCTGGAAAACCAATTAATTTAAGAAAAAGCTGCCTTTTTACCATAACGTCCAAAGCAAAAAACATGATTTAGGGTATCTAGTGAGAGATTTATTAATACTATTAAATTCCGCAGCATTAATTTAATTCTTACAGCTCGTAGTTTAGCACACTTTGCAGACTTCAGTACTAAAAACTGTTTCCAAACTAATAAGCAGCTGCTATTTTAGCCGACTATGAAAACAGACATTTATGTTTTGTGAGCTTAATTATAACCGACAACCTTTATAAACTACTAAAATTGGTTAAAAGATAGCTTTCTGCGTTTGTTTTAATTCAGGAAGCAAGTTGGGGGGCAAAGGAACAGTTCGGGTTCGGTCCTACCGTCGGGTTGCGGCTCCTCCTTTAACGACACGGTTCCGTCCCTGTGCAGGAGAATAGAGGACGGGTCCTTCACCCGACCGGGTCTCCCAGGCGGCGTGCGGGGCGCCCTGAGCCCGCTGCAGCACTGGTAGCACACCGCCCATGCTTGCTCCTCGTTGATGGGCTGCTCGTAGGACTTCAGCACCTCCTCCAGAGACAGCTCCCGGGACTCGGTCAGGTCCCGCGCCTCCGCGCGGTCCGTGGGGGCGGTTACACGGGGATCCCCATCCTCTGCGCTTCGGTTGGTGGATCTGGCCATGACTGCGATGCCGCGGAGCCCATGCTTCACTTCGTAAACAGCGGGGACATTGATGCCGAGCGCCGCTTGGCCCGGTCTCCTCTCACCGCTTGATGTGTTGTCAAGTACCGCAGCTACACCGCGTTATCTTCTGCGCTGTCAAGGCAACGAACAGAAACAACTGCATCCGGTTTTACGCCTTGCAAAAATAAAAGCATGTTTAAATTTCAACATAAAATGTTTAACGAAACAGTGACTAAACTAGAGAAGTTTTTTTTTTAAAATTTTATTTAAAATAAAAGGCTACAACTGTCAAGTTAGTACTTATTTTTTATCATCAGTAGCTAATGTATTTTCATCAGTGGCCGTTTCTAATATAAAAAAAAGGCCTTTCAAGTTGTTCAGGGAGCACAGGAAGCATGGAGAGGACGACACGTAAATTCCTACGTGTGGTGGAAAACTGTCATTGCATATCCCTTCGAGAGAACCATCCCCACCATGAAACATGGTGATGGCGCCATCATGCTGTGGAGCAACTCTTCTTCAGCAGGATCAGGGTAGCTAGTCAGAGCTGATGGAAAGATGGGTTGAGCTAAATGCAAGGAAACCATGGAAGAAAATCTGTTTTCTGTTTTACTTTATTATTATTTTTTATTTCTACTGTGTAAATGTGTGTTTTCATTGGTCTGTCACATTGCGGCTGATGCGTGGACATTTCCCCAAAGAGGGACATAAAAAAATGATTATTCCCTTCTCCTAATCTAAAATGTGCAGTCTCTAAATGCACAAAGCTGGTGGAGACATAACCCAAAATTAAAACTGTGCAGCTGTAACTGCAGCAATAGGTGGTTCTAGAAAGTATTGACTCAGGAGTGCTGAATTGAAATGCAAACCACAGTTTTTCAGATTTATATCTTCACAATTCCACATTAGCTTTGTCTTGGTCTATCAATTAAATTCCCAATGAAAAACACTGAAGTTTTTGTTTGTAACATTTTCAAGCATCAGCTAGATTCTGTTCTTGACCAGATCAAAAATATGGACATGGGTTTCAATCTATACCTCTATTAGGCCTGAAAATTTGGAAAACATACATTTATCAAGTTGCTAAGTAAAAACATTAAAAGAGAAATGTTAGAATTAGCCCATTTGTTTTAAGAAGGTGACTACATTGGATAAACAGAGAGATAGTTCCCTGACTAACTCATCAGCTATTTGGCCGTTTCTCCTGTAGTTGTGTCCAGACACAAACAGCAAATTGTTTGATCAAGATTTAAATTTTATTGGAACCATTGAGCTTTAGTGGTTTTTCTTAATACATGTTGATGTGAAAAATAATCAAAAATGCAATTTCATGAAGTAATTTAGTTGAAAAAGTGATACTCAAATATTGACGAGGACTTTGCACCACTGAGCAATAGTTCAGATCTTTATGTCCTTAGCCCAGTTAAGACACTTCTCATGTCATATAGTTCAGGAGTAGCATGACATGAGGAATTTGACATTTTTAGCTCATATGCTAGATATTTTTAACGATATTCTAATTTCATGAGAAACTGAATTTCAAGAAATAAAGGCCTGAAATATTTCGCTGCATATCTGTAGTGAATCTATATGATATGTGAGTTTCTCTTTCTGAAATGGGTGCAAAAAATTACTGTAGTTTTTCACACTTTTTTTGAGCTGTACTTTGGATTTTTATAATTTAGTGTTCTTACATTGTAATTTGTGGAGAGGCAACGGCGCCCCCTGGAGTCAAAATATCCAACAGGAGAGGAGCCCTGGGGGGTGGAGAGACTCTGAACACAGACTGTTTGGATGACACCACCGCTGATCAGAAGTTAAAGGTAGGCATATTAATCTCTGTTTTTACCTTTTTTGAAGAAATAAAAAAGCTGTTTTTAAAGCCACTCTAATGAATTACGTGTCAGTTGGACATTTTAACCATAATTAAAATAAATAGAATGTCAAAACTTAAAGACAGAAGAATACATATTTGCTTATGTGTGTGTCACAGAAGTAATATATCTTTAATAATGTTTTTTAATGGAGAAAACTTAAATACAGAGTTTTTTGTTCTTGTGATTTTTAAATGAAAAAAGGCATGTAATTTTCAATTAATCATACTTTTTTTTTTTTTTTTTTTTTAATTACATAATAGATTCGACTTTTGCGCCTTTAAGTTAAAGAAATAATAAAACTGTGCAGCATATTTTTGTCAACAAGAATGAGTTGAAGAGAGCTTTGCTTCTGGCATTTATATAGGGATAAATGGCTTAATGGCTCTGTATTGCAGTGTAATAAACCCTGGAGATGAGGAAAAACAAGCGAAACAAACATTATCAACACTAACTTTGTCAACACCATTCAAATTGACTCTAAATAATTACAGTCTTCTGCATTTATAAAATTACATGGATGTTGCAGGACTACTGTTGCAGGACTACTCACAGAGATGAAACTGGCCTGACAGGTTTTAAATGGTGCATTTTATTAAACAAATCTGCTAAGTCGGTGCATAATGTGATCAAAATAAGTCAGACAGTAAGCTGTTGTCAGATATGAGACATATCATTATTCATAAGGCTGTTGAAGTAATGCATTCAGTCATTCAGCTGGCAAGTGTAAAGTGAGACTTTCTACCAACAATGTAATTCCCATAGATGCATTAGCTAAAAACAACAGAACCAATAACTTGCTGTAGGTCCTGTGATGACATTTCAAGGGTTTTGGAGACCTCTTTAAGCATCTTACAGTTTGCTTTCAGGGTGAACTTGCTTGGAAAGCCATTAATGGGCATATTGGCTGTTGTTCTGAATGTCCTCCACTCGTAGACTGTTTTTCCTACTGTGGATTTCAAACTCTTTTTAGACCTCTTTAAATCCCTTACCAAACTCATGCACTGCTAAAATCTTCTTCCTGAAGGCCTTAAATAAAACTCACAGCTCAATTTTTTTCCAAACAGAGTAATATACTTGCAGACTGCAGGTTTACTTAGTAGGTATCTAAAGTTGGTGAGATGTTACCCACATTAAAGCACTTTCCTGAAGTCCAGTCCTCTGCTATCCTGTAGGTTTTAGATGCCACCAACACCCCTAAATAAACTAAAAGGATTGTTACCAGGCCTCTGCAGCGCTGAATTGTTTATTGATAAGATGATTCTGGTATGTTGGTACTGTCCTGCATCTAAAAGTTGCAGGACAGTAGCTGTTAAAGACTGGATGGGCACCCCTGCTGACAACTGATCTCCTGCAGGAGGAGCTGCAAAGGTTGATGCATTGTAAAGTAGTTCATACACTGTCTTTAGAGGTCCTTGGATCTTAAACGGGACATTTGCACAAAAGAAAACTGTGCATTAAGAAAAATGTGCCTGCTGGTCTAAAGAACCAGTCTCTCACTCTCCTTTTTTGTTTATTTATTTTATTTTTTTTTTTTTCACAGAAATTCCGCGGCACCCCCAGAACAACTGAAGCCTGAAATTACGCTTCAGCAATGAGTTGCCTGTTCAGATTTAACCCCAAAACTCTGATTCCCCTGATCATCCTGCACGGGACGGCTGGGGTCCTCTTCTGTAGCTGGTATGTTCAGATCAGGCCCTGTGATTTCGCTCCCGCGGGCCGCAAAATTCACGTTTTGCTGCTGTCCTCATGGAGATCTGGTTCATCCTTGCTGGGCCAGGTTTTCAGTCAGCACCCATCTGTTTTCTATCTCTCGGAGCCCGCTTGGCACATTTGGACCAAAGAGTGGACATCTGGCGTACAGGCTCATCGAACAGCAGTGAGGGATCTCCTGCGTCATATATATCTCTGTGACTTCTCTGTGATGGGTTCCTACCTTTCAGAAAAACACCGCGTGTCCTCCATGTTTATGTGGACTCACAGTCGGGCATTGTGCTCGCCACCGGCCTGTCCCCTTCCAGTCACCAACGAGACTCTGTGCCGCCAGATATGTGATGCTCAGGGCTTGAAGAAGGTGGAAGAAACCTGTCGTGCATACTCTCATCTCGTAATTAAAGAAGTGCGAATGTTTGAGCTGGAATCCCTTTATCCCCTTCTGCAAGACCCATACCTGGACCTCCGCATCGTTCATCTTGTTAGAGACCCTCGGGCTGTGATGCGGTCAAGAGAGAAATCAGTCAAAGCCTTTCGGAGAGATAACGCCATCGTCCTGAACCACCGAAACGTGCCAGCAGCTGAGAAGCACTATGAAGTCATGCAGGAGATCTGCAGAAGCCATGTGCGGATCAATGAGAGAGCAATCCTGGAACCGCCTCCATTTCTACAAGGCCGCTACAAATTGATTCGGTATGAAGACGTGGCACGCAACCCGCTGAAGGAGATGAACGACATTTATAAGTTTGTAGGCTTAAAGATGACCAGAAAACTGGAGGAATGGATGTACAGGGTGACCCACGGAAAGGGGAAAGGCACCTATAAGGAGGCTTTTCAGATCACCGCTAGGAACGCCACTGAGGTCTCGCAGGCTTGGCGCACCATGCTGGAACACAGCAAGGTCAGACGCATTCAGGAGCTGTGCAAAGAAGCCATGTGGCTGCTCGGCTACAGGACAGTTCACAGCGAAGAAGAGCAGAAGAGACTCGATGTAGATCTGCTGGTGTCACGGGAGTTCAGATGGAAACCAGCGAAGACATGAACCTTGGATTATCACTAAAACATCTCGCAGATCTGCCTCCTGCTCAGACGTCCCAGTCACTCTTTAAAGACCAATCATATTTTGACTTTTACTATATTTCTGACAGCTAGAGACCTTTCCACTGCTGGTATGTTTTGAATGAGCGTACATCTCATTTGACTGAGCTGTTTAGGCCAGGAGTATTGTGTGACGAGTTCGGCTTATCTTGTCACGACAAACCTCACAGCTCATTAAGTCAAAATGCAACAAAATGACAAGTAAAAATGTACCCAAAATTTACAACCTGCCTGAATTTTATGCAATTACAAAAACTCAGCTAAAGTTATGCAAAAATTAAAAATACCAAAAACCAAGGAGGGTTAAAGCTTTATTTGGCCAAAAACATTCACCCGCATAAAAACACAGCTGCAGGTGTAATGTATGACAACTAAGCTTCTATAACAATAAAATATTAAATGTTGCATAACTGGACTAAAATCATAAAATTTAGCAAAGTCGCCTGCATCCTTATTGACAGCTTGTTTAAGGTCATGCTACAGCACCTAAGCTAGTGTAGACTTTGACTAGGCCAGCTAGGCAAGTTTGTTTACACAATACCACCTGTACAGAAGCCAAGTCGAAGTGCTTTAATGACACTGTAATGGAAAGGCAAATATTGAACTTCAGATTCAAGTTTATTTTCCATCCAAATTAGTTTTCAGTCTTGCGCTTCAAACAAACAAATAGTTCCTCTGTCAGATTCTGCAAACAAAAATGTTTTCAGTCCCGATTTAAAAGAACCAACATTTTATGCACATTTCAGGTTTTCAGGGAGTTTAATTCAAAGCTGAGGAAAATAGAAACTAAACTCTGGCTCGTCTTGTTTGGTTCCAGTCCTGGGAACACCGAGTAAGCAGGTCTCTGAAGGTCTGAGGGGTCTTCATGGTTTGTACCAAAGTCCATGTAATGCTTTACAGACAGAAAGCAGAATGTTAAGGATTTTGACTAGACCATTCCCGAACCTTCAAATTTGCTTTTTTTTTTTTTTTTTTTTTCAATTCAGACTTTCTGATGCATAACCTGAGTAAGCTTGAGTTTAAGGTGAATAACCTATGCTGTTTGAGGATTTTATGATAGAGAGCAGAACTTATGGTTCCACGAATCACTGTGTAGTCATCCAGAAAAGCAGGTCCAGACCATCATTCTGCCACCACCATGTTTGACTGTGGGTATGATGTTCTTTATGGATACCATGTTTGCCCAGTCTTTTTTCTTATTGTTTATTCATGAACTCATTTAGTTAAAAACTATTATTTCTTGCTCTAGGATTTTATTGTACCACCAAATCAAAGGTTGGATTTTCACAGTCAGTGAAATTATGCTACTGCAACAATAATGATTGTTGCAGTAGCATAATCATTATGTTAAGGTTGTTGTTTTGTTTTATTATTCAAATCTTTGACCAGCAGACAATTAAAGTGGGTTTTATGTACCAATCTGATGTTTTTACACTTTATGATAATCTCATTGCAAGTTGAGGTGGAACAGCGCCTCCTGGAGTTACAATGTACTGAAGAATTAGCTAACTGGGAGAGAAAAACAAATCTTATTTTCTGTTTCTCTTTAATTGTTTTTCAACTTTTAAATTATAGACAGAAATATCAAACCATGTTCAAGTTTTCACCAACTTGGTTTTGACCACTGAAAGGAAAAAAAAGGATACAATTTTAATTCTTTGTGGAGGTTTTTGTTTAAAAAATAAAACTAAAATAAACATTCATAATTTCATCTTCTGTACTGGCTCCTCCAAAGAAAACCAAATGAATCTAAAATATGCACAGACAATATATCTGTTTTCTGTTTTGATCCAATGTATTTATGCATAAAACATTATATACCAGGAATGTCCGTGCATATTTGTGTGCAATGATATTAAAGATGCAGCGTTTCTGGAAGTTTCAGGGAGTTAAAAATAAGCCCTTTTCTTTGAGAACTCTAAGTTACAAATATGAACTTATACAACTAAATAATTGCATTTGTTTTTAACGTGTGGCACTCAGAATTGTTGTCTGAGTGTCAAGGTGAGGCCCAACAGATTTGCTTTCACAAGCGAAGAATTGCGGCTTTCGCTATGATGCTTCACTTGATAAAACTATTAGAAATTGCTTTGGTGTTAATTTCAAATGTAACGAACAAAGAGACGGAAAAGAAAAGAGAAAAGGGAAATAGATGGGGGAAAAGGTTTAAAGGGAAAGAAGGAGAGAAAGAAGCTTGGAGAGAATACAAGTTAACACCCTAGAAGTCTGCTTCTACAACTGCAGAAAGAGAGAGAAAAAACAAAACAAAACCGACAAACCACAGCAACTAACATATGCATATATAATAACTATTACAAAATCACTGAAAAGTACACGATACAAGTTATTACAAGATGCAATTAGTGGCAACCGCAGCCCTAGATAATTGAATTAATAACTAAAATGTAACATTAGCAAACAGAACAAGAACATTTTGATTTTAATTCCCTGTTTCATGATCAGCATTTTTTTAAGGATTCACAGGCAAGAGTTAAAGTCAAGATCTGACAGTTTTGTTGCAGCTCAAAAGGAAAAAATGAAACCACTTCATAACTTAATAAACAAATAATTTTTTTAAAAAATACAATAGAAAAGTCAATGAAAGACACAAAGAATGAGGAAAAGCACAAATTTACAGTGTAACTAAATAAAATTTTGTACCATTATGAAGAAATTTCAAATATTTAAAACTTTTTCAGGACAAAATTGAGATTTTGTACACTTATTGTCTTTTAAGACCCCACAG
Source organism: Anableps anableps (assembly GCA_014839685.1). Lineage (NCBI taxonomy): Eukaryota > Metazoa > Chordata > Actinopteri > Cyprinodontiformes > Anablepidae > Anableps > Anableps anableps. Next base: position 14,649,455 of record CM026073.1, read on the forward strand.
AAGCCCTTCATTATAAATAATAACATACCAAAGATCGGTTTTCATCACTGGTAGATTTGTCTTTGGTGGTACTTTTTTTAGACATATTTTCTTCATAATGTTAAGTAGGCTGACTCTCCTTATTAATGACATGATGTTTTAAAAAAAACTCACTGTCATTATAAGTCACTTTTGGCCATTTTTCACTCACACTTTGTGTCGATTGTTGAACTGTGGTAGGGAGCCAAATAAAATTAGTCCTGAGGCTGCAAATGGCCCTCGGGCTCTTTACAATATAATGAAGGATATTTATCTAAATTTGACCGCTTTTGCTCAAAACTTCACCAGCAGTGGAGTTTTGAGCAAAACTCAAAACTGCTGGTGGCGCCAGAATATCAATAATCTCCACACAGAGCAGCTGATATTTTTAAAACATCAATTTGAAGCCATTATGTGTCATAGTTTGAAGCAGGATACAAACCAAAGCTGTCAGTTTCCTTGATGAAGTTGTGTTCAAAATAACAGCAGAATAATAACATTACTAACAAGATCAATTACTGTTTTTTAGTAGAAATCATATTTGTACATGGTAAATAATTAACTAGAATGTTTTACTACCTATTAGAAAACCAACAGACCTAACATTTTTTTCAATTTAAATTGGACAGTGCACATCAACTGTGGACATCGACGACAGGTAACGTAGATTTGAGAGGCCACAAATGTTACTGGCATGCAGGATTTGCATGCATGGCGCTTGAAATATGATATCCTGACATATTGAATTCAACCATCCTTTGAAGAAGCAATATTGCAACTATTTATACTATGATTCAATATCTTATACTATTTAGCTTAATGCTCCTTTTCGCTCCCTTTTTGTAGATTAAGTATAGATTTGGTATGTGTCAGAAACACCCTGAGCTCAGCGTTTTTTCAGCCAGTTTTATGTTCTGGATCCTAATGTGGTGCTGCTGGATTTTAGGGAAATGTCATTACTGATGTCATATGATCTGAGATAGAGTTGAATTCCTGCAGAATGTGTGTTTAATGCCCTCAGATGGAGTTTTTCTGTCAATCGTCACCTGTACCATCTTCTTCTCACTAACAAGCAATGAATGGAGATACTAAAGAGACAATCAAACATGCTTTAAAAGAACAGATAAATATTTTGTATTTGAGAAAGAAACAACTGCCTAACCATGAATTATTTACATCTATTTATAGTTGTTTTTGTTCGACATATTTTTGTCCTTTGGCAGCTGGATTCATTGTATTACCACTAGAGGGCAGCACATTCCACTTGTTACAACTTGAGCATCTGTCTTTATGTTTTGATTTGAAAGAGAATCTGCAGTCTTACCAGTGTATTTGCCTGGATAGAAATAAATGCATTATGAAAATTTTGAGCTTTACTTACTTTTTAAAAGTGCATGTAGTTTATTTTAAGGGGCTAAAGCTATAATAAAAACAAACAGTTCCCACATTTTCAGGATTCAAATTTGAAATGTGCTGACTTGGAAATAAGTTTCAATTTTATCAGATAGCTTATGTGTTTATTATGGGACTCATTTCCAGACAACTCACTAATTACCCAAGAATGAAAAACTATGCATTGTTTTTCTGACTTGAATTTTTTTTTTTTTTTTTTTTTTTTTTTTTTTTTTTTTTTTTTTTTTTTTTTGACCTAACAGGAATCCAACTCTTAGGTCCAGGTTTGTTTTTGATCACCTATTTTTGGTCTAACCTGCATTAAGGGTTTTAGTTCAACTCTATGGTTCCCCAGGGACTAACAGGTTGATATCGAGTCTTTTCTGCTCTTCTTCACTTTCAACCGTCCTGTAGCCGAGCAGCGACATGGCCCCTTTGCACAGCTCCTGAATACGTTTGACCTTGCTGTGCTGCAGCACGGTGCGCCAAGCCTGGGACACTTCAGTAGCATTTCTGGAGGTAATTTTAAACGCTTTGTTCCAGCCTCCTTTCCCCTGTCCGTGGGTCATCTTTTGGATCCATTCCTCCACCTCAGAGGTCATCTTTAAACCTACAAATTCATAAATATTACTTAATTGTGTTAGTGTGTTTTGTGCCACATCTTCATAGCGAACCAGTTTGTAGCGACCTTCCAGAAACGGAGGTGGGTCGAAGATACCTCTGCTATAAATGTTCAGGTGACTGCGGCAGATTTCTTTTATGACTTCATACTGCCTCTCAGCTGCAGACACATTCCTCTGCTCCAAAACTATAGCGCTATCTATGTGGAGGGCTACCTCCGACACCTCCCTAGACCGCATCACTGCCCGAGGGTCCCGGACCAGATGAATTACGCGTAGCTCCAGGTTGAGGTCTTGTAGAAGGGGGTAAAGGGACTCCAGCTCAAAGAAACGAGTTTCTTTTAAAATCACGTGAGTGTATGTTCTGCAGGCCTCCTGTGCTTTCTCCAGGCTTGCAGAGTGACACGCTTGGTGGCACTGACTCTCATTGGCTGATTTGACGGGACAGGCTGGTGGTGAGCACAGTGCCTGACTCTGAGTCCACATGAACAAGGAGGACAGACGAGGGTTTTCTGGCAGATAATCACTCATCAGTGAGAAGTCACACTTGTATAAACTCCACAGCAGATCCCTCACAGACTTTCTGAGAAGCCCTGCACCAGATTTATTATTTTTAGTCCACACGTGCCAAGCAGGCTCCATGAGATAGAAAACTGAGGGGTGCTGACTGAAAACCTGACCCAGGAAGGATGAACCTGATCGCCATGAGGATAGCAGCAAAACGTGAACTTTCCCTTCTGGGCAAGCAGAGTGATGGGGGCTGATCCTGACATACCAGTCATAGAATAGCACCACTGCTCCCCCCTGCAGGATCCCCAGGAGAATCAGGGTGCTGAAGTTAACTCTACAGCGGGGAATCATAGCCATATGTTGATTTAAGCTTCAAAATCTGGAGTCTATATCAGTGTCTTTTCATCCTTTGTGGAGCAAAGAAGCATTGTTCTGCAAAAAAGAAAAATAGGAGTTAGAAGTTTGTGATTTACACCATCTAAGCCTGTGGATCGGACTGGTAAGAAATGGTCTGATGAGTCAAAGCTGATGCTTTCAGGACTGCCCTGGCAGGAATGTCTTTGAAGCCTCAGGCTCACCTAAACCACCTAACTGGTGTAGTAACGTCCTACATCAGCTTCTGTGAGGACACGTGTGTGCAGAGTAAGACATTTCACACTTTCAGCAACAAATCATGGATGTCTTCATATCCGAGGCAACTGCGTCAAACAAAAAAAGGAGGAGTCTATAGTCCATTACCAATTCTAGGACCCCCTCCCCAGATGCTGCGATGTCACCGCACCTAGCTGAGGATCTGAAACGTTTCTTTAGTCGGCTTGATTGCCAGCCCTTCACACCTCACTCCCACACAAGGAGCTCTCCTAAACCTCCCACCAAAACACTACAACCCTCTCCTCTTCCCCTCTGCTCTACAGATCAAAGAGGATGATGTTAATAGGGCCTTCCAGTGTCTGAGTGGAAAGAAAGCCCCAGGTCCAGGTGGACACTCCCCTCTCTGTCTAAAAACCTGTGATGGAAACACACCATCACAGGATTAAGTGACTACCTTCCACAGGAGCTGCTGGTTATCTGCTACACTGCCATTATACAATCTGTCATATGTTCATCCATCTCTGTGTGGTTTGGCTCATTCACAAAACAGGACAGATCCAAACTGCAACAATCAATCAGGTATCCAGAGAGGATCATCAGGACTGACCTTTCCTCTGTTCATGACCTGTACAGGTCTTGGACCAGCAAAAGGGCAGCGAGCATATCTGTTGACCCGACAAATCCTGGTCAAAGATTATTTAGACTTTTACCTTAAGGTCAGCGCTACACAGCGCTAACAGCAAAAACTAGTCGACACAGATACGGTTTCTATCCCCAGGCTGTCTCCCTGCAGAACAAAAGGTGTACCTCACAGCCCAGGTAGTCAGCTACTCAGCTGGAAACAAATAAGCATATTTACACTAGCACATTAGGCTTTCACTCTTCTTATGTGCATCTACATGTATGGATATATTTGTTTGCTTATACATATATTTATTTGTATGTGTGTATCCTCAAACTCAGCGAATAAAGTTGATTCTGATTCTGATCATGCATCCAAAATGTTCTTTAAAAATCACCAGTCAGCTCCGGCTCCTACAGACCCTGTAAACCCTGTCATACTGAGTAGTGTATGAGTGGTGGTCATCTTCAAAGAGCTGGTGTGAGGATGCTTCAGGGAAAAAGGCTCTCTAGACAGCCAAGGTTTTTATATCCGAACTGCAGGTTGTTTTCAGAACAATCATGTGGACCTGGACAGATCATAAAGGATTTCCTGTTTACCTTTATACTGACCCTTTGCAACTAATGATGGATGTCGGAAGTTATTGAACGGAGCGACTGCGATTGTTTTCCCGAGTTGTTTTTGCCAGCATAGCCATGGTTTCTACTTGTTAAAGTCGAGTCAATTTGTCTGTGAAAGTATCACACCCAGTTGGGGCTCAGACAGAGGTATTTACAAAAGTTAGAAATAGCTAACTTAGAGACCGATCCAGAGCGTCTCCCTCCTGACGTATGTTTGATCAAATCGCCAAATTTGCCTGAATTCACACCACGTAATTTATACCACTATGTCATACACGGGGTTTCCCCGTACACCAGAGCAGACTTAAAAGCATACAAAAGTCTAGATGCTGACCAGTTGTTTTTTGTTTTGTTTTGTTTTTTGTAAATGCTAAGCTACAGAATGGTGGGGCATTTTCTCCATGGTTACTAATGATTAGACGAGTACCTTCTCCGTAATGCAGTATTTAATTGCATCTTACTAATATTACTTATAAAGTATATGAACGTTAATCTTCTTACCTTGTAAAAAGTGTTCACTGCTGCCAGTCCTGATGATTGATGAATGGCTGTTATACATCGCCATCATCTTTCCTCAATAAAAGTTAAACAATTTTAAACAATTTTTAAAGTCAAATCAACTAATCAAAAGCGATATTACGCGACCAACTGTATGTTTTTTGACGAGCTTTACAGGAGTGCACATTCGCCATAGCGAAGTGACGTCATGTGCGAAGGGTCAATAGACTTCTAGACATATATATATATAGATAGATAGATAGATAGATAGATAGATAGATAGATAGATAGATAGATAGAAGAGAGAGAACCATATTTGGAATACCCCAATATATAGGTCTTACTTTCAACATTATTTTTTTTTTCCCTTGTGCTCGTGGCCTCGACCTTCTCCAATTCATACTGCCATTCATCCCTTTCCTAATGACCAGTACCAGTGTAAGCCTTCTGCTTAGAAATATGCTAAAAGCACCACAGGCCTCTTTGCTTTCAGATACTACAAGTGCATGGCACCATGAACTCTGTGAAATACCAGGGCTTGGCCAGAACACTGAAAGTGGGTTGTAATTGGGTTCTTTTGAAGGGGAATGACCTAAAACATAAGCTCAATACAGGAAATCAACCATTTTCTATGGCTGTCAGTACAAAGGCTAAACATAAATGTGGAGGAGTGTGTTGTGAACTCACTAGACACTTTATTACGAACACCCATTCACTTGCATGTTAAAATAAATAGAGATTCACATCTAGATGCCCATATGTAACAAGTTATTGACAATTTAATGCATTTAGGCATCTAAACACAGTTAAAACAATGTGGAGAAGTTCAAAGTGAGCTTCAAAATAGGTTGAGAAAAAGAGCAAATAAGTGACTTTGAATGTGGCATGTTTTGCCAGATGGAATATATCAGAAACTGCAAATATTTTCACTCACTGTCATCTCTTAGGTTTACAGAATGCAAGCTGAAAAAGAGAAATTATCCAGTGAGCAGAAGATGTGTGATCAAAAATGCCTTTTTAAGGTCGATGTAATAACGCTTTCACCTGCAAAAACCTCAGAGGATGAATAATGGTCTTATTAGAAAGTAAACACTTGAATTCAGACAGATTCAGGATGTGAGGGTGGAGCCATCTCCTTTACAGTCTTTCATTGCAATTAAAGTAGTGTAAATGTAAATACACAGAAAACTAGCCTTCAGTTTTCTAAAGCTAAATCAATATTTACATTTATTTTTCCAGCTTGCAAAGCATAGATTTTATAAGATAAGACTGCTTCAGGTTGCTATTAGTCTCATACAGGAAAGTTGTCATCACTTGACAGCCCACATACACCCACTGGCCAATTTATTAGGTCCCATTTTTATTCTTAATTCTGGCATGGATTCAGCAATGTGTCTGAAACATTCCTGAATTTATGGTTCATACTAACATGATTGCATTGTTCGTATGGCAATATTTTTGGTACTAACCGTTGATGTTAAAGTTGGTATCTGAGCTTCCTATTGGTGCCAAGAAAAAGGCCTGTTTAACAGTTTCTAAGAAATCTAGACTTCCTTGATGCACCTGTAGTTCAATATCTAATATACTTAAAATGGTCAGTTGTAATGTCTTTTTAGGTATTATGCCCAGAATTAAACAAGCATATAAACTTCGATATACAGGTACAGCTAAAAAAAATTAGAATATCACAAAAAAGTTCAATGTTTCTTGTCACTCATTTCAGAAAGTAAAACTCATATATTAGATTCATTACACATAGTGAAATATTTTAAACTTTTATTTTTTTTTTGTAATTTTCATGATTATGGCTTATAGATAATGAAAATGAAAAATTCAATTACTCAGAAAATTAGAGTATTGTGTAAAGATTATATAGTAGACCAGTGGTATTCATGGGGGTTAGGGACCACAGCCATCTGTGAATAGCTTAAAACTTGAGACCCCCTCTAAAAACACTTATTTCCACATATTTTAATAGTTCAAATGCCAAATATGTCTTGGCACTACCATAGAAGCTAATATCTACAGTTTTCCTTATTTCTGCTCTTGGTGGGACAGCCAGTCAGCACCAAGGAAAATTAATGGCCAGCCAATAACATGTCAAGTAGCATTGCACCCAGGTGTTTCAGTTTCTATAGCTACATTTTATTTTGAATATTTGAAATATTCTCTATGAAAAAAAATATACAAATATGCAAATATTCTGTGAATAATTTGGAGTTGCAATCCACAGAAAATTCCTTGAATGTTGAACCGCAAATAGACCAAGGTGCACTGGAGCATAGGAAGGAAAAAGTCCAGTGGGAAAAGGAAGGAAAAAGTCCAGTGGGAAAAGGTGCACCAGCAACAGAGATAACTGCGGCCTTGAGAGGATTGTCCAGCATAATCCATTAAAGAATTTGGGGAAGCCTAACCATGAGTGGACTGCTGGAGTCAGCACATCAAGAGCCAGGATTCCTACACATGGGCTACAAATGTCACATTCCTTGTGTTGAGCTACTCTGAACCAGAGACAACAACCAAAGGGCGAAGGAAAAACAGAACTGGACTGTTGCACAAGTCCTCTTTTCAGATGAAAGTAAATTTTACGTTTCATTTGGAAATCAAGGTCATAGGGTCTGGAGGAAGAGTGGAGAGGCCCAGGATCCTTGTTGCTTGAAGTACAGTGTGACGTTTCCACAGTCAGTGATGGTTTGGGGTACCATGTCATCTGCTGGTGTTGGTCCCCTGTGTTTACTGAAGTCCACAGTCATTGCAGCCCCCTCCCAGGACATTCTACAACACTATGTGCTTCCTCCTGCTCACAAGTTATATGGAGATGCTGATTTTATTTTCCAGCAGGACTTAGTGCCTGCCCACACTGCCAAAGGTACCAAAGGCTGGTTCAGTGACCATGGTGTTCCTGTTCTTGACTGGTCAGCAAACTCTCCTGACCTGAACCCTACAGAGAATCTATGCCCTGTTGTCAAGAGGAAGATGAGAGACACCAGACCCAACAAGGCAGATGACCTGAAGGCAGCTATCAAAACAATCTGGGCTTCCATTACACCTACACAGAGCCACAGGCTGATCACCTCTATGCCATGGTGCATTGATGCAGTAATAATTGTTGCAAATGGAGCTGCAACCAAGGTTATACCATACTTTTCAGAAGTCTGACATTTCTGTTCACAATATGTTTTTTAAATTGATCTTACGTAATGAGACACTGAATTTTGGGTTTTCATCATCTGTAAGCCACAATCATGAAAATGTATAATGAATATGTAGCATATGAGTTTTATGAGGTTCATTCATACCTCTGGCAGATTTAGGTTTAAATGAATCTTTTCATCTTACCAACAAGAAATCGTGAATCTGTGAAGGGAGTGATAGATTGGGGTGATGGCAAATAAGATGTCCGGCCTCAAAGACTTGGAGCTTATCACCAAAAATAAATAGTCAAAAAGGTAAGTAAAAACATCCAAAAGGCTGGTCAGCAGTTATAAGAAGGGCTTGACTGCTATTATGCCAATAAAGATGTTTCTGCTGATTATTGAAAAGGCGTCAATGCTTTTCAACATGCAAATTATTACTGAAAACAGACAAATTATTCTTCTCCAAATGTTTTCTATTTTAAGTTTATAATTTCAAATCTAAATCTGGCAGGAGTATAAATAATAGTCTTAACTGCTCTCGAGAAGTCTCTGCATATCTGTTTTTAAAAAAATGAAACAAAATAAAAAATTGTGTTGTGTAGGCTACTTTAAAAGCTACAAAAAAATTAAGAGCTGTAATTGGAAATATTTGATAAAAAATGTGATCCTCTGTTTGTCTGTATAGGATTAAAAATCTTCAGTTTTAGGAGTTTTTTGATGTTTTGTTGTTAATTTTGGTGAAATATCTCCCACTCACTTACAATTATAGTTACTTTTCAGTTAGTGATAGATTAAAATCCCCTCATTCAGTAACAAAAAACATTATAATGAAAACAATTTCCTACCTCTGGTGCCGTCCCACACCTTGCTGATCCACTCTCCAGCTGTCCTCGGTCACAATGGGTTAACTGATAGAGGCTGGTGGGGAAGGAGCAGCAAGCAGGATGTGAAATTGTGTATTGTCCTATCAGCATCTGCATACAAAGGAGCAGCAAATAATAAAATACAAATAAAACCCTTATCTGTGCTTTTGCATCGTGGCTGCCAGGGGGTCATCTCGGGCTTTAAATCAAATCATACGTTCCAATTGATGGTAGTTATAAAACAAATCATTCAAGTTCAGATTATTATTCACATTGGTTCAATGAAGTTTTCTATCTCAGGAAACCAAGCAGATTGCATCCAGTCACGTGGAGCATTCACTCTTTGATCAGCCTGATGCAACAGTGGACAGTCATTTGCATTTTGTCTTTAACTTTCCAGCAATCCCTGATAAGCACGCATGCCGCAACAATGGAGAGGAAAAATTCCTTATTAACAGGAAGAAACCTGCAGAACCAGAACCAAGCTCAGTATGAGCAGCCATCTGCCACGACCGACTGTGGGTTTGAGGAGACAGAGCAGAGTTGTTGGCAGCATTATGTCAGTCGATGCCTTCCTCCAGGAAGCCACCACACCTAAACAGGTCAGACCAGCTACTAGAAGATAAGGAGAGAAAACAGAGAGTTAAAAGTTAAAATAACATCAAATAATGCACATTTGATAGGAGTTCCGCTCTAATGCATTCCAGATGGAAAAAATCTTCTGAAATTCAATTCAAATTCAATAGTACTTTATTTATCCCCGCGGGAAAATTACAATTCCAGTACAGCCTGTCTGGAACAAACAAACAAACAACATGCCATAAGACATGGGGAGATGGGTGACTGAGGCTCTGCAGCCTTCACGAGAGGCACTGCCCTTTCATTCAAAAAGAAAGATACCACATTAGGTAAGAGGAGAGGGGGGAAAAAAAATCATATTTCACACAAAATAGCAAAAATGTCTTTTTATGTCAGAAATGTCTTTTTATAGAAGTTTCAAAAATGAAATAAAAGTTTCACAAGTCACAAACTTAGTTTTAAATATTCTGCTGTGACTGCAGAATAATCTAGTTCATGTCTGAAGTGTCTAGGTATAGTGTTTTTTTTAACTGGAGATGATTAAAGATGCTGAAGGTGAAAAATTAGGTGGAATCACCCTTTAGCCTTTTCCAGAATCGGAAGCCAACTTCAGCTTCGTCAGTCAGAGACAGGAAGAAGGTCTTAGCTCTGTCAGTCAACTTCATTTATTCGCTGCTAAATGTGCTGATGACGGAGAAACACCTTTTTAAATCTTTATTGACAATTCAAATTGAACAAAGACAACACTCAAAATAAAACATACATTGTAAATTATGTATCTCTACCAAATATGGAAGAAATTAAGAAAAATTATGAAGAATGAAAAAACCAATGTCCTGAAAGTTCAATAATGAACACAACATTAAAAAAGCCTTTCTTTAACCTTTACACAACAAAATGTCAAATAATCTAACTGGTTTTGAATAAAATGATAGAATATGGATATAAAAGTGGTGATAACAATAACTGAATATTTTATATGAATCTACATATCCATTTTAATATCTGTAGAATAATTGAGCTAATTCAGGAAATAAAAATTTTTAAAAATGGAAGAAAGGCAATGAAGACAGGTAATGTAAAATGTTATTTAAGATTCACATTCTGAAAGGAAAATGAAAAGCTTTCTGGCATGGGTGCATACATGTACATGTTTTAATGATAAAGAAAAAAGACAAATTTAGCTTTTTAAAGCAACCAAAGTGGGGGAGGTTTTGGTAAAGCAGCATTTATGTATAAACAAAATTGTAATAATAAAAACAGTGTTTGTCTTTTCTTATTATACCAAATTTTTATCAGAAGAAGAGATGATGTCTATATTTATGGATTTAGATCGCAGCTATTCATGAATTGATTTCCAAAGAGTTTGAATTACATTACAGTGGTAGAATAAAATGTTCAGTTGATTCCTCTTCCAACTCAGACATGTGGCATTTATCAACATTAAGTTTGAATTTGGAGTTGATGAATTAGTTAGAGAGATAGATATCATTTATGTTTTGAAATGCATCTCTCTATATTTAGGGGGGGACAGGAAGTTTGAGATATTTCATTCTTATAACACAAATCTCACTTTTAGTGAGATTTTTCTGAAATTTTCTATCAGAAAACATGCAATACTTTTTTAGTAAAGAACTAACAAAATAAAATGAAAGAATCTAATCTAATTAAAACTATTCTCACCAATTATAGTAATATAATCTGGAGTGAAGAAGATAAACAGAAAATTATAAAAACGCAATCCGAATTAGATTTAATAAGGAGGATCTTTCAGTTGGATTAGGATACAGAATGTTTATTAACTCCTTTCTCAAAAAGCTATTAGTACATTTATTATTTAGTATATTCACTCCATCAATTATATAACATCTGTCTTTACCAGGCTTGGGTATTAATTTAATTATTTCTTGTTTCATTGTTATCATGAGTCCACTAGAAATTATACATTCATTTATCACTTCAAAGAGTAATGGCTTGATTTCTTCCTAAAAGTGTTTGTAGATGTTGGAGGTTAACCCATAGGGCCAGGTGAGCAACATCAAACTCTGCCATATCCCATAATATGCTTCTGCATGGACCTTTGAAGCCTGCTGTCTTGCCCTGTTGTCTTGCCTGGGGGATTTTTGGCCACAGTCTGGACTGCAAGTCCTCTGGTGTCAGATGTTCGGCTAACTGGATCTCTTCCTCTCTGCAGATTGATGACGTCTTGGTTCTTCTCCAGATTTCATCTCTGATGATTCTTTTAGTGAAGAGGATAATAATGTGACAGTGTTTCTTTTCAAAAATTTTTCTCTAGGGTCTTAATGTTTGTATTAGAGGGCTTTCTTCCATTTCTGTCTTTATGTTCATTTAGCCTATACTGAAGTTACTGTCTATTTGTTCATGAAAGCCATTGTTCAATTCTATATTGATAAATGCTATCGGAATAACATAACCGGTTTTCAGCAGAAATTGACATTTTCTTGAAACCTGAAGGCTCAGTTGTATTTCTTCAACTATTATACACCAGAAAATATAAATTTGTGAACTCAAAACTAAAAGGAGAATGCTTTCGATCATTGTGAACCAATTGAGGATTACCACCACCAAAAGACTGAGATCTCAGATCCAAGTGGCTGGAATGAGCTTCCTCCTTAGGGTGGCTGAGCTCACCTTTTGAGATAGGATGAGGAACTCCATCATCTGTGGGGGAACTCAGTGTACAGTCATTGTTCCTCTGCATTAAAAGGACTCATCTGAGCTGGTTTTGACAACTGATCTGGATCCATCTTGAGAACCTCCATTTGGAGGTTTCCCCATAACCAGGAGACCCCTGGGCAGACCCAGAACTCACTGGAGGGACTATTGACCAGTTCTAGACCAGAACTTTCTGATTCCTGAGATTCCCTCCATGACTTGTTACCAAAACGACCCAATTTCAGATAAGCAGAAAACATTGGGTGGCTGGATAAATGGATATTAGCGACACTGAGCACAAGTGTAATGATTATTTGCCTTAATTGCTGCTACACATTAAGAATCAGTAAAACTGGTTTACAGATCTATGATCCAAACACAGATCCATGACTTTTGAAGCAATTCAGGATTAACTTGCTGCTTTTCTAACTTCGTGTGACAGCTTCCTGCGCTGCATGGTAATGCTGGCCTGTATGCACACTGAGCAGATTTAATGACAGTTGTGTTACTTTATTTCTACCACTCTATTATAAGATAAAAGCTAACATTCCATTAGCACCTCTACAGATGAAAAACAACTTTTTTTTTTTATTATTTAATAGTTCCCTACAAAAGTAATTACACCCAATTCTCACATTTCGTCATGTTAAAACCATTATTAGATCCAGCTACCTAATGGAAACAGAAAAAAGCTACACATTAGGACTTAAAGGCTCACTGTGCAGTTTTTCAATGAAAAAAACTGGATAACATGGTTATAAATTACAGCTCCAGAGGAGAAAATAGAGAGAAAATATTTTTTTAAAAAATCAAGGAATGCACAACACTTAGCTTTGAATTTTGGTTGTATTTTCACCCCACAACAATAAAACATGTATTAAATTATCCTAAAGCTTTTCCGACAAACAAGAACATTACAAGTTTTCATCAATTCCGTATTTTCACCACATCCAGTTTAAAAAGTTTAATTTTAGAAATTCAAAGGTATAAAAGAAAAATATACAGAATGACATAAAAAACAGACCGATTGCAGAAAAATTACATAAGATACCCAGAGGTGAAAGCAGTTTTAAATTCTTGCCAGTACTATGACAAAAACCATAATGGGCTCATTGTATTTCTCTCTCTCGCTCTGAAAACAAAGTCTAAACCCAAACAAATAAAAACGATATCAATATTTTACTGTACTGTCGGCTACCTGTATGGATAACACAGAAAGTACAAGCACTTGACAATGTGGAAAAAATTCATATTTTGTTTGTTAAGGTACTGGGATACAAGTGGTGGAAAGTAACAATTACACGCATTGTTGTAATTAATTACAATTTGTCTCTATTTTGAACTTTTACTTGAAAGTGTTTTATTCAGTTACATTTGAAATCAAATCTGTTAATGAGTAAAAAGAAAACACCAGGAAAGACAGCATTGATCCTTCTGCTGGGTTAGTAATCAGATCTCAAGGTGTTGCATCAACTGGAGACAGAAGTGCCTGGAAAACCCCATCAAGTGAAAAGAAAATTCATGGCCATACTTAAGGGACTAGTTTCACTGTAAGTATGAGAAAGTCAACAGCTTTATCATACAATGTAAACTTAGTTTGGTTTATGTTCAACACGTTGTCCATGGAAACATTCTGTATAATATTTTAACAACAAATGTTAATATCAGTTTCAATAGTACTTGATTATATTATATTGGCTAAAGCTGAAAACAGGATCAGGTGCTTAGTTAGGAGTCAGTTGTTTAAAACTATTAGACAGGAGGGACAGTGGACATATTGGACAAAGGATGGGATAAAGATCAGAACTGCCAGCTTTTGAGGAACTGGAGAATCACAGAGAAGCTTCATAGATGTAGTGAAGGATGCAGGGGGAGTTGGTGTGACAGAGAATAATGCTGAGATGAGGGAGATGATCAGCTGTAGAGAACCCTAAAGACAGGAGCTGACAGGAGATATTGGGAATTTATGTCCCATTTAAAAATTACACAATAAGACCTCCCAAATGTTCATGATGTCACAGGATAACAAGTTTTATTTTGTGCTGCATTTTTATTTATAAAGGTGCTCCTTTAATTAAAAACAGTTTGAGACCAACATGTTCTCATTTCTTTTGTGATAAGTGTAACTTTCTTTTGCTCATAAAAAAGTAACTTAGTACCTTATTTAAAGTAAAATTCTAGTTAGGCACTTTTTACTTTTAATATCAGTAATTTATCTTGTGTTTTAGTGAAAGCTGTATCAAAAAAAAACTGTACTTTTACTTGAGTAGTCTACATTATTTTTGTACTCTTTTCATTTCTGCTGGCATGTATGAAATACTGATTTTTTAAAAAAAATTCTGATGTACTGTAGCATCTAGGGTAGCTTTTCCTCTTCGATATCCATGTCTTTTCTTTGGAGCAAATTATTTATTGTTCTCTGCATTATTATCAAGTGTTGATTTAGTTGAATTAGAACTTCATTGTTCCGCGGTGTTTTCTCGGTTTTTATTTAAGTCTTTAGATGATAAGTGATTTATCGTTCATCCTGTCCCAACACAAGCGCCGTATGTATATGTCTGTGGACCACCTGCGTGAAATGTCCCAGTCCATTAAATCAAACGCAACAAATCCCCTCAGCAACCAGTGTTTTGGAAGTAGACGCGCGTGCCACGCGCTCTCGTGCAATGTAAGTGAAATCTCCGGTCATAAACAGTTTTTTTCAAGCTGTGCTGTCTCGTTGAAATTGAGCAAAATAACACGAAATAACTAGTTACTCTCCGTTTGCTTTTAATTTGGATATGTCGTAACGAGCAGACAGACAATAAACGTAGAGGTGAACGTCTTGAAGGCTGGCCGCTGACGGAAGCCTGAAGCTCCAAGCGGAGGGGACAGAGGCAAGGCTGGAGTATTGAGGCTCCAGCACAGCATGGGCTGTTCAGAAACAATTTGGAATAAGAAAAAAGTTATTTATAAACAGATTAAGTCGTGTTTTAGACTGCCTATTCCTAGGAGATATATTCTGACTCAAAGTGACTGGTTCTGAATGACGGCTTTATCGCAGTCGCTCTTCCAGGTACTGCGTACCGGCGCAGAATCTTATAGTAGTACTCAGTACCGGACCGGACCGATTACTTTCCTCCCTGAACATACCTAAAAAAATGATAGAAATAACAGTTCAATCAAAAACAGTAAACCCAAAGCACCAAAAATCTCAAAATAGCGGGCAAGAAACAAAACTTAAAATATCAAATAAAAGTAAAAATATGTTTAGTGCTGATTTCTTCTGTCAAGTCAACAATATTCACCGACGCATCAGAGGCACATTTTGTACACAGGCAAAGTTCAGTCTCAAAACAAGAAGACTATGTCTGCTCTGATTATAAAGAATGCAGTTAAATTAAGTTATTAAAACAAATTTAATTAAATAAGCCTTCAGAGTGCATGAAGGTCCTACACCTTCCTATTACAGCTTAAGTAAAAAAAAAAAAAAAAAAAAAAAAAAAAAAAAGTAGCTAAATTACAAAGAACCTTTGTAAACAATCCAAAAATATATTTCAATTTTTTTTAACAAATTGAAGGTAGCAAAAAAATTACAAGCCTAAATAGCTTTTACAATGCACCCCCCCCCTTCAAAAAAAAGGCTAATAGTTTGTGACAAAAAATATTCAAACAGAATCACCCAGAAACAACCAAATCAGAAACCAAACATCAGACAAAAATAGGCATAGAGACCCCCATTCTAAACTGCAAAAAATCTGGCTTGCAAATTTAATTAAATTTCCCTTTGGGATAAATAAAGTATTTTTGAATTTGAAAAACATGTTTGTGCTGTTTTAAGTCTCCAAATTTAAAAATAAATAAATAAATATATATATATATATATATATATATATATATATATATATATATATATATATATATATATATATATTCTAAAACTATAGCAATGTTTTACATTAATTAAAAAAAAGGTTTGCCTTAGCTTTTACAGTAATGTCACAATTCAAGATGACTATAATCAATGCTTTAAAACTTAATTATTCATGTCTTTGGTAAACGTTCACAGCACATAGTTGAAGAACTGTTTTAACAGGTCTAAGAATTTAAAAATCAGGTTATGTCCTTTCACTTTTTTAAAATGTATACAACTCTAATCTCAGCTCTTAGTAGATTAAAAACAATATTTATAAATCCTGCTGAGAAAAAAAAGGAAGAGCTTCAGAAGACAATGTGTTCTTTTCTGATTTAGATCAAACCAATCCATAACAACAACAACAACAACAACAACAATTCCTGAAAGCTGAACATCATAATATAAATAATGTAATCTCCTAAAGAAAAAAACCTTCTTGAACTGATTCATTGCTCAATCGGCCCAGTTTCAGGGCATAGAGCTATGCCCTGAAACTGGGCTGAAACAGTCTGCCTAAAATAAGCCAACGTGGTGAAGAAAGCCTGTGACAAAAAACATAACTCGAAACATTGCAATTCTGTCAGCATTCTGATCATGTAATAAAATATAATTTCTGCTCCTTCTGACCAGAATTATTATTCCTATGTGCACAGTCATCAGCAGACCAATTTCTCCAAACACCCATGTTGCACAAGCACCGGTCGATGGACCAACTGAAGGTGTGACAGAGTGACCTGGCTTATTCCTGTGAAGAAAAAAAAAAAGAGTTGCAAAAATCCAATAAGGTGATTATAAAAGTATGGATAATTCATGTTAATAATTAATCACAATGAAAATTAACTCATACGCCAGGTCTGATATGGAAGTACAAAAGGACAAAATGGCGGCACAATCTGATAAACAGGCAAATTGACCCAGAAGCACTTCCTATGGATCTGTACCGTGCCTCAGTATCTGTACCCTATGCTCAGCAGTAAAAAACAATCCCTGATTGTCTCTTCCATAGCATCGCTCAGGTTGGATTAAACTGCTGTGTATGAAAACTTATTAAATTACTTGACCAAAAAAAAAAACCTTCTCAAATGTGCTGCAAAGAATGCTTTGTTTCAACACATCAGATGAAACTTCTGCAAAACTAATCAACCATTTTTAAAAAGGCTTCACTATTTTTTAACAAAGTTGCAGCTGAGTTTACCTACTTTGTTTGATGCCTGACTTTTGCATTAGCTTATCTTCCACCCCCAGCTGTTATGTGCTGGGGGGGGGGGGGTGGAAGATAAGATGGCATGCAATACCATTGTGCTCTCACTCCACATTTAAAACTTGTGAACAAATAAGCAGTGTGAGGTGAAATCTTGTCACAGCAGTGATCATGGCAATCGTTTTTGCATTGTCCATAATACAGTTCAAAGTCTGTGTGCATCATCCAACTTTGCAACTTCGTGTGATCTGAAACAATGTTTTAACCGCTCCGTGTATCTTGAGATTTAGCTGGTGCCCAAGCAAACTCTTTCGGCTCTTCTGGAGTGTACAGGTCGATATCAAGTCTCTTCTGCTCTGCTTCAGTGTCGACTGTCCTGTAGCTGAGCATTGACATCGCTTCTTGACACGCTTCCTGAATTCGTTTGACGTTCTTGTGGGGCAACCCGGTGCGCCAAGCCTGGGACACTTGGACAGCATTTCTGGAGATAATCTGGAAAGCATTTTGCACATCGCCCTTCCCCTTTCCATGGGTCATCTTATATATCCATGCTTCCATCTCATCGGTCATCTCTAAACCCACAAAGTCATAAATATCACTGATCTCCTGAAGTGGGTTGCGTGTCACATCTTCATAGCGAACCAGCTTGTAGCGACCTTTCAGAAATGGAGGAGGATCCTGGGTGGCCGTTTCATTGATCCGGATGTGGCTCTGGCAGATTTTCTGCATAACTTGATACTGTTCCTCAGCTGCTGGTACGGCTCTGTGCTCCAAGACAATGGCGTTATCCATTTTGAAGGATAAGGCTGACTCCTCTCTCGACCTATAAACCGCCCGAGGATCTCGGACAAGATGAACAATGCGTAGGTCAAGGTTGGCGTCTTGTAAAAGAGGGTAAAGGGATTCCAGCTCAAAAAATCTAGTTTCTTTTAAAACCACATGGCTGTAGATTTGGCAGGCCTTCTCCACCTTCTCAAAATCTAGAGCATTACATTCCTTTTCACACTTAACCATATTGCCTATCTGACCAAATGATGTGAGGGAACAGACTGGAGGCGAGCACAGTGCCCGACTCTGATACCACATAAAGAGGGAGGAGGCTTTGCGATTTTCAGGCAGGTAGGAATCCATCACTGAGAAGTCACACTGGTACACGCTCCGCATTAGGTCCCTCACAGCCATTCGGAGAGTCCGTGCACCAGAATTCCTCAGTGTGCTCCACACGTGCCATGCCGGCTCCATAAGGTAGAAAACAGACGGGTGCTGACTGAAAACCTGACCCAGGAAGGATGAACCAGATCGCCACGACGACAGCAGCAAAACGTGAATTTTGCGGTCTAACGGAGCTGAGTTACAGGGGCTGAGCTGAATGTACCAGTTGCAGAACATCACCACTGCTGCCCCCCTGCAGGACTACCAGGAAAACCAAAGTGTTGAAGTTCATTCTGCAACGGGGAGTCATGGCTGGAGATCACTGTTAGTTTCTGGTGCAGGAGAACTTCAGCTTTGCTTTTTGGTCAGTGATGTTACACTTAACTGATTAACACTAAAGTTGACTCTAAAGGTCACGTCTGTAGATCAGCTTCCAGGGGTTTGAGATTACTTTTCTGCAGGAAAAATAAGCAGAGAAAAGAATTACTTTGTACTTTGTATTGTAAACTGGAATATTCACCTAATGCATAACTGCTCTTAAAAATCAAAGCATGGCACTTTTTGACAAAGCTTACAGAGAGCTTCTGATACTTAGCAACCTCAAGGAAGTGCTTCTCTTGAAGACAGCTCTACCTGCAAAGTTTGACATTTGAAGTGTTTCTTTTAGAACTTTATGAAACATTTTGCAATAAATGTTCCCCTTAGGTTCATAAAACAAGCATACATGGGCTGGTAAAATTATCCTCCGGCTTGGTTACTCTTCCCGCTTGGTGAGCGCTTCTAGTGCACGATCGGTTGAAATGAGAGAAGACACCCCCTCCTGTGAGTTGTGCTCAAAGACATTGATTGTGCAGGACAGAAATAAGGTGTTGCACCAGATGAAGAACGAGCTGGTTATGCATTCAGGAGCAGCTGGAAAAATGAAGCTACTAGCAAAAAAAAAAAAGTTAATTTTTAGGGATGTATAGCCATATTGGATATCAAATCTTCATTTGATTAATGAAAATGTAACATGTAAATGTTACACACATGACGACAGATGCACTTATTTTGTGTAACAGGGTTGTCTTTTATTCGGTGACTACAGAAATCACATTCTTACTACTGACTTCGCTGCGATATTGCCATACTCTGATATTGACATCTCTACAGCTGATGTCAGTACAGCTGATACGAGAGCATCTGCTTTTATTTATACTCAACTTTTTCTACATACATACAACTCAGACTAAGAACTTGAAAAGTACAAGATTGTTTGTACAATCTGTTACATATTATCTACAAAACAACGTCAATCAGCATAAAAAAATCATGAACTTAATATACATTACATTACTAATACAAATATATTTTCATTCATATACATACAATGGACCGCTGCTTAAATAGGTTCACGATATACCATACCTTGTAATTACCTTCCTAACTTATTTATGCGACATGCATAATGCATAATGGTTGTTAGCTGATAGATTAACGGCAGTAACCGGTTACAGCCTAACTTCTTCGGCAAAGATGCTTACAGTTAATGCCGTTTAGACTAACAATAGTTAACGATCACCCGAGCGGTAGTTAGCATTTATGCTAGCGGGAGTAACCAGTCAAAAAATGCACAGAAATATCTCGAACAAATGTCAACAAAATATTGTCTCAAACTTATAAAATCACTTTTGTACATGACACACCAGTGAAAACAGAAATCACATTTTTAGTAGAGGTTTCGCTGCGATGTAGCGATGCTCTGATATTGGCAGCTGACGTCAGTACAGCTGATACAGAGCTTCTATTTATACTGATCTTCTTCAGCGTAAAGCTCGGAAGTCAGTCTCTCCCTCACGCGTCACTACTGCCATCTTTTGGGGTTGATTGGTATTACATCAGAAATTCAATCTCAGTCAGAACCACAAAGCATAAATAATTAAAACAAAGATAATAACATAAAAATTGTTGAGGGGGTGACTTAAATGGATCGATAATCCTGGGTGCCACACAAACAAATATTGACATATCCCTGGTTTAGATTTCTTAAAGATAGCCCCCATCTTTGCCCCCTCACTTTGGCTCTGCTGATGTGCAACAGTACTACCACTTCTCAACAACTTCATCCCTGATCTGCCTACTGTGTTCCTTGGTCTTCAAGATGAATCTTTACATTACACTCAGCTTTGTTTGTTCTGCCTTTGTGCAACTGCACACCTTACTTGGCAAATGTGCAAAAAATGATTTTCATTGTTTGATTGCTGCATTACCATAGTTACAAAATGATACAGTGAGTAATCATTTCTTTGTGTTTGAGGTAGTTTATTCACAAATACATCTCAGCAAATAACCAGTTGTCTGCGACTGCTTTTAAAATCAGTCAGTTAAACCTGGCCCACTCTCCTGGATTCAACCAAATGTGTATTGAAACACTATTGGTGGTGGTGATATTCTTAACAGAAAGAGGGGCCCCAGATCAAATTCTACTTAAGACCTCATACATCTTTGGGCCAGCCCTGGACCACAGTCCATCTTATTCAGCAAGATTACGCCTGTGCACAAACCTAATATGGTTCTCCCCTGCACAAAAAGGGAAAGAAAATCCCATAATACCTCCAGCTGAGAGCTGAAAGTAAACAGTCACTTGACCCAAACGTAGCTACTTGCGTCTGGTTCAGTGATTACCGTAATTAATCCCTTTTAGACTATTGCTTCAGGTCTTAGTGCAACTCAGGCACCTGTCGATGCATGTCGATACACACACACAAAGGACTGTCTTGGAAGCACTTTGCTGCCACCTGGCAGTCAGAGTAGGAATGACATATAGCTGTGATTTTACTGTATTTGGCTGTATTTGAAGGTTCAAGGCTCTTTATCGTCATTTGTTTTTCAGGACTGACAGTACTTTCAAATGATTAATAATTACATTTAAAACAATCAACATGACAATGAACTAAATGACAGCAAATGGTTATAAAACTTCACAGTAAAAACAAACAAACAAACAAACAAAAAAATAGCAGTGTATTGTAAGATCTTTGCTGTAAAAGTGATGGAGGACTAGAATGGATTGTACAGAACCTTTTGTTGTAATTGAATTTTAAAGCCGACGTGCCGCATCCAATTAAATCGTCGTTAAATAGTCTCTATTTAATTTAAAATCCACTTGACCGTAAAAATTTCTTTTATTTTCTTGTATACTTGGAAATAAATTCAAGCAGTTAGGGGATTAGGTATGGTTGCTGGTGTCAGAACCTGTTCTGACACCAATCTCTGGAAACTTCCTTGGTGCTTTCTCTCCAGATTCTCTCCAGATTTAAACCAGTTTATCTTCTATCTCTGATCTGCCATTCATTTTTAATTCCTTATGAAAGTTGTGGTTTGTTTGTTTAGGTTTGTGCCCTGTTTCTTTGCTTATCTGCACCGAGGTATGTTAGTGTGATTACTCAGGTTAATTACTGACTCTATAAATGACAAGATTCAATAGAAACTGCTTTAATTGAAGACTTAATATTTTAATTCTGACACAATATAATTACCATTTCATTCCTTTTCTTAAAGTATTCATTTAAGGCTCATTGAAGACAACAGTTTACCCATTGAACAGATGTTGATGTAGATCTTAGTCTGATTTGAATGATAAAATATAGATCAATTCAATAATTTGAATATTTTTGAAAAGTTTAGTTTTTCAGTAACTCAGTTCGCTAAATGAAACACATTATTTAGATTATTTGAACACAGACTAATGTTTTCAAGTCTTTATTTCTGTTAATTATGATTTCTGTTTTCAGCTAATGAAAAACAAACATTTAATATTAGAATATTACATCAAACCAATAAAAACAACATTTTAATACAGAAATAAGGGCTAAAAGTATGTTTAATACCTACTTAAAGGTTATTTTTAAAAAATAATTCTGACAAATGAGCCTCATTAGAATGTAAACTCAAATTTATTGAATATGACTATATTTTATTGAATGAGATTTGTCAATACGTAAATATATTTAAAGATGCTACAGTTTAGCGATCCACCATGTTATGTGACCTTATATATTTCCCTCCTCTTTAGTAATTTCTTTTGTTTGTTTAATTGTGGGGAATTGCTAATTAAATTAATAATTTCCCCAAGATATTCAAAAATGATTAAGATATGCCTATTTGATCAAAAAAATAGATATAAAGAACAATCTCCCTTTTACAAAAAGGAACCGCTCCTTTCAGATCAAAAAATAAAATGACAAAGTGGTTCTTAATGCAACAGTGATACCAGTTACTTTATGGCCCTACCTAAACATGAGGCGGAAAATGACTTCAGCAGAATTTTTCAAATACTTCTTTGGTGAGGAGGCAGAAGTGGAGTAAGAAATCAAGACACACCCGGGAACGGAATGAGGAAAGATGGCATGAAGTATGTCAATAAAACTAACTTGAACTTGTTTCGCATTAAAGAGAGATGAGTAGCTATATTCCCCTCAGGTTTTATTTTCTCTGAGAGGTTGTCATCAAATACTTGTTTATCTGGTTCTGGGAAAACAGTTTAATGCCTTTATCAATGTGTCCTTAGAGGGAAAGCCTTACAACACTTTTTCATTTAAAACTTTTCAAATAAGTAGCAATTTATTACAGTCATTAGGAGCTAGGAATGTAAATGAAGAGAAAATAAATTTAATAATAATAATAATAACAACCCACAGACTTAAGCCTAGACAACGTCCTCTTCAAAAATATTGGATTTAACAAGATTAAAGATTTAACAGGAAGTTCACCTTGTCTCTTTACTCTGTTAGATGTTTGCACTTACTGAATGTCTGGAAAGCATTTATGTCTCTCAGTGTCTTGGAGAACTTTTCAACTCTTTCAAATGAATCTCTCCTTTTGAAAACACAATTTTTCCCTCTTCAAAAGCACAGGTTATGTGACACCTCATGATCTGTGAGGTTTGACTGGGATGTTGTCCTTTTGCCTGAACTTAGTGATATATAAATAAGAAGAAATGTAACCAAGGTAAATGTTTCCTTTTCCACAGCGATGCAGTGGGAAAAAAAAGTTGTTGTTTTTTTGTTTGTTTGTTTGTTTGTTTTTTTTTAAATAGGCTTCTGTGTACTTCTGCAAGTTCAGATTTTGTCATCATTTTAATAACGGCACTTGACAAAAGCTAATGTTTGCTACTGGTTTCACATCTGGTGACTGTTCGATGGGTTTATGATGTTTTTATGTTTTATTGATATTTTATCTAAAATACTTTGACCTCCCTTGATGCTGAAATGTAATAAACAAACTTGACTTGACTTCTTTTTACTACTTTAACCCTCTGTCATCTACCACGGCTTATTTTATGAGAGCAACAAAAACGCTTCTCTCGGATTTAATGTGCACCACTTTCACATGTAACGTTACATCTTACAAATCTTACAAGTTTTCGCCTGTTTATTTCTTTTATATTCATTATATTTGATCATCCAGCTGATAAGTTATCTTCTACTAAACAGAGAATTAAAGTGTCCTAATCTCACATTATAATGTTAAAGAAACAGTTTTAATATATTATTTATGAATAATATATTAAAGCAATAACAATAAATTCCTACCTTACGAATGTTTTTTAACTGATGGTAATGGTTTCCAGCAGCTCTCCTCCTCTGCGCCGTCCCAGTGCCCTGGGCTGAATGAATTGTGACAGGACCGGGTGAGTGGGATGGGTGATCAGCAGGCGGGACCGCAGGGACTGATGAGCGCTGCCACATCCGCTGCAGGAAGTGCTTTGTTCTGCAGGTGGAAACCAGATGAGTCAGTTTATATCGATGTGATTAAAAGTGAAACATCGGAGATTAAAGCCGGTGTCTTTGCACTGCATTTTTATTTTAAAAAGCAAATTAATTTTTATGCATCTTCCTAAATTTAGAACTGCTGTAAACCCACACAGCCTGACTGTATTTGCTTGCCTCGCGGTTTCAGTACCTATTTTGGAGTATTTGTCGTCAGTTCTTGTTATTGTCCCTTTAAAGGAGTTCAGCACTTCCACCAAAGAAGTTATTTGCGATCAGCAGAAGATGCGCCATCCCCGTCCTGCGCTGCTTTTGTCAGGTGAATCCCTCCATCCTGACCACGGTGCTGTGGTCGCTTCTCAGATATCCTACAACCTTCCTTTAAAAAGTTTGGCCTGTCATTGCATCTGACCCACCGCTGGCTTTTGCCCGCTGGGCCGCTGGTGATTTTGTGCTGGCCGTTAGCACTTCAGGCAGATTGGGAAAATTATACAGATGTTTGCTGGTGGCTATGGTGGAGCGTCCACTTCAGCTTTCCAGAGGCGAAAATCCCATTTCATTTTTGGGGGGTTGACAATAAACAGGAAAATTTCAGAGAGTAATTTCTGGGGGGGGGCATGAAAAAAATAGCTTGCTCTCTCTTTCTCTTTGCTGCTTCTTTGCCGCTTGTCTTGTAGGGTTGAGCATAAGGCTCAACTGTTCAACTGTTAAATTATAATTTGTAGGCCTATAACAAAAATGTTTTAACTATCAGTGTAGCTACTGGATGTTATCTGTCTGTGATAAACTGAACTACAGTGTCGATCAACCACACTAAAACATTCCCAACTCACAGAAGATGAGCTGCTTTCTAATCATATCCATCTAAATATTATAGTTCTTCTGGTTTCATAACACTGATAAACAAACTGACCTGCGAATCAATGCCTCTGTCTGATTGGGTCTCTCTGTACAGCTGACCTGACTTTGCTAATTATAAAAAAAAAAAATTCCTTTTTTATTGATATTATCAAAATGCCTTCATATTACTGAGGTCTTTTTCCAAAGCAGCAGAAGTCACCAGAGAAAAATAAAAACAATCAAAACTCTGACCTCAAACTAATAATCTTTCAATAATTAAGAAGCACATTTTATGTTTACATTTTATGTTTCCACCTATGTTCAACCACAGTGTTGGTTCTGTTGGACCTCAGCGCAGCATTTGACACAGTTGACCATGATATTTTATTGAAGCGACTGGAGAACTGGGTCAGACTCTCTGGTATGGTACTCAATTGGTTCGAATCCTACCTAAAGAACAGGGATTTCTTTGTGTCAATAGGCAACTTCTCATCAGAGCAGACAAAAGTTACATGTGGGGTACCCCAAGGTTGAATCCAGGGACCCCTTCTGTTCAATATCTATATGTTCCCACTAGCTCAGATTATAACAAGAAGCAAGATTAGCTACTATAACACAGATGATACACAGCTCTACATTACGATGTCACCAGGTGACTTTGAATCCATCCAAGCACTGAACAGATGCTTAGAACAAATCAATGCATGGATGTGCCAAAACTTTCTCCAGCTGAACCAAAACAAAACTGAAGTTATCATCTTTGGACCTAAACAGGATTTTTGACTTTCAGAATTATAATTCTGTGACACCAAGTTGAATTAGTCTAAAAAAAAGTTACTTTTAACTTAGGCACCAGCCCTCATGTAAAACGCTATCACTCAGGGTACAACCTGGGCAGATCACCAGTCTATCACAGGGCAACACTGAGACACACCGGATAAAAAAAAAAATGCGTATGCACATACGCACACAAACACAGCTAAGAACAATTTAGAGAGGCAAAATAACCTAACAATCATGTTTTTGGACTATGGTAAGAGGTCGCAGTACCCCATGCATGCACTGGGAGAACCACCAAACAGAAAGATATCACATTCAAACCCATGACTTTCTTGCTGTAAGGCAACATTGCTACCAATCACACCACAATCCAGCTCAGTGATAGAAGAAATTTAACATAAAGTTCAGAGAATTTTACAAAGTTGAAATTATGACTCGGAATCTTACAATTACAATGTCAGAATTGTGGTTTTGAATTTCATAATCTTGACCTAATTAAATCTAACCTAATTAATGAAAATAAAAACTGATTTTTTGCATTTCAAAGTTAAAATAATAATTTAAATTTACATAATCTTCATATTCAGTCATAATTCTAAAATATAAAGTACAGTATATGTATTTCAAAGTTAAAATGATAGTATCTCACAGTTATGTCAAAATTGTGACTTTATAACCCATAACTATGAATTGTAAAGTCAAAATCATAATCTAATGATTATGAAGTAGGAGCACATAATGTTGTGTCCTGTTACAGTCTTTTTTCTTTCAAGTAGCAGAAATGGACTTCCATACATTTGCAGATTTGCTGCAGGATCTTTACCAATAGCTGCACTCATCTGTTCAGCTATAGTGTAGAAAGCTCCAGAGGTAAGTTATCCATATTGTCTCTTTGGGATAAATGAATTCAACTGATCTTTGCACAGTGATATGAAATCAAACACCTTGAGGCCATGTTTACATGACAATGTTTTCTGGAGAAAACGGAAAAGTTTTGTTGCATGTTTTCCCTGATAATGGCACCATTGGAGAACTGGTTTCAGAGTGCAATGGTTCGAAAATATTTAGTGACGTAAACACAAAAAATAGATTTTTTTTTTTCTTACATGACAGAAATCAGAAGATGCACACGCACACAACAAAATGGCTACCTATAATTTAAAAAAAAAAAAAAACAAGAAGAAATGATCAACAATGGCAAATGGCTTGAAATTTGGTAGTTTTATATTTCAAAGTCACCTTAAGAAACAGTTGAACCTTGTCATCAGTCCATAGAAACACTTTGTTCTCTGCCATCTCGAACATTTATTGGTTGTGCCGGCTTTTAAGCAGAGTTTTCAAAGAACATAGGTTGTGGCATGGCAAAAGAATTATTCCATTTTCTCTACTGTTGCTGTGTAAACAGTGATTGTAATTAGAAAGTTATGTAAATGTGTTACAGAAACAGGGAAAAAATGCCATATTCAATGGATCGTTGTTGTGTCAATAGGGCCTGTGTTAAATCATGCACATCCTCTATTTTCCTTCAAGGCAAGCAGCTGGTGATTAAAAAAAAAAGTCTGGCATTTACATAGTATTTAGTCAACAAACACACAGAACAGCAAATCCTCGTCCGTCATGGTTTTCAGCATAGAAAACCAGATCAGTAAGATTCTTAGAGCGCACCAAGGCTATGTTAAATAAGCACCATCTCTTCATGTTCCACAGACCTGGAATTTGCTGTGTGGCAACACTCTTTGATTTGTCAGTAATTTGATCATTCTGTTATGCTTTGATGGTGCAGCCACAGGCTGTTTTGATTTGATGTTACAGGTACATGCCAGGAAATTTTGAATATCAATAAAAGGCTGGATGAGAATCAAAATCATTGGCATTTATCAGTTGGCAAAGTGAAGAAGGCTAAACGACCTAAAAAGGCAACACAAAGTGATCCCATTTAAGTTAAATTAGATTGGGAATGAAGTCACTGAAACTACAATGAGACAAATGGAGAAAGCATGACTCATCCAGGATGTCATAAAAACAAAATCCGGAGTACCTGAAGCACTGCAAGCCTCACAAGAGTCAATAATAAGAAAGAGACCTGGAAATGACATCTATGAGTGAAAACCACTGCTCAGTCTGAACAAAAACAAAGCAAAAGCCAATCTCCCTTTTCTCAAAAACATCTTGAAGACTCCCAAGACTTTTGGAAAAATATTTCACGGACTGACATAACAAATGCAAGAACTTTTTTGGAATGTTACTACAGTTAAATCTAGAACAATAATTTTTTTTTTTTAGGGCCTGGTTAGTTTGGGTAGCTGTTTTCCCTTAAAAACTGAAATAGTCATGTCAGGCTATATTTTGTACCAATAAGTAATGCACTCAATAAAATGGCCTCTATGCACACTCACTGCACAAGACTCCACTGCTAAAGAACAAGCATGTTCCAGCTTCTTTAAAGTTTGCTGTACAGAATTTAGACAAACCGGTTGGAGAACATAGTCTGGTCAGATGAGACTTAAGCTGAACAATTTAGTTGTCATTGAATACAGCATGTTTGGAAGTTCTGCACATTGACCCAAAGCACCAATGCTAAATGCGAAGTTCACAGGTGGGAACATTCAAATTTAAGGTGTCCTATAACATATGGTCCAGTCAGACTTCATGTAACTGACAGAAGGAGGAATGAAGAAATGTGCCTGGATATTCTTGATTAGAAGAGGAAACAAATGTGGATTTCCAAGCAAGACAATAGTACCAAACTCGGTGCTAGCGTCACTGTAGCCAACCTCCCATGGCTACAGTGACGCTACAAAGAGATCAAGCTGAACTCCAACTCCAAGGTCCTGGTTAAACACTTTCTCATCACACCATCCATCACATTTCAAAACAATAAGGAACTCCATAGAAGACAACCAAGGAGCACTCCAATTTTGAAAGAAAAGCACAAAAGGGCCAGACTGGAATCATCCAAAATGCATGTTAACAAGCCCCAGAACTTCTCGAAGAACCTGCAGACCCATGGTGGTATTCAGAAGATACTTTGGAATCAGCTGTTCATCAGGTAAATATCAGGAAGTCCACCACTGTTTGCTGTATTACGAGGCAGAGCTGTTCAACCACAGTGTTGGTTCTGTTGGACCTCAGCGCAGCATTTGACACAGTTGACCATGATATTTTATTGAAGCGACTGGAGAACTGGGTCAGACTCTCTGGTATGGTACTCAATTGGTTCGAATCCTACCTAAAGAACAGGGATTTCTTTGTGTCAATAGGCAACTTCTCATCAGAGCAGACAAAAGTTACATGTGGGGTACCCCAAGGTTGAATCCAGGGACCCCTTCTGTTCAATATCTATATGTTCCCACTAGCTCAGATTATAACAAGAAGCAAGATTAGCTACTATAACACAGATGATACACAGCTCTACATTACGATGTCACCAGGTGACTTTGAATCCATCCAAGCACTGAACAGATGCTTAGAACAAATCAATGCATGGATGTGCCAAAACTTTCTCCAGCTGAACCAAAACAAAACTGAAGTTATCATCTTTGGACCTAAACAGGATTTTTGACTTTCAGAACTATAATTCTGTGACACCAAGTTGAATTAGTCTAAAAAAAAGTTACTTTTAACTTAGGCACCAGCCCTCATGTAAAACGCTATCACTCAGGGTACAACCTGGGCAGATCACCAGTCTATCACAGGGCAACACTGAGACACACCGGATAAAAAAAAAAAAATGCGTATGCACATACGCACACAAACACAGCTAAGAACAATTTAGAGAGGCAAAATAACCTAACAATCATGTTTTTGGACTATGGTAAGAGGTCGCAGTACCCCATGCATGCACTGGGAGAACCACCAAACAGAAAGATATCACATTCAAACCCATGACTTTCTTGCTGTAAGGCAACATTGCTACCAATCACACCACAATCCAGCTCAGTGATAGAAGAAATTTAACATAAAGTTCAGAGAATTTTACAAAGTTGAAATTATGACTCGGAATCTTACAATTACAATGTCAGAATTGTGGTTTTGAATTTCATAATCTTGACCTAATTAAATCTAACCTAATTAATGAAAATAAAAACTGATTTTTTGCATTTCAAAGTTAAAATAATAATTTAAATTTACATAATCTTCATATTCAGTCATAATTCTAAAATATAAAGTACAGTATATGTATTTCAAAGTTAAAATGATAGTATCTCACAGTTATGTCAAAATTGTGACTTTATAACCCATAACTATGAATTGTAAAGTCAAAATCATAATCTAATGATTATGAAGTAGGAGCACATAATGTTGTGTCCTGTTACAGTCTTTTTTCTTTCAAGTAGCAGAAATGGACTTCCATACATTTGCAGATTTGCTGCAGGATCTTTACCAATAGCTGTACTCATCTGTTCAGCTATAGTGTAGAAAGCTCCAGAGGTAAGTTATCCATATTGTCTCTTTGGGATAAATGAATTCAACTGATCTTTGCACAGTGATATGAAATCAAACACCTTGAGGCCATGTTTACATGACAATGTTTTCTGGAGAAAACGGAAAAGTTTTGTTGCATGTTTTCCCTGATAATGGCACCATTGGAGAACTGGTTTCAGAGTGCAATGGTTCGAAAATATTTAGTGACGTAAACACAAAAAATAGATTTTTTTTTCTTACATGACAGAAATCAGAAGATGCACACGCACACAACAAAATGGCTACCTATAATTTAAAAAAAAAAAAAAACAAGAAGAAATGATCAACAATGGCAAATGGCTTGAAATTTGGTAGTTTTATATTTCAAAGTCACCTTAAGAAACAGTTGAACCTTGTCATCAGTCCATAGAAACACTTTGTTCTCTGCCATCTCGAACATTTATTGGTTGTGCCGGCTTTTAAGCAGAGTTTTCAAAGAACATAGGTTGTGGCATGGCAAAAGAATTATTCCATTTTCTCTACTGTTGCTGTGTAAACAGTGATTGTAATTAGAAAGTTATGTAAATGTGTTACAGAAACAGGGAAAAAATGCCATATTCAATGGATCGTTGTTGTGTCAATAGGGCCTGTGTTAAATCATGCACATCCTCTATTTTCCTTCAAGGCAAGCAGCTGGTGATTAAAAAAAAAAAGTCTGGCATTTACATAGTATTTAGTCAACAAACACACAGAACAGCAAATCCTCGTCCGTCATGGTTTTCAGCATAGAAAACCAGATCAGTAAGATTCTTAGAGCGCACCAAGGCTATGTTAAATAAGCACCATCTCTTCATGTTCCACAGACCTGGAATTTGCTGTGTGGCAACACTCTTTGATTTGTCAGTAATTTGATCATTCTGTTATGCTTTGATGGTGCAGCCACAGGCTGTTTTGATTTGATGTTACAGGTACATGCCAGGAAATTTTGAATATCAATAAAAGGCTGGATGAGAATCAAAATCATTGGCATTTATCAGTTGGCAAAGTGAAGAAGGCTAAACGACCTAAAAAGGCAACACAAAGTGATCCCATTTAAGTTAAATTAGATTGGGAATGAAGTCACTGAAACTACAATGAGACAAATGGAGAAAGCATGACTCATCCAGGATGTCATAAAAACAAAATCCGGAGTACCTGAAGCACTGCAAGCCTCACAAGAGTCAATAATAAGAAAGAGACCTGGAAATGACATCTATGAGTGAAAACCCCTGCTCAGTCTGAACAAAAACAAAGCAAAAGCCAATCTCCTTTTTCTCAAAAACATCTTGAAGACTCCCAAGACTTTTGGAAAAATATTTCACGGACTGACATAACAAATGCAAGAACTTTTTTGGAATGTTACTACAGTTAAATCTAGAACAATAATTTTTTTTTTTAGGGCCTGGTTAGTTTGGGTAGCTGTTTTCCCTTAAAAACTGAAATAGTCATGTCAGGCTATATTTTGTACCAATAAGTAATGCACTCAATAAAATGGCCTCTATGCACACTCACTGCACAAGACTCCACTGCTAAAGAACAAGCATGTTCCAGCTTCTTTAAAGTTTGCTGTACAGAATTTAGACAAACCGGTTGGAGAACATAGTCTGGTCAGATGAGACTTAAGCTGAACAATTTAGTTGTCATTGAATACAGCATGTTTGGAAGTTCTGCACATTGACCCAAAGCACCAATGCTAAATGCGAAGTTCACAGGTGGGAACATTCAAATTTAAGGTGTCCTATAACATATGGTCCAGTCAGACTTCATGTAACTGACAGAAGGAGGAATGAAGAAATGTGCCTGGATATTCTTGATTAGAAGAGGAAACAAATGTGGATTTCCAAGCAAGACAATAGTACCAAACTCGGTGCTAGCGTCACTGTAGCCAACCTCCCATGGCTACAGTGACGCTACAAAGAGATCAAGCTGAACTCCAACTCCAAGGTCCTGGTTAAACACTTTCTCATCACACCATCCATCACATTTCAAAACAATAAGGAACTCCATAGAAGACAACCAAGGAGCACTCCAATTTTGAAAGAAAAGCACAAAAGGGCCAGACTGGAATCATCCAAAATGCATGTTAACAAGCCCCAGAACTTCTCGAAGAACCTGCAGACCCATGGTGGTATTCAGAAGATACTTTGGAATCAGCTGTTCATCAGGTAAATATCAGGAAGTCCACCACTGTTTGCTGTATTACGAGGCAGAGCTGAAAACACAAACAGGCAAAAAGATGAGCTGCTGAAACACATTGACGTTTGCTGTGTAGTTTGCAACTCTGACATTGTGAATTTTGAAATTAGAACAAATGAAAGGAATTAAACTACATATTTTAACCAAACAGGCAATGCAATGTATTTTTGAATCTTAATCCATTAATTATATTATAAAATAACAGACTGAAAACAGACTGCTATTTTTACTGCGGTGCCTGGGAATCCTAGTATTTACCAAGGTGGTAACTGTCATAATGGGTTTTAGAACCACAACTTTAGATTAGATTAGTTAAAACTGAAGCTTTGTACCGGTCACAAAAGTTGTATGCTTACCAAAGGAAAACTGAAGCTATATCTATTGGGAAACATGGCAGGTTTCGGTTTTGTTTGAAAAATTGTGAAATCATATCTCAAAATTGCCAAAGAACCCTGGAGAAAGATACAGCCCAGTCCCAGAAAGCCCAGCCTCAGTCCACAGAGCTGTGAATTGTTCTTGCATGAGCTGGTTTTGAATTATTTCTCTCATATTCTCACGTAGATCAGCTGGTTTAACCTTGTGTTATCCAGAATCAAACACTGCAAACTGGGAGCATGGGTTTTTTTGACTAGATTTTAATCAACATACAACAACATACATTAAGGCACTAATTCTGTAAATATATTCCAACAACATGAGCATGGATGGACCACATATCTGTACCAGATGGAGGAGCCCCTGGGTCAGAGCTTGTGGTATTAGGCACTGACAACATTTTATTTTGAGAAATTAAGTCAGATGAAAGAAAATGGTACAAAATTATTAAGAAAAAACTGCACAAATGTGAAAGGAGGCAAAAAAAAAAAAAAAAAACTAGATGCAAACAAACAACAAAGACATGGGAAACCAATGGGAATCAGAACATCTGCAGTAACAAAGAACCATAAAAACCAAACTGATGAAAAATGTAGATGCAACAGAAACTATTATTTGAAACACAAAGAAATAAAAAAGGGAACAGAAAGATTTACCAGGGGCCCGCAGTTTCATAACCTTTCTTTCTTCATTCTTCACCAGATGCTGATTTAAACACCTCAACATGTGAAACATTATAGTGTGAAGCTGAATGACATCCCAACTGGGCTGTCTGTTCTTTTTAAATTCATGAAAAAAAAACACTCCTTGGATACATTAGTGCAATCCTACGTTTCTAAAACTGAAACATTGCTTTCTTATAATACACCCATATTTTGTTGAATCACAACGGAAATGCTGTGCATTAGTTGTACTGTAACAGTCAGTAGATATTACTGCAGTCAGCATGTGAGAATAAAAAAATGAATAATGAAATCTTAACCTTAGTCAGCGTAAATAATCACAACTTCATAGGTAAACTACCCATTTGTCTGAACTAAAATGTGTTAATGACTGATTTCAAAGGATTTCAAAAAATCCTTTTTGAATAATACATTTACACAGTTTGGAAAATAAAAATCTGGTCCACTAAGAAGATTACGTCGTTTTTCAGTAAAAATAAAAATCCTACAGCTAAAAATCAAAGCAACACAAGATGGATAGTTTGGATATTAAATCACTAAAGATTCAGAATAAACAGTCACTGAAAGCCACATAAACTGATCCACATTTCCAGACACTTTGATGAATAATGAAATGAAGCTTTAGTTGTTATTTGTTACCTCTAGGAAAAAAAAAAAATCCCCTAGGAGCATTAAAAAATAAAATCAAAAAGTTAAATAACGTTCAGTTATTCAAGCCAAAAAATGAAACTCATACACGATACACATTCATTACACACAGGGCAATAGTGTTTATTTCTGTTCATTTTTTAATGATTATTGCTGCAAGCTAATAAAAAAAAAAAAAAAAAAAAAAAAAAAAATCAGCTTCTCATAACATTCTAGGTACACCTCAGTATAAATTATGAGAGGATTTTTATTACAAAGGGTATGTTCTGGTCTAAATGACCACGGGACGACTGCTGATGCTGACACTCACTCTCCACACGGTGGGTCGGCCGGTAAAAGAAGCTGAAGAACCTGAATGTTCAGAGTGATGTATCCAAGCATGCTAATGGAAAGTTGAGTGGAGGGAAAATGTGTTAGTAAAATGTATGTAAGCAATATATATATGATCACTGGCTTGAGGTTAGCGTTATGGGTCACATAATCATGGACACTTTTTAATTTTAATCGATTGTCATTTTTATATATAAAGAATGTTCTTGATGTCATTAACATATTTTGGTTAGATTAGTGAACCTTAAGCTATAATGAGCACAATTAAAAAAAAAACAAAAAAAAAAAAAAAAAAAAAAAAAAAAAAAAAACAAAAAAACACTGCAGATGTCACCCTGTGTGTATGGGTCCATGCAATATATGAGTTTTATTATTTGAGTGGAGTTATTGAAATAAATGTAACTTTTTCACAAGTCTGCTGAAGGATGCAGGAATTCAGAGATGCAGAAATGTATCACCTACATGTGAGGATCCTTATACTCACTTGGGTATAATTTACAAGATGAAAATAAATACCTCCCATAGCAGAGTTGAGTTTAATTCAATCAGAAAAAGCTGTTAAAAGGCTCTGACCGCTTCGCCAAAGTGTGTGGACACTGCTCTCCTTTCATTCCATTCATTCCATTTGTTAATTTGTTCAGTCTCCACAGAAACGACTTCAAAGTTCAAAGACGTTAAAACTTAATTCATTTGTGTTA
The DNA here is from genome assembly GCA_014839685.1 of Anableps anableps. Classification (NCBI taxonomy): domain Eukaryota; kingdom Metazoa; phylum Chordata; class Actinopteri; order Cyprinodontiformes; family Anablepidae; genus Anableps; species Anableps anableps. Next base: position 14,684,572 of record CM026073.1, read on the forward strand.
ATTGTTCACCGCATGAACAATATGAGTAAAATGTACAGCCTCAACATGAACTATTTCACACAGACTCACATTTGAGTTTTCTATCGCTAGTTATTCATGCTTGGCCACTGTGTTATGTACTAACGTAAGTTTGGTGTGACATCAGTGTAGCTTTTAGTCATCGGTTTTCAGCTTCCTTATAATCGCTATTTCTCTTTAACACTTTTTTCAAGCTATCTCTGAATTTCAGACATTTAAATGAATATAACTATCATTAGCTACAAGTCTGAACACCACTGGAAAGGAAAAGCCGAGTTAATGATGATGCATCTGTGCTCTCATTCATTATCGCTATATTGCAACTTGCTTTTTATGTTATAATTTACAATGTACCTCTGACATGTTTACCCTTTAAACGCACATTGAGTACACGTTTCCAGATAAATCTTGCAAGCTACTTAACACTACTGGAGAAACAACACATGCTGGGTACTTTGTATGTTTATGTTTGTCAGAGAGAAAAAGCTAGAAGTTGCAGAATAAAGTGGACAGGTGTGTAACAGCCTGACCCAGTGCAAAACATACACAGCGGACAATCAAATCCTGTCTACGATGCAAAATATTGTTGATTCTTTTCTGCAGAAGAAGCCAAAGTTTGTCCTAAAACTCTCTTGAGTTTTAGGCATCCCCTCCCACCCAAATAGCACATCACAATGAGCTGTGCTTACTTCAAGTTTCTCAGGATTAAACAGCTACATTAAGATCACAGTTCTCAGAAAATATAAATGCACTTTCATAAATGTGCGCCTGCTTAACACTGGACAAAGAGCACATTTATTTACACTAAATTACTTGTGAGACTGGATATTTGCAAACTATACCAATGTATTTGCTCAATTGTGACTTTTTCAAGGCAGCAGTGTACAGAAGTTATGAGCTTTAAGTTTCCATAAGTTCCGGTAAGTTCTTACACCTCAGCAGCAGAGACTCCAGAAATCAATGGGCCCTAGGAAAATAACAGATTCAAAGATAAATTAACTCTGCATGCTGATTCACAGGTTTTCATAACCCTTTAACTTTTCCACCTTTTGTCTCTATACAACCACAAACAATGTATTTAGTTGTGATTTTTTTTTTTTTGTCATAGAAACAACACTAAGTGGCGAGTAATTGTGAAGTGAAAGGAAAATGTTGCATGGTTTTCAAGGTTTTTTTGCTGAAATAAATCTGAAATTTCTAATGTGCATTTGCAATCAGCACCCTCAGAAGTCACCCAATCAGTAAATAAAGTCAAACTGAGTGCAACTGAATCTCATGAATCCAGCTGTTCTGTGAGGGCCTCAGAGGTTTGTTAGAGAACAAACAGCATCATGAAGACCGAGGAACACAGCAGACAGGAACAAGGATCAAGTTGCGGAGAAGTTTAAAGCAGGGTTCGGTTGTAAAACAAAATCCCAACATCCTTTTGAACATCCTAAGTAGCTATGTTCAACTTTTCATCTGAAAATTAAAAGAGTGTGGCAAAATATAAATATAATAATATAGAAATACAAAAGTTAGTGGAAAAGATATGGAAACCAATAAAAACAAGCTCAATTGTGACTTTTTCAAGTTACCAGTGTACAGAAGTTATGGGTGACCTTCTGTAAAATGCAGTGTAGTGTAAATCCTGCAAAGCTAATCATGTTTATAAAGGATTTCGGGGACAAGGCTATATGTCTGTAAATTCTACTAAACCCTCAGCTGAGTCTTTTCCCCCACTCTCAAACACACACACTCTACTGTTATGCAGAATAGCTTTTAATTCCCTTCATATCTTGAAACTATACAGTATGAGGTGTCTGTATATCACAAAGCCATGCTGTAACAGCCAAAGGTCGATTAGTCTGTGATCGTTAAAGCTTGGGGGCCTCTGGGAGAATCTGAACCAGACAGCAGCTCTCTCTAAGTTTTAACTGCTCCCAGTGCGCAGAGCTTTAGCTGGAATCCAGCTGAACTCATATGGTTCGCGTGGAACCAGCAGATCTACATCGAGTCTCTTCTGCTCTTTATCGCTGTGAACTGTCCTGTAGCCGAGCAGCGACATGGCCCCTTTGCACAGCTCCTGAATGCGTCTGACCTTGTTGTGGGGCAGCATGGTGCGCCAAGCCTGCGAAACATCAGCTGCGTTCCGAGAGGTGATCTGAAAAGCCTCTTTCCTGCTGCCTTTCCCCTTTCCGTGGGTCACCTTGTAGATCCATTCCTTCATCTCACCGGTCATCTCTAAACCCACAAAGTCATAAATATCATTGATCTCCTTCAGCGGGTTGCGTGCCACGTCTTCATACCGAATCATTTTGTAGCGGCCTTTCAGAAACGGAGGAGGCTTCAGCATTGCTCTTTCATTGATCCGCACATGGCTTCTGCAGATCTCTTGCATGACTTCATACTGCATGTCGGCTGCTGGCATGTTCCTCTGCTCCAGGACGATGGCGTTATCCCGGTCAAAGGCTTTGGCTGATTCCTCTCTCGACCGTATCACGGCCCGAGGGTCTCTAACAAGGTGAACGATGCGGAGGTCCAGGCGGGGGTCTTGTAAAAGGGGATAAAGGGATTCCAGCTCAAAGAAACGCGTTTCTTTTAAAACCACATGACTATAAGTGTGACAGGCCTCCTCCGCCTTCTCCAAACCTCGAGCATCACATTTATTTCGGCAGTGACTCTCATTGCTCATCTGACTGCGCAGCGTGAGAGAGCAGGCTGGAGGGGAGCACAGTGCCCGACTCTGGTACCACATAAACAAGGTGGAAACATTGTAGTTTTCAGGCAGGTAGGAATCCATCACTGAGAAGTCACACTGGTACACACTCCGCATTAGGTCCCTCACGGCCATTCGGAGAAGTCGTGCTCCAGGTTTCTCTACTTTGCTCCACACGTGCCATGCCGGTTCCATAAGGTAGAAAACAGACGGATGCTGACTGAAAACCTGACCCAGGAAGGATGAACCAGATCGCCACGACGACAGCAGCAAAACGTGAATTTTGCGGTCTAACGGAGCTGAGTTACAGGGGCTGAGCTGAATGTACCAGTTGCAGAACATCACCACTGCTGCCCCCTGCAGGACTACCAGGAAAATCAAAGTGTTGAAGTTCATTCTGCAACGGGGAGTCATGGCTGGAGATCACTGTTAGTTTCTGGTGCAGGAGAACTTCAGCTTTATACTCTTCTCTGCAACACAGGAAACAGACAAAGAGAGAGGAAGACAAATTTTATGACAGCAGGTTTCAAAAAAAACAAAAACATTTCTTTTTGCATACCTGTGCTTCTATCTTCTATCTAAGGTCAATATCTGATAAAACAAAGTCCACTAAGCCCTACGGTTAAAAAGTCTCTTTTAAACAAACCACCCTGGCAACACTAAAGGTCCCTGTTTGCTTGTAAATATGTTGAATGGACTGAATTTATATTGCACTTTTTGCATCTCACTGACCACTCACTGACGCACTTATTCACTCACAAATGTGCACATATTCATACACTGAGATCCAGCTGATGGTATATTTGGGAGACTCTCAATAAAACTTCATTAAAAAAAATAGGGGTGAACGATATGAACCTAAAAATGTGTCACATTCTTTTGTATTACTTGTGGTAGCACCAGAAGTGGAGTCAAAGTGTCAGTCTTTTTGATGATAAATATATAACTGCATACAGATTCTACATGGCTCTGAGAATAAAACCCATTATCAAAAAACATTACAGTTATATCACATTAGATGTGCAAACATAATCTGTTAGTTTTTCATTATACAGTGGCCAACCGCGTATTCGCTGTTCAGTATTTGTGGATTCACCTATTTGCGGATTTTTTCCGTGGAAAGTAACTCCAGATTATTCAAAATGCGACTATTCGTTTCATTGCGCTTATCTAAAGTATTTAAAAGAAAATGTAACTTGTGAAGCTGAAATGCATCAGCGCAATGCTACTTGACATGATGTTGGCTGGCATTTGCAAAGCAGCCAATCCAGGAACACCATTCATTTTCCTTGGTGCTGATTGGTTGAACCTCAATGAGTGGAAATAAGGAAGACTGTAGATAATAGGTTCTGCGGTGGTGCCAAGACGGTTTGCGTATTAATGCATATTAAGGTCTGTTTTGTGTTTGAACTATTAAAAGAGGCAAGTATTAGCGTTTTTAGAGGAGTTCTCAAGCATCCGTGGATTTTAGCTTTCTCGGGCGGCTAACCCCCGAGAATACCGTGTGTCCACTGTAACAATAAATCACAATTGTTATCGCGCTCATTTTTACCCCCCAAAGATGATAAAACAATAATAGCCTGTCACTAAACTAAAAACCAACACCAGGCTTCAGAAAGGCTCACAGTGATCAGTGCTCAAGCCAGTATGGGGTGCTTTTTAGTTTTATGAGACTCTGAAAGGCTGACACTCTGCAATCAGCTTTTGTTTTACATAGCTGCATAAAGATGTGCTTAGAATGGTGTTAAAATTTGCAAATAGCAGCCACTTTCCTTTCTCATACGCTTCCATCACTCGATGACCTTTAGCATTTTAGGCAGCGTCATTTGTGTCCAATGTGAGAATCTGCTGCCCTGAGACTCACTCCAACTGGCTAAATATCACATAAAGATTAAAAATACATGTTCATAACACGTGGAATATATTATCCTACAATTATTGCACTCCAAATAGTCCTTTGTAATATAAAAATTGCACACACTGATATTGTGTTGGCCATATATTTGCAATATATTGTGTAGACTTAATAGACTGTCTTTTTTTTTCCCCAAGTGAAAATAGTTACTATAGAAACTAGAGATGTTAAATTTTCCTTAATACACATTAAAAAAAACCCCCAAAAAACATCTGATCAGATCCAAGACACTGTACACAAAGAAAAATAATAAACTGCGTGTTACATCAACTGATATGTAAAGAATGACTCGGCATAACTAGTCAGACAAATCTCGAAATGCCTGCTGAAGTAAGAACATGAGCACTGATCTTCAGGCTGAAAAACAAATTCCTTAATGATATTAATATTAATTAACTCATAACATATTTAAGCTGTGATCTTTTATAATTTTAAGCTCATCCAAAATGCTGCTGCCACAGTCCTGATCAAAACCAAGACAATGGGTCAAATTGCACCAGTCTGTAAATCAGTGGTATGCACATGCCTGTTATACAGCTGCAACAAAACCTCTGAGCCATATTTGAGAACACTGTAGACAGACTGGAATAGCCAAATTTGATTTTCAAGTACCAGCTTTATATACTGTCTCATCATTCACCACAATTAGTCAAGAACTGTCACTGGTCAGACTGCAGGTATGTTATTAATTACAACATAGTGAGTGAGGAGTGTTGCAGCAACTGAACAAGGAAGTATTTAGATTCAGTCCTGCACAAGTTACAAAATGATGTCCTCCGCTCTGTTTATGCTCTTTATCATGTTTAATATATATTGAAATGGATTTGTAACTCATTTGTACAGTTTAGTTTAAAATTAGTCATTCCCCTGGTAGATTTTAAGTTAAAGTAATCTTTTAATTTCACCAATATGTTACTTCTGACTAGAGGGAATATAAGAGTGGCCCAGACACAGGCCTGACTTCGACTCAACAGAAAATTTGTCAAGCGAGCTAAAGATTAGGGTGATGTCAAACAGGCCTTCCAACCTCAATGACCTGGAGCTCATCACAAAATATGATGAGCTCAGGCAGTTAAAAACACCAGTGGAAATCAAGAATTTAAGACTGAACCCCTTAAAGCAGGAATGTACCCTCTGCCTGATCTTTATTGCCTCTTTGTGTTGATCTCAGTTGTTTCTAATTATTTCTACCACCTAGTATTAGTTCCAGTTTTGACAGTGCCTTGTGACATCAGTGACACACATATTTATGTGGAAAAGAATTGCTCACTGCTATTTTTTCAGCCTGGCTTTTATAACTTTCTATTTTTGTAAAAAGAATCTGCTTTGGAAATTAGTTTTTTTTTTTAATGCTGTTTTTTTAATATACCTGTACAGCTGGTAAAAAAAGAACTGATCTCTGGGTTTTTGCTTCAAACTTGCTTGTTTTTATGCAACTGATACAATATACTGTAAATCTTTTAATGTCTTTATGTGTATATGATGTAATTTGATGTATTTCCTCCCTTCCAGTAAAGCACTTCAAATTTAACCATGTATGCTAGCGAGTTACCAAAAACAAAACAAAACAACAAAAAAAATGGCTTCCCTTTTCTGAAGTCATTGAGAAAATCGTGTCTTAATCCTGCGTTTCCTCAGATTTTACAAATTTTATTTAAAAATGTTATTCTGAAGTGCAACATTTGGATTTGTCTTTCATAGTTTCCTAAACAGTATTGTAAAAACCTGATATGTTAAATGTTATAATATGGGTCGTGCAGGGGCTTGACATTAGAACCAACAGGTGTATAAAGACGTTTCCACATGTTGTATCATCCCACATGGTGTTGTAAAAACGAATCAAACTCTAGACATTTGCAAAATATGACAAGTGGCCTTGTGCAAACCTAAAAGGAAACACTTTCACTCTTTTGAGTGTAATCTTGTGTAATAAATGTGGCCTGTGACCCACTGCTTGACTGACTGTTGGATGCTCTGGTAAATGCCTGTAACACATCTCTCCTGACTCCTAAAACCACCACTTCAGCCCTCTGCTGGTGGGAATCTGGTTCTAGAAATGCAAGTTCTATGTAAATCAAATCATTTATCATATTAGTGGTCTGCAAAATTTCAAATGACTTCGAAAACAAATCCTTTTCTGTTTGCATATAGTACCTTTTTGAGGTATTTTACTGTAGAATGATCCTTTATTTGTCCCTCATTAGTAAGATTTATTTGTATAAACAGCAAATTGGCAAACAAATAGAAGCACAGAGTGTCACACTGAAGACAAGCAATTATAATGAAATAAAATATTTGCACAACTGAATCAAAGGTAAACACTTCCAATAAGGACATTAACATTTATCCTAAGTGTTATCTTGTCTATTGTTGTCCCCTACTGATTGGTTTTGCCCTAATTAGTGGTGTCCCAATACCAGCGTCAAGTACTTGTAGTCGTAAAAGCAAGCTGATACTCCAAACCGATACAACGTTTCTGCTGGATTTTTCTCCTGGGCTGCGCTGCGGTGCAACTCAATGGCTAAACCACACTTTACACCAAGTGATGGTGGTAATACAACAATAAGTTATTTGCTGATCCTCAAAACAAACAAACAAACAAACAAAAAACCGATGAAGCATGTGACCTGCGCCTGTACGCTGCTCTTTTGCTGTTGCCCAATGATTGCTGGAAATAAACTTTATAGGAGTATTGTCTAAGTGGGTATAAAAAGATAGAAAGAATGGATGGATGGTCTAAACCTTTTACCGTTTAGTTAAATTTCTGTTCTCATATAACCTTTTTTTTTTTTTTCATTTTAAATTGAGGAATTTTTTCACATAGTTAAGTTGGTGTAGGTACATTTTTCCACTTCTTATGGTTACAGATGAATTACCACAAAACTTGTACTTGCGAACTCAACTGTTAAACTTCAGTTCAGTTTATATTGGCTCATCTGCAACCTCACCATATCTCCATATATCGTATAAGCTGATGGTCATCTCATACACAGTGTGATTATTACCTCTCTCTCCTCTGCTTATTGGTTTATTATCGGTTACTTCTCTAAAAGTCAAACTGAGACACCAATGATTCATTGAGAATATATTTTTTCTTTAATGTTTCCAGCTACAGAGTCACATATTTATTCATCATCTAGGGAAGGGCGATATGTCGGCACTGACATCGGTACTGGCCGATATTGGTCATTTTTTTTACATATCAGTATCGGTCCGATGAATAAAACTGGGCTGATATTAACAGCCGATATTTATTTCAATCTTGTTGCCGTTTGTTTCTGGAGGGGTAGTGGAGGAGGTTGCTTGTGGTATTTGTTTGGTGATGCAGCACAGGATTGTGAGGAGTTGAAACACAGTTGAAACACAGAAGCAGTGGTGAAGTCAGTAGTGTGGTCGTTTTTTTAAGTTGTTGAAAGGGTAGGGAAATATATATATATATATATATATATATATATATATATATATATATATATATATATAGTATAAATAATATTGCTAAATATCAGTTATCGTCCATAACAACACTGTTGTTATGGACAATATCTATTGAATATCGGCACAACTTTTCATATCGGTGCATCCCTTATCCTATCTACGCTCTCAGCTGATTGGGAGAGTGTGAGCTTCCGCTTATTTTTTGTTGCATTTAGGGAATCAATGTACCACAACTGTTCCTTCATTCTCACGTGTTCATATCTAATGTTTCAATTCGACATCAGTCATTGAGTCTCAGCTATCTCATGGGGAGTAAAACAAATAACTTCCTTCTTGGTCAGGTTGTTACAGATTAGCATTTCACCAGCTAAGTCAAGTCTGAGCTTAAAATGTTAAAACCACCCTGTCTTAGAACTAAAGCAGAAAGATTCTGCAACAACAAATTGAGCATATTTAGTTTGTAAGAGACTCTATGTACCTTTACTCCTGGGTCATCCAAGGTAATAGTTACACTTGATTCATAAATATGTACATATCTGGCAGACAAGAACATTGTCTTCAATGAATTGCCAACCTTCAACAAAACCAAACTTCCTTAATCTGCACGTCTCAAAGAAACAAAGACCTTCACTGTTCCTTTTTTTTAACTAATCATTTGCCAAGCCATTTTTTTCTTAGTTAGAATTTATTTTACCTGTAATAAAGTGGGTTTTAGTATTTCACCTGAACATTAACTGTGACTTTTATTCTCTTTGATTGATTTTTTTGAAAGAAATAAAGCAAAACTGTGAAATATTTTCCTAACTATGAGTGTCAAAGGTCTTGTATTTTTAACATTTGGGAGTGACCCAGCCAGAGTTGTGACTTGAAGCTGATAAGACTGAAGAGAGATAAAGATTAGGGTGGAGACAAAGAGGCTCACAATGACTTGGAACTCATCACCAAACTCATCAAAATACCAGCAGGAACGTACAGAAAGCTTTTCAGCAATTATAAAAAGCATTTAATTGGTGTAACACCAGTAATGGTTTCCATTAATTATTATGGAGGGTGTAAGTAATTTTCATTCCTAACCCAGTTTTGTTAAAATGTAAATAATCAGAGAATCGGTACCCCTTGTACATTTTCTTGCTATCTTTTGAGACTTCCAGGGGTGGAAATTAATTTTTTTTTACCATCTACTCAAACATTTCACCAGCCACTGTTTTTAATTTTGTGTGTGTAACTTTTCCCTTGATTACAAACCCTACCAGTACAATCAAATGATATAAAACATATGATTTATTCTTAACTCATAAGAAAAATGATTTACTGACAAGAAGTTTACCTTACATATGTACTTATACAGACTAATTTAAAATAACACAGCATGGAAACCTTAACAGCGGTGTAGTGCAATAAGTTCATTTTAAGTAATTACTAACATCAATTTTAACAGGTTACACAACCCTAACATTCACAAAGTCGTTTCCTTACTTTGAGGCTTCTATGTCTTGTTGTTTCAAAAGTTAAAATAAAGCACAGCAGCTGGGAGAGGGAAAGGCCACAGTGTCACAGTTCCCATCTTAACGTGAAAGTGAATGTCAAAGAAACTCTGATTTCTTTTTACTGTTTTATGGAAAATACAGTTTATACAAGAGCATAATTATGCCCACAGTCAGATCATATAGTCATGTAAAATAAAGAGCTCTTCATCAAAGTAGCCACTTAAAATAAGTCTTGTAATCATCTCCAATATTGAGCATTTCCACATTTTAGCTACAACTTCTCCAGATAGTATTTAGTGAAGATGTGTCTCCAGTCATTTTTTAACATTTTTAAATGGTATTAATTATAACTGTTTTCTAACTGTTCTATTTCGATGTTCTATGTTCTATTTTTATGTTTTGTATTTCAATTCACAATTATTATTACAAACATCCCAAAACGTGTTCATTGCTAATTCCACAGACCATCATCATCATTATTATTCTAATGTTTTTCTGACTACCTGCCAGTTTACATGTAGGCCCTCCCCACGTCAACTGCTGCCATTTTGGAGGATGTCAGTGCCGATTTTCGGCAAACGGCTTAGTAATATTTCCCGTCAATAAATTATTGTTTTAAAATGATGATGTTAATGCTTATTAAACCGTGTAAGACCTGTAATAAAGTGACATTTACTTGATGGAAAGAAGAAGATCGCGGCTTTAGTTTTTGTTTTGTTTTTTCCACATATTTGTTAAAACTGTCACCTACAAAAACCGTTTCTCCGTTGTCATCGGTGGCCATGCTAACTAGCCTAGCCTCTGCAAGCTGCAGCGTAGCAGAGCGCCAGAGGGGGGAGCAGCGCCACTCAGACAGTGATTGACAACGTTAAGACCCGCCTCCTGACTCTGATTAATTGTTTCTAGAAAGCACTGGGAAGAAGGCAGAGGAGCTCGATTTTTTTTTCTCAGATTATCTGTCTCATAACAAACTGTCACGACATCGTAACAGTTTCAACAAACATATATAAAATTTTTTTTAAATAATTACCGCTGCTTTCATAATTAAAAATTTAAGTCTGACAACAAATGCTGAAAGATATCCTTCAATAAAAACAAACCATGACACAAGCAAACTAAATCACTGATTGGAGCTCCCATGCCAGCAGGGGGACCCCCCCAAGGACTCTTGACTCATCTCAAAAGTTTATACTTATCTGTTCCTTGATTGATCCAGCTCAACAACTTAAGGGAATCTGTTACTCGCATATGTATTTATTGTGCACAAATGTGTCTTTTATGGAAGAATGGCATGGGGGGGGAAAGCAATTTTTCAAAGAAAGATGTAAGAATCTCCATTGACAGTTTTCAGCCTTGCAGGGAAGGACACAGCAAACACATGGATGAAGGTGCGCTGGTCAAATGAGACCAAAATTATAGTCTTTGGTCATGCATATGGTTAAGTGTGACGGGAAAAAAACTCTGCATAGGACTGTAAAAGAATCATTCCTTGGATAAAACATGGTGGTGGCAGTATCATGCTGTTGGTATGGTTTTCTTTGGCAGGGACATGGAAACTGGCCCGACTTGTTTTCGGTATCCTGACCTTGCAGCTTACTTACATTGTAAACAAAAGTAACAATAGAATCTAGACAAGCTAGGAACAATATTCTTACAACATAACAGTACTTGCCATGATTATTAACAACTTAAACAGAAATAAAATCTAAATAGTTACTATACAAAAGTTGCTAGAACTGAATTAACATAATAAGAGACTATAAGAGACAATAAATACCGAGAAACTTCAACTAAACGCCAGACTGAACAGATGCGTCTTTAGTCTGCTTGCACTCTCAGCTTTCCTCAGGTCTTTAGTAAGTCTTTTCCACAGCTGAGGGTCCCAAGAAGAAAAAGACTCCTCACCATTTGTTCAAATTCTCACACCAGGCACCAGAAAAAGATCCTTTCCAGAAAACCTGAGGGGCCTGGTGGGCTGAGATCATTAAACGTTTTAAATAGCAGTAAAGAGCACCTTAAAATCTATTCTAAAATGGACGGCCAATGGAGAGACTTTAAAAATAGTGCGATGTGAGCTTGCTTTCTGGTCCACTTCATTATTTTAATGGCTGAGTTCTGAAGTGGAGCTAAGGTTGAGAAAGCAGAGGATTACAATATCTATTCTACTATGGAGTAGAGAGAAACTGGCAATGTTCTTCAAGCAATAAAAAGCATTTTTGTCACATATAATGTGGTTTGTTAAATTTAAGTTTGATTCAGGGCTGGCCTGAAGGATTCATTGGCAAAGGATTCATTGGCAAACTTACTGCCAGCAAGTTTGTCTGTGCCAAGAACTAAAACTTCAGTTTTATCCTGATTTAGTTTAAGGAAACTCTGAGCCATCCATGACTTCACATCCAAATCAGATAACAAAATCTACAGGGTCACAAAAGTCTTTGTACCCCTCTTGCTAGCCCCACGCATTCGTGCCCATATGTGTGATTTTCAGGAGGTTATAAAGCACCTTGGACTAATCTGTTAGATTAAACATGGATATTTTTTAGTCCGTATCTGTTAAAGATGTATTTACTTATTATTTACTTATTACCAAGTAAGTTTGTTTCCTCGTTTACAAACGAACCAAAACAACGGTCCGAAGTTTGGACAGGCAGAAGTAGCAACGTTTATTTAATTTAAACACATTTAGAACAGAATGATGAGAGAAAAACGGCCTACCTTTAACGGGTTTTTTTTGTCGTCCCTCTGCCTTTTACTGGGGAGTCGTCGCTCGGTCCTCCGTGTCCCGACAACCCGCGGTGCTCTCCGCTACGTTAGGCCACCAGATGCATCGACAAGTGTCTCCTGGGGCCCTCATGGGGACAGCACGGAGCTTTCTGAGACATGTCCGGTGGCTCTGCGGTGCTGGACTGAATGGGCAGTGGGCTGGGCGAAGGCTGGTGGGTGGACGGAACAGGCGGGTCCTGAGGCAGTGAAAACTGTCCCAAAAACGGGAGTACAACACCCCCACACATACACTCTCAGGTAAGAAAAGCGTTAACCTCTAGCAGTTTGGAATGCAGTTGCTAAAGTCTGGTTGCCTTAGGGGTTGCTAAGCAACCATAGTCATGGGACACGGTTTCCGGGGTCTGCTAAAGAGCCACCTCGGTCGAGACGTTACTCATCGCTACCCTGTTGCTGGTTTGGGGCTAGAAAAAAATTGAGATTAGTCTTTGCCTGCAAAAAAACGTATTGAGGGCCAAAAGTTCCATAAACAACGACAAGTTGTTAAATACTTATTTAAGTGGTGTATGAATCGTTGTTATAAAATGCTATACAACTAAAATTTACATTGTCAAGTGTTCTAGTTAATGTAAATAAAATTGGAAATACAAACTGGTGCATCTCAACACAAGAAGGGTAAACCATAGAAGTTAATTCCAAAAGAAGCTGGCTGTTCACAAAGTGCTGGATCCTGGAAAGTTGAGTGGAAGGAAAAGTACTGGGAAATAAACACTCTAGAGTCTGGCTTTGAGGTCTAGTGTAACGTTTTCACACTGAGCAGCAAACTGGCCTGACATGAAAACCATCGAGAATCTATAGAGTATTGTCAGGAGGAAGATGAGACACCACAGCAAACAATGCAAGCGAGCAGCAGAATATTTTTAAAAAGATGGGCTTTCTATATACCTCAGCAAAGTCACAGGCTAAGGTATAAATACCATGCCATGCTGCATTAATGCAGTTATTCATGTAAAAACAGCACAGATCAAGTACAGAGAGCATGTAAATTCATAGTACAAGAATTTATGTTATATATCATTTTCACCTATCAAAAGAAGTGGGAAGGGATAGCACTTCTCTAAACAAGTTGATTGGTCTGTACTTGATGTGCAGATTCCAATCAGATGTTAGGGTCCATTTTTTTAAAAGCTATAGGCCTGAATGTTTAGAAAATTTCATGATGAACTGTAGTACAAGAAGCATACATTTCTGTATTTTTGATTTGCAGAAAAAAAAACCCAAAAAAACAAAATTATGATTGAAGCTCTCTGGATGTAAATCAGACAAAAATGTACTAAACTTTGTGTACTTGCAAATACATCTCACAACAGCAGTGTAACACAGGTGTAACACAAATTTGTATGTTCAACCATACAAACCTAAATAAATATTGATATTTTACATATGCAATTACTACTGCAAACCATTGTAGCTATGACAGTTTAAGCTTGGAAAAGCGATCTGTGATTTTAAGTTCTGCAAATACATGTGAACACATGGGTTGATGGATCATTTCACATGTGCATACAGATCATGTTGCTTTGAATCTTAAGATAAGGCTGTATTGATCCCACAGCAGTAACAGGCAAAACAGAAAATAAAAAAAACAGGATAGAAATACAGAGTTCAGATGCAGCACAAATATACAAAAAGCAGATTATATAATAGTAACATTCCAGACATTATGATATCTATCTATCTATCTATCTATCTGCATGCACACACACACACACACACACACACACACACACACACACACACACACACACACATACAGTGGGGCAAAAAATTATTTAGTCAGCCACTGATTGCACAAGTTCTCCTACTTAGAAAGATGAGAGAGGTCTATAATTCTCATCATAGGTACACTTCAAATATGAGAGGCAAAATGAGACAAAAAAAAAAAAAAAATCCAGGAAATCACATTGTAGGATTTTTAAAGAATTAAAGTATTTGATCACCCACAGACCTGGCTCTCACAGACCTGTAACTTCTTCTTTGAAAAGCTCTTTTGTCCTCCACTCGTTACCAGTATTAATGGCACCTGTTTGACCTCATTATTTGTATAAAAAACACCTGTCCACAGCCTCAAACAGTCAGACTCCAAACTCAACCATGGCCAAGACCAAAGAGCTGGGGAAGGACAACAGGAAGAGGATGCATCTGGTTCCTGTACACAGTAAATTCATATCCTGTGTTTCATCTCTGCATCCAAATTCAAGCCACTCTGCATAGAGACGGGACAGTGGCTATATCCTGAAGCACTGATCTGGAATCAGCTTGAAAAGGTCATGCCAATGTGAAAAAAAAAAATCAAACAGCACTCTGTCATACAAACATATACACAGAACATAGCACCATCATGACTGTTTCTTATTTTAGTCGTTATTCAAGAATTTTCACTGCAGTTAGTTATTTTTTTTAGCTATAAGCTGTGGAGATACCCTGATGTTCTATCACACCTGATTTAAATTGCATTACCTCCTCAGGATGCTATCAAGTGCTGCAGAAGACTGTTAATCACCCATTCATTTAAGTCAAACACCTAGAACATTGAGGATGGTAGTAAATAATAACATGGTTTCAAAGTATGGTTATGTTGACAGGCATTTTAAAACAGTATCGCAATTCAACTTTTTCGTTTTCTTCTTTCATCTCATAAAAACAAAAAACATTTTATCGGTACTGCTTCATTGCTTAAAGATGCAGTGTAATTATGTTACATTTTTACTTAAAAGTCAATATTTACTAGTTTTCACAAGGAAATTAACACATAGATCCTGGCAACATTAATACAAACTACAAGTCAGAGTTCTGAGAGGGGAAGTTGGGGGTTTCTCTCCATGTCAGACTTCAAAATCCAACATGGCTGCCTCACATAGGCACAGGAAAAAAACTGTTTGCAAAGCCTGAGGATTTGTCTCTCATTAGCCTTTCACATAGTACTATAGAGCTGTTTCTACTTTACTATATTTTGTTATTAGCTGAGAATATCAAGGAGCAAATAATAGTTTCAAACCTTGAACTGGAGGATGATTAAGTTGGGTTAGATGTGATTCCCAAAGCCCAATTCTGAATTCAGACATGGAATAGAACTCTAATCATGGTGACTTCTTGTTGGTCTCTGTCATCGGTTTCACATTGTATAGGCATTTCTCACATTTTCTCAATTCCAGCTCTGCTTTATGTAGTTCCTGTTACTTTGCAAATAATAAATATCAACATTTCTTCTGATCACCACTCAAAGGAGCCCAAGTAAAACCAGTGGTACTAACACAGTACAGTGTTAAACCACTTCTACCAAGTAACAAGGATCTACTTAAAATCAGGTGGATGGATGCTCGTGCTCTCATCACCACCTTCCCAATAAACCAACAGCAGCACTTTCTGTGAGTAGTAGAAATTGAGTAGAAGAAGCTTGAAGCAATGAATGCTAAACAAGGCTCTATTATATGCAAACAGTACTTCCCTGTATAGCTCAAGAGCAAATGCTTCCATGATTAAATAATTACTTCCTCGCTTCCTCATCTGACTTGAATTATTCCGAGCCTCAGCAGCAACAGGGACAGTGTGAGTGGGTGTAACTGTTGTGTAATTCTCCAATTGGCCCTAACCAGTGGAATAAGAGAACTAATAAAGTAGTTCAGGGAGATGAGCTCACAACCAAAACAAACAAGGCACACCCTGTTGAACCTTTTCTGGAACAGAGAGCCAGTGGGAAGAAGTCAAAGGAACAGTATTATATAAAATCAACTTTTTTGAGCTTTATATCATGTTATAATGTCATTCCCACATCAAAAACATACCTGGAGTGTTGCCTTGACTCTTTCATGCATGTTTGAGAAATCCTTTAATCTCCCGTGGCAAAACGCCTGGATGGACCTAGTGCCGCCTTTGAGACCCAGCTCCTCCTTAGAGCTGCAGTTTCTAAGCTATTGAGCTTCCGCATCACAGAACACCCCTCCCCCACGACTTCCCCACTCAGCTCCTTCAGACTAGCCAGCAGCAATTAGCAAACACCTGGTGGAACTGCGCACCTATGGAGATCATTCTCGGAGCTACTTCTCAGTGCAAAGCTGGTAAACACATTATTAAAGGGTTAATAGAGAAGCACTGTTGTGATGACTTCCTGAAGGTGGAGTTTCAGAAAGAGTAGGACTTTCTTAAAGAGACAGAGGCCCAATTTCAAGGTGTTAAATTACAAAAGTCAAATTTCTTTTAAGTCACATTTAATATATACAGCATTTTTGTAACAACAGAAGGTAACATAGTTACCTGATTGCAACACAACCCCTTCATAATAAGGGTTCTCTGTGTTTGCTGACCTTCAAGCAGTCTGAAGTGTCACCACCTATTCTTTACAATATTTACATACCCCTCACTGGTGTGCGTGTTTAATCAGACTACAGCCACACGAGATCTGCCCTTTTCTATCCTTAACTTGGTCCTTAAAGGGGCATTATTATATAAAATCAACTTTTTTGAGCTTTATATCATGTTATAATGTCATTCCCTCATTAAAAACATACTTGGAGTGTTGCCTTGACTCTTTCATGCATGTTTGAGAAATCCTTTAATCTCCCGTGGCAACCATTCAGCTGTGCAAAACGCCTGGATGGACCTAGTGCCGCCTTTGAGACCCAGCTCCTCCTTAGAGCTGCAGTTTCTAAGCTATTGAGCTTCCGCATCACAGAACACCCCTCCCCCACGACTTCCCCACTCAGCTCCTTCAGACTAGCCAGCAGCAATTAGCAAACACCTGGTGGAACTGCGTACCTATGGAGATCATTCTTGGAGCTACTTCTCAGTGCAAAGCTGGTAAACACATTATTAAAGGGTTAATAGAGAAGCACTGTTGTGATGACTTCCTGGAGGTGGAGTTTCAGAAAGAGTAGGACTTTCTTAAAGAGACAGAGGCCCAATTTCAAGGTGTTAAATTACAAAAGTCAAATTTCTTTTAAGTCACATTTAATATATACAGCATTTTTGTAACAACAGAAGGTAACATAGTTACCTGATTGCAACACAACCCCTTCATAATAAGGGTTCTCTGTGTTTGCTGACCTTCAAGCAGTCTGAAGTGTCACCACCTATTCTTTACAATATTTACATACCCCTCACTGGTGTGCGTGTTTAATCAGACTACAGCCACACGAGATCTGCCCTTTTCTATCCTTAACTTGGTCCTTAAAGGGGCATTATTATATAAAATCAACTTTTTTGAGCTTTATATCATGTTATAATGTCATTCCCACATCAAAAACATACTTGGAGTGTTGCCTTGACTCTTTCATGCATGTTTGAGAAATCCTTTAATCTCCCGTGGCAACCATTCAGCTGTGCAAAACGCCTGGATGGACCCAGCTTCTCCTTAGAGCTGCAGTTTCTAAGCTTCCGAGCTTCCACCACACAGAGCACCCCTCCCCCGCGACTTCCCCACTTAGCTTCTTCAAACTAGCCAGCTGCAATTAGCAAACACCTGGTGAAACACGCACCTATTGAGCTGATCATACTAGCTACTTCTTAGTGCAACGCTGGTAAAAATGTTGTTAAAGGGTTAGCTGTTGTGATGACTTCCTGGAGGTGGAGTTTCAGAAAGAGTAGGACTTTCTTAAAGAGACAGAGGCCCAATTTCAAGGTGTTAAATTACAAAAGTCAAATTTCTTTTAAGTCACATTTAATATATACAACATTTTTGTAACAACAGAAGGTAACATAGTTACCTGATTGCAACACAACCCCTTCATAATAAGGGTTCTCTGTGTTTGCTGACCTTCAAGCAGTCTGAAGTGTCACCACCTTATTCTTTACAATATTTACATACCCCTCACTGGTGTGCGTGTTTAATCAGACTACAGCCACACGAGATCTGCCCTTTTCTATCCTTAACTTGGTCCTTAAAGGGGCAGTATTATATAAAATCAACTTTTTTGAGCTTTATATCATGTTATAATGTCATTCCCACATCAAAAACATACCTGGAGTGTTGCCTTGACTCTTTCATGCATGTTTGAGAAATCCTTTAATCTCCCGTGGCAACCATTCAGCTGTGCAAAACGCCTGGATGGACCTAGTGCCGCCTTTGAGACCCAGCTCCTCCTTAGAGCTGCAATTTCTAAGATATTGAGCTTCCGCATCACAGAACACCCCTCCCCCACGACTTCCCCACTCAGCTCCTTCAGACTAGCCAGCAGCAATTAGCAAACACCTGGTGGAACTGCACACCTATGGAGATAATTCTCGGAGCTACTTCTCAGTGCAAAGCTGGTAAACACATTATTAAAGGGTTAATAGAGAAGCACTGCTGTGATGACTTCCTGGAGGTGGAGTTTCAGAAAGAGTAGGACTTTCTTAAAGAGACAGAGGCCCAATTTCAAGGTGTTAAATTACAAAAGTCAAATTTCTTTTAAGTCACATTTAATATATACAGCATTTTTGTAACAACAGAAGGTAACATAGTTACCTGATTGCAACACAACCCCTTCATAATAAGGGTTCTCTGTGTTTGCTGACCTTCAAGCAGTCTGAAGTGTCACCACCTTATTCTTTACAATATTTACATACCCCTCACTGGTGTGCGTGTTTAATCAGACTACAGCCACACGAGATCTGCCCTTTTCTATCCTTAACTTGGTCCTTAAAGGGGCAGTATTATATAAAATCAACTTTTTTGAGCTTTATATCATGTTATAATGTCATTCCCTCATTAAAAACATACTTGGAGTGTTGCCTTGACTCTTTCATGCATGTTTGAGAAATCCTTTAATCTCCTGTGGCAACCATTCAGCTGTGCAAAACGCCTGGATGGACCCAGCTTCTCCTTAGAGCTGCAGTTTCTAAGCTTCCGAGCTTCCACCACACAGAGCACCCCTCCCCCGCGACTTCCCCACTTAGCTTCTTCAAACTAGCCAGCTGCAATTAGCAAACACCTGGTGAAACACGCACCTATTGAGCTGATCATACTAGCTACTTCTTAGTGCAACGCTGGTAAAAATGTTGTTAAAGGGTTAGCTGTTGTGATGACTTCCTGGAGGTGGAGTTTCAGAAAGAATAGGACTTTCTTAAAGAGACAGAGGCCCAATTTCAAGGTGTTAAATTACAAAAGTCAAATTTCTTTTAAGTCACATTTAATATATACAGCATTTTTGTAACAACAGAAGGTAACATAGTTACCTGATTGCAACACAACCCCTTCATAATAAGGGTTCTCTGTGTTTGCTGACCTTCAAGCAGTCTGAAGTGTCACCACCTTATTCTTTACAATATTTACATACCCCTCACTGGTGTGCGTGTTTAATCAGACTACAGCCACACGAGATCTGCCCTTTTCTATCCTTAACTTGGTCCTTAAAGGGGCAGTATTATATAAAATCAACTTTTTTGAGCTTTATATCATGTTATAATGTCATTCCCACATCAAAAACATACCTGGAGTGTTGCCTTGACTCTTTCATGCATGTTTGAGAAATCCTTTAATCTCCCGTGGCAACCATTCAGCTGTGCAAAACGCCTGGATGGACCCAGCTTCTCCTTAGAGCTGCAGTTTCTAAGCTTCCGAGCTTCCACCACACAGAGCACCCCTCCCCCGCGACTTCCCCACTTAGCTTCTTCAAACTAGCCAGCTGCAATTAGCAAACACCTGGTGAAACACGCACCTATTGAGCTGATCATACTAGCTACTTCTTAGTGCAACGCTGGTAAAAATGTTGTTAAAGGGTTAGCTGTTGTGATGACTTCCTGGAGGTGGAGTTTCAGAAAGAGTAGGACTTTCTTAAAGAGACAGAGGCCCAATTTCAAGGTGTTAAATTACAAAAGTCAAATTTCTTTTAAGTCACATTTAATATATACAGCATTTTTGTAACAACAGAAGGTAACATAGTTACCTGATTGCAACACAACCCCTTCATAATAAGGGTTCTCTGTGTTTGCTGACCTTCAAGCAGTCTGAAGTGTCACCACCTTATTCTTTACAATATTTACATACCCCTCACTGGTGTGCGTGTTTAATCAGACTACAGCCACACGAGATCTGCCCTTTTCTATCCTTAACTTGGTCCTTAAAGGGGCAGTATTATATAAAATCAACTTTTTTGAGCTTTATATCATGTTATAATGTCATTCCCTCATTAAAAACATACTTGGAGTGTTGCCTTGACTCTTTCATGCATGTTTGAGAAATCCTTTAATCTCCTGTGGCAACCATTCAGCTGTGCAAAACGCCTGGATGGACCCAGCTTCTCCTTAGAGCTGCAGTTTCTAAGCTTCCGAGCTTCCACCACACAGAGCACCCATCCCCCGCGACTTCCCCACTTAGCTTCTTCAAACTAGCCAGCTGCAATTAGCAAACACCTGGTGAAACACGCACCTATTGAGCTGATCATACTAGCTACTTCTTAGTGCAACGCTGGTAAAAATGTTGTTAAAGGGTTAGCTGTTGTGATGACTTCCTGGAGGTGGAGTTTCAGAAAGAGTAGGACTTTCTTAAAGAGACAGAGGCCCAATTTCAAGGTGTTAAATTACAAAAGTCAAATTTCTTTTAAGTCACATTTAATATATACAGCATTTTTGTAACAACAGAAGGTAACATAGTTACCTGATTGCAACACAACCCCTTCATAATAAGGGTTCTCTGTGTTTGCTGACCTTCAAGCAGTCTGAAGTGTCACCACCTTATTCTTTACAATATTTACATACCCCTCACTGGTGTGCGTGTTTAATCAGACTACAGCCACACGAGATCTGCCCTTTTCTATCCTTAACTTGGTCCTTAAAGGGGCAGTATTATATAAAATCAACTTTTTTGAGCTTTATATCATGTTATAATGTCATTCCCACATCAAAAACATACCTGGAGTGTTGCCTTGACTCTTTCATGCATGTTTGAGAAATCCTTTAATCTCCCGTGGCAACCATTCAGCTGTGCAAAACGCCTGGATGGACCTAGTGCCGCCTTTGAGACCCAGCTCCTCCTTAGAGCTGCAGTTTCTAAGCTATTGAGCTTCCGCATCACAGAACACCCCTCCCCCACGACTTCCCCACTCAGCTCCTTCAGACTAGCCAGCAGCAATTAGCAAACACCTGGTGGAACTGCGCACCTATAGAGATCATTCTCGGAGCTACTTCTCAGTGCAAAGCTGGTAAACACATTATTAAAGGGTTAATAGAGAAGCACTGCTGTGATGACTTCCTGAAGGTGGAGTTTCAGAAAGAGTAGGACTTTCTTAAAGAGACAGAGGCCCAATTTCAAGGTGTTAAATTACAAAAGTCAAATTTCTTTTAAGTCACATTTAATATATACAGCATTTTTGTAACAACAGAAGGTAACATAGTTACCTGATTGCAACACAACCCCTTCATAATAAGGGTTCTCTGTGTTTGCTGACCTTCAAGCAGTCTGAAGTGTCACCACCTATTCTTTACAATATTTACATACCCCTCACTGGTGTGCGTGTTTAATCAGACTACAGCCACACGAGATCTGCCCTTTTCTATCCTTAACTTGGTCCTTAAAGGGGCATTATTATATAAAATAAACTTTTTTGAGCTTTATATCATGTTATAATGTCATTCCCACATCAAAAACATACTTGGAGTGTTGCCTTGACTCTTTCATGCATGTTTGAGAAATCCTTTAATCTCCCGTGGCAACCATTCAGCTGTGCAAAACGCCTGGATGGACCCAGCTTCTCCTTAGAGCTGCAGTTTCTAAGCTTCCGAGCTTCCACCACACAGAGCACCCCTCCCCCGCGACTTCCCCACTTAGCTTCTTCAAACTAGCCAGCTGCAATTAGCAAACACCTGGTGAAACACGCACCTATTGAGCTGATCATACTAGCTACTTAGTGCAACGCTGGTAAAAATGTTGTTAAAGGGTTAGCTGTTGTGATGACTTCCTGGAGGTGGAGTTTCAGAAAGAGTAGGACTTTCTTAAAGAGACAGAGGCCCAATTTCAAGGTGTTAAATTACAAAAGTCAAATTCTTTTAAGTCACATTTAATATATACAGCATTTTTGTAACAACAGAAGGTAACATAGTTACCTGATTGCAACACAACCCCTTCATAATAAGGGTTCTCTGTGTTTGCTGACCTTCAAGCAGTCTGAAGTGTCACCACCTTATTCTTTACAATATTTACATACCCCTCACTGGTGCGCGTGTTTAATCAGACTACAGCCACACGAGATCTGCCCTTTTCTATCCTTAACTTGGTCCTTAAAGGGGCAGTATTATATAAAATCAACTTTTTTGAGCTTTATATCATGTTATAATGTCATTCCCACATCAAAAACATACCTGGAGTGTTGCCTTGACTCTTTCATGCATGTTTGAGAAATCCTTTAATCTCCCGTGGCAACCATTCAGCTGTGCAAAACGCCTGGATGGACCTAGTGCCGCCTTTGAGACCCAGCTCCTCCTTAGAGCTGCAGTTTCTAAGCTATTGAGCTTCCGCATCACAGAACACCCCTCCCCCACGACTTCCCCACTCAGCTCCTTCAG
Source organism: Anableps anableps (assembly GCA_014839685.1). Taxonomy (NCBI): domain Eukaryota; kingdom Metazoa; phylum Chordata; class Actinopteri; order Cyprinodontiformes; family Anablepidae; genus Anableps; species Anableps anableps. Next base: position 14,707,382 of record CM026073.1, read on the forward strand.
ACTAGCCAGCAGCAATTAGCAAACACCTGGTGGAACTGCGCACCTATGGAGATCATTCTTGGAGCTACTTCTCAGTGCAAAGCTGGTAAACACATTATTAAAGGGTTAATAGAGAAGCACTGTTGTGATGACTTCCTGGAGGTGGAGTTTCAGAAAGAGTAGGACTTTCTTAAAGAGACAGAGGCCCAATTTCAAGGTGTTAAATTACAAAAGTCAAATTTCTTTTAAGTCACATTTAATATATACAGCATTTTTGTAACAACAGAAGGTAACATAGTTACCTGATTGCAACACAACCCCTTCATAATAAGGGTTCTCTGTGTTTGCTGACCTTCAAGCAGTCTGAAGTGTCACCACCTTATTCTTTACAATATTTACATACCCCTCACTGGTGTGCGTGTTTAATCAGACTACAGCCACACGAGATCTGCCCTTTTCTATCCTTAACTTGGTCCTTAAAGGGGCAGTATTATATAAAATCAACTTTTTTGAGCTTTATATCATGTTATAATGTCATTCCCTCATTAAAAACATACTTGGAGTGTTGCCTTGACTCTTTCATGCATGTTTGAGAAATCCTTTAATCTCCTGTGGCAACCATTCAGCTGTGCAAAACGCCTGGATGGACCCAGCTTCTCCTTAGAGCTGCAGTTTCTAAGCTTCCGAGCTTCCACCACACAGAGCACCCATCCCCCGCGACTTCCCCACTTAGCTTCTTCAAACTAGCCAGCTGCAATTAGCAAACACCTGGTGAAACACGCACCTATTGAGCTGATCATACTAGCTACTTCTTAGTGCAACGCTGGTAAAAATGTTGTTAAAGGGTTAGCTGTTGTGATGACTTCCTGGAGGTGGAGTTTCAGAAAGAGTAGGACTTTCTTAAAGAGACAGAGGCCCAATTTCAAGGTGTTAAATTACAAAAGTCAAATTTCTTTTAAGTCACATTTAATATATACAGCATTTTTGTAACAACAGAAGGTAACATAGTTACCTGATTGCAACACAACCCCTTCATAATAAGGGTTCTCTGTGTTTGCTGACCTTCAAGCAGTCTGAAGTGTCACCACCTTATTCTTTACAATATTTACATACCCCTCACTGGTGTGCGTGTTTAATCAGACTACAGCCACACGAGATCTGCCCTTTTCTATCCTTAACTTGGTCCTTAAAGGGGCAGTATTATATAAAATCAACTTTTTTGAGCTTTATATCATGTTATAATGTCATTCCCACATCAAAAACATACCTGGAGTGTTGCCTTGACTCTTTCATGCATGTTTGAGAAATCCTTTAATCTCCCGTGGCAACCATTCAGCTGTGCAAAACGCCTGGATGGACCTAGTGCCGCCTTTGAGACCCAGCTCCTCCTTAGAGCTGCAGTTTCTAAGCTATTGAGCTTCCGCATCACAGAACACCCCTCCCCCACGACTTCCCCACTCAGCTCCTTCAGACTAGCCAGCAGCAATTAGCAAACACCTGGTGGAACTGCGCACCTATAGAGATCATTCTCGGAGCTACTTCTCAGTGCAAAGCTGGTAAACACATTATTAAAGGGTTAATAGAGAAGCACTGCTGTGATGACTTCCTGAAGGTGGAGTTTCAGAAAGAGTAGGACTTTCTTAAAGAGACAGAGGCCCAATTTCAAGGTGTTAAATTACAAAAGTCAAATTTCTTTTAAGTCACATTTAATATATACAGCATTTTTGTAACAACAGAAGGTAACATAGTTACCTGATTGCAACACAACCCCTTCATAATAAGGGTTCTCTGTGTTTGCTGACCTTCAAGCAGTCTGAAGTGTCACCACCTATTCTTTACAATATTTACATACCCCTCACTGGTGTGCGTGTTTAATCAGACTACAGCCACACGAGATCTGCCCTTTTCTATCCTTAACTTGGTCCTTAAAGGGGCATTATTATATAAAATAAACTTTTTTGAGCTTTATATCATGTTATAATGTCATTCCCACATCAAAAACATACTTGGAGTGTTGCCTTGACTCTTTCATGCATGTTTGAGAAATCCTTTAATCTCCCGTGGCAACCATTCAGCTGTGCAAAACGCCTGGATGGACCCAGCTTCTCCTTAGAGCTGCAGTTTCTAAGCTTCCGAGCTTCCACCACACAGAGCACCCCTCCCCCGCGACTTCCCCACTTAGCTTCTTCAAACTAGCCAGCTGCAATTAGCAAACACCTGGTGAAACACGCACCTATTGAGCTGATCATACTAGCTACTTAGTGCAACGCTGGTAAAAATGTTGTTAAAGGGTTAGCTGTTGTGATGACTTCCTGGAGGTGGAGTTTCAGAAAGAGTAGGACTTTCTTAAAGAGACAGAGGCCCAATTTCAAGGTGTTAAATTACAAAAGTCAAATTTCTTTTAAGTCACATTTAATATATACAACATTTTTGTAACAACAGAAGGTAACATAGTTACCTGATTGCAACACAACCCCTTCATAATAAGGGTTCTCTGTGTTTGCTGACCTTCAAGCAGTCTGAAGTGTCACCACCTTATTCTTTACAATATTTACATACCCCTCACTGGTGTGCGTGTTTAATCAGACTACAGCCACACGAGATCTGCCCTTTTCTATCCTTAACTTGGTCCTTAAAGGGGCAGTATTATATAAAAATCAACTTTTTTGAGCTTTATATCATGTTATAATATCATTCCCTCATTAAAAACATACTTGGAGTGTTGCCTTGACTCTTTCATGCATGTTTGAGAAATCCTTTAATCTCTCGTGGCAACCATTCAGCTGTGCAAAACGCCAGGATAGACCTAGTGCCGCCTTTGAGACCCAGCTCCTCCTTAGAGCTGCAGTTTCTAAGCTATTGAGCTTCCGCATCACAGAACACCCCTCCCCCACGACTTCCCCACTCAGCTCCTTCAGACTAGCCAGCAGCAATTAGCAAACACCTGGTGGAACTGCGCACCTATGGAGATCATTCTCGGAGCTACTTCTCAGTGCAAAGCTGGTAAACACATTATTAAAGGGTTAATAGAGAAGCACTGCTGTGATGACTTCCTGGAGGTGGAGTTTCAGAAAGAGTAGGACTTTCTTAAAGAGACAGAGGCCCAATTTCAAGGTGTTAAATTACAAAAGTCAAATTTCTTTTAAGTCACATTTAATATATACAGCATTTTTGTAACAACAGAAGGTAACATAGTTACCTGATTGCAACACAACCCCTTCATAATAAGGGTTCTCTGTATTTGCTGACCTTCAAGCAGTCTGAAGTGTCACCACCTTATTCTTTACAATATTTACATACCCCTCACTGGTGTGCGTGTTTAATCAGACTACAGCCACACGAGATCTGCCCTTTTCTATCCTTAACTTGGTCCTTAAAGGGGCAGTATTATATAAAATCAACTTTTTTGAGCTTTATATCATGTTATAATGTCATTCCCACATCAAAAACATACCTGGAGTGTTGCCTTGACTCTTTCATGCATGTTTGAGAAATCCTTTAATCTCCCGTGGCAACCATTCAGCTGTGCAAAACGCCTGGATGGACCTAGTGCCGCCTTTGAGACCCAGCTCCTCCTTAGAGCTGCAGTTTCTAAGCTATTGAGCTTCCGCATCACAGAACACCCCTCCCCCACGACTTCCCCACTCAGCTCCTTCAGACTAGCCAGCAGCAATTAGCAAACACCTGGTGGAACTGCGCACCTATGGAGATCATTCTTGGAGCTACTTCTCAGTGCAAAGCTGGTAAACACATTATTAAAGGGTTAATAGAGAAGCACTGTTGTGATGACTTCCTGGAGGTGGAGTTTCAGAAAGAGTAGGACTTTCTTAAAGAGACAGAGGCCCAATTTCAAGGTGTTAAATTACAAAAGTCAAATTTCTTTTAAGTCACATTTAATATATACAGCATTTTTGTAACAACAGAAGGTAACATAGTTACCTGATTGCAACACAACCCCTTCATAATAAGGGTTCTCTGTGTTTGCTGACCTTCAAGCAGTCTGAAGTGTCACCACCTATTCTTTACAATATTTACATACCCCTCACTGGTGTGCGTGTTTAATCAGACTACAGCCACACGAGATCTGCCCTTTTCTATCCTTAACTTGGTCCTTAAAGGGGCATTATTATATAAAATCAACTTTTTTGAGCTTTATATCATGTTATAATGTCATTCCCACATCAAAAACATACTTGGAGTGTTGCCTTGACTCTTTCATGCATGTTTGAGAAATCCTTTAATCTCCCGTGGCAACCATTCAGCTGTGCAAAACGCCTGGATGGACCCAGCTTCTCCTTAGAGCTGCAGTTTCTAAGCTTCCGAGCTTCCACCACACAGAGCACCCATCCCCCGCGACTTCCCCACTTAGCTTCTTCAAACTAGCCAGCTGCAATTAGCAAACACCTGGTGAAACACGCACCTATTGAGCTGATCATACTAGCTACTTCTTAGTGCAACGCTGGTAAAAATGTTGTTAAAGGGTTAGCTGTTGTGATGACTTCCTGGAGGTGGAGTTTCAGAAAGAGTAGGACTTTCTTAAAGAGACAGAGGCCCAATTTCAAGGTGTTAAATTACAAAAGTCAAATTTCTTTTAAGTCACATTTAATATATACAGCATTTTTGTAACAACAGAAGGTAACATAGTTACCTGATTGCAACACAACCCCTTCATAATAAGGGTTCTCTGTGTTTGCTGACCTTCAAGCAGTCTGAAGTGTCACCACCTTATTCTTTACAATATTTACATACCCCTCACTGGTGTGCGTGTTTAATCAGACTACAGCCACACGAGATCTGCCCTTTTCTATCCTTAACTTGGTCCTTAAAGGGGCAGTATTATATAAAATCAACTTTTTTGAGCTTTATATCATGTTATAATGTCATTCCCTCATTAAAAACATACTTGGAGTGTTGCCTTGACTCTTTCATGCATGTTTGAGAAATCCTTTAATCTCCTGTGGCAACCATTCAGCTGTGCAAAACGCCTGGATGGACCCAGCTTCTCCTTAGAGCTGCAGTTTCTAAGCTTCCGAGCTTCCACCACACAGAGCACCCATCCCCCGCGACTTCCCCACTTAGCTTCTTCAAACTAGCCAGCTGCAATTAGCAAACACCTGGTGAAACACGCACCTATTGAGCTGATCATACTAGCTACTTCTTAGTGCAACGCTGGTAAAAATGTTGTTAAAGGGTTAGCTGTTGTGATGACTTCCTGGAGGTGGAGTTTCAGAAAGAGTAGGACTTTCTTAAAGAGACAGAGGCCCAATTTCAAGGTGTTAAATTACAAAAGTCAAATTTCTTTTAAGTCACATTTAATATATACAGCATTTTTGTAACAACAGAAGGTAACATAGTTACCTGATTGCAACACAACCCCTTCATAATAAGGGTTCTCTGTGTTTGCTGACCTTCAAGCAGTCTGAAGTGTCACCACCTTATTCTTTACAATATTTACATACCCCTCACTGGTGTGCGTGTTTAATCAGACTACAGCCACACGAGATCTGCCCTTTTCTATCCTTAACTTGGTCCTTAAAGGGGCAGTATTATATAAAATCAACTTTTTTGAGCTTTATATCATGTTATAATGTCATTCCCACATCAAAAACATACCTGGAGTGTTGCCTTGACTCTTTCATGCATGTTTGAGAAATCCTTTAATCTCCTGTGGCAACCATTCAGCTGTGCAAAACGCCTGGATGGACCCAGCTTCTCCTTAGAGCTGCAGTTTCTAAGCTTCCGAGCTTCCACCACACAGAGCACCCATCCCCCGCGACTTCCCCACTTAGCTTCTTCAAACTAGCCAGCTGCAATTAGCAAACACCTGGTGAAACACGCACCTATTGAGCTGATCATACTAGCTACTTCTTAGTGCAACGCTGGTAAAAATGTTGTTAAAGGGTTAGCTGTTGTGATGACTTCCTGGAGGTGGAGTTTCAGAAAGAGTAGGACTTTCTTAAAGAGACAGAGGCCCAATTTCAAGGTGTTAAATTACAAAAGTCAAATTTCTTTTAAGTCACATTTAATATATACAGCATTTTTGTAACAACAGAAGGTAACATAGTTACCTGATTGCAACACAACCCCTTCATAATAAGGGTTCTCTGTGTTTGCTGACCTTCAAGCAGTCTGAAGTGTCACCACCTTATTCTTTACAATATTTACATACCCCTCACTGGTGCGCGTGTTTAATCAGACTACAGCCACACGAGATCTGCCCTTTTCTATCCTTAACTTGGTCCTTAAAGGGGCAGTATTATATAAAATCAACTTTTTTGAGCTTTATATCATGTTATAATGTCATTCCCACATCAAAAACATACCTGGAGTGTTGCCTTGACTCTTTCATGCATGTTTGAGAAATCCTTTAATCTCCCGTGGCAACCATTCAGCTGTGCAAAACGCCTGGATGGACCTAGTGGCGCCTTTGAGACCCAGCTCCTCCTTAGAGCTGCAGTTTCTAAGCTATTGAGCTTCCGCATCACAGAACACCCCTCCCCCACGACTTCCCCACTCAGCTCCTTCAGACTAGCCAGCAGCAATTAGCAAACACCTGGTGGAACTGCGCACCTATGGAGATCATTCTTGGAGCTACTTCTCAGTGCAAAGCTGGTAAACACATTATTAAAGGGTTAATAGAGAAGCACTGTTGTGATGACTTCCTGGAGGTGGAGTTTCAGAAAGAGTAGGACTTTCTTAAAGAGACAGAGGCCCAATTTCAAGGTGTTAAATTACAAAAGTCAAATTTCTTTTAAGTCACATTTAATATATACAGCATTTTTGTAACAACAGAAGGTAACATAGTTACCTGATTGCAACACAACCCCTTCATAATAAGGGTTCTCTGTGTTTGCTGACCTTCAAGCAGTCTGAAGTGTCACCACCTTATTCTTTACAATATTTACATACCCCTCACTGGTGTGCGTGTTTAATCAGACTACAGCCACACGAGATCTGCCCTTTTCTATCCTTAACTTGGTCCTTAAAGGGGCAGTATTATATAAAATCAACTTTTTTGAGCTTTATATCATGTTATAATGTCATTCCCACATCAAAAACATACCTGGAGTGTTGCCTTGACTCTTTCATGCATGTTTGAGAAATCCTTTAATCTCCCGTGGCAACCATTCAGCTGTGCAAAACGCCTGGATGGACCCAGCTTCTCCTTAGAGCTGCAGTTTCTAAGCTTCCGAGCTTCCACCACACAGAGCATCCCTCCCCCACGACTTCCCCACTTAGCTTCTTCAAACTAGCCAGCTGCAATTAGCAAACACCTGGTGAAACACGCACCTATTGAGCTGATCATACTAGCTACTTCTTAGTGCAACGCTGGTAAAAATGTTGTTAAAGGGTTAGCTGTTGTGATGACTTCCTGGAGGCATAGTTTCAGAAAGAGCAGAACTTTCTTAAAGAGACAGAGGCTCAATTTCAAGGTGTTAAATTACGAAGTCAAATTTCTTTTAAGTCATATTTTTTATATACAGCATTTTTGTCATTACTGAAGGTAACATAGTTACTCGATGGTGCTATAAAATGATTCTATGATCCAGGAAAACACATAATACTGCCCCTTTAAGGGAAGTAACTCAGACCGCTGAAGCACAGCTGCCCAGAACAGCACTGATCTTTCAGAAGACTGAGGTGGGAATCATGTTGGGTTTCATCGAGGTGTTTATGGGTCTCAGCTTTCAGAAACTGACAGCATTTTTTGTTAATATAGTGTGAAATAAAAGTGTACAAAACCAATTTGCTGATTTAACTAATATTGTGTATTTATTTTAGAGAAACTATTACAGTCCCCTCTGTGTTAAATGGCATCTTCAGTTCTCCCCAAAGATGTTCTCTTTGTTCTGTCAAGGTAAATAAAAATTTTGTTTACAATGTCTCATCAGTAAAAAGTCAAATGCCACATGTTAATGTACAATAATTTGCCAAAGGGGCTACATCTACCTTCTACCCAGAGGAATGCTTTGGGATCCCCCCTGAAAGAGTTGTAGCATGTGGTGGGGACAGAGATGTTCCTCCTGGAGTTGCAACCTACGCAACCCAGTATTAGAAAAGCAAAAGCCATTGGACGAATGGAAGGAAGTAAGAAATCTATGGGTCAAGTAAAGCTACTGCATATTTACTACAAAATAATTTCTCTGATTTATTTTTGTCACCAACAGTTCACACATGTAAAAAACATACACATTCTAAAAATATGGAACATTTATTCAAAAAATCTATACATTTCAAATGCTATAAAACAGCAGTAAAAGAAGAATAATTCATTTCTAGGAAAAAGGAGGTTTATTAAATTATTACAAAGAAAAACTATAGTAGTCTATAAGAGAAAAACGTGCTTTTCCGGTCAAGTTTCTGTTTGAGAGAAAAGTATAATCAGCTCTCTGTTTAATTAGCATAAACTTTCAGAAACAACTTCCTGTATTGCAACGAGTCCAGATGTTTTAGGTTCTGAAATGTGGGTGTTTTCTAAGGGTCCCACTTGTAATGAGATACCAAAACAGACAAAACCGCTGAAGCTGAGTCTGTGACATTCAGTGAGAGTCATCTGGGGCATGTATTACTGTTACAGGAAAGTTTATGACAGCAGTCAGTTTCTGTGATATTAGCACATATTTATAATGCTCTTATAAGTGTTGGCCAGAAACAGCAGTTTGAGAAGCACAGATATATTAAATTAGTTCCTCTTTTCAGATCTGGTCTCACTAAATGTTCTTCTTGGTGTCAAACTCATCCTCGCTAATGAAGATCTTTTTCATTTTCATGTGTTTTTGTAACAATGTTACAAAAAAAATCTAAACTTGAAAGGATCAACTCTCTCACCTTTAGCATTTAGCTAGATCATGAAGTTAAAAAACTAATATAAAAAATATGGAGTTATTTGAGACAATGTGTAGATTTCAGATAGTCTACATCTATAGAAAATATGTCACCCCTTTATCAGGAAAGGTGAGATTTTCCCACAGGTATAGGTACAGTTCTGATAACCTGGTTCTGGAAAACAAATCTCTGGATGCGTTCAAAGACCCAAAGGAAGATGAGGAGGATGCTGATGTACTGGATCCAGGCAAACTTGATGGTTTCCCAGAAGCCGGGACGATAGGTGGATGGAGGCAGTTAAGGCAGAAATGTTGTAAATCTGTCACTAGAGCCTTTAATTGGCTTTTGATATGTTCTTCAGTCCAGATTCCTGGCATGCAACAGTGTTACTGACTAATCCTGTCTGAACTCGATGGTCAGAACAGTTAATATTTATCAACTTTATTACCTTTTAATAGGGAACATAACTATATGAGAGCTGTTGCTTTTCAGCACCATATAAATAAGTGTCGAAAAACAAATATTCAGGTAAAAATAGCAATGTTTTCTTTTTTTCTGTTTATTAAACCATCATAACAAGTCCTATTATGTAACTCGGTAAAAAAAAAAAGCTAAAAAGACAATAGATGAATTATGTGCATCTGCAGTGTGTATAAATCAAAGTAAATTAAATGACGGAGATTTTCAGTTGTGTTGCATCCTTTTTTTAAGACATTTCTATTTTATAGCATTTTAAATTATTTTAGCTGGTGTTTCTTGATTGCACCAAGTGAAATTAAACTGGGAATGTTTTTGGAAACAAGGCAGCAACTAACCAACTACTTCTTTGTCTAACATAACATTTTATACTCTGAGTACACTAACAAAAATAAGTTTACTTATAGTTCAATAGATTACTTTGATACTCTATTCAAACTTCCTGGTATCTGCTGAAAGTCTCACTCTCTCTCTCTTGCTGCTTAAAAGATTGCCATATGTGTCGACTTGGAGAAAATATAGTTTCCCTTCAAATAGCTCCTTCCATTCCTGTGCTTCCACTGACTTCACTTTTAAACACCTCGCTGATAATGAAATTAGCTACCTTTGAGTCCTCTTACTCAGTGCTGTCAGTGGACCTGGTAGTTCTTGGCAGGGTGCGTTCACTGACTGGAGAAAAAAAACATAGGATTTTTAAGGTTTTGACAAGCTAATCCTCGGTCAGAGCCAGTCACAAGGTGAAGATCAGCTGATCCCTATCAACACTTTAGCCTTGATATTTAATTTTTAAAGAACACTCCTTGGGAAAAAAAAGGACAGGCCCAATCCCTTCATTGTTCTTGTTAAAGGATATCTGATGATCTCCAGTGGATAACGGATTTCAGCATTAAGCTCAAAGGGGGAGCCAGCAGCTCGTCCCACGTTCCAGACTGGTGTTGGGCTGGACAGCACCGTCGTTACTAAGAGTTAGAGAACACGGTGAAGAAAATAATACACTTCAATCCCAGTACAGAGAGATGGCAAGCAAGTAAAACAAGTACCGTCGTTAACTTACAGTTTCTCTCCTGGTAGCTCCTCATAATGTTGGTCAGGTCGTATGCACTTGCAAAAGGGCTGGAGCTGTCGATCACTGAGACCTTCGCAACAAAACAGAGAAGGAGACTGAATGATACTTGAATACCAGATTCTGCACAAGTGCAGAATGCATCTAATCCACTGTAAATATCAACATGCACGATGCTGATTGTCAGAGTGAGGAAGTTCAACAGCGCTCACAAAATGATGCTATATATAAATGCTTATTTAACTTCTATTACATTCTCTGAAAAACAACAAATAAACAAACAAACAAAAAAAAACACAACAGCTAAGCACCCAGGTGTGAAAGTGTGATTTGAAAGTACACATGCAAGCCAATGATATCTCATTTGCATGGACCTAGCACGTCTAAATCTGCACCGGGAGTCCTGATTGGTGGTATAGCCAGATAATTAGCTGGTATGACCTCTAAAATCATACAAACCTGCAACACAACCCCTTCATAATAAGGGTTCTCTGTGTTTGCTGACCTTCAAGCAGTCTGAAGTGTCACCACCTTATTCTTTACAATATTTACATACCCCTCACTGGTGTGCGTGTTTAATCAGACTACAGCCACACGAGATCTGCCCTTTTCTATCCTTAACTTGGTCCTTAAAGGGGCAGTATTATATAAAATCAACTTTTTTGAGCTTTATATCATGTTATAATATCATTCCCTCATTAAAAACATACTTGGAGTGTTGCCTTGACTCTTTCATGCATGTTTGAGAAATCCTTTAATCTCCCGTGGCAACCATTCAGCTGTGCAAAACGCCTGGATGGACCTAGTGCCGCCTTTGAGACCCAGCTCCTCCTTAGAGCTGCAGTTTCTAAGCTATTGAGCTTCCGCATCACAGAACACCCCTCCCCCACGACTTCCCCACTCAGCTCCTTCAGACTAGCCAGCAGCAATTAGCAAACACCTGGTGGAACTGCGCACCTATGGAGATCATTCTCGGAGCTACTTCTCAGTGCAAAGCTGGTAAACACATTATTAAAGGGTTAATAGAGAAGCACTGTTGTGATGACTTCCTGAAGGTGGAGTTTCAGAAAGAGTAGGACTTTCTTAAAGAGACAGAGGCCCAATTTCAAGGCGTTAAATTACAGAAGTCAAATTTCTTTTAAGTCACATTTAATATATACAGCATTTTTGTGACAACAGAAGGTAACATAGTTACCTGATTGTGCTATAAAATGGCACTATGTGGCTGGAAAATACATGATGCTGCCCCTTTAACTGTTTCTATCAGCATGTGTATTAAACTTTGACTTTTGGCAACAAATTTGTTAAGTAAAACATAGAACCAAAACATGGACAAAAACTAAAATTATCCCACTATGCAACATCTAAATGTTAACCTCACTCAGTTCTGATGCTAGTTCAAGTGAAAAGTTAACTAAAGCTTATCGTCTATATTTACTGCAGTTTTTTTCTATCTTCTCATACATTTATATCCTAATTCTCTTCTCCTCCCAGTCATTAATTTCCTGTGAACGTTGTTTGTTTTGTAACATTTTGCTCATGTTTGGTTTTATGTGACTTGTACAATCTGAAAGTCTGTCTATAAGACACAGACAGCTATAATTAAAATGGTGGAGGCTCAGAAGTGTGTGTGCTCTCTTACATTGTAAATGTTGTAGAGCCCCCGGTGAGGAAGGGGAGTCTTCTGCTGCAGCCTCAGGTCTCCACTGATGAACAGCTTCGCTCCGGGCACAGGAGAGGAGTGTTGCACAAATGCAAGGCTCTGCATCACTACAGTGGACATCCGCTGAGAAGGAAAAGGCATAATATGAGTCTTTTTAATTGGAATAATCTGTGTCGCACCTTTAATTTTTTTTGTGGCTGGATGGTTTCAGATTATTTACCACCAAGTGAGTAAAAAATCTTTTCAGCATTAAAAAACCAACAGTTTGAACTGAAACAGAAGGGTGGTGTTTTTAAATTCATATCACAAGACCAAACTATACTGGAAGTAAATGAAAAACTTTATCACAACAACAGTATGAGACTTTCACAATGACAGGGCAGACTAAGAGAACAGAGTACGTACAAAGAGTTGGTAGCTGAAGGTGAGCAGCAGCTGAACGCTGTATACTTGTTCATCAGGTTTCAGAGGAAGCTGCAACTGAAATCTCAAAAGGTCCAACTTCCCATCTTGGTTCCGGTCCTCTTCTCTCACCTATGATGTTAAGTACATACAAAAATAGAAGAAAGCATACTTGCCTGAATATGCTGCAGTTTCCCAACCTGAACAGGATTAAACGGTGCAGTTGTGGCAAGAAGTTTGGAGACTGAAAAATATTTAACTAAAGGATCACAAAGCTCAGAAATGGCAGCAGTCAGGTCTGGTGTTTCTGCAAGCCATTTTCCCCCAAGAAATAAATAAAGCACAGATTGGTATTCTGCACACAGTTCTAGCAGAGGACTGTCTGGAACATCCGAAAAAAGGTCTATCTGGAGGAGTGTCATGCCGATAATAAAGATCATTCCTGTGTGAGGTTGCTTCTTGTCCAAGAGAGCGGATTAACTCAGTTTTGTACAGAAACACTGCAATGAAAAAAAAAAAAAAAAAAAAACATTCTCCAAGAGCAACTTTGGTCAATGATCCAAAAGCAATTTGGTGAACTCTTCAGATCTAGATCTCAACCTGTTATGAGTCCTAAACCAGTGAGTAGACAAATAAAAAAATAAAAATAAAAAAAAATTGTGGAAAACTAAGCAGTGATGGAGCATAAATGAGGATGGTGCAGAAGTGACTTGCAGAAGCATTAAAAACAAAGGCAGACACTCTAATTATTGATGTTCTGCTTGGTGCATTTCTCCATAAACACTTTTAAAGTTATCAAATTGTTGTGATTAAATTTCAGTGTACCACAGAATCATCACACAGGACGAGATCAGAATCAGAATTCCTTTATTAGTCCCCCAGGGGGGATATTTGCAAATCGTACTGCATCCTTTATTAAAGCTGCTGATGTGATATTATCAGTAAAGGAATCCAGCATTGTTTTAAAAAAAAGTAAACATGTTCTGTTCTTACAGAGACAGCAGGAATCCTTAGGTTGGCCCCAAGCATGTTGTTGAGATGAGGGAACGTGCTCCAGGCCACATAGTCTCCTTGTAAACTGGTCGCTGCCACCAGCAGCGTTTGGTACTGGAATCTCACCACAGGCTGTTCTTCATAAGTGTTTCTTTTAATCCAGAAACCTTAAATAAAAACAACAGAGCTGAAAATACATTGTCCAGTGGTGTATTTCACGAGACAAGACGTGCAATCTAAACATTTATTTTATAGTTGTTGCCATGATAATACGCCTGAATTTTTACACTGCAAAAGAAGTCAATAATTTATCAAAGTAAGCACCTATTTTGCTTCAAACCACTTGCTATAATATTGTGCAGTTTCTCCAAAGACATCAATGCAATTTGGTCAAACCCTTCTGGGTATCATTGTTTCTAGCAATGCAATTACTTGAAACTTGAAATCATAGAAGACGACTTCTATGCAAAGTCTGCAAAGTTCACCAAGTTATATTCAAGACTTTTCAATAAACAGATAAAACCTACATTTAATGGGCATTTATAATCAGCTTCACAGTCACTTAGAGCCATGGAAAAAAAATTTTGACCAAAAAAAACTGTAAAAAAAAAACACCTGAATGCATCTCATGATCCCACAACTACAACCATCTAATGCTCTGATTTGACAATCAGTCTAACATCGCTGTAGATGAACTTTGGTCCAATTCATAGAGGTTTTTTTTCAAACCTTTCATAACATTTCAATTAGGGTGAGCTCTGGACTTTGACTGGGCCACTTTAACACTTTAATTATTTTGTTTTTTCAGCCATTCTATAGATTTGCTCCTGTCTTATTCAATAAGTTAGAATATGTATTCCAGTGAGGCTCATTTGTCAGATTAACACGACCTTTAAGTAGGCATTAAACATACTTTTTATTAAGAGCACATTTCTGCAATAAAATGTTGTTTTTATTGGTCTGATGTAATATTCTCAATTTAAATCTTGTGTTTTCATTAGCTATAGGCAGAAAATCATCATAATCAACAGAAATAAAGGCTGAAAAGCATCAGTCTTCATGTAATTAATCTATATGTGTTTCACTTAATGATTTGAGTTACTGAAATTATTGACGTTTTGCATGATTTTCAAATTTTCTGAATATGACTGTATGTTAGTTTTTTGTAGACTTGATGAGACGTATTTGATTGTAAAGCCTAGTAAATAAATCATTTCGTGATCCTAAGCTAACTTTGTAAACTTTAAAGGTTGATTTAATCAATATAAGATCAATCAAGGGCTAAAGAATCTGTACTTTTGTCATATTATCTTAGGTCCCAGCAGCCACAACAGAGTGCCTTCAGCGAAGACACATAGGGACTATAACAACATATAAACACCACTGTACCTTGGCTTCTGTACGCGACCAGCAGAGGTGCGATGTATGTGAGGCACAAAACAACCACCAAGAACAGGGTAGCCTTTGTACAAATGCTAGTTCGGTACCGAACCAGAGCCGGATGAGAGTACACTTCATAGAAAGCCATCGATGATACTAAAGCAAAAAGTAGCGCAGATGCTAACCAAGTAGTCTAAAGAGAGCAAACATTCACACACAAAAACGTAAGGTGAATAAAATCCGGTTCCTGTTAGGTAATATCCATCTAGCTGTCTCTAACGTCGACTTTCCGAGCGTATGTATGACAAAATGTAGCGTTTACAGATGCTAGCGGTGCTAGCATTTTTCTAGCTGACTAGCAGCTACCGCGCCGCGCCATCTTTAGCGTCCCACGGTTTCCATGGCTGCCATTATTAGCAGTCGGGATGCGTTCAGGAACCGTTGAAGCTTCTTTAATGCACATAATAGTAAGTTGAAAAAGAGTAAAACTTTGCATTGGAAGTACTTGTTGTACTGTTTTGTCTCAGAGAAGACGTTTTGGAGACATAGCATGTTAAGAAAATTGTTTTGTTTTTTGTTTTTTTGTTGTATATCTTTTTATTATAATCTGTATAAATTTCTGCTTATTTAAAAAAAATTGCTGTGCTTCTATATGTTGTTTTCTTATTTTTGTTTCTTGGCTTTTCAGCACTGCATGCCGTTTCGTTTCATGTTAGGGAAACTGTATGGTGGGTCTGGTTGCCTTAAAGCTGCAATATGTAACTTTGCACGGCTCCCGACCTAAAACAACCAATCAGAGCCAGGAGGAAGGTCTTAGCGCTGTCTGTCAACTTCATTTACTTGCTGCTAAATATGCTGATGGCGGAGAAACAACTTATCCTTACAGGAAAACTGTTTATCCGTCGTCTTCGGTGCTAGGGAGCCTGAGCATTCACAACAATCTCTGCAAGCTGCGGCGCTGCAGATAACAAGGGGGGGAGATGAGCAGCGCCACTCAGACGTGATTGGCGGCGTTAAAACCCGCCTCCTGGCTTTGATTGTTTCTAGATAGCACTGGGAGCAGGAGGAGAAGGCAGAGGAGCTTGATTTTTTCACAGACTATCTGTCTCATATCATGCTGTCACGACATAGTGACAGCTTTAACAATATGTAGAAAAGTTTTTTTTTATTTTTTAAATAAAAGTTACGTACTGCAGCTTTAAAGGGGAGATTTGCTTACAAAGCAAGTTGATTTATTTCTCTAATTCAATTAAAAAAATGGAAACCACATGTTATCTAAATTCATTACACATAGAGCCAGTACTTTAAGTGCCTGTTTTGGTTAATTTAGATTATAACTGTAGATGCCAAAATTCAGTATTGCATAGTACCAATAGAAAGGGGTTTATTACACAGAATTTTCCACCTGCTAAAGAATAATTTCATGTAATGTACAGCATGTGCGTTGCAGCTGGCAAAGACTGTTATAAATACTCAGGCTAGCAAGCATGACCACCGATGAAAACAGATTTCTCTTGTAACCGTAAGTTGTTTCTCCGCCATCAGCACATTTAGCAGTGAGTAAATGAAGTTGATTGACAGCACTAAGACCTTTCTCCTGGCTCTGATTGGTTGTTTTAGGTGGGGAGCAAAGTTACATACTGCAGCGTTAATACTTTGTCTGGGCTTCTTTTGCACAAATGACTACACCAACGCAGTGGGGCGTGGAGGCTGACAGCCTATGGTGAGGTCCTGGTCAAGTAAGAACAGTGATACTGTTGTCATTGAAATAGGTACTGATACCTTGGCAGTTTGGGCACGTGCCAAATCCTGCAGACTCTAGAAGTTTGATTTCCCATAAAAGTCCAACATTTGTTTTCATCTAACAAGAGGACTTTGGGGCACAAAGAAAAAGCCCTATCCTTTTTCTCCTTAGATGCTTCTGATATTGTCTCTGGTTAATTTGGTATAGGAGTAGCACAACAAAAATCGACATTTGTTGCCAGTGTCCTGCAGATGTCTCTTTATGGTGCCTGCTGAAGCGCTGTGTTCAGTCACAGCAGGCAACGCCTTATGAATCTGACCGAAACTATTGAATGGGAATCTTAAGGCTGCAGTTATTCCTGTCGCTTGTGCAACTTTTTCTACTGCAGAAAAAGGAAGGAAATTCCATTGAACTTTCAGTTAACATGTTTTGATACACTTCCCTTTTCCTGGAGGGTATCTACGATTCTCTGCTGGACAGCTGTCAAGTCAGCAGTCTTCCCTATAATAATGAATGGTTATATGAATGTTTTAAGTGACGACGTTCTAATTTACTGAGATGAACGTGTGAATGCGAATATACCGACTGTCTGAGAGTGCACCTGAAGGCAGCCGGGCTCTGTCAGACGATGACGTCACCCTATGTTAGACCGACAGCTGAAAGGCAGAGACTTCTTCTTGACGTTTTGTTTTGATCGCGTTTGTTTGGATTTTTTTTGGACGTTTCACTAACATTCCCAGCGGATCCAGAAGCTTGTACCGTCACGCCTCAGTGCGGGGATCCAGCAAAGATGAAATGGATGTTTAAAGAGGACCATTCCCTCGGTAAAAAATAAATAAATAAAAAAAAAGGAGGGAGGGGGGGGTCGATTGTTATGAAACGGGAGATGATTCTTGTCGTGTTACGCATCTTCGTTCTTTCTTTCCTTTCTGTTTTGCAGTTTCCGCATTAATGTTTTTCCGATTTCCCCTGATAGACGCATTAATGCACGTTTGGGTTTTTTTTTTTCTTTGCAACCTGCAGATGAATGCTGTAAATCAATAATGGCTGACGCTTTATGGCTGTAGCAACCTCTAATAACATGTCTTCGCTGCAAGATAGGGGCTTAGAAAACAAATTAATCAGTTGATTGCACCTTGAAATGTTATCTCGTGCGCATGTGTGCATTTAAAAAAAAAAATAAAATAAAATAATTATCAGGTTTAATTACGGGATTCAGCCACTTGGATAACTTCTTTGCACTGCTATAGGGTGTTGAGCCACAAGGTTATTTCGCAAAATTACATTTACCTGGACCCAGATGCCAGAATTTTAGTTTTACACAAAATTTTTGCTTATACTGTGATTTCTGTAACAAATTGTTGAATTCCCATGTATGATTAATATTATTTCTTAACTCAGCTTTTATTTTGAAACTCTCTTTAGATATCCTCCAGGCTCCTTTTTCAGAGAAACGTCCCAAATTAGCCCCTCTATCTAGGCTAATGAAGGCCTGCGCCTAAATGGGTCCTCCACATTTTGTTAACTTCTCCTCCCTGACCTCTGCTCATTTTCTGCCTGTTGTAGCAGCTTCTGGGATCTATGACTGTACTGAATATGCCATGCTGTGCTTGATAAAAGGTGGTAGAGTCAGAAAGTTTGGTATTTATGTGCATTCTGCAGAACAAGCATCAGCTTATCTCTCTGCTTGTGTTGTGCTTTGTTGCTGAGCTCTGTATCGAACCGGCCCGGCTGCCTTGCAGCCGAGGAAGAATCCCAAGAGGCCTTGCTCATCCCTTTAATCTCTGACTTCCTGTTTGTTTGCTGTCTCTCCCTCAGAGCACCGATGTGTGGAGTCAGCCAAAATACGCAACAAATACCCGGACAGAGTACCGGTGAGTTGTGGGGGAGGGGTGCTCTTTTATTTTAGGCAGCTGTGGTTCAGATGAAGTGACACAGAGTCAACAAATAAAAGCAGGGGTTTGCTGATGTAGCTGAAAGGAAAGCATACCACTGAACAAATTAGCTGAACTGCAGCTACTTACAGTATGTTGTAGAAGTATTCATTTAATTTTTACATTTAAAACATCAATATGGTTTGACATAAACCATCCAATTGTAGCTCTGGGTGTAGGGCTGTTCCCCGGTTGGAACATGAACCTGCACCTCAGCCTCTCACATTTAGAGCCTCTCACACGTGTTTTTCCAAGATTGTTCCGTATTTTGCTCCATGTAAGCTTCCCTGTCCTCACTGAAGAAAAGTATCACCTCAGCATGATGCTGTCACCACCATGGTTCATTATGGAGATGCTGTGTTCAGGGTGCAGTCCAGTGTTAGTTTTCTGACACACAAACTGTTTTGCATGTAAAAAGTCCAGTTGTGGTGTAATCTGACCAGAACACCTTCATCCACATGCCTGTTGTGTCTCCTACATGGCCTATGACCAACGTTAAACATTGCTTCTTCTTGCTTTCTTTCAACTATGACCTTAATACCATTCTTCTGTATAGGCAGATTTGTGGAGTGCACAACTACTGGTTGTCCTGTCAATAGATTCTCCTACCTGAGCTTTCAATCTCTGCAGCTCCTTCAGAGTTACGGTTGCTCCTCTGATTTGTGCTCTCAGTTTAGTTGGACGATCATGTCCTGGTAGCTTTGCCATTGTGGCATACTCTCAGTTTTCATATGATGGATTTAACACATTTAGAAAACCATGTATCATTTTTTCTTTCCACTTCCCAGGTATGCACATCTTTAAGTGGGTCTGTTACATAATACCCCAACATAATACATTGAAGTTTGTGGTTGTAATGTGACAATATGTCAGACAGTTAAAGAGCCGTGAATGCTTTTGCAAGGATCTGCATTTTAAGGTCATGATGGTTATCAGTAAGACTACTTTTTTAGGTCATGTGACTGTCACTAAGTTTACATTTTCCCATTTATGAGCTTTTTTTTTTTTTTTTTAAAGAAAAGCTTTCTTATTTTCACTATCTATAATAAAAACATAAAATTTTGTTGCATTATTGCATATCTGATTAGATTATCATAATATATTGAATCGTGATCGCCGTCTTAATATCAGCATTACAAGACACATTAGATTTACATTCTGCATATTTATAAAATAATCTAGCCAGTTGGATTTACTCAAACTGTTAATTTAATAATCATTCTCATTAAGTGACAAAAGATCATTACCTTCATTTGTCCTAATTTGTTGTACTGAATCGTATTCTGTTGGACTAAAACACTGAATTTGACTGAATGGCGACTGAGAGATGAACCACACTGAACTAGCATTTGCTGCTCATGTGTCTTAAATGTATCAGATTGATGGCAGTGCATAAAGATATGCATGGTATCAGCTACAAAGCAGATACAGGTTTCCTGAGGTGTTTTCAGGCCAGAAAGGAGAGCTAATCCCTTCAGTGTGACATGAATCTGTCCCAGTATCTTCTCCCTGCCTGGAAAATCTCCCATCAGAGCTGCTGAAGCACCACCAATGGCTCCGCCGACCATGAATCAGCAGAGTTTCAGCTCAGAGCCCTCACCTCACAGAGCTTACACAGAAAATGTCACTCCTGCTGTCAGTTTAAACTTTCTCATTTCCTCAGTTTTCACCCAGGACTCACAGATTGACCTAAAAAACCGGCGACTGGCCCTGCTCTTTACTGAGGAAGTTGATCAGAATTTCTGATCCTCCTCTATATAAGCTGCTTGTGACAGGTTTATTATACCATCATCTTAAAAAAAAAACAAAAAAAAAACATGGAAGGAAATATGTGGCCATTTAATTGTGTTGTTTTGGCTTCAGGAGAGTATAACAGGATGACACAGGAAAGGGCTTTACCTTTTAAATAAGCTTAAAAAAAAATATGTAACAGATACAAAAATTTCTTCAGATATTTGGGCCAAACAAAGTAAGGTTCCCCAGAATCCTGGAAATGCTGCTCTTAAAAGACCAAATTCACAGTGAACGGGTTCTTCTGTTAAGGGGCTAAAGTCCCAAAATTAAATAAAAGAGATCATAAAAGTAAAAACTGTAGAAAATATATTAAATAGAAAATGAAAACAGTATATCACCATATAAATATCTAAAATAATAAATAAAATCTTGAAATCATTTATTAAAACTTTATCACGTGTGAAAACCACACATAAAGATTTCGTATTTAATTATTCTATATTTCGTGTGCAATAGTTTATCATGAAATAATTTAGGCCAATCATGTCGTATTTGGCAGTATTAGCCCCACAGCAGTGACTCTGATGGGTTGGGCTGACAGATAGAATATTTTCATGACATGCAGCAATGCTGGACTGTGAAATAAATTCATTAATATTTTTTATCATGTGATGAATACTTATTTTATAGAATTATTTTCACATTTATTTTTATGTATGTAATAGATTTTTAAAACATTTTAGTAATTACATGTCATTATTTATTTAATATGTTCTAGTATAAATATTTATATAAATTGTATATATGTTGAATTTGGGCACTTTTGGTTTCCATCCTGCTCTTCTCTGGAAAAGTCTCTCTTATTTGCTGCAACAAAATTAATCTTTTTGGCAGCTTTGCATCATGCTGGACAGATAAAACTTTGCAGTTTTACATATTGTTGCATATTTCAACACTGGTGCTGTTATATCTTCCTGACATAACTTCACAAGGAAGGTATAGAAGAAACAGGAACATTAGATAAACAAAAAATAAATGGGAGAAAATAGGCCTGTGCATTAGAGCTGATTGCAATTCAAATGCCTAGAGGTGTTAACATTTATACAGGTGCAATAGATCAGCAGCTGCTGTTGGCCAAATATTTCCACAGTTTTCAGACTTGGTTGAGTTGGTTATTCACAGTAAAAAAAAAAAAAAATCCAGTCAAACTTGCCTTCATTAGGAGAAGCTTCAAGCACTTGATTTTGTAGTTTTATTTGCAATGGGAAAAAATACATAAAAACGATAGTAATGAGTAAATGTTCTCTTTTTGGATCTTATTTTCCTTCTGTGTGTTTTTAAGCTGGATACAGTTCTTCACACAACTTTAATAAAACAGGCATCCATTTCTATCTCAAACACTGGTATTTTCTTCAAAATGTGTATTTTTCTCAGTGTGTGGGGTGTGAACTGTACCATCTGTCGAGCATGGTGGAGGTTGTATCATGCTGTGGGCTAGTTTTGCTTCCCTCTGCTTTGTGCAGAGCTAGTGGACAAAATGGATTTTATAATGAAGGATGTCTACTTCCAAACTCCTCACCTTCACCTCAGATTGATGGCTAGATTGTTGAAACTTGGAGACATCTGGGTGTCTCAGCGGGACGATGTCCCCAAACACCCATCAGAACTGGTTTAGGAATCCATTAAGAAGGCCAGCATTATGCCTCTGGAATAGTCTCCACCTCAGCTCCATAAAACGTGTTATTTGCTTAAACACCAGGTGCGTAAAATGAAACCTACTAAATTTACAACAGCGCTTCTGTTAAGAAGAAAAGTCCAATATCCAGTCAGAGTTATGCCAGAAGCTTGTTAACGGGACCAAAAATGTGAGATAAAAATACAACTGTTTAAGAGATATGTAGCCTGGGGCATCACACTGTTCAGTGGTTTAGCTGGTGCACAAGATATACAGAGACTACGGTCATCAACACAGTTCTTCCCAGTTCAATCCCGGCCCTGGGCCATTTGCTGCATGTCTTCTTCCTCTCTCTGCTCTTCTTCCTTTCAACTGTTGAAAAAAGGCCACTGGTGCCATTAAAAAAACAAAAAAACCTTTAAAAAAGGGAGACATTTAACCAAACCTTAGTAGGTGTGGCTGGGTATACATAAACCCGTATGTATAATTTTGACCCTGCGCGGATCACAGAAAATCCACAAAGAAACGTTTGAACCTAATTCCAATTTCAAAATTGTAGTGCATAATTCTGCCCTGGAAAAAGGATGTTTCAAATTAATTATAAAAATCACAAAATATATGTCACATTAAAAAACTGCTGAGAGCAGATGAAAAACATACATTAAAAGGCTGCAGCATTTATGACAGATTTATTCTTGTAAGATTATCTGTCACTTTTTAAATGTCTTACTGATTAATTGAATCACCTTAAATAGAGCACCCTGCCTCTAAGTTTTGGTGTGTTTTAACTAGTCAGTATGCTAAAACATCAAGCAAAATCCACTTTTATCATTAGTATTAAATTAGTTTAGGAGTTTAATGAAATGACTTTTGTCACAGATTCTTTCAGCACAGAAAAGTGTGTTTGCTACGTTTAAAACAGCACGAGGTACTACCAAACAGCTGGTGTGACGCAAACCATCTACCAAATAAAGAGATTGTGCATGTTCTGTTGATGGAAACTTGGCTGAGTGTTAAACAGCTTTTCACGCAGTTTGTCAGCTGTGACCTGGTTGTTGATTTTGGCTTGACTTTTAAGCCTTCTTGACATTTTAGGAGGAGCGAAGATAAACAAGGTTAAGGGAGATATCATTTCAGTTTGCATATGGATCAAGTAGTAAAGCTTTGTTCAGGACCTAACTGTGACATTTGCTTCAGGGACTTTCACTGACAGCTAACAGAACATATACTTAATATAAACAAATAAACAATAATGAAGAGTACCCTTCTTGGTGAAGCATGCTGAGACTGTTGGCTTGCTTCTAACCTCTCAATGCGGTTTCCTGTTCGGCCTCCAGGTGATCGTGGAGAAGGTCTCTGGCTCTCAGATAGTCGACATCGATAAGAGGAAGTACCTGGTGCCTTCGGACATCACGGTGGCCCAGTTCATGTGGATCATCAGGAAACGCATCCAGCTGCCTTCAGAGAAAGCCATCTTTCTATTCGTTGACAAAACAGTCCCCCAGTCCAGGTGAGGGCCACACTGGTAACCCCACAGTGAGTAAATAAATGAACAGGTTCTTCAGACTGAGAAAGAAGTGATTCGTGGTAATACGGTCACACCACTTTAAGAAGACGATTGTAACAAGATTAAGAAATGAAAGCAGTTTTTTATTGTATGTTGCCTTTATTACCATATGTTCTGTCAATGAAAATCAACCCTTAAGTACTTCAGGGTTATTAATCATGCAATCTGGGTAAACGAGTGAAAGGTTAGGTTTTCTTTTGCATCCACGTGTTCTGTTTGTTGAGTGTTTATCCATTCATTCTGTTTAACTCAAGACAGAAAGGTCTAATTTCAGTGACTGGTTCCCTTTGTGTGAGAGGATTAGGCCGCACCCTCAGTTTCAGTTAATTTAATCCTAAACTAACTGTATTTTAAAGTTGTAATGTGGATCATTTTACCTCTTTAAACATTTGTAGCTGTTTCCACATAATTCAAACCAGATATTTACAAAAATGCTGGACAAAAAAATACTCATCAACTTTTTTTTCTGACTTTCTGACATTCAATCAGATTAATCTTTACCTGTTTTGAGTTAGTTAGTCCTAACTGAATTTATTTCTATTTGCTAAATGCCTGAGTAGTAACAAATGGAAGCCAAATAATGCAATGCAGAGGTTTACATACATTTCCTTAGTATTTGGTAAAATTGTATTTTAAACTATATTATGTTGTTCAAAGGTTTTTGGTAGCTTTCCACAAACTTTTCCACAGTAATTTGCTGGGATTTTGGCCCATTCCTCCTGACAGAACTGGTGTGACTCAGCCAGATTTACAGGCCACTTTTTTTACACACACCTTTTCAGCTTTGATTACAAATTTTCTGCGTGACCAAGATCAGGAATTTGTGATGGCCACTCCAAAACATTGGCTTGATTGTCCTTAAGCCACTTTGTAAATAATTTGGTGATATGCTTAGAGTTCAGTTCTTGATCTGCATTTTTTTTCTGTATATTTCCCGAACCTCCAGAGCAGCCTCTGGAAGGTTGATGTGGTCCAGAATATCCACCGCTTCATGCTGAGCCTTGTACAGGAGGTGTAATGAAATTGACTGCTCTTGACAGTGTCGATAACCTCAGGTCATATTTCTGCTTTGTGCCGCAGTCTGACGATGGGCCAGCTGTACGACAAGGAGAAGGACGAGGACGGCTTTCTGTACGTGGCGTACAGTGGAGAAAACACGTTCGGTTAATGCCTCATTGGGCATCCAGCCTTCTCCCTCACACACACACCCCAACACAGTGAGACCTGACATCAACATGGGCCTTCACCTGTGGTACTCTAGTAACGCCCATACACTCTTCAGTTTTTGATACTGAAATATATAGATTTATTGGGTTAAAAAAAAAATGCTCCAGTGAATAAACTTTTTTTGTCCAATTTGGATGATTAGACACAGAGAAAATACTCGACTGTTAAGGACAGTTATGAGGAGAAAAATCTGAAACACTGCCGTTTAATCCGATTAATACGTCACAGACGCACCAGTATGAGACTAAAAGAGGAAAAATATTATATAAATCCAGGAAAATAGCCTCCATCCTCCTGTGTTTTCTTTATGTTCTTTGTGTTCATCCAAAGCGAGAAAGAAACTCTCTGATCTTTAGTGTAAAATCTCCAGCTCAATGCTTTAAAATGGCGCTGACCAATGTGAAGGAATGTGGATTGATGACTGGTGAGTCCAGCTCAGGGTTGAGTGCAACACTTTTCAGTGCTTCCTCAATTTGGCTGGTTTATATTTTTTGCACATTCTGGTTGCTGATTCAGGATTCAGAGAGCGTATGAGCATTAAAACTTTACTTGAAGTTAACTGTGCTGAACTGTGATATTTATCTGCTAGCAGGACGAAAGCATTTTATTCTGCAGATTCTCAGTAACTGAAGATGCAACAGCGAAGCGAAAGCGAAGAAATAACTGATAAATACTACTTTTATCTCAGCAACATACAAGCAAAGAGAGGGCGAGGTTAGCTATTATTAGCTTCTGATGCACAAATCCAAGCTTCTGCAGCTCGTTTTTGGATCTTTCTGCAACATTAAACGGAGTATCCATAATTTATTTAAAATAATTTTAATGCAGTGTCTCAGAATATGCAGGATAGAAATGAAAAAAATCAGATCTGTTTTCAAGTTTCTTTTGTGAAACATCCGAGTTTTATTTTTTGTGTTCTATGTTTGCATGCATCAGTCTGACAGAAGTTGTTGTTTGTTTTTGCAGCTGGTTGTTGTAAAGCACTTTAAGTTGTTAAAATTGTGTTTTCGCTAATACCATATATACTTTGTTTTTCTTTGTAGGATTTTAGTTTTAAAGGTGTGAAAATATGTGGAATATGCGACCCAACTGGAAAAAATCAAGTTTGATAAAACCTTTTATTGCTGGCTGCATCTTTTTTGTGAAAACTGTTGGCCAGGAGTTTACATTAACTCATTATTACCATGATTATAAAACTAATTTTGTGCTTTTAATGCTTTTTTGTGATGCACATCTTTAAAAAAAAAACCAAACATTTGGTGCACAAATTTGAATTTTTTTTTTTTTTTTAAATTTATCTTATCTGCATTAGGTCAGAATTGTAGGTGCAGGTTCAAATATTTACATGCAGCCCCACTAATCATTAATTAAATGATCCCTTTGCTAACTGGTGAGAACTACGACCTTTTTGCAGAATTCGACAAGCTTCTGGCTTTATTCAGGTTGGAAATTTCACTCAAAAGAAAAATAGTCCACTCAAAGTGGTTGGTTTCTTGCATCAGAACCCACTTTTCAACATTATTCATGAATTTTCACCATCACTGAGGTCTCGGCCATTCTAGAAGTGTGTTTGGAATCATTGTCTTGTTGGAGAACCAAGCAGTGTCCAAATTTTAGCTGCCTGGTTGTCAGTTTGAGGTAAAACATATTAATGTTGGAAGCAATCATCCATCTTCATTATTCCATAAATGTCTATAGTGTATCAGTGCTTGTGGCAGCAAAATAGACCCCCAGCATGATTCTAAAGATGTGCAGCAAAACTATGGGGTCTTGTCTTGTAGAGCTCTCCCATTTGAACTAGAGGCTCGCAGATACATGACCTTTTCTTTGCATTTGTTCTTTGCTGGCTGTAAAACAAATTGACCGTTAGGGATAATAAAGTTTATTTTGATCTTGCTACCACCACCATGTTTAAAGTTGGTACATTGCTCTCAGGTTCAGAAGCCGTCTCTTGACGCCTCCAGATGATCTTTTTGTCATGTCACCTGAGATCTGACAATAAAACCTTTCTTTAGAAAGCATTTGGTTTGTTCAGGTGTGCAGCTTTGAATTTCAGTTGCTCTTGGAGCTGTTGATTTTGCAGCAAGATCTTCTTGGTCCTTCCTTTATGACAGGCTTGAGGTTTGGTGGTGTCTGGATGGTTCTCTGACATCCTGACCAATTCCTTTCATCCGATGGGGACAGTTTGGTTTAGAAG
The DNA here is from genome assembly GCA_014839685.1 of Anableps anableps. Lineage (NCBI taxonomy): Eukaryota > Metazoa > Chordata > Actinopteri > Cyprinodontiformes > Anablepidae > Anableps > Anableps anableps. Next base: position 14,734,243 of record CM026073.1, read on the forward strand.
AGTGTAACTTGGACACTATTGGTTTTTCCAACAGGACAATGAATTCAAACACACATGAAACTGGTTTTGGAAGGTGTAATGCAGGCTTACATTAAGCTTCAGGAATCGCCCCAAATTCAACCCTTTTGAAACTTTATGGCAGGCGAAGAAACCAACCAGCTTGAACTATCTTTACCATTTCTGCCGAGAGAATTCATGAATATTTTAGACAGGAATATGCTAAAAGTTTGCTGAGCTCTACAAAAATTTATTTTGATTTCTTTGCAAAATGCTAAAGGACATTTGACCAAATATTGGTGGAGATTACGTATGTATATATTTGAGCCTCTATGTATAATTATGACAATGTGTGGATTAGAGAAAATCCTAAATACTTGGGCACCCAATTATTGTTTTTAAAAATCACTGAAGTCATATGCAAAGAATAATGGGGTGTTAATGTAAACTTCTGGTCAGCACTGCAAGGCATTGTTTTTTATTATTAGACACCAAGTGTTCAGCAAAATGTATGAATACAATGAGCCAAACCTGAAAACTATCCAAGCAGATGTGTCACTTTAAAGATCTGCACAGGAACACTCACTGAGAACCAATCTCTATCACAGCTCATATCTGTGGTCCAAAAAAAATCAACCAAAACTGTCTAAAAAAATCCAAAAATCTGAATTTATTTTACATAACATGGCAACATGTTAAATCTGGAGATCATTCCAAGACCCCACACTTAATGTTTCATGCTCCACAGTTGGGTTCACTGCTAACTTCCAGGACATCTGATCTAAATGATCAGAAATATAGTATTGATTTTTGTCTGAATATTCACCGTCATTTATCTCAGTCATGAAGATACACAAAATAGTGGGGAAAAAAATATCACAATTTCACTTATAGTCATTTCTCTAAATCATTTCAAACAATAAAAATCTTTGGTGGGGCTTAAAATTAGCCAAACTAGATGGAGGCTGCTTCACTTAAAGTTTAAAACACCTATAGAGATTAGTTTGTGAGATTTTTTTAAATTTAATTTTCCCCCCATATCAGTGGATTTAAAATATTTCATTTTAAGTATCAAATCAGTAAATGCTATGGTTTACAAGTACCCTCTAATTAACAGAAATTTTGAAAATGTAATTCAACAGGACTTGACTCTGGCTAGTGTGTTTTTGCATAAAGTCAAAAAAGTTTAGATGATTTATGCGGTGTAATTTTTACTCAGAAAGTAAAATGTACATGTTTTAGATTGGGAAAAACAAGCAGGATGGTCGTCATATGTCTGGATTTCAGGAGAGAGAAAAACATACAGCTTTCTGACCAACTGCAACCTCAAACTCCAATATGGCTGCCACCACTTTAATAGTTGCCAAAATAAACAGTTTATTTGCTCTCCTGGCAGTGTGTATTTTAATAAATCCTTCTCAGAAAATACAGTACAATCCTGTTATTAAATATGTTACTTTACTTTTTGAATATATTAGCCTATTTTGCTGATAGTGATTACGTTGTCTTTGAGCACAGTTAGTATACCCCACTGGGTTTCCGACTTGAAGCTGGATCATGGTTTAGCTGGATTTCAACAAGTAATTCCCAGACCCATCTGTCCAAAGGGACAGGTACATATAGATAGATTTTAATACAATAGAAAATTTAGTTTATTTCAGTAACTAAAATTGGGAAAGTGAAACTCATATACAGAATAATGTCACACAGGGTAATATATTTCTAAGTTTCTTTTGATAATTTAGAATGTCACACAATAAAAAAAACGTCATTTTTAATAGAAGAAATGTTGGCCTACTGATATGCATGTCCCTGTACTCTGCAGTCTATGCACTCAATACTTGGTTGGGGTTATGGTTCTGCTGAGGTGTAATGGAAGCCCAGGTTGTATTATTAGCAGTCTTCAGCTTGTCTCTGGCTCTGGTGTTTCTCATCTTCCTCTTGACAATACTCCATACATCTTCTGTGGGGTTTTGGTCAGGTGAGTTTGCTGGTCAGTTAACCACAATCATCAACCCAGATATTGGTACCTTTGGACACATCTGTATTTGGGTGCTCTTGAAACTCTGACTCCAGCTACAGTGCACCTTGTAAATCTCACCCACATTTTTAACACTAAAACTACAGCTATCCCTGTTGCTTATGAAAGTTTTCTACCATAATTTTACCTTCCACCCAACCTTCCATAATAAGTTTGGATGCATCACTCTGAACAGCCAGCTTCTTTAGCAAAAACCTTTGATGGCTTACTCTCTCTTTGTGGAGAGTTTCAGTGACTGTCTGCTGGACAACTGTCAACACTCGTTTAGTTCATACATTTTCACCAATGAAAATCATTTATTTATTTCAAATATGATATATTAAAATTTTCTGAGAAACTGAATTTTGGATCTTATTTGCTGTAAGCCATAGTCATAGGGCTGGGCAATAAATCAATAACAATATATATCGCGATAAAGACGTGAGCAATATCAACAGAAAATATGTCCAATAGAATGTTCAATCATTTCAGTGAGCTTCAATCCAGAACCGCACAGCATTCTGGGGGATGTAGGCAGAGGAAAGTCTTTAGCTGCTAAGCCTCTCACGGCCAGCTAAGCTATGTTGAACTCATCATCAGTGAACTCACTCACTCTTTGGTTACCTAGCAACATCTTGTTGAGTAACATATGCAGCAGCAGATTCGTGTTTCGCCACCGTGCCTCAAAATTGCTGAAGAATAAAAAGAACAGGGTGGAGTGAGAGGATAAAATGAGGACAACAGATGGAGAAGAAATTGTGGATAAAACAGGAAAGGTCACATCACCAGTTTGGCAGTATTTCAGATGTTTAAAACAAAACACAAATCAATAATTATCGATATGAAACATGTATATCGTGATACGTTTTTCAGCCATATTGCCCAGCCCTACGTCATCATCAAAACAACAGAAATAAACTCTTGAAATGTATCACTCTGTGTAGTAAATTGAAACGACTTTTTGAACTGAATTACAAAAATAATTTTTTAAAAATATTTTACTTCATTAAAATAGACCTGCAAGTAGCCACCAGGAAAGTTAATTTGCTTTGTATTCATCTTGTTAATGTTTGACACCATAAAATTATCTCTGCGTATCGCTAAAAGGCAACCCACGTACCACCCACGGTACCGGTCTTGTCACAGTTTAAGAACTGATATGAACAGGGAACCTCTCTGAACCAGATGAGAAAACAGAAAGTTTTTAAGCAGAACAAGACTGCAGTCGTGACCTAAAATCTTAATTTCTGGCAATTTGAACTTATCTGATCTCGAACAAGCATCTTCTGACCACAAATGGTAGTGCTTACAGACAGATTTGCTGATGGTAAATGAGAAATGCTCTGATCTTTAATTATTGAGGGGAAAATTAAAGCCATACTAAACAGCTTGCATGCCACTTTTTCCCAGTATTTCTCCACTTCTGTTAGTGTAGAATAATCTGTGCCCTAATAATCACATATTTTCTGATTATTTCTTCAGTTTTTAGTGATATTTTAGAAATTTGCTAGGTAAAAAGTTCCTAAAGAGCAGCAGAATAGTGACTTGGAACATTTTAATACTATAATGTTTTATGTCTGTGCATGTCATAAAAATGGGATTTATATCACAACAAGACTGACATGTTGCTGAATTTTTAATGATTTACAGCAGAAATCACCAGTCTTACAGTAACTGAGGAAAACTCTTTAACGAGCCTGCTCACATGAAGCATAAACAGCACTGCTGTTATGATTGCTCTGGTTAATTTACCTCTTATCTCAGATGAAGCTGACATTTTTACAACAGCTGTAGTTGTTTTGGTGCTGAATCGGTCAAAAATCATTGCTGAGCCCCACAAAGATGAAACTATTAAAATATTGATGGAACGTGAAGAAAAGTCATCCATTGTTCTTCCATGTTGTATGATCATCAAAAATACGTTACAGACATGAAGGGATTTTCAATATTTGTAAAATGTATGTAGCCAAATAATGTGATCAATAAAAACAATGAACTGATTTCAAAGTCTGTCTTCATAATTTAAAATACGCCTTTCTAAATGTTTTTAATTCAATATGTTTATGGTGAGTGATGACAATTATGTTTGTTTTAGACAACTTTTATCAGATTCTCATATGAATATGGAGAAATTATGTCCAACTCCTCTTCAGAAGATTATTTTAGTCCACTAAGGTTTCCAGACCCTTGTTCCCACTGTAGCATTTCAATCAGGCTGGACTTTGACTGGACCATTGTGACCTCAGTTCTTTTCATTTTCAGCCATTCTGTTGTAGATGTGCTGCAGTGTTTGGGACCATTGTCCTGGTTGTGACCCAGTTTGGGCAGAGCTTCAGCAGCTGGACAGATGGCATCACGTTTGACTCTGCGATGCTTTGGTATATAGAGGAGTTCATTAATTACTACAAGGAGCACAGGGCTGCTAAACTCTTGAAGTTTTATTAGAATTGTTTTCGAACCAAGAAAAGATAATTTCACAATGTCCTGATAAGTAAAACCCTAGAAGTGAAAGGCAGTATTTTTTTTTAAATCACAACTGTAAATATTATGAAAAACAAGGTCTAATAGGTGTGTGGTCATTGTATCCTCTGTGGTAAACTTATCTGCACTTTGCACAGTTTCTCTTTGGTCTTCTGTGGAAACGCTGATGGGTAAGTAAAACAAAAAATATTCACATTTCTGGAGTCACATATTATATTCTGACAATCCATAGAGTTATTTCACAAACTTTTCTTTTTAACTTCACAGGTTTTCATGCTAGGAATCAGTGATCCATTAAAAACAGGTTCTAATCTGACTATTTTAACCATAGTAGCTTGTTGCATTTAAGGTAAAAGGTACAACAAAACATTTAACCAGAGTGAAATGCTAATAAATCAAAAATATGTATAATTGAAATCTACCCAAAGACATTTATATATGGTGCTGTGAGAAAGTATTTGCCCTCTTGGAGATTCATTCTGTTTCCGACTATCAAACACATTTTATATCAGGGGGACACCACCACAAAATAACCTGAGTCAATACAAAAAGCAGATTTGATTTCATTTGAGGAGGCAGGAAAAAATGACTCCCTTCATGGATTAACTGTAATTAGCAACACTTTTCTGGTTCAACTTCCCAGTCCTGGTTGCTGCCAGATCTGAAGAATCAAGAAATCACTGAAATAGAACCTGTCTGACAACATGAAGTAGGCTAAAAGATCTCAAAAAGCAACACATTGTGCCTCAATCTAAAGCAATTCAAGAACAGATGAGAAAGTCTGGAAATAGTTACAAAGCCATTTCTAAGGCTTTAGGACTCCAGGGAACCACACTGAGACATTATCCACAAATGGAGAAAACAAGAGCTCTTCGCCAACTCATCCAGGTGATCACAAAACAACCCAGAACAACATCTAAACACTGCAAGCCTCCCTTGGTTCAGCTAAGGTCAGAATTCATGATTCAGCAATAAAAAGGAAAGTGGGTCACTGTTCACCAAAAAAAGAACATAAAAGGCCCAACTCAGTTCAGTTCAAAAATACTTTATTTATCCCAACAGGAAATTAAATGTTGATGTAACTCATTTAGTCGTGTTATTATAGATGATGATGGCTGTGGGCAGGAAAGATCTCCTGTAGTGGCCCGTTTTACAACCAAACTGAAGACGCCTTTGACTGAAGAGACTCTGTTTTCCAATGACAGTCTCATGAAGAGGATTGTCCATAATTTTATGCAAAATCCCTTTTACATCATCATCTCCAGACAATAAGTCATCCCCAGAACAGAACCAGCCTTGTTTATCAGGTTGTTGAGTGTTTTTAGGTTCCTCGCTCTGATGCTGCTGCCCCAACAGATGATGGCAAAGGAGATGACACTCTCAACAAGACTTAAAGATCTGCAACATATTCCTGAAAACCTTGAAGGATCTTAGCTTCCTCAAGAAATACAGTCTTCTCTGTCCCTTCGTGTAGATGCTTCACTGATGAGTCTCCAGTACAGTCTGTTGTCCAGATGAACACTGAGGTATTTATATTCCTCAACCACCTCCACTTCTTCTCCCATGATGGAAATAGGTTTTGATCTGACCCTGTTTCTGCTGAAATCTATAATCATCTCCTTTGTTTTGTTCACGTTCAAGATGATTGTTTCCACGCCATGCCACAAAGCGGTCCATCAGCTCTCTGTACTCAGCTTCTTGTCCATCTCTGATACACCCGAACACTGCAGAGTCATCTGAATATTTCTGTAGATGACAGGAGTCGGACTTGTGCTGGAAGTCTGAAGTGGACGGAATGAAAAGGAATGGTGAGAGTACAGTCCCCTGTGGTGCTCTTGTGCTGCTAACCACCTGGCACAGTCCTTCAGTCTCACAAACTGTGGTCTGTTGTCAGGTAGTCATGGATCCAAGCGATTTTTTTTTTTTTTTCCTGAAAACATCTTATTTATCCCCAAGACTCGTTGAAAGGTGTGTCCCATCACATCTTGTCTAAAACTAATGCAGCAATTCAGGAAAACAGCAAATAAACAAAGTATACTGCTTTAATGTAGCTAGGTAAAACCTGACACACTGCTGTATCACAGGGAGAAACACAGGGAGAGTTTTATAACGAATGCTGAGAACTGGAACCTGCAGTGTGATGCTGTACATCCCAGCTGTGTTTTCAGAGTACTCTCACAACATGAAAATAAAGCAGGAACATGCAGACATCAGCCTCTCTGAACAGCAGGACAGAGCGGGGCGTCCTGCTGAGGGTTCTTAGCTGCAGAGCAGCTGAGCACACAGACAGTGAGGGGAAACCAACGCTTTGTGTTTCTTTCTGCCATCCTCGGTTTGAAATCAGTGTTTTCTGCCTGTCAACGTCTAATTTAGTACATGACCTCTGGGTTTCTGCTGCAACAAAGCCAGTTTTTCATCGAGCTTGATGAGGACATTCCTGCAGCGCAGTCGGTTTTCAGTGAAACAGGAGGAGGTTTCTGTCACTGCGAGGCCACAGAGGGAAGGCCTGCAGACGCAGCTGCTGCCAGGCCTGCTGGTACGACTGGGAAGCCTGTTTATAGTCCCAGTAGGTGTGCAGCTCTCCTGACCTGAACAAACAGAAAAACGAGGGTTGGACTCTGTGCGCTTGCACTTCAAGTATTACCCATAAGGCTGTGAAAAAAGTAGGGGAATAAAAATGGTGTAAGGTGCAAGCTGAGTAATATTTTCCATAATTGGACCACATGAGAAAGGAAACACTTATAATGTGTGTGAATAGTGTGTGTACTCAGAGCAGACAGCCTGATCCTGTCCTCTGGTAATACTGGGACCTGTTTCTGAATTAAGTAGCTGACGTTTCTTCTCAAAATCTCTTTTTTTGCAACAGCTGTTCGCTCCTGAAGAGAACGACTTGTGAGATATGCTAACTTCAAATGCATCAGGATATAAACAGCTTTGTTAACATGAGCAATTCACAGCGAACACCACTAATGAACTAACATCACACCTCAAGCTCCCAATTTTATTATTTTACATCTTAAGAAATTGCATAGAAGTCAAACTTTATCTAATCTAATATTCACACAAGTAATTCATTTCATAAAATAAAACTTATGTATATATAGCTTCTTTTCACTCAGAGCAATATATTTAAATAATATACTCTTTCTGTTTTTTATGATTACAACTGATGAAAATCAAAAGTTCAGTTTCTCAGAAAATAAGAATATTAAACACAGGAACAATAAAAAGGGATTTTTAATACAGAAATGTTATACTAGGGCCGACATGATTATGGGAAAACAGCTAACTTGACAAATGTCCAGAGAACAGTCACTGACACCCTTTATAAGGAGGGAAAGCCACAAAAGGTCATTGCTAAAGAAGCTGGCTGTTCACAGAGTATTGTGTCCAAGCATAGTCATAGAAAGTTTAGTAGAAGGAAAAAATGTGGTTGAAAAACATTCACAAGCAACAGGGGTAGCAGCAGCCTGAAGAGGACTGTGAGGCAAAGCCCATTCAAGTATTTGGGAGAGACTGACAAAGTGTGGACTGCAGCTGAAGTCAAAGGTTCAAGAGCCATCAGACACAGACATAGGATAAAACATTCCAATTTCACTTGTTAAGCCACTCCTGAACCAGAGCAGCAACATACCTGGGCTAAAGACGAAACCCCAAAAGAACAGGACTGTTGCTCAGATGAAAGTAAATTTAGCATTTTGTTGGGACATCAAGGTCCCAGAGTCTGCAGGAAGAGTGGAGAGGGACAGGATCCACCTTGTTGAAGTCCAGTGTGAGGTCCCATATCATTTGCCATTTCACCTCAGCAGAACCACAGGCTGATCACCTCCATGCCACACTGCATCGACACAGTAATTAATGCAAAAGAAACCCCAACCAAGTATTTAGAGTATATATATATATATATATATATATATATATATATATATATATATATATATATATATATATATATATATATATACTGTACCGTACATGGACATGCTTTTCAGTATACTGGCTAAGATTTTTGTTTTTATTGGTCTTATGCAATATTCTTATCTGAGAAGCTGAATTATAGGTTTTAATTATCTGTAATTATCTGTACGTCATAATCATCAAAATTAACAGAAAAAGCTGCTTTTAAAGTAAATTACTGAAATAAATTAACTTTTTTATGATATTCTAATTTGCTAAGTGGCACCAATAAATCTGTGATTTTTTTAATCTCCTGAAATCACTTTTCATGGAGCTGGACAGTTTGGATCTAAATCAACAGATGAATAATTCATCTGCAACTTTCTGTAACGGCAAACAGAAGAAAATTTCCTGGTGACCCGTTGGTTAGGTAACCGTGTTACAGGAAGCTGCAGCCTTGTTTTCAGGTGGGGAATAATGTGTACCTGTGCAAGGAAAGCAGTGGATCAGGTTATCTGCTGAAATACTGAGGAACAGAAGGACCTCTGTTTCTCCTTTAGAGAGGATTCCTAGTCAATAGCACACAATGTGAGCCTGAATATACACATTCAAACATGCACACAATACAGAGACTTGTTTCCATTGTTTCGGGGGCATATTATTGATTTAAATATCTTACTGATTGATTCAGAGGAAAACTTAAAAAAAAAACAAAAAAAAAACATAAAAGCATATTTTTCCCTTAAAGCGTCCTCATTTAGAGACAGAAAACACTTTGAACATTCTGAGATTTGCTGGTGAGGAATGCTCAAACAATGGCTCTGTGTAAACTGATCCAAACAGATATGATTGTAAGTGCTCAATGGCAATAATATGAGAAATATGTGAACAGGGACAGCCTCAGGCAAACCAAAGGAGTTGTACTTCTATTGGCAGTAAAAACTGAATTTTACAGCCAATAGATCTGTTTCCCTTTTTAAGGGCTTAAACACTGGTGCGGACTCACATATGCCTGAATTTAAAAGCAACCAAAACACAATTATAGTCAAAGTAAACCGAGGAATTTGTGAACTGTATGACAGGTACTTAAGAGATAAATAAATGTTAGAAAAATTTGGTCAAAATTCCTTGCAAAAATAATTAACAGCAGAGTTTAAATATCTGAGCATCAATACAGGTTTATTAACAAATTAAGGCAAAGTGCAAAGAGATTCCTAATATAAGGGGAACAAACCCATTGGAATCAGAGTCTAAAAATATTTTTGAGCATATTTTAAATAAACTTTTAACACATTTCTTGATTATCTTAATCAAAGTTGGATTTTCCTGGTAATTCATTTTAAACGTTAAGAGTGTCTTCATTAAACTCTCCACTAAAAACGTCACTAAATAAATCCCACATTTCTGCTGGATGGAAAGTCTGTTTGTCACCTGAGAGAGTCAGGCAGAGCCGAAGGGTCAGTGGCCGCTACGAGTGACAGGAACGAATGAAAAAGCTCCAGTTTACACAGAAGAGACCTTTAGGACACAAAAGATGAAGACAAACCTCAGGAGGACTCGTTAATGACCCAAACACAGTATGACCCTGTACGAGGTGATGCTTGTACCTGGCTTTAGGTGTTCCTAGGACTTTCTTAGTGACTCCGTGTTTGTAGCCGTTGGCAGTGACATCTAGTGGCTGATCTGCAACATTACACCAGCTTATGGCTGAAAGACCAGTGACGTTTATTTCAGTTAATAATATATAAATAAAAAGTAGAACTACATTAAATAATGCAATATTTTTTTCACACCACAATCTTCTCTTTGTTTTGTCTAATATAAATAACAATTATTCAAAATTTATGAAGGATTTACAGAAATTCTAACAAAAGCATAGAGCTGTCCACATTACTTACCTGACATTCAAATTTTTACCCTACATACAGACATACAGATAGATAGATCACTTCATCACTGTTGACTTTATTATCTTTTTTGCTCAATCAGTCACATCAAACTGGTGCAAATAAAGAAAAATGCCCCTTTGAGGGTGGGTAAACTTTCACCAATATCAAACAGTGACAGTGAACGTAATGATCTGTATCTGAGCACCTTTTCAGTAAGAGTTGATGAGACGTATCTAGAGATGCACTGCTCAGAATTTCATGGTCGATATCCGGCTCCAGTTTATGTAAAGCCTTCATCTGCTGATACCAGTTTTAATAGATTATGATATTTTAACAGCTACACCATTCTATGATATAAGAACAGCATTTAAAATATGTTCTTATATCCTTCCTGTTATCTGCTAAAAGTCTTGCTCTCTCTCCCAGCCTTAATGAACCACAGACGTGTCTCGACATGTTGTACAAAACGGAGCTTTTTAGTCGTCATCAGACGAACAGTTTCCTCATCAGAGTGTTGTTGTCAGAACAACCTAGTCGAGCATGGTGCATTCACTGATCAGAGGAAGATTGGATTTCTGAGTTTCCAACCAGCTAATCATAGTCAGTTCTAATCAAACTGAACATTGGTCACCAGGTTGGTGGATCTCCAGACATATCTTACTTTGTTTGGATTTCATTCCAGTTCATTTTCCACAGCCTCATAAACATCTCAGCTCTCAAAACTCTGACCTTGTTACAAAGTAAACAAAGTTTTATCTATTCAGCAAAGTATTTGTTGGGAGCAGGATGAACTGACCTGCTCCACAGGGAGAGATGCGTCCCTGTCCGCCCCGGTGTTGGAGCTCAGTTTGGTTCTGGCTGAACGGGAACTCCAGGCCGGACTGCAGCAGCAACGGTGAACAAACAGAGAAACCACCAAGAAGGTCTGAAACGTGGGAGCACCTGCAAGTAAAGGACAACTATAAACAAAGTAAAACTTTAACTTTGCTCTGTATCTGTTACTGGCAGAACTGGTAAGCTTCACTTTAACTGGTTGGATTCCTGTTACGGACCCATTTTTTAAACAGGTGGAAGTCTGCACTTTGAATGGGACATTCCCAGCACTTAATATTAGCCTGATTCATCCATCCCAAAACCAATTCTGATCTGTTGTCTAGCTGTAATCGCCAGTACCACTGACAGCAAAACGGGCCCTCAGCATGATGCTGCCACCTCCATGCTTAACAGTTGCTATAGTGTTAGTGTTATAGGTTTGAAAGCCTCTCTTTGACTAGTTTTTTCTGTGTGGTGCACATAGATAAGAGCCAGGCTACTACAGTAAATGTTTTGTTTTAAATATTATTTAAAAAAATGTAGAAATAAAATCACAAAATAAATAAAAAGAAAACATTTGGCCTTCCTCCAGTGGAATTATAGTTTCTGCAAGCCCCTCACCTCATGACCAAGGCCCTGTTCATGGCTTCTTGGCTGTACGGACACTTTCCCACTACCACGGTGCTGAAGTGCAGCACCTCCTCCAGATAATGAGACAGCAGCGCACCCTGGAAGCCCAGCACCCCCCAGCGGGCCATTTTGTCGCTGCAGGACAGGGACAGGGTCGGCTCTCCTCGACCCGGCTTCACACGTAGGACCCCGGTGCTGTGGTACCCCGCCCCAGGGTGCAGAGGGTCGGCCGGGCCGCCTGGGACACACTTGGCGCCCGTCCTGTGAACGTCTCTGACCCTCAAATGTTCACAGTCTGCAGAGTCTCCTGGTTGGAGCCTGGATGCTGCTGCTGGATCCGACACGTCTTTATCAGGTGTCTCAGTGGGATAAGTCCTGGATTCAAACTGGCCCGTTTCTTCTTCTTTTGTCTCTTTCTCTTCAAGACGAGGCAACTTAAAGACTCCTCCTTCGCCTGGTTCCTCAGCTTTTCTTTTCAGGTTCCCTTCTCCATCCGTCTCTTCACAGCTGCTCATAGATGTGGCGGGAGGGCAGGGCTGGGACTGGGAGTCCGTCATGGGAACAATGGACGCGTCACCACCTGGGGATAAAAAAAATAAGAGCCTCAGAGACCTTCAGTTTGGAGAGTTTTTATAGTGAAGAACTATTACATGATATGCTACCTCAAGGCCAACTAGCAGATGTCTAAAATGAACACTAACATATCAGTAAGTGATTGACTTTTCATTTGTGGAGTTCAACACATTTTTATTACACATTATATAATTATTTGAGTTTTTCTCTGTCACTTTGGTGCATTTCTCCAGTCATCCTCAACATATGCGAAACAGTAAGTCCATTTCTCAAAACAATTCTTACAAATAGCAAAACTCCATTGATTACCTGCAAAAGCCAGTCTCTTTCTCAAAACCCTTAGTTCAGCTCTCAAAATTAAATATCTGTCAGTGAACATATCAGTGCCTCAGACTGACAAGTCCTTTTTTCAGTGTGTTCAGATAAGACAGTAAAATTGATTAGTCATGTTGTCAATATAGCAATGTACTCTGAAGGGATGCTCTGTTGTAAACTATGGCTGAAGTTTTGATGACAAGTATTGTAAAGTGTTGAAGTATTAAGTATAACTGAAGTATTGTAAAGTGTAATTGTGGAAGATCAATGGCAAGAGACTGGACAAGATTCACTTTTACGTTTATTGTCTGTCAAATCACAGTAAGTCATTATGATACAGAAAGGAAAATACAGCACTGGAGAGCACAAAGAAAAACAAGTAAAAATAGGAACATAAGACAATTTCCTTAAGGAAAACTGTACATGCTGTGCTGTAGGAATTACAGTGCAGTCTTCCTGCATCTCCTCATGTTTATGTCTGTTGGGCCACAAACTCTCATCCACATCACAACGAACGTCCTCTCTGGTGATGCAGCGTGGAAATAAGCTTTTAGTGTCTCATCCAGCCTCTGCAGGGATCTGCTGTGAAGTCATCACACAGTGTATCCATGGCAGCCAGAAGGGTCATCTCTGTATGCGGCTGGCAGTCATATACATTATATAATATTATAATATAATATAATCTCCACGTAGAGAAAAATTCCTCAATGGGGTTAAGAAACGAGGAGCAGGGAGAGAGGAACTCCATCAGCAGCTTGTTGTGGGTCGCAAACCTGATGATGTTGGAGTGATGGAAACTGGTCTATGTCCTCAGCCTCTTCTGCCTTTTCCTCTGTTTTGCCTCCCAACTCCTTCACCACAGCCTCACTCTTCTTCTTTTCTTTGGCTGTTGACCCCGTCCAAATCCTTGTCCTTCCATTGTCAGAAATATAATATTGTGTTGTGTTCCAGATATGTACACTATATTCTAGCCAGGTGATTGTTCACGGCACCTTTGAGTTATTTCAAAGGTGCCGTGAACAATTATTATTGAAGGTGAACAGTTATTTCCACCTTTGAGTGGTTGATCATCGGTTGATCTAATGCTTCACACATTTACCTACGATGGAGAAACTCAGGATTCACCTGGGAGCAATTTATCAGTTCAGATTTAGAAAAAAGTCTAATGGAAATGTATAGAAATATGCTTGACATGTTATGACAACTTTGATCAAGCATGTTAAGACTTCAAACTTTTGCTTAAATATTGTGGAGGTTGAACAGAGACTCATTATAATTAATTTTGATCAACATGACAAAAGCAACTGAAAATGTAGGAAAAAAACAGCGAATTGTACATAATCACTTACATGGATGTACAAAAGCATTTGCAACTTGCCCAAAGGAATCAGAAATTGCTTTTTTGATGTGCACAAGCGACGCAATGATTTGAAGATTGAACATGTAGTTTTGAGAATCTGAATTCTGTTCTGAGAAATGCACCAAAGTGACAGCAATAGAGACGATGTGAGATAATCACTCCTAGATGTTCTTTTAATTTATGACTGGTTAAAAAGCTTAAAAAGCTTTAAAAAGCTTTAAAAACAGTGTTTTTAGCATTGACCCCATCAGTAAACTATGATGCTGCCACCGCTGTACTTCACAGTCAAAATGGCGTTCTCAGGTTTGCAGGATTCCCACTTTTTCCTCTAAATGCTATGATGGTGGGCTGCACAGTGGCGCTGTGGACACTGGCACTGTTGGCTTGCAAGGTCCTGGGTTCAGTCTGAGATCTTTCAGCATGAAACTCTACATGTTCTCCTCATGTAAGTGTAATTCCTCTCCAGGTACTCTAGCTTCCTTCCACAGCCTGCTCTATTAATGGGTCTTTCTAAAGACCCTTTAGAGTGACTGTCTCTCTGTGTTGTCCTGTGATGGACTGGCGTCCTGTCCAGGGTGTGCCCTGACTCCCCCGCCTTGTGGACATTCTCTTGCCCAAATTTTTGCTGTGTTGTTTTGATTTTTCTATGATGTCACAGCAGAAAACAGTGTGTTTGAGGTGTTGCCTTTAAATACATCCACGGATGTTTCCTTCAGGTAACTCAGAAGCTTACCTGGGCTTTCCTAAACTGTTCAAAGGCAAAGTCTGTAAACTTCCAACTTTGAGGAAAATCATTTCTCTCTCTCATTATTCGGGCCTTTACCAAAGATAAATAATTTCATAATCCTAACTGACCTTAAATAGGAAGAGTGGATTCTGTTTCAATGTCAGACAGAGGGGGGAAAAGTGGTGGCAACAGAATCGTGCTGTGGGGTTATTTTGGTATCAGCTGTTTTGTCAACAGTCTTAAATACCAGAGAGTTAAAGAGGAGTTTTACTTTCCAGCATCTCAGATCAATAAGAAGATCGACTGCACAAGAAGAAATGTAACATTTTGAAACAAGAGAAACAGGGTATTGATGAGTGTGTGTAAATACAAAATTTGGAAAACATATCCACAATCAAACAAAAAAAACTACAAGTTCACTTTTAGTAGTTTTTCTGTTGCCAGAGATGAATATATTAAAAATGATAAAGCACTCCTACTTTACTTGGAGCTTGTTAAGCACACTGGGAGGATACTGGACTCACAGGGAGTGTGACTCGTAAAGAGGAGGAAGGAAACTCCAGGCTGAAGTCTCCACTTCCCTCTCTGATCCGCCGGGCAAAACAGCGAGCTGCAGCGACCGCTCACAGCTCCATGCAGCTCCTGGATCAGATACCTGCACAGAAATCCATCCCTGGTGAGCTCAGAGTGGAGTAAACGTCTCCAAGGAAACAGAACAGAGGCAAATTTTCCTCAAACGTTCACCTGATGCAGCCTCTTCTGGCGATGACCTCTGCATGGCTGTCGTTGAGCACGTCACCTGATTCAGCAAATGAAGAAAAACTGCTTTAATCTTAAAACGAGTAAACTCATCTTTAAGATGCACCACATTCAGACTGAAGGATGACAAAAATACTGAGAACATTTTAAAGCAACGTCCAAAGCAAATGTTGGAATAATAAAATATGTATGTGAGGGAGAGAGACAAATAAAAAACAGCAGGAGGACACAGACCAGCGGGACTCATGGCTGCCTTTCCGATACACTTGGTCCCAGTTCCCATAGAAACGACCTCCATCTCAACTGGAAAACAAGAAGGTTTAATTTACTTTACGTGCTATTTCAGAGATCCACGTTTTCACACACAGTCTGTGCAGTTCTGACCAACAAGGACTGAGTCTTGACTGTGCAAAAGTTTTAAACCAGTTCTTTACAGTTTGCTTTGCTGAAGTTAGAGATGCACCAAACTGCCAGAAACCCTAGATCTGTAGGTCAAACACTGAAAAATATTACTTTTACCCCCTAATTCATTAAATGCATCAAAACTAAGATCCTCCAATAAATTCGGATTATAAACTCAATAATATCTGGGTGACTGTGGCTCAGTGGGAAGAGCAGCTGTCTTGCAATTAGAAGGGTGTGGGTTACAGAAGTCTTCCCTATGTGTAATTCCAAACATAAATCCCTTTTCATTGGTTTTATGCTGTAATTTCATCTGATAAGAATGTTTTTTGGGTTTTCATTAGCTGTACGCCATAATCATCCAAATAAAAGGCAATAATGAGTTCATTTTTACACTATTCACTTTACTGTGATGTTGCGATTTACTGCACATGCGTAGTACTTTTAGGTTCTATCTTACAAACTACGATCGTTTTTAAAAACACTGCTTTTCTAACTGGTACAATAAAATCAACATGTCGGGGTTGTTTCTGCTCTCTAACCTGAGTCAGAGCTAGGTCTCCGGGTGATCCGGAGCACCGCGGCCAACAGCGTCCACTCTCTACCCGGCTCGGGCTTCCCTCTCCGGGGCAGCCGGCGGAAACGCTCATAACACAACTCGGCGACTTCATCCGGATTTATCATATTAAACAGGAGAAAACAGGAGGACCATTTGTAATATGATCAATCTGTTGTTTACATGTATTGTTTTTGCAGCGTTTTGAATGAGCCACGTGACCCAATCTGAAAACATCTCCAAAAACACCGAGGAAGTACTTCCGGGATGGAAAGAAGGTGGGACTTCCACAATAAAAGCCCAATGTCTTTCTTTTCTTTTCTTAGAGTAGAATTGGCACATAGGGTCATGTACAGATATTCATCTTAAGATAGAATATTGTCTTTAGAGTAAAAGCCTGACACCTCGAAGGCTGGATAAGCGTTGACCAGAGAGACTGCGTGAAAGAGCATAAAAGCCTGAGAAACCCAGTCAGGGCATTAGGGTTATGGGAAGATAATGGGATAGATTTTAAATAAGGAACAGGCTGGGCAGTTTATCACATGATTTCTTTATAGACTTATTCAAAAATGACATTACTTGACGCAAATGCTGCTGAGTTGGATGGGTTATATGTAAATCTTGTTTGTTCTGGGACTGCACAGGCCGCAGTTGGCAGCAATGTGGCCTTGTAGCAATAAGAACCTGGGTTCAAATGTCAGCCTGACTGCTTTCTGTGTTGAGTTTTAATGTTCTCCCCGTGCATGAGTCGGTCCTCTCCAGGTACTCCAGCTTCCTCCCACAGTCCAAAAGCATAACTGTGTACATATGTGTCAAACTTGAGGCCTGGGGGCCAAATCCGGCATGCCATAGGTTTTTATGTGCCCCTCTAGACTCTCTAGAGTCTAGAGGGGCACATAAACAGAACTTTCAAGATTATAGCTGTGTGCTTAAATATTTTATTAATCAAATCAAAGCAGTTTTCATCTGTATAGTGCCAAATTACTAGCCTGGCTATTGCCTTCCTACGCAATTTCATTCTATTCTCATGTCCCTTCAGTGCTCCATCTGGGATTTGTCCCATTGAACTCAGTTTCTCAGGATGAATTTCATCCTGGTCAATCAGCAAACAGAAGGAGATGTGAACGATGATGTTGATTTCCTGTGCTGTTTTAGAATTGTAGCCTGCCTAGGGTTGTAGTTTGGCAATAGCAGCAGAGGACGTCAGTCCTTTTTGGCCACTCTTCCAAATATTGAACAATTAAAGTTGGAGCAAGAGGATTGTTTAAGACATATTATTGCTGCAACGATGTCGTGGCCCTACTCTCCACAGGGTTGTTTACAATGCATGCAATTTCCAGTATGCTTCATCGAGCTGGCACATTACATCACAGTTAATTGTTAGCAATGGGGTAAAATCAGATCCAGTCATTTAAAACTTCAACAGAGTCCACGCCTCCAGCGAGCAATTGTTTTTCATTAGCTGAGGGTCCAGACCCTCTGCACGAAGCAAAGCATAGAACAAGGGACTGGTTTTTAACAGGCTACTAAATGACATCAATGTGAGAAGATGTTCAGTATTATTTGATTTGAAGAAGTACTCATTGAATGCAGAGACAGCTATTGATTAATATTTTAAGTTTGTTAATAGGCAGCTTTATCAATACATTCAGCCACAACTGGACATTTGTGATCTTGATATGGCCCAAAATGAAAAAGATTTTGACACCCCTGCTCTAAGGTGTGATTGTTGTGTATTTTTTATGATAGACTGACGACCTGTTCAGGACATACCACCTCTGGAGATGGGCACCAGATGACTTTTGCCATTTAGTCCCTTTTGCTCAATCTAATGCAGTTGTGTCTCCTTTTATCATTTAGATATTATCTTTGATATTCTGTTGCACCTCTAAGGTATTTTTACATTCAGATGTAGTCATAGCCATGGGACCAGCAGGCCTCCATCCTCTTGGCCAGTTCGTGTCTTTGCTCAGTGGGATTTACAGCAATCCTCTTATGCTGCTTGGAATATTTCCACCGCTACTCGCAGACCCAGTTTAAGACTGGAACCATTGTTGGCTGGAGGACTGCAACAGTGGGAATGACATGACAACAGTTTGTTTGTGTGGCTACATCCCAGCATCTATTTCCAATTACTGAAAGCCCACTGGCCAAACCACAAACTGCGTCTCGATGAATGGAAAATGCTGTCGGCTCCGGCACAGCTCTATCTGCATGAACAATCACTCTGACTACTTTAGCTTTGTAGATTCAGAGGCACTGGGTTTAATTATGGTCAAGATTGTTCATGTTTCTTTGATACTATAAAAATTACAAAATCAAGTTGTGTTTAAATGAACTGCTATAGCAGATAGTAGGCCTACTAAAAATGAAATTCTCCAACAGCACTTGGAGGGACAGCGCCTGTATATCTCCAAGCAGCTAGTTCCCACCAAATAAATCGTCCTGACTTCTTGATTAGCATCGTCTCTCCCACACCATGCATCTTGTATCTATGGCAACCAACTAGCTGATGGATGCCATCACTTTATCACCTCTCTTAAAATCTTTCAGCACCACCAGGGCGTCATGCTTTATTCAGAGATCGTCTATAAAGAAGGCCGATATAACAGATATAGGCTGCAGCATGATGAGAGGGAAATGGCTTGTTTAAAGCTTGGAAACAATCGAGTCCAAGACTGAGACTAACAATACAAGTGGTTCATAATGACTTGTATAAAACCTGAACAGCTCAGTCAATGGTCCCCTGGTATTCCACGTTTGTTTTAGTTCTGAATGTAAAGGCACATGGTTTTACTGTGTATGGACTTGGTCCAAACTCCAGAAATATTGGACTGTAGCGAGCACCATTTTGTTGGAGTACATGTACCTACCCAAAGAACCTTTCCTCTTTGACATTGATCGACTTTGGACTTTTTCAGACGAGAAGAATGATAGCTTTTATGAGGAGAAAAATGGACTCACCATTAACTACAGTTTGAGGAAGTGGGAAATGCCATGTTATACTGGAGAAACTGACCTATATTGTCAAAGGCAAAGGAGTTTCTTGCAAACGCAACAGTGCATAATTCAATAAAAATTAATGGCCTGTTTCCTGGAGATCAGCTCTGCTGCTGCTCAGCTGTTGCCTTTAAACACCATTTTGCGTGCCTCCTCACTTGGCTATGCTTCTTCTCCTTAGTAATGAAGTATCTATCATTTTCATACATCATTAAAGGTCATCATCTTCATGCTGAAACTAACTACATGTCTTCTCTTTTATTTCTATTCTGTAAACTGTACTCCTGGATAAGATTTCAATTGTTTAGCTGTTTCTGTCTTTGTTACTAAAAGCTACCATTAACTCATTTTTTTGTGCTTGCTTGCTCCCAAAGCCTCAGTCTAAGGGTCAGCAACCTTTACAACCAAACCCCAGGAACCATTTTTGTTCTGATTCAATTATGTAAATCTGTAAAGGATGAATCAACACCGTTTACGATTGAAGTCTCATTTATTTTGGGTCTGTACAAGAGAAAATGCAGACTTTTACAATTAGAGAAATAAAAAATAAAATCACATCTCCTCTCTCTAACCTCTGTAAAGGAGTTGGACTAGTTCCTGATAACCTCTTTGACGTGTTCCTCTCTTTACAATGCTAAAAATGTTTTTCTCTGGTAGATATGTTATACTGCATTCGTGGTTAACTGTGCTGTTTGTGGAGCGACATTAAAGCTTTAATGCCTTCTGGTTTTGGTGCGGTTTGTAAGCGGAGAGTGGGGCTGTCGGCGCGTCCTTGTCAAACTCAGACAATTACAATAAAGTGAGCATCCACACACAAGTGTCCATTCGCTCTAGAAGCAACGGTCTTTCCTCTGTGCTCCAACTTTACTTTTTATTCTGTCGACGGATATAATCGGATTGCAAGTGAGCAGCTTGGTGAGACTGCAGCCCTGTGATTAACAAATGCAAAATAAGATTGCTAACAAAAAAAAAGGAAACTATTCTGTTGCTTTAATGGATTCACTCCTGTCCAAATCCCTCTGTCTCCTCGATGGCGAACATCAGTTTCTCTCTGAGCTGCTCCAGGCTCCTATAGGGCGGTAGATCCAGACGGTTGAAGCTGAAAAGAACATAAAAACACAAAGCAGCAAAGTTATCCATCCAAGTTAAAACATTCTCCTACTACTTGCAGTTAAAACACTCAGAGGCTGGGATGACCAGCAGTCACTGGGCGAGTCACCAGTCCATCATAGAGACACACAGGACAAACAACCATCAATGCTCTCATACCCAAGCACAACTTACAGAGTTCCATTAAACAGGTTTTTTAGGTGTTTGCAACAAACCAAACAAAATATGTTTAAGGAAAGCAAATTTTACAAGGCTTTAATACCAATTCATCTCTAAATCATATTATTGGAGTCTCAAAATGATCAAACCCCCATCATATAACTCTTCAGACAAGCACACAGGTGTGCAGTAAATGTGGCTGAGTTAAAAGAACTGTCCAAAACCTTAAGAGATGAGATCACTGGGTTGCACAAACAAGGAAAAGGACATGTAGTTCATAAGTTCATAGTTAAAGGAGTTAATGTTTCTTAGTGGCACAGAAAGAGGAAGCTAACCATGTTTTTCACCAGATTCCTCAGGTAACAGGTGGTCAAACTCTCTCGAGTGCAAAAGACTTTCAGCAAAACTTGGTGGCAGCAGAGACTGAGGTTTCAGTTTCCACAGTAAAGCACGCACAGACTAAACATGATGGGCTCCATGCCTCAACTCAAAGACATGTACTCCTACTGAATCAAAAACACAAGAAAAGTCAGCTCCAGTTATCCCACATGATATAAAAAAGCCAAAGAGGTGTTGGGCTTTTGCTCGGTGGAGCGATGAAATGTAACTGGACATTTTCAGGCCAGTGGATCAGCAGTATGTCTGGAGGAGGAATGATGACGCATATGCTGTAAAGAACACCATGGCTACAGTGAAGCATGATGGTGACTCAGTAGTGATCTGGGGCTGCTTTGCTTCCCCTGACACTGGTAACCTGCAGCTAACATGGATTCCATCACGTATGAGGACATCCTTGGAGAAAATGTCACGCCACCTGTGAGGAAGCTGAAGCTTTGGAAGCACTGGACCTTCAAACAGGACAATGATACCAAACATATCTCAAAGTTCACTGAGGTTGAGTTTAAGAAGGCATCCTGAAGATAAGATTGTGGCCATCATGGTCGCCAAACTTGAACTGTATTGAAAATCTCCACTGGAATTTTAAAAAGGTGGTTCCTGCAGGCAAACCCAGGAAAATTAATGAACTAAAGGTCTTTCCTCTTGAGGAGTGGGCTAAGACGTGTCTGTCTGTGAATCACAAAAGGATGCTCTAATATGTACTGAAGATATTGGTCATTAAACAGTTGAATAACTTTGAGACTGCAATAGTCATTAGAAGTTTCATTCTGCATTTACCTTGAGGAAACTATTTGTGATATTATTCATGTTGAGCTATATAAATTGTCTTTGTTTATACCTTTGGTCAATACATCTTATTAGCAGTGGGGGTTGAATAACTGATTTCAGCTGTATGCATTAATGGTTTATATTTGACAATCCAGTATTTTTCTCATTTTAATTTATAAAAACGAGTTCTTCATCAGCAAGATGATCCTTGTAGCAAATGCAAAGAGCAAATCCCGTTTCTAAAGAGTCACTCCTTCGAGACCAGTGATAGCAAAAACCAATGAGTCTGTTTCTCACCATGTGTGGCTTCTTGGAAGCCAAGTCTCCTTCCCCACTCTGTCTATGCAGAACTTCTGGGGACCGTTACTTCCTGTAGGGACGAAGAGAAACCCCCCCCAGAAAAGTCATCACACTTTCATCTGGAATCATAAATGAAAATGCTTTCAGATATGTCTAAAAGAAGAAGCTATTAAATCATACATCATAAATATAAACTCTGCTCAAAAGACAACAGCGGACACAAGGAACTCAGTGTTCAGCATTTAAAAATAATTGAATGATTGTTTTTCATAACAACCATGACAGCTGTAAAAAGCACTGCAGTTTTATTAAAGCTTCATTTTACCAAGCTATGCAGCCATGGTAAAAATAAAAATAGACACCTTTCTTCCGTACTTGGATCTAATAAAAATGACATGGTTTTTACGAGGTTCTGAAGTTGTCTGAATCCAACTTTATGTGGTTTAGTCAACAGATGGAGTGTTGCCATTATGGATTAAACAAAGAAGAGTATTATGTGTGGAAAACATGCTTAATGCTTCCATAGGATTCAAGAGGGAAAGTAGTAGCAAGGTGCTGCTGAACAAATGTAGATGGAAACCCCAACAAAAACATCTACAGATGTTTGGTCACCATGTTTGGAGTTAACCAAACACAGCACATCAGCATAAAACCCTCATATTAACTGGCAAGCACAGTGGGGGAGGGGTGATGATATGGGCTTGTTTTGCAGCCACAGGACCTGGTTATTTTCCAGTCATCAAGTCAACCATTAACTCCTCTGTATAGTTGAATGTGAGGCTATCTGTCCCGCCCGCTGAAGCTTGGTACAAACTGGATCAATAATAAAGACAATAACCCAAAACATTGCAGCAAGAAAGGAAAGAACATGTTGATATGGCCCAGTCAAAGTCTAGACCTCCAACTAAAATACTGTGGTATGACCTGAAGTGGCCTGTGCAGAAACAAATGTTTGCAAAGCTCAATAAACTCAACCATCGCTATAAAGAATAGTGAGAGACTGATAAGATTAGACAGAAAATGACTACAGAGAGTTACTGGATCATGGGGTGTACTTTAGTTTTTCATTCACTGCATTCTCATACTGGTTTTGTTTTGTTTGATAATTAAAAACACCTCATCCTGATCAAAAGCAGGGTAACTCATCTTATCCTTGACCCTTATATCCCAGTGAAAAGTCCTGTGTACCTATGAGCTCAGTGAAGCCTCCGACTGGCAGTCGACAGGTTCCCGTTACAAACTGTAGCAGACGGATCCTCTTCTCGTTGTCCATCTCTTTCACAACCTGCAGGTCAGTCACACAAGAAAAGCATTTTACTGTTACCTTTCATCCCTGAAGAGTAGGTTAAGATTTGTGGCTAGTACTGAGTCTCAAGCAGATGTTTGTGCGTCCTTCAGCGTGCAGTCATGCTGTATAGTTGTGTAAAGATGTGTGAGTGTGTAGGTTTGGACATCATTACCTGCCAGAACCAGTGGATCTGCTTGCTGTTCTTGGTATAATGTCTGTAGATAGTGTTCTTCTGCCAGTCGGCCAGGTCGATCTCCTGCATGCCGCAGAGCATCAGCTGAAAGCAACGCAGCAACATCAACATCAACGGTGTGATCAGCGCAGCTGTGACCTTGTTTGTCCTACTCATCTGCATTCAGAGGATGGCTCTCTCTCCTCTGAGTGAATCGCAAAATGTCCCTGACAACCAGACTTTCTATTTCACTTGGAGGACGTCTGAACAGCAGCAGTGGAGAACGGAGAGTTCATGGATACACTTTGACTATATGCAGGACAGTTGTTGATATAATCTGTTGTTAAATTGTTCATCTACTAAAAGTACTGCTGCCTCTACCTTAATGGGAAAGTTCCAGTTAACAGTTTTCAGTGCTGATTTTTGGGTCGGATTGGGTTTCTGGCTACAGAATTTTGGATGAGTTCTGATCGGAAACACTTTATTTTGGCAGTGCCTTCAACATGTAGTATATAGTAGCCTAATTTAGTAATAGACTTTATGGGGTTAATAAAATTAAAATATAAGAATGACCACTCCAGGGTTCCTTGGAGTATCTCTGGTCTTCAGCCTCATATTGTCTAGTTGAGTGCTGATCTGTTTACCTTGCATTGTTGGGACCAAAATCAATGATTTCTCTTTTTTCTGCATTGCATTTGAGGAAATTCTGATCAATCCACTTATTCATACTAGAGACACACTGGTGGATCGGCCTGTAATCATGTGGTGACACTGAGATTTAAAGTTGTGTGTCATCAGCATGCATATGGTAAGAGAAATTGTATTACTCCATAATCTGATATCAGTGGGAGCATGTAGATATTGCATAAAAGGGGTCCCGAGACTGGAGCCGTGAGGAACACCACAAGTGAGCTTTGTTCACTCAGATTTATAATTGGCAAATAACACAAATAAACTTTTACTTATAGACCAAATGTTGTCCAATTTTGGCCAAGAACTCTACTGACTTCTAGATGCTTAGATGCCTTGTAAAAGTCTTTTTAACTCTGAAATGCTCTGACTGTGATAAAAACACCATGGGATTAGAAAAAAAAGACAAATGAAATTAGAGTATGGAAACCACATCCAAACTCTGGATTAAAAAATGGCTGCTTGACAACAGAAAAGATATCCTAGTCAATACCTATTTTGATCAATATTGAACTCAAGATTATTTACCATAAATGCTTATTGGATTTGGAAACAGACTGCTTTTACTGCACTCAAAGAACAAAGTGTGTACGAAAAATGTGTGTCTACTGAAAAATTGGATCAACAATCATTGTGATTGTTTTTGTGACCATTTCAAGCCAAAAATTTAAAACAAATTTGATTAATTGCACAACTTTAATAGAATATTCCTTCAAATATAAAAAATGGAAACCCCAGGTTTCTCTCACTGACAGTACCTTGCATGCCAGATCCATATAAATAACATTAAAACACCTTCTAAAAATATTTAAAATGACTCAATAAAGCTGCTGACCACCAATATAGCCTTTTTGAAACTTGTCAGTTTTAACCTAAAACAGTTATTTAGATTTTTTTCCTCTCTAAATGACAAAATAATGAAGAAAAAGAAAAAAAAAAAAAAAACAGCTTTTACAGCAGAATTGGAACGTGAATAAGGCAATAAAATATTAAACATTTAAGAGGTTCTCTTCAGCTTTCTTATCTGTTTGGGACAGTAAAAGTTTAAACATTGTAATGGCAACAATATTTGGACTGAGATTTAAAATGTGGGAAAAAAACAACCCACTGAAAGTTTGGAAACTATGTAATAATAAATGGAAATTGTGTAGAAACCCTGTAAAATATTTTAACAAGCGCACTCTTCTGATGTTTGCTGGAAATGGTTCTTGAGTTGGGATGTGAGAAGCTAAATGCCTGCATTATTCAGTGTGGATTTAAAATGAGAAATTCTACAGTCACCTTTCTTGTTAAATAATTGAATATTAGTCCAAGAATTTAACAAGATACGTAACGTATGGAAACAGAGAAGCTATTTATGAACGTTGTCGTGTTTGATCTAAAACAGGTCAAATTCACAGCCTGATTCTTGTCCTCACCTCAAGCTCCTTCTCATCGAAGTAGCGAAGCCACTCCAGAGGAACCACCTCATTGAAGCCGTCCAGGAAGGCTTTGGTCTGCTCCTCCACCCCACGGGTGAACCTCCAGTCTGTAAGCAGGCTGCAGATACAAACCACTTTTCATTTTCAAGGCTTGGTTCACGATTTCTCTGACATCTGCTGAACTATCCTTCCTCTCCTGTGAAGTCCAACAGCTTCATGCGGCTCACCTGATGTACTCCTCCTTGTTTTCTTCTGTGACCAGCTCGTCCTCTCCGCCCTCCTTCAGCGAGTGGCTGGAAACCTTCCCGAGGATTTCCATGTCCTGTGCAAAATACAGCTCCACTCCACACTCTTCCAGGTTGTTCTCTCTGGAAACAAACAAAACACTCATTACAGCATCAAAGAAATGCAAATAACCTCCTGCTCATCTGCTGCGTTTTGAAATACTTTTAACACTTTAAGACCGTTTGATGCTCTGTTTCTGATTAAAGACAAAAAACTCCTAAAGGACTAAAATCCTACATGGATTATGGCGGTATTACTTTGTTTTTTAATACTTTACTTTCACACTTTTAAAATATCTTTAAAAATGTTAACTCTATTATCACCTACCTCTATCAAAAATATGATGGGAACCAGTAGATGTTGTCTTTGAAATAACTAATACTTTGGACCGATTGAAGTATTTTTACCAATAAAGATCAACAATACCTCAAAAAAATCTACAGGAGGAATACAAATGACCCTACCTGAAACCTTATAAATGGTGAACAAAATAAATCCAGCAGCATCACAAGCTGCTGTACTAACATAATGATTTTAG
The DNA here is from genome assembly GCA_014839685.1 of Anableps anableps. NCBI lineage: Eukaryota > Metazoa > Chordata > Actinopteri > Cyprinodontiformes > Anablepidae > Anableps > Anableps anableps. Next base: position 14,760,792 of record CM026073.1, read on the forward strand.
AGCAGAACGTCTCCCTTTAGCTACAGAAATACTTAACAATATAATAATAAAGACATTCAGGGAAGGTACTGAATGCTTTTCTAATCTATTTATTTGCTTTTTTTGAACACTGAGCCCTATTCGCTAACTTGACAATACTATTTTATATTATAAAGTAATCTATAGTAGCATTTTAAAATATGATGTAGTTCGCTGATCTTTTAGGGACCTGCGGATCTAAGATGCTGTTGAAATCTTTATTTAAATGAAAATCCTGTTGGACATATAATTAGGTCTGGAATAAAACCCTGATTTTCTTCTGTTTAGAGGATTAAAACCAATAAACACACAAACCAAAAAACAAGCAGTGACTCAGTGCGCTTTACTTACTTAACCCACATGATGGAGTTATAAAACTCAGGATCTATGGACTCCAGGTCTTTCAGAGTGGGCTTCTTGTCCAGCATTCGCTTGTAGAACGGCAGCGTGAAGCCAGTGTCGATGAATTTCCCATGATACAGAGCCTGCAGGGAGGACGTGCAATATTAGAAACCACAATGAGTCTGTCTGGAGTTCTCTGCTCAAATTCCTTCAAAAATATACACAAAGATTTGACTGTAGCTCAAACAAGAAGGTGATGTGTTGGGTTGAAGCTCTTATGTCATGAATGAAGCCTTTTAATGTACTTGTGTGAAAAAAGCTGCCAACAGCCCACAAAGACAGCCAAATACACCCAAGGAGTTCAGAGAAAATACTTTTAGCTGCTTTATTGTACATGGGAATATGACGTGGCCTAAAACATGGTTCTGTGTTACAGTACCAAGCTGGTCAACAGAACAGCCCTCCACCAATAAGTGAGACTATTGGTTTTTAAACAGGAAAAGTCACTTTGCAGTAAAAAGTGTTAAAATTATAAATAAATAGATGCATTTACACTGTATCAAATTTATTTTAAGTCATATTTGATATATACAGCATTTTTGTAACAACTGAAGGTAACACAGTTACTTGATTGTGCTACAAAATGATTCTATGTGCCTTGAAAACACATAATAATGCCACTTTAAAGTTAGAAAATAGAGACTAACACACACAGACTGATTAGTACTTCTGATTTCTTTCTCCTCTGATTTCACCAGGTTTAGGTTTCAGGACAAAAAAAAGCACAGAGAGTCGTAATTTTGCCCTTCTCACTATTCTGGGATAATTTATGGTTATTTCATGGACACGTTTCAAAGTAATTCACTAAAAACTCAAACATGAGGTGTTTGTGCTGATGACTCACAAGAGGGATTATTTGGTGCCTATTTAGGTGTTAGAAATGTTTTAACAGCCAATGTTTTCTTTTTTTTTTTTTTTTTTTTTTAAACAGGAAACATGAATGGGTCTTTTATTTCCACAATCAATGCAGTCATTTCCCAAAATCATTTACATTAGGTGTTTGACCCAAATGGTAAATTTATTGCCGACTCACAAGAGCTCTTCCCTTACCCCTTTTTTTGTGTTAGAAAAAGAATCAATAATTTGCTCACATTAAGATTTATACAAACGAGAGAACTCAAAGAGCTTTAATCCAAGTCCTAATCTTGCTTAGGTGTGTTTGTGTTTGCAGAGAATCACCAGACAGAGCTGTTTAATGTTAAAGAAACCACAGAGGGTTCAGAGTTGCGATGCCAACAATAACACAGACGTCCAAGGACTGACTCAGTCACAGTCTGTTCTGCCTTACTGTGTGGACCGACCATGCGCCCGTGTCACAGCTAAGGGATTTCAGGCAGAAGGTAGCTGTGGAAATTTACAAAATAAAAAGGAAGGACTGCATCAGTCGATGGTGATGGAGAAAATCGCCTTTAGCAGAAAAAGTCAGCAAAGTGAATTTCTGCTCTAAATATAGGCAGCTGGTGGCGGGTGTGGGCTGGTTGAAGTAGTGAGCTCATGGAGTGGGCGAGAGCTGGCAGAAGGGTGGAGGGTTTGAGAACCTTAACCGTTTGGAGTCGATCCCAAAGAGAAACCTTCTGCTCTTCTGTGAAGGCTGGACTGGAGACGTGTTAACAGCAGGGGTGTGAGGACAAATTCATCTCATAACACGACAAGATCCATGAGACATAACACAAAAACTAGATGAGAGAAGTAAGAAACCTCTTTTTTTTGTTTTCACAAAAAGCTTCCACATTCTATGCTTTAAATCTTTTGTAATAATTCAGCGTAGATCTGTCTTTTCCAAGTACAGCAGTTTTAAAGTAAGACCCCATTTTTAGTGTGGAATCATCCCGTTTAAGCTTGACAGAGTATTTTAGATGTTGAGCTGAAAAGCATCAGAATCAGGATTCCTAAAAGAGCAATAAAACGATATTAAGCTTAGTTCTGCCAAACTGGCATCTGAATTACTCGCCAACTCGTTGAGACCAGAGGCTTGTGGGTTTTCACAAACAGAACAAAGGTTCAACATATTGAAACCTGCATCATAAACAACATATAGGTAGAGAGGAGAAAATCCAGGCCTGCAAAGGGAGAACAAGCAAACGCCTCACAGAAAAGCCCCCTCTTAGATTCTATTAGTCAAACGGATCTTTATTAACAAAGCTACTTATTTTAATAACTATAGTTTTAAACTATATTGTCAACAGTATTCGCTGAACCATTGAATTCGGCTGTTCCGGTCACCTACATGACCACAGGTGTATAAAATTCAGCCCCCAGACATACAAACTGCTTCTAGAAACATTTGTGAACGAATGGATCCCTCTCAGGAGCTCACTAAATACCAGCGTGGTACCACTAAGCAGCCCGCCTCTGCTGTAAGTCGAGTTATGAAATTTCCTCGCTGCTAAATTTTCTACAATCAGCTGTTAGTTACAACAAAGTGGAGATGAATGCGAACAACAACTCAGACACGAAGTGCTATGTTACGTAAAATCATAAAGATGTTGAGGTACACAGTGCTCGACTTTTTGCAGAGTCGGCAGCTACAGACCTCCAAACGTCATGGGGCCTTCAGTTTAAGAACAGTTTCCATGGCATGCTCAAATCGGCCCCTTAGTTCCAGTAAAAGACCTCTTCATGCTTCAGCATGCCAAGACATTTTGGACCATTTCATACTCCCAGCTTTGTGGGAATAGTTTGGGGACGGCCCCTTTCTGTTCCTACCAGAAAACTGAAAATGCATTGAAAATATAGCCTTGAACTTATCGGAGCATGAGGTTGATGATGTCTCTTTTTATCTCTTTAACAAAACAAATAACAGGACTTGCAAAAGAGCATAAAGGTGCAAAAACAATAGCAAGAACTTTAGACTAAAGAGTGACTCAAATAAAAGATATTTAGTTGGTTATTACGAAGTGAGTCTCACCATGGCGATGAAGCGACCAATGAAGCGGAAGTACGTGAGGTGGTCGGGGTTGATAGAGGAGGCTGGGTTTATCTGGAGACAGTAGTTGTTCTTTCCAGCGTATTCAAACAGGCAGTACATGGGATTCAGGACTTCATGGGACAACAGGAAGAACCACTCCCTGCAAAGAGAGAGGACAAAGGACATCAATTCAGGTCAAGAATCGATGTAAATCACTTCATTACTCTGTGACAAGAGAAACATGAGAAACAATCTTTTTTTCCAAGCAGACAGATTTACTTTATTCAAAGCAAACACTTACTGAAGACATTTTAGCACCACTGACAGAAAATAGCTGCATCAGATTTAAACCGAGCCAATTTTTACAAACCCCATGAAAAATTACAAAATAAAAAACCATTTTGTCTTCCAGAGAAGTGCTGCCTATCACTCCTTTTACCGCAGCGCTGTTTAGAAACAAATATTGGCAACAAGAGCAACCCTGTCTATGTTTAAGATTAATTTAGAAAAATCCCGCTGGTGGGGCTTCTGGTGTCTCTGTACAAACAAGAGAACCGATGCAGAAAAGGTGTGATATTCTGTTTAATTTAGAACCAAAACTCAGTGAAATTAAATTAAAAACAATAATTACAGATGCACCAGTCAAGTTGCCATGTTTTCTCATTTTTACCAAATACAGAAAAAAAAATAATTTTTGTTTCTTAAAAACCAGATAAAACCTACTGACAAACATTTGATGCATAAATCTTTTGATGTATTTAAATTACTACCAATATTAATGAGCCTTTATCACATCATACAAACACAAACAATGAGGTCTGGGTATTTTGATGCCAGATGCTGTCTTTATTTAATAAAGGTAATCATGCAACTCAGAGACCATCTTGAGTTGGCATTTGTTTGTCCTTTGCACATGTAGGCTGCCAGCTACTTCATATGGTATGTCTGTAATGCCAAGACAGGACAGGTAGGGATCCTTTATCACACTGTTGCTTTTAGAATAATAATAATAATCATTATTAAATCTGAACTGGCAGCTCTGACTTCAGAGAAAACCAGAAAAATTCTATCGGTTGGGAAAAGCCTGATTAGTGCATCTCTATAAATAATACAAAACAAATGTTATGAATAAGAGAAGGAACATGATTATAAATATGAGACTAAATATTCTTAGAATATGTGACATTATGGCAGAAGTAGAAACAGGAGCTGCCCTGTTTGTTCTGAATTAAAACCATTGAGTTTATATTAAACATGTTACAAACCTTTTCTTTAAGGCAAAGAAAATATGAAATCGTGCCATTTCTTAATTTACTGTAAAAGCAATAAACTTGGGAGGAATTGGAGGAATGGTAAAGTTAAGGTGTATGACCTATACCCCCCAAAAAAACCTTAAGATGTTCTGTGATACTGAAACCTAATTGAAAACGCTGTCTTAAAGAAACCTTGAACTTTAAATAGAACTTGGCATAAAAAAACCGAGCATGAATTACATGAGGACAAAACACGCAACATCGAAAATAGTGGACTAAAAAACAAAACAAAACAAAAAAAAAAAAAACAGGTGTAATGAGGAGAGATGCATGTTTGAGAGAATGAAGGCCCTCCACCAGCTGCAGCACCAAGCGCTCCCAAGGTTCACCCATTTCAGCACACATCGGGTGGAGTAGGTGTATGAACGGACGGACGGACGCAGACACCTCCCAACATCCCGTCCGTGGTTCTACCCTGTGGTAGAACAGCATGATGTCACCTACCATAGGGTAAAACCACTGACGTGACACCGGAGACAGAGACACAATGTGAAACCAAAGAGAAACAAAATGAAAAACACGGCAAACAGAAAAAATACCAACAAATATAGAGACTTGGAGGACAGCAGAGGGAGGCGTGGGGTGGATAAATGTGATGACGGAGGGAAGACAGAAATGTTGGAGGAGGACGTGTTGAATGGGTTCAACAACATTTAAAAAGCTCCATCAGACACACAAAGCTTAGAATTCAAATGTTATGGCTTGAGACAGCCTCAGCTTCATGAGATAAAAATAAACAAAAATGTTCAATAGAAATATTAGAATCAAATGCAGATTCAGAGGCAAATCATTTAACAGAATTATCTTTGTTGGAGAAAGTCTTTTGGTGAGCTTCTTTTTTTAAATAAATATTTGTCATGATTATCTCAATAACTGCCTGCAAGGAATGAAGGTCTTGTGACTGCAGAAGAAGAAAAAAAAAACATCACTCCTCCACCACCGTGCTTGATAGCACCACAAGTACAATCACCCAGCCCCACTTCTTCAGCCTTTTCTGATCTTACTGTCCTGAACTCAAGTGTTAAGAGTGTCAGATTTTGGACACTGCAGCTCGATGTAAATGTGAATTTATGAAAAACACCAGTTTTATGCAAACAGTGTTGTGGCTTAAGTACAAAATCCAAATATTTAAGCTTTATTCTCCTGTAGCAATAAAGCAAATAGACGGTTACTTGTAGTGACGTATCTGACCTTAGACACTGGATTGACGGGATAATCCTCCCAACATCAGGTCAAAATGAAACGTAAAACATCACTATAAATTTTACTTAAATATATGATAAATTTACTGAGTATTAACAGAAAGAGTTGATATGTTTATAGGTCACCAAAAAATAATGGATTTGACAAGAAGGTTAAACACTGAGGAGAGACAAAAACATAAATTAAAAAAGAATTTCTGGATTTAAGATTATTTGGGCTACTATTAGGACTTAAAATAAATTAGATATTAATCTCCTTGAAATGTTGGAACCAACACAGTCCCACAACCTTAGGAGGGAGTAATACGACATAAATATGAGTGGAGTCTATCATCTGGGATTAATTAATCTTAATTTGGGACGTTTGGACAATTTGTTGTATATACTTTGTAAAAAAATTTGTTCAATCTTCCTTTTTTATATCCAAATAAACATCAAAAAGCATAAAACTTGTAAAATATTGAATGTGCCTTGTATCTTTTGTTCCTTGTCTTGTCATCATTAGATTTTCCTCACTGAAGCTGAGCATTGGATCCAAAGAATAGATGCAGAGATTGAACAGTAGCAGGGAGAGAAAAAAAAAACCCACACCATCACCAACATTACTAGTACATGTAAAAAAAAAAAAAAAAAAAAAAAAGTTATAAAAGAGCTGAACACGTCAAACAAGAAGCCCAAAGAAAAGAACAAAACAAAACTGGACTGTGATCGGAAGATGGAGCTGAGGTTTGATGCTTACCTGGCAATACCGCCATAATCCAGACCCTCCTCTCCTCTCATGATGATGTAGAGCCGGCGCCGAAGATCATATGGCTTCACGTTCATGATCTGATAAAGAATCATTAAATATCTTTTAATTTTACATGGAGCTACTTTTACTTGCATCAGCGTTTAGGTAAAGAGCTTTGAACTGTTAGGACTTTTAAATTTAAACAAAAATGGAAAAACCGTGAAAAACAAAGTACTCCTACTGATCAAATAGCTGAAGAATCACCTTTAGATGAAGTTTGCTGAATTTGTCATTTTCTATAGATTATTACATCATTATGGAGGACGTTTGGTCCACTCTTACTTTAGTTCACGGAGACTTACAGACTGACATTTATTCAGAAAACACAAAACTGAATGTGTGTATTCTTTACTAGGGGAATATTTATTTGTTTTTGTGTCACACTACTGCAGAGAAGATGTAACTGAGTGATGTGTGTGTCTGACCTGCTGGAACGAATCTTCAAACAGTGTTTGTCTGGACACCGAGATCTTCACATGGCTGGGCAAGGCGTTGGACTGCACAGAAACAACAAAGATCAGGAATGTTTTCAGATTAGTGTAGGCGCACAGGACATTCCTGGAAACCCTGTCACCACTTTGCAATTTAAGATGACTGGGACAGCGAAGGCCTGTAACTTAAAGGTTTATTCCTGGAAATTTTAGTGCTTGGTTAAAGGTCCCTGCTTAGAACTGCCAAGGTATGTTCAGTGTCGGGTTAAAAGGCAAATATACAAGGCATTAGGCTTTAAATCAGGGATGTCCAAACTTTTTGTCATACTGAAAATACTAGAGTGTAAAAAAAATAGGATTCTTTTTAAAAATTTTTATCAAACTTCTCTTCTCTATTCTTAGCAACAAGAACAAGATTAGGGTCACTATTCTTTTGAAAACTTTTGCTGTATTTAGTTTTTATTAGTTTTATAAATCAATAAAAAGCAACCAGTAAGTTGATGGACATATTCAAATAATAAAGAAAGCAAAAATTCTGTGATTAAAAAATAAATACTTTGTGTTGAACCTAGAAATTTTCCATCTGAAAAGACCTTATTTGTCAGTAAAAAGTCTCCATCAACTACCTTATGCTACCAGGCCAAATATGTATCATGAGGGTGGGGGTGGGGGGGTTAAATGCTCAAATTTCTGGACTTAGTTTTCACACTTTCTGCACTTTCTGGGGAAAAGATCAATTTTAAGACAGAATTATCTCCAGGTGGATTCCTTCATATATTTCATGTCCAGAGTTCAGACTTTTCCCACTCAAATTTTTAAAATCCTCAGTTTTTAGTCCATTTTAAAGCCAACCAACAAAAATCACAATGAATTTATGACCTATGTTTCTCAGAAAGTAATTATTTAAACATGTAACCTGTGAAACACTATAGTGGATGGATGAATGGATGGAAACAATTGATGGGACACATAAATGGACAGACAGCTGGACTCATGGATGAACTGACTGATTTATTGTCAGATGAATAAACAGACGCATGGATGGATGACTGAACTGATAGACTGAGGAACAGATGGATGGATTGACAGATCGACTGGTGTTAGATCAACAGATGGATGAGTGGGTGGGTGGGTGGATGGATGTACAGATGGATGGAAGGAAAGAATGACTAATTAATTAACAGATGGGCCGACAGATGGATGCAACTTTTTTTTTTTTTCATATTTATCCAGACCTGGAGAAACTCAAATTACTACAAATGTTTCCAGGCTGCATAGGAACTCTGAGCAGCTTCAGTGAGGTGATTATTTTCTTTCTTTCAAAGACTTGACTAAGAAGATCAAAGCAGTTAAAGCTGAGCTGAGTGTTTTATAGTACCTGCAGACTCCATTTAACACTTACATGACACAGGAAACGGAACTGGTGGTATTTCCATCTGAAGCTCCGATCATAAGCTCCAGGTGAGCCGCCCTGCCTTGACCTGAACACATACATGAAAACAGACAAAATTGGTCATTTTTACATTATTCCAAAAACATAACAACAAAAATTTAATAAATGAATGAAGAAATTGATGTTCCAGACAGCAAGTAATATTGTACTGACAGTGTCCATTCTGCTGTAGATCAGTGTCTGTGTCTCAAAGAGAAAGGTAAGCTTAGGGTTGCAGCTGTGTTAGTGTAAGCCCCACCAGCTTTCTGCACACACACACACACACACAGGATTTGTGCTTTGTCAGCAGCAAAAAAGGCCAAGATGCAGAGAGAAAGAAAGTTAAAAAAAAAAAAAAAAAAAAAAAAAAAAAAAAAAAAAAAAAAAAAAAAAAAAAAAAAAAAAAGACGGGAGGAGGAGAAGAAATGTGTGGGGCTTGCTGAGCTGCCAGGCACTTCTTAGTCTGCGTTAGGAAATGGAGACCGCAGCGGCAAAGCGCTTGTCCGCGGACCCACACTGCTGCAGCATCCAGAGTAAAAACAGTCTAAAAGTGTCTTTCTGGACTGCTCTAAGGCCACCGGACTAAAAATAAGAACAAACATCACCAGGAGGAGCAGATTCATGCAGTTTTCTCCACAAACACACGCCATATACAGCAGCGGCCACATAAGCAAACTGAGAAGACACACAGAAAAGCACAAACACCCACATAGATGCCAGGGCAGTCTGCGGAGGATCTGCCGTCGGACAGCTGCGTGGTCCGAGTCTGGCTGCGAGATTTCAAACTGCTGCAAGTAAGACGTTTACAGCTTGAGAAGAAGAGCGCTGTGTGTGTCTGAATGAGCATGTTGCTGCGATTAAGTGTCATCTTTTAATTAAACAGCTAAGAAACAGAAAGAAATGAAAGGCGTGGAGTCAAGAAAATATGATGATAAAAACAAAAAGAATCTGATGTAATTCAGATTTAGAGACATTTTGACCTTATTATGTGGAAATGAATATGTATGCCAGACCAAGGCAAATTACTGTGCAAGAATCAAAGTGTTTGAACATAAACAGAAATTTACTCCTTGATTTGATTGATTGTCTGATTAAAAAGACTCTCTGTCTCGGTCTGTGGCAGGTTTGAGGGGGAGAGACAATAGTTACCCTGACTCAAACCCGGGTCTGGGGTCTTTAAAGGTGGTGGTGCGAGAGTTGTGGTCCACAAAATATCGCACTCCCTCAGCGGTGTACTTCATCTCCCAGCCAGGGGGCAGGGGGTGCTCCTTGATCATCCTGCAACAGGGAGAGGGCAGTGAGCACGTTCCCGAGCAGAGGGGCCCCGTCTGGGGGGTGAAGCTAACATAATCCCCCCCTGCCAACCTGTGGTGATAAAAGCCAGGGCGCTAAAACAATAAGATGAGCCACAATGTGGCAAAGATTAAGCTCTATATTTGTAAGCACTGGAGATCAACTTAAAAAACAAACAAACAAACAAACAAAAAAAAACAAGTGTCCTCAAACAAGGCCATATAGAAAATTTAATGCTGAACTATGCACGCCTTTGGTTATGATGTTTATGACAGAGTCAATTAAATAAATAGAGCATCCTTCACATAAAGATGTGTAAAATGTCAATAAATAAATATTTTATTCCAATAGCAACATCTCACCAAAAAAATTCAAATAAAGCCAATCTTTAATTTTAAGCACATTTATTCAGATTTGGGGGGGAAAAAATTAAAATCACAGAGTCCACGCTTATTAGCAGCCTTAACAATTCCTATAAAATAAATGTAAATGATGCATTTTTTGTAATTTTTGTTTTGCATTTTTAAGTTGATCCAAGTCCTATTTATGCTCCAGGGGAGCCAGAAGTCATAGACAATTTAGAAAAAAGAAAAGATGCATTTCCACCGCAGAAACTTTTTACAAGAACTATGGCAGCTGCCTGGTACCGTTTCATTCTTTTTTTCCTCAGGATTAGATATCATCAGTCAATTTTAAGCTTAAATCAAAGGTACATAATGGAGCTGCTGCTGTGTGAATGATTAATACTACTCTGAGAAATGTTAAACATGATTTAACTTTTGTCCAAGAGGTGATTTTAGTTCAGTTTCAGCAAGTTACAGATGTAAAATAATCACAGGTTCTGGCTGTAGAATGCCACGATGTAATCCCAGCCAACGCTCTCTTTATTCACCTTTGAACGAGAAGAAATTAAACACAAAGTCTGGGTCCACCAAATTTATTTAAAGTTAGTTTAGAGAGAGTCTACATATGTTATAAAGTGTGACCACTGTGACGGAGTAGTTGCTTAATAGTTTTACTGATTAAAATCCCGGCTTTTTATTTTTGTGACTGGGACTCCCCCTGTCTCCCCACCACACACAGGAAATGTGATCGAGGCAATTTATTTGAAATTTGATCTGGTTACTCAATTCCACACAGTTTACAGAGTTTTTACTTAACTTTTTAACCATAACTGCAATATTCGTATTAGACTAATTTCACTATTTTTTGATCACATTCTGGACTGTCGCGGAGGGCAGAGAATCTATGTCCCACATTACTGAAGCAACAAGACTCCTGCAGGAGGAGGGCCGTCTCAGGAACAGTGGAAGGAAGTAATTTAGGCAAACAGCTGGTACTGAACCCCACAGAGAAAACACACACAACTGACCGTGAAATAAAAGGTTTTGGGAATTTCTGGCGCTTCAGCAGGCCCATTTTTCTTAGCAATTCATCAAAATGGGAAAGACAAGAGAACTTCACCCCCAAGTAAGCCAGATGTGGTGATAACAACTATCTTAAACTGCAACAAATTCAGGGTGTGGCTGTACAGTAAAAACGCTTATATTTTGTTTTTCATGTATCTCAAATATGGCAGTAAATATGAATTATACTGTATGTGCCTTCAGAAAAAATATAATTTAGCTGACACATTAAAAAATATGTCCTCACGGCTCAATTAAAAATAATTACTTTATATCTACTGAATGCAGACTGGCTTGGCATACAAGGTGTGGAAAAAGATTTTTCATACGAACAGGCAAGTTGTCAGAACTTAGCAAAATCTTAAATGAGAGAGATTCCAATGAAGGTTTAATTATGAGTGACACAAAAAAAAATAATTTAAAACTCTGACCAAAGAAAGATAAAATGACACCAGCAACATGATCAAAACGGAGGCCTAACAGTTGTGACACATTAAAGTTTGAAAATGGCTCCATAAACACTTTTGGCCATTTATAGTTTTAAATAAAACTTTTATAAAAGAATCAATACTATTCTGATCCTTGGAAATACTTTAGTGTCTGTCAAAATATGGACATAAAACACTGCTGTCTCACAGCCTTCTGCTGTTCACATCTTCTTCTGTATGAGCAAACACCCAAAGCAAGGCGCCACCTAACAAGCAGGCAGACACATGCTCAAACACATTCATGTTGAACTTTCTTATGGTTCGCAGTCTCACCCTTGGGTCCGAGGATCGTCCCACTGAGTTGTCCTGGTGTTGTGGTTGACGAAGTACACTCGGCCATTGTCCTGACGTTTCTCTGCAAACACAAACGGGACAGAAGCGGCATGCTCAGTTGGGAATATTAAAGGGATCTGTGATGGAATCAGAGGAATCGCCTTCTGGAATGAAGAGGAGAAGATATTTATCACCACCATGTGTTAAAACTGGCGGGTCTGTGTGGTATTTTACCATGACTTTATCTGAATACTTCCGTGGGGTAAACTGAAGTGTGTGAGTGTAATGGTCTGGTTTTGTAGGCTTGTTCCAGGGGGTGATGTTTTTTTTTTTTTTTTTTTGTTTTTAGAAGTAAACGTGTCATAAAGACATTTTCTTTTGCATGAAAGTGTGTCTGTGCCATGAAAGTTTAGCTGGTGCCCCATCCTCCTCCCTCTGTTGCTCTGACATCTTTTTCTCATTAACAGAAGTAAGTGGAGGGCCCAGAAACAGTAGTGCTCACATTGCAGCTCCTACTAGCTTTCTCCTTTCCTCTCTCCACCCCCCTTTACTATCCAGTCAGAGCTCCCTTCATTTTTCTTCATCTTTTCTTCCATCTTTCTCTTTCTGAATCTGAGCCTCAAACAAAAGAAAAAAAACTGGAGGGAACAGACCACAGTTGACAAAAAAAAAAAAAGAAAGCGCGCCAGAGAGGCGAAGCTGAGCCAATGATATAATTGAGGTTTTCATCTTGAGGTACCGCAACATGTTGAAAAGGCATCATGGGCAGAGGAGGGAGCGTTTCTGGAGAGAACGCGGCTGTGAAAATGTTGGTGGACCAGGAGCTGCCAGCGGTGTTCGTTTATGAATGAATGTGTGTGACAGGAGTCTGTGTGGATCCCATTACATTACTCTGCTGGGAAAATGTTGGATGATGAAGGGTCCCATCAATAACACAGTCCCTGTAATTTGTGGACTTGAGAGCAAAGGGAGTCCTTACAGTGATAAACGAGCAGAGCAACAAATAGAAACCAGGGGAGATTTCCTTCAACAGAGCAGAAATCAGAATCACTCGAGTGGAGAGATAAATCTGCCAATTAACAACTGGTCTGCAAGCAGCAAGAACGTCCCACTGGACATACCAATGGGAGAACATTCTGTCCATTGTTTCATAAAGGCCTAATACCACTAAAAACTGCTCTGAGGTTGGTAAAAGCAAAGAAAAACTTAATGCATTGTGGAGCGGCACAATATATCAAATCAAAATTGTAAAACACTGGCAGGATGCAGTATTTGGTAGTCTGTTATATTTCAGATGCCAAGCATTAAAACTCTGCTAGCCGAAGATATATATGGCCTAATGGATAGACTTCATGGCCACAGCTGATACATATCTGTGTGACCAAGACCCTAGACTTCAGGGAAATTGTTGGGGACATCATGATGATAGCAAAAAAAGGTTATAGATGTGGATTAATGACAACCAATATTGTGCTCGCAAGGGGTGTCTGCACAATGAAAACCAAACTGAGTCTTTCAATTGTTTCAAAAATGGCCTAATACTAATAAAAAGTGCTATAAAAAACAAAAAGATAATGCTCTGTAGAGCTGCACAACATATCCCATCAAAACCATCATGGCAAGATCAGTGTGCACAATACTGAATCAAAAAGAAGCGCTTAGATGGAATATTTGCGGGACATTATATACCATGTGGTGCCAAGATGTAAAACGCTGCTACCTAATATTCCCACAGTTGATATGGCTCTTAGTGACCAAGATCCTACAGCTCAGGAACAGTAGAGGAGACATTGCAGTGATGAAAAAGAGGAGTAAGGAAACTCTGGGTTAATCCCAGCCAATATCGTCGATGCTGTGTTCACCAACATTACTTGTGTTCTCCTAGTGCGGCGCAGTTCTGACCCTCTGCAAACTCTTAACCAAGCCTCTGCTGCACAGCTGCAAGCAGGAGTTTAAAGCACATTTTGAACCACTTACTTAATGAACTTAACATTTATTTTGACACCAAGTGCTGCTTTACCGTTGACATCAGAACCAGCCAGGTGAGAACCACAAGCTTTCAATTTAAATAAAAATAAAAATGGAAATCTAGTTGCATGCGGTAAAATAACTAATGTGAAATTTTGCAAAACTCACATTTCCCTCACTACTCTTTTCAATCATCATCTTGTCCCCATCACTTTCTCTGAGCTCATTTACTCACATCTCGATCAGATGTATACATAAAAAGGAGCAAAAGTCCATCGAACAAGTGAAATATAATATTAGGACGCAGAGTTTTAAAGCATAACATGAAAGATGACAGCCAACTACATTTTGCATTCAAGGAATCCTTTGCGTTTTCAGCATTGCACAGACTGAAGCTGCAACGACCTTCTCTTGATTCCATATACAGGGTCCCATTTAAAAAACATCCATACCTTTACCAGACATTTTCCAGCAGGTTTGTAAAAGTTTCTAGACATTGGAGTAGAAATCATTTACGTCGTTGGGGTAAAGGACTATTTCACTGCTTTTCTGGCAAATGGACAAATTCAGATCGCAAAATCTATAATGCTTAGATATGTAAAATGTTAACGAGGTTATTCAACATTAATTACAGATTCCTTAAATGACAGCTATTGAACTGTTATGCTTTTATTTTGAAAATTCCAAAACAATGGGAGTCTGAATGCATTTTTGGCATCTAAATCAGATCACGCTTCAGAACCACAGGTTCAAGGAGGGTCCAGAAGCCAATGAGGCAGTGAAATTGATCATAAAATTTTTTTAAATGAGTTAGCACTTATTTCCAGTAAATTAGTTGAATAAAAATGATGTTTTTTTTGTTAAATGGAAGAAATTTGAATTAATGTTTAAAACCTTCAATTCAGAAATACACATTTTTATCAATTATATGGGGGAATCAGGAATAAACTCTGGAAAATCAAACATTGTTCTTTGTCAATCTTTTTCTTTTAAAAACATTTCCAGACTTGGAAATTTTTAAAATCCATTTCTAGGTTTTCCAAGATTGCACAGGAAGCCTGGGTATACTGAGCAGCTATATGCAGATGATGATTTAAAGACAGCTAGATAATAATCTGTATGCATATGAGTGAGTCAGGCAATCTTACCCCATCCAGGAGGCAGTGGGCCCAGGGGGTCATTTTCCACTGGAGCGCCGGACGGCTGAGGAGAGACAAAACAAATCCAGTTAGGACTTCTCTCTGTCTCTCTTCTTCCACATGCTGCATGTTTCTTCTCAGCATTCGTCTTGTGTCATTCTGTGTTAGTATTCTGGTTTCCTGATGCTGTTTGTGCGAAATAATGAAAATAAAAGAAAGTGAGATATAAAGAGAAAACAGGATGAAAGGGCAAAAGATCTTTTCACCTTGCTACCTCCTGAAATCCAGTGGCTGGTGTGTGTGTGTGAAGTATTTAAGATAGAGAGGGGCTGGCGGGCGGTGGGGGGCTCCTCTCTGCAGCAGCATTGAGGGGCGACTGAGGGAGCTGGCCGGCCGGCGGCTCCAGTGCTTTCCAAAAGCTACACGCTCGGTAGGAGGATAAAACAACAACGCTGTTCCAATGAGCTCACTGGCTGGATGCAGGCCCCACCCCCCTCGGCTTCCCGCTCGACTCCTCAAATACACCCCACCTCCTCCCACTCCTCATCCACCACCACCGAGGAACCCCTCCCGGCCCAACCCTCAGGTCCTCCTCCGCCTCCTCCTTTCTCCTGCTCTCTTCTAGCGCTGCTGTGAAACTAGGCAGGGACGTGTGATGTCTGAGCGAACTGAGGGAACATTCATGCTTGTCCCAGACTGGACACCCCACCTCCTCTCCAGCCCCACCTACCCAAAGTCTCACAAAAGGCACCTTTATTCACCGTGGGCTTGGAAACCACAGTGGGGTTTACTCAGCCTGCACTCATATACTCATATGCACACACATACACATACACACCTTTAAAAAAAAAAAAAAAAAAAAAAAAAAAAAAAAAAAAAAAAAAAAAAAAAATATGTGTGTGTGTTTAGCAAAGTGTGGAAAATTTGTCCGTGGCAAACAGTCAATCAGTGTGTACGCTTTCATATGAGGATAAACACACACACCAACACGCAAGAATATATTAACTCGACTGGGAAACCAGCTCAAACATTTGGTTGTTGGGAATGTTACAAGAAGCTCCAGCATCACTGGAGACTTTACCAGCATTCAGGAAGCATGCCATTACAGGTTAATTATTTATTTATGCAGAAAACCAAAAAGAAATTATAATTCTTGGCTGCATCAGATTCTCTGAAATCCCTGCAGGTCTTTGGAGACTGAATGGAAGCTGACAAAACCCCAAACTAGAATTTCTCCAAATGAAATCTGGTGCTTCTTCAAAGGTCTCTTAGAGTTACTGGCCTTGAAGTACTGATGCTTTCCTCAGAGAGCATAAAGTGGATTATTATCCACCTAATGCCAACGTCACTTTGAGCAGCACTTCTTTTAAAGCAGCTCTGTCATGGAAACTCTGAGGGAGTCGGGATGGAAAGGACTGGGCCTGCGTAAGGAGCAAGACTGGGCACAAAACAGGGTTAAAGGGTGTGTGTGATTGTGTGTGTGTCACTCCCATCGACAGCCAATCTATGCCCCGAGCCCCACCCGTATGGGTTTTCTGTGACTAAAAAAGGTAAAAGGAGAATATAATGATATAAAGATATGATGACTTCATCCTGGCTCTGACCATTCAGCTCCTCCGTGGCTTACAGACAGAGCAAAACTGGAGGGAGGAAAAGAAAAGGAGACTGGGAAAACAAGGGAGGGAGAGGAAGCGAAGAAAAGCAGCCTTTTGGCACAAATGTGTGAAATAAAGATAGGGTGTTATGGATTGTGGAAGGTCTACAGTATTAAGGGGACTACAGGTGAAAATGTAGCTTTGGTGCTTGGAACTCATGAGAAAAAAAAAAATACAAAAGGAAAAACAACATCTAGTTGTTAATGTGACCATACAGTTTGGGGGTAAAATTTGTGTACTACAGAAAAAAAATGTTGGGAGTGTCATGGAGTTTGCCTGAGAAAATACCAAGTGTTTCATGCTAATGTAGCAAAAAAAAAAAAAAAGGGTTCTTACAGATTTTCAATTTCAAATTTTTAAACTATTCCATTCTCACCTTTTGATAGGATTTCAGTTTTTGGCCTGCTTTTAAAATGCCAAAAAAGCTTTAAGTATGAAATATGGAAAAACCACAAAAAACCACAGAGTGTAAGGATGGATGATCAGATGGATGGATGGATGAAGGGACAGATAAATGGACAGACAGCTGGAATGACTGAATGATTAATGGATGGACGGATGAATAAACAGACATGGATGGGCGGACGAATGGAAGGATGACTGAACTGATAGACTGAGGAACAGATGGATGGATTGACAGATTGACTGGTGTTAGATCAACAGATGGATGGAAATGAATCCTATTAAAACCAACATAACTCTCTCTGGTTGAAGAAATGTACTTTTAGAAATCGATATTAACCCATTAGACAATAAAACAATGCAAATATTTTTCCAGATTTCCTTTTTCCTTAATCATCCAGACTTGGAAAACTCTTCAATCAAACTTCAGACTTTTTAAGACTGTTTAGGACTTAACTTACAGAATTTAGTAGATAAGTTAGAAATAAAGAAAATAATGTTTAAACTTAATACTCTAGTTTTTACATTTGAATCTGTACCAAGAAAGACAAAATTTTGGTTTATATTGCAACAGAAATTTACATTAGTATAAAAAGAGAGCCAAACTGAAAAGCAATAAAACAAATTTGTGCATCAGCAGGTGAAAGGGCTGTTTTTATTTTTATGTGAAGGTATCTATCTATCTATATCTATATATATATATATATATATATATATATATATATATATATATATATATATATATATATATAATTAGACAATAGAAATGACATTTTTTGTGTCTTCCCAGAGTGGGGGAGACATTATTTTCTCAATGTTTTACAAAAATAGGTCACCATTTCATCTCACTTCATTTACTCCAATTAGGAGAAAAATAAACAGCTTTTTCTCTTTTTTTTTCTTCAGAGAAGCGGTATATTTAGAGTGCTTTTACCTTAAAACAAAACAAAACAAAAAAAAACTTCAGGTAAAATTGAATTCTTTCCAGAAAAAGATATTCATACTACAATTTTTTTTTCCTTTTTATTTTAGGAATAACTGTAGTCACATTTAGTCCAATAACAAAATAAAAGAAGAAGTTCACCAGGGTCAAACACACCGTTAAACAGAGCAGGATTGGTGCAGCTTAAACATGTTCTGTTCATTGTCCTTTCATGGTAAAAATGTCATCTATTGAAATATGAGTGCTGACGGGTTGTGTGTAAACATAAGTTAAGGTGTTAGCAGGAGCAGTGTGGACGTGTGTGAGTTTTCTGTTCTGTGCTGTGAGTGATAAAACACAGGGTTGATTCAGGTGCTGCTGTTAAGGAGCCCTTGTTCTGGCAAAAATTGACTAAAGCGTATAATTGGAGCGCGGAAGGGGGGGGTGAGGTGGGGTGGAGCAGTTGTTGGGAAGGTGACAGATATCTGACAGTAGAAAATCAAGGGTGGAAAAAGTTATGTCTGAAAAAAAGCCAGATACAAATGAAGATGTGTTGATGCAGAAAAGCAAAGTTGTGGAAACAGAAATGGAAGTTTGACAAAGGCGATGGAATGATGAGGAGGGGTTACAGGAAGGAGCAAGGGTGAGTAACAAGGAGGGGACGACGGGCAGAGAAGGAGGGAACGGGGGAAAGCTGGAAACAGCAGTTAATGGCCATGAGGCCGCCCTTCTAACGAGCTGCAATTACTCTGCAAACACACACATTTGTACTTCTATCTTTGCATGGACTGAGGCAACAGCGGTCAGTGCTTTCACTGCTGATTCAGGTTACAATTACTTTCTCAACCATGTCCTTAGCTGGCCAGAAAAAAAAAAACAAAAAACAAGGGAAAGTCTCAAGTTTTACATAATAAACAACTAAACCCCCCGAAATATTTACTTAATCTGAAATTCAAAAGAAATACAACAGAAAATCTATTTTTTTATATGCTTTGTGATCAGTTTGATTTTTTTGAGGCCTGAAAAGCTGTTGAAGTGGGTTGAAACAACCTATTTTTCCATGAGGAAATCAATGAACACTTATAAGGCTTCACGTTTGCATTCTATCTGTGATGAAGAATTTTAAAAGAACAGCTAACCTGATTGTGTTTGGTGTTAAAAATAAGAAATGGGAAGATTGAAGATCAAAATAAGGTCAGCTGTTTAGCAGAAACTTAATAGAGGACACGCATTCTGTTTGTCATGCTTTAATCAAAAAAGCTTTTTGAGAAATTTGTTTATGCTAAACAACTTTTTATGTAAATGTGTTATTTTTATATTTTTCAGCGATTTAATGGAAAAAATAGGAGCAAATACTGATTTTGTGGTGGGGTTAGGAGTGTTATTATGCCTTAATGACATGAGTCACTGTGAGGAAGCCTAACAAAAATGTCTAAAAATGTTTAGGTCTGATTAAATCTATGATAGATCTTAAGAATGAATCGTGAACTGTTGATTAGGAGCATTTTAAATGGCTAAGTCCGGCTTCTTGGAGGCAAATATAAAGTTAGGAGAGAACTCAAACACATTCGCACAGCAGTGTAAATGAAAAACTGCTTTGGTGTTTGTGTATATTGGTTTGTGCAGATGGACCTTTGCACAATGTGTCCATATAGCTGTGTGCATGCCCCTTTAGAGCACCACCGTCGATTTAAGAAGACAGGCCACTTGACCCTCTTTAGTTGTCATCTGCAGAGCAGAAAAATGTTGCACCTGAGCTCAACATTACAAGTTGCAACTCACACTGAGACAGAAGGAGCACATGATCCTGCACTCAATATGCACAATGGAGTCAGCATGAGTTAATATATTCTATTGTGCATAAAGTTTACAATCCAGTTTATTTTTTTTTACAACCAAACATGATAACCTTTACATTGGTCACAGGATCTTGTAACAAGTAGAAAAAGCACTGAAGCTGAGTGGGGGCGGTGGTGAGCGCGCCAGCCAGGCAGCGGATCGTGTGGCTGTGTTCACAGTAAAGCTATGAGCCCTTTTGTGAGCTGGTTTCCTTGTTCACACACACTGGGGCCATAAATAGTCGGCGCTATCAGCAGTTTGGGCATTCCAAGACAGAGCAGTGTACTATCAACAAGACCTGCCTCTTGGCTTTTCTCACACACTGTGTGAAGGAGGGAAGGAAAGAACGATGGTGGAGTTGTTGATTCTGTCCATAAAAAAAACACCATTAAATGCTTGTATCTGATTTGGGTTGTTTCAGTTTTTACCTGCAGAGAGAGCTGAACTTCAGTCACCTCCTCTTTCAGCTTCTCTGATGCTGATTACACGGGAGCAAGAAAACCAGCCTCTATTAGACTATTTACTGAACAGGTGACTTCTGAAGCCTGTTGGTTGCACTCATTTTTATATAAGGCTATCAAATTAAAAGAAACAATTTTTAGATATTTATTTGTAACTATTTGTGAAAATCATATATAACTTTCCTTTGAGTTGGTCTGCTACATAAAATTCCAATAAAATCCACTGAAGTTTGTGGTTGTAAAGCTGCAAAGTGTGAAAGGGTCAAATAGTATCATTTTTTTTGCAGGGCGCTTTTCTGACTTAAATAACGTCAATCTACACCTGATTTTCACAGCAAATCTGTTCTGGAAAAAATGCAAATGTCACACTTAGACTTGGTATTAGCAAATACTTCATCTTAGTGAGTCCTAAAAAGAAAGACAGAGATATAGGACAATGGTTAGATGTAAGGGGGTTAAAAGAGGGGTAACTGGGTTTGAAATTAGGAATTAGTGGGGAAAAAATCATTTTGTTTTAAAAGAGGAGGAAAAGCATGATGGACCAGTGGATAAAAAGGAGCATTCAAGGGATGTTTAGGGCTAAACTGTAAAGTGTCAGTCAGTTTAAAGACAAATAAAGCCCACACCCGGAAGACCATAAATCTCAAACCCAAAGAGATGCAGGACAACAAAAGGATGGGGAGAAAAAAAACACTGCAGTTGCATAAAACTAAAACACAAAGGGCAGTGTGATTTTATTGGGAGCCTGTATAAGTTTTAATGCTGGTTTAACTAATGGCCCACTGAAAAATCTCTGTTGTTTTAATCCAATATAACTTTAATGTCAGGCGGCAGTCTGCCCTTGGCTGCTTCACTCTGAAGAAGAAGAGACACACAGACCCAAGGCCCACACTTCAACTGACTCTGCTGGACTAATCCGATGCATAAAGGTCCTCCCAACAACCAGCATCCCCTCATGCATTGTCTCATACAGAGCTGAAATCTGCAGCAAACCTTTACTGGGTTCAGGTGTGATGACAAACATCTTCCATCATACTGCCCAAAAGTGTTTTTCTTGGTGTTTAGTGTTTTAAACCCAAACACTAAAGATGTGTCACACCTCATAGGATCCACCACCCAGACTGATTCTGAGGTCAACACACACCGGTTATACAAGAAAGGTGCTTCATTATGTAAAACTTCCAGCGGGGCTTTAGTTAGAAGTGGAATGGCAGTGGCAAATACAACATTAGATTGTACAAACCAGTTCTGCTAACTAATAGTTTATGCTATATTAATGTGCAAAAGTTTTAAACCCCCTATTAATTTCTTTACACATTTTTCAACATTTCAAGGAGTCCTGATTAATAGATCTCCAGGATTTATAAAGTTTTCCTTAAACTTTTGCTGCTTTTCACAAATTCTCAGCCCACATTCAAATGACCAGGACAGCATGCTGCACATCATGTGCATTAAAAAAAAGGAGAGAAGTGGACAACTGAACGCTAAAACAAGAAATGTCAGGAAATGTCTAAAAAAAATACAAATAAAATAAAATAAAAGCCCCATCTCCTGTAGGTAAACAGTGGCCAAAAGCCTTGCCTGAATAAATTGGAAAACAAATTCAGCAAACATGTGACACAGGACCAGAAAGATGCATCATCCCTCACTTGGTCATTTACAGTGTGCAAAGCTATCGGCTGCTAGCTCTTCGGGATCACCTGACTGATACTAAAATTGTATTTCCTGACTTTCAAATTGTTATTTTATTTATTTATTTTTGTATTTTTATTCAACAAAATAAACAGTGATTACCATGTACTTGTAACAGGCTGCAGGGAACAAATGAAGACTTAGTTAAAATTTTGATTTTTGCCAAGTTGTTAAGTGTCCAACCATCAATTGTTTAACCTTTGAGTTCAAGAGTTTAGGAGTCGGTGAAGGACTGAATGACTCTGAACATGGCCATGTACTGGAGGGAAACTGAATGAAGAGGAAGCCAAAATCCACAGGAAAACTTTCAGGAAGTTTAAGTAAAAAGTCATTAAGACCAAGGGTCTGGGACCTGCAGCTCTGGGGCCACAAGTAGCTCTTCAGATCTTCTACAATGGCTCCTAATAATCTTGGCTGAAAATTATAAAAGAAACTACTAATATTTTTAAGTATGGATATAAAATCAAAGGCACATTTTAGCACTTTTTCTTCTTCATTGAATAACTGAACAGAACAGAATGACACAAAGTATCAGTAATATGTTTTTAGACCTATATTTATTGTTGGAAACAATCTGCTTTTTCTTTATGCCATTTTCCACAAACATCAACATTTGATAAAAGAAAATGCCTCCATCCTCTTTTTTTGCAAAGGTTTTATGTATTTCCTTTATTTTGAAAATAGAAATAAAATGGTGGTTCAACAAATTTGCTAAAGCAGATATTTATCACAAACTATAGTTGTCCTTTTTTAGAAAAAAAAAAAAATAAATACAAAAAAAAAATCATGTAACTTTTGTGGCTCTAAATAAGTTTTACTTAGCTGGACTGAGGGCAAAAAAGGCTCTTTGAACCCATTGATTAATATCACAAAAATGCTCAGCAGGAAGAAATGAGGAAACGTGGGATGACTCGAGAGTTTGCTACACAACAACAGTGGTCTCCATCCCTTGTTTTTCTCGGCCCACTGTTCTGAAGGTTTTAGAAACTGAGTGGACATGCTATGTTTGACCTATATTAGAAAACTCATTCAGTGAAGGTGATTTTAAGGGATGAGACTGTACCTTGGAGAAAACAAGCTGAAATGACCTCACAACAAAAACGACATTTCGCTAAGACAGAAAAAACATTTGCAGTTTTGGCATGTGAACCAGTGAGGGCTGTGGGTACCTGGTAAAGGAAGCGCTGGCTGAACTGGTGCATGGCGCCCTGCAGCTGGCTGCGCTGGCTCTGCCACTGCTGATAGTTGCGCACGGACTCGGCCGTGGGCCTCTGCCATGTGGTGGTTCTGGTGTTGTGGTCCACATAGTAGAACCTGCCTCGCTGGTCCACTCGTTTCTCCCAGCTGAAAGGGGGAATTGGTGGAAACAAAGTAGGGGTGAGACAGGCTGTAGCTTTCAACAATATTTTTTATTTGACAAGTCAAGAGTGGGTGGTTGTATCAAAAAGCTGCTCTCTGTTTCTAAAGTCAAGGAAAAAGAAACAAAGACAAGAAAAGGAAGGAAAACAGTAAGAGGAGGCGATGAGCGAGTAGTAGCTGAGAAAGGAAAACAGGAAGAAAAAAAAAAGGCAAGAAGGGAATAAATAAAGTAAAAATGTAAAGATACTGTTTAATAGAATGGAGGAAGAAAAACAAAAAAAGGGGAAAAATGCTGCTAAAACGGTAAAGGCAGACAATTTTAGATAGTCCTATAGAATCATTTAAAATGTTATTTCATTTTCCATACATAAAAGAGCCTTCCCTTAAATTAATCATAATGAAATGAAAGCTTATTCCACAGAACCCAAAATTAGATTACAAGCGCCAAACAGAAGATGGGTGACATTATTCTTTATCTTCTACTCAGTTTTTGTATTGTTTTTGTGTAAGTTCACCAATTTAATTCAAAAAGTAGTTTATATAGATTCATTACACACAGAGCAATTAGTTTCAAGTGTTTATTATAACTAATTTTACATTACATAAGACCAATAAAAATTATTTAAATACAAAATTGCTGTGGCATGGATGACAATGGTGGGGAAGACTGCTGACTTAACAGTGTTTGACAAACTCCACAGAAAGGGTAAGTCACAAAAGATAGTTGTTAAAGAAGCTGGCTACTCTGAGGGTGCTGTGCCAAAGTATATAGAAGACTGAGTGGAAGGTAAAACTGTGGCAAAAAAGAAGATGCACAA
Organism: Anableps anableps; assembly: GCA_014839685.1. Lineage (NCBI taxonomy): Eukaryota > Metazoa > Chordata > Actinopteri > Cyprinodontiformes > Anablepidae > Anableps > Anableps anableps. The sequence continues at coordinate 14,785,003 of CM026073.1, forward strand.
GTAACAGAGATAACCACCACCGTGAGAGTAAATCGTGAAGAAAAGACCATTCGAATGCTCGGGGAAATTAATAAAGCTGTAGACAGCAGCTGGAGTCAGCCACAGACAGATGTATCCAGAACCAGGGCAACAACTGTCTCATTCCTTTTATTTAACCACTCCTGAGTGCTCAGCAAATGGACCTGAGCCCCACAGAGATACAATGGACTAATGTCATGAGGAAGCTGAACAACCTGGGCTTCCAGAACACCTCAGCAGAGCCACAAGCTGACTGCCTCCACGCCATGCCCCACAGATGCAGTAGTTCATAAATATACCTATATATTTTTATTGCTGTTGTACAATATTCTGAGTAACCAACATTTGGGTTTTAATCAGCTGTAAGCAATACTCATCAAATAATCACTTAAATAGCTCTCTATGTGAGCTCTGATGAACAAATACATGACTTTTACATTTTCAAAAACTTTTCAATGATTTTCAGCTTCATTAAGATTTCCATAAAGTTTACAGCGTGTTGATTGTAGCTTCTTATGCTGTTTGAGACTCATTTCTCTCCCGTTAAATGCTTTGGGGGGTGTTTTATTGAATTTCTTCTTAGTTGCGTTGTTCTTGCTGCTTGCCTTTTCTTGAAGTTTCATCTTTCAATGAGAAGCACATAAAGTTAGTATGAAATTGGCCTAATGTAAAACACTTCGAGCCAAAGTCCGTTTTCAATTATGAAAATGAGAGAGAACAATGAGAGAAACATTTCTGATTGCCGATAACCATGTTTGCACAACAGCATGCATTTGTCCGTCGCTGCTTGCCAGTGGCATTACTCAGAGGTGAAAGTATATTTCAGTTTTCCCCAGAGGCAAGAGGTCTGGACAGGGGCTGAGATAGTAGCAACCCACAGAAACACAAACACATGCACACACAAAGGACAGTCTTATAAAGGATACCAAACACACACACACACACACACACACACACACACACACACACACACACACACACACACACACACACACACACACACACACTAGTCCCCTTGGCTCACCAGGACTGACTGCTGGTCTGCTTCTATTCTCATATCTGACTTAAGCGCTGCAGAATTTGGAAGTGAAATCAGCATCAACTTCCGTGTGCTTGGAAAAACACCGACTTGGTTTCTTTGCAAACTTCAAAAATCCGCACAAGAGCAAAAATAAATTAAGTCCCACGTGGAGCAAGATGGGTGTTTAACTGTCGCCTTATAACCAGAAAAGGTTGAAGATAAACCATGTCCGTATAGCTGTAAGTCATTATGAGTCAGGAAAGGCACAGCTCTACACCCTATTTGAGCATGATCCCTCTAACTTTTAGCTTGCATGGCCTCCCAAAGCTCTGAATAGATGCACTTTGGTTGCTTCAAAGCTATTAATGCAAACTCACACATGAACAAACACATCCAGTCTGCTCAGCTGGCAGAAAAACTGCATACATACTTTAGTATGTAAAAAATGGACTGGGACATTATTTTAAGGAGAAAACAATATTTACAGTGCCTATAAAAAGTATTCACTCCCTTGGATATTTTACATGTTTTATTGCTTTATAATCAATCATGATCAAGAAAATAAAGATTTTCGACAAAAAAAAAAACAAAAACAAAACACTAACGTCAAAGTGGAAACTGATTTCTACAAAATAATGACAATAAATAATGACTAGAGTTTGGGAGACTCCATGGTCAAGTGGAATAAAGTTCTTAGATGTTTTGGCCATCAGACAAGATACTATGTTTGGCGAACATCAAACACTGCACATTACACAAAACACACCAACCCATAATGTAAAGCATTAATGTAAAGCATCCCCACAGCTTCATACTGTGGGGATGCTTCTCAGCAGCAGTCCCTGGAGGCCTTGAAAAGACAGAGGGTAAAATGAATGCAGCAAAATATAGGGAAATCCTGTTTCTATCTAGAAGAGAACTATGGCTTCAGAGAACAATGTATTCCAGCCAGATAACAACCCAAAGCATCCAGCTAAAGCCACACAGAAATGGTTTGAAGACAAGTTTGTGGACTGACCCAGTCAAAGCCCACTTGCGGCTGGACTTGAAAAGTGCTGTTTACAGCCAATCTCGAAACAGCCTGACAGAGCTTGAAGTAAAATTGCAACGTCCAGATGTGCAGCCTAATTGAGACCTATCCACACAGACAAAAAGTGTTTTTAATTTGCTTTTTAAATTGCATTTTTTTAGGTTAATATTAAAGATTTATGACCCAAATACCAACATTCAAAGGCTGAGACAGCTTTGCACAGGTTTGCTGTCACAAGGAAGCCAAATTATATCACAACTACTTTAGATTACTGATTTGGATTGGAGTGAGTGATGAATAAATATCAAGTTACAGGCATTATTGTCATATCTCAACATATTTTGTTGAGCTATTTTTAGATATTGGATCATTTGACGAATGTGATTTTAAAGACCAAAGACAAAATTAAAGCTGTAATATGTAACTTTTATTAAAAAATATTTTTCTATATATTTATTGAAACTGTCACTATGTCGTGACAGTTTGGTATGAGACAGATAATCTGTGTAAAAAAATTTATTTAAAAAAAAAAAAAAAAAAAAAAAAAAAAAAAAAAAAAATTTGAGCTCCTCTCCCTTCTCCCAGTGTTCCCAACCAATCAGAGCCAGGAGGCGGGTCTTAGCACTGTGAATCACTGTGCCTATGGCCTGTTCATCCCCTCCTCTTTCCCTCCCCCCTCTTGCTCTCTGCAGCTCCCAGATGCTAGGCTAGTTAGCATGGCCACCGATGACGACGGATAAACGGTTTTCCTGTAACGGTAAGTTGTTTCTCCACCATCAGCATATTTAGCAGCAAGTAAATGAAGTTGACAGACAGCTCTCAGACCTTCCTCCTGGCTCTGATTGGTTGTTTTAGGTCGGGAGTGGTGCATTTCTTCAGACGGCAAAAGAGGCTCAGTGAGGAGGTGGAGGAGATTGATCTTTTCACAGATTATCTGTCTCATAGCATACTGTCACAATATGATGACAGTTTTAACAAATATATAAAAAACATATTTTTGTAAAAGTTACTGCAGCTTTAAGTCAAATGTTCTTTTTGTAACAAATTTTATAAAACTATCACAGCTGATCAAAGTGATTTACAGGGTAAAACATCAGTAAAATAATTTAAATTAACTTACAAACATTAAAATCTCCTCAATTAAAACTGAATATAACAACTAAATGAACCAATTAGCTTATGGAGTAAAACCCAAGATATTCTGCTCAATTTGTACCATTTTGAGGACTGGCTAAGAGAAATGGGCCTCGGGGATAGATTATAATTATACCCCATAGAACACAAAGACACGGTTTTATGTATACCTGCAAAAGTTCCTGAACCATATGTTGAGAACCCCGCTAGGTTTCTGGATAATACGGCAAATAAAAACATGGAAGCGGGTCATGAAGAGAACCAAGGCAAACTGAGATTAACAGACTATGAACTCTATATCCTGCTAGGACCAGAAAAACAACCACATCACTCCCCACAACTACCCAGAATGCTTGGCAATTAGAGACGGAATGTCAATGGGTCCAGTCAAACCAGCTAGTCCCACCATGACTGCACATGAAACATGATCTGAGATGCAATATTAATCACAACCTGAAGAGCAGGGTCCCCAGTTTGGTTAGGCACAAGTCACAAAATTAAGTCCTCCACTCTGTTTGTGCACACTCAGGGTTAATGTACCGCAGTGGATTTGTATGTCAGCTGTATGATGGCTGTGCTGGGGTGTCACATGACTGAGATGAAAGCAGTTGAACAGGACGTTTACGAGTGGTGAACATGTGAAGTCAATGAAATGAAAATATCAAAAAAGGAATATGAACAGATTCAAACAAGCTGAAGTTTTAAAGACCATAATTCTCCTCGTTGCAGCTCATTTCAGCCTCTGCGCCCATGTCACCATCCAATCATGGCTCATGGATCATGAAACATATAAAGCTGAAGCCCTTACAGCAGGAAAGTTTCCTCTGTCTGAGCTGTGTTCTTCCAGTTAAAAAGTTTGTCTGACTGGATAAAATGCTTCAGGATCTACTTCAGAATCTCTTCAAACTTGCTGGTACAGCATAATGTTTACTAAAGCCAACAAACCACCCTGAAACGCCAGTATCTGTTAGCCACCCTTGTTTGCAATTAGTCTGGTCATCTGCTTTTGGCCTTATGACCCCCAATGACATCAGACAACCCAAGAGGTCCCAATGCAGAAACCATAAATGGGCTGTTATTTTGGTGCACTTTTTGAAAGCTTCAGATTTTGGTCATATCCCGCATTGTAAATTAATCATTTCTTTAATCCTAGATCATTTTTTTAAGAACTGCAGTGTTGAAAAGGAAATGCACCTCAGGTTGTTTACTTCAGTAGAACTCATTGACTGATGTTTTGATCTGAGATGAATAAACTCCCCCATTTTCAGGTTAGGGATTTTGTAACAGTGGGTGTCGCCATATCAAGCGTCTTCAGCAGCGCCCCCATGGTTGGTAGGCTGTAATATGTTGCTGAAGGACACTTTACCAGTGCGGGTGATTAGAAATAGAGTTATTTGGTTGACCGCTATGTTCCTGTGCATCATAAACAGCAGGACTCTTCCGTCTCTGGTATTATTACAGTAGCTACTCATTTACTGGAGACAGAGGAAATCCTTAGAACCCACAGTGGTCCGTTGAGTCTCTAGCTTGTTATTTATCTGATTATATCTCCAAGAACTGCCAGTTAGAGCTTAAAGTATATCTGTATTCCTCTTTTGGACGGACCATTCGACACTCATCACTGTTTGGATTCAGGGTAAGATCTTCTCTGTATTTTGAGGTTTAAAGCTTTGTTTTAACCCAGCAAAGAAATCATAAAAATTGGGAGAAAACCAAAAACTGACAACAAAATAACAAAAAAAAAATTATATATATATATATATATATATATATATATATATATATATATATATATATATGTGTGTGTGTGTGTGTGTGTGTGTGTGTGTGAAAAAGATCAACAAATGATTGCACTTTGAATAAAATTAGTGACAATTCAGTATGTGAGAAGAGTATAAAAACAGGCTTTAAAAACTTTCATGCTAAAACTATCTGATGCTATGAGCAGTAGTATATACAGAAATGTATTTTCCCAAACCTATAGTATCTTATGAGACTGTGGCTTCTTGACAGTGCTGTGACCCCTTTTAAACTAAACCAAAACCCCACAAACACCCAATATAACGTCAGGCATTTTGTCTCTAGTGGATATTCTCTGGGTTCAGTCCTGGATGAAACGACTGCAGTACTTGTGGCTCCAGATCTGATTGGCTGTGATTTAAAAATAACACTCCCTAATTTTCTCTGATGGTACTTTGCTCAAACAGGAAAGGGCACAGCTTATTCTTCGGTCTTACTAACAGATGTTTACTGAAACGATGTTGAATCTGTAAAAAGGGACCAGAGCTCCAAAACTGATACAGATAGATGCAATGAACTGAGAACTACTTGCAGGTCTTACTTTTTTTAGTCCTGCTGTGTAGCATTGACTCCCACAGTCCAATCAAAAACAATACTTCACACAAGACGTCATGCCTTGCAGGATCAGTTATGCATCATAGCCCAGAGAATAGAGCATGATGCCATCATTTTCTATAGCTCTCTATTTAGTTAGACACCACAAACCTGGTGGAAATGGACTTTCATTAGTCATTTTACAAACCCATTAAAATATCTAAAGGTGAATATAAACACAAACTCTGGGCATAAAAATACTTGCATTTTGTGAAAATTAGCATCTGTTTGTTAGGTATAAATGGCTACAATAGTAGTTTCCTGTTTTTAAGAAAAACGTCACTGACGTACAAACGAGGCACAATTGGGTAACTTTACTGTCTGGTTAATAATCAGATACCTGGAAAGGTAAACTGATCCAAAGCTTCTTTCAAGTTCAAGCAAGACGGATTACAGGTCTGGAACTTATGACGTGCATAAAGATTTAATGTGCTGTTTAAAGTTACCAGCCAGACTTTCCTGTAAAATACATTAAAGATACAGTTTGTCACCTAAAAATATTCAGCTTCCAGTTTTTCTATTGGTTCTTCTATTGGTAGACAAATTGAGCCTGTTAAATATGCCCATATATATATTTTTCTCAGTGTGCTATTTACCCTTATTTTGTGTGCTGATAAATCCTTTGTCACTCTGCCACCACTTCTTTGTACAGAAGACCCAAAAAGCTCAACACAAACAGTGTAATTGGAGCTTGTGAATCAGTAGGATAAGATGGTATCTTCCATTCAATTCCAGTTTCCTTCTCCTGCTACGTGACTATGTGCCTTTGGGCAACGCACATAACACCAAGTTACCTACGTCAGTAACGGTGTATGAATTAGAGGGCATAGTTAGTGCAGCTGTGTAGAGGAGCTTTGAGTGGTCAGGATACGACTAGAACAGCTCTATGTGAGTTCATCGTAGTTCTGACTCTTTAGTGCTTTTGTAGTTGAGCACCCTTAAGTGTAAAAAAAAAAAAAAAAAAAAAAAAAAGTTGGTTTCTTGTGCGCATGGGAAAATCATGTGAAATTACATGAGATATGATTTACCTTGTGTTCCTTGAGTTTCTGGATGACATCATCAGATATAGTTAATTTTTTCAGGAAGTTTGATATATTCTTCTGCAGCCATCCTCTATATCTAGTGGATGCGAAAAACAAATTTTTTTTCTTTTATCCATGTCCCCCTTTGGGGCTCCATAGTGAACCCCCGCTGCAATCTTTATTAGTTGACTCCGTCAACCCAACAGCAGCAACAACTTAAGAACTGGTTCCTTTTATACTTCAAATTAAAAATTTCACATGGGGCATCCAGATTAATGGACTTATATTTACATCCAGGGGTCAAAACTGTAGTTTAGACTTGCCGTATTTCAGTGGATTAAATCATGCTGACAGCAACCGGATAATGACTCACAATACACACTTCATTTTGATGAGGAATAGTGTTGACATCGTGAGATCTTTTGCAACAAAATCTTGCTACAGTCCAACTCTCTAGTGCAGAGTCTGGGTCTGTAGTATGGTGACATCAGCAAATACCCTCATCATTGGAAGTTAGCCACATATTTTTTGCTCGCTTCTTAAAAATGTAGTATTTTATGAAATTCTACGAATAAAACATACATTTAAAAATCACTCGCTGTACAGCTGTCAGTGAATAGAATTACACCACTGGCTCCTCACTTTAAAAATGGTGAAAGTGGGTCTGCTAAGAAATTTTAAAACTTCATTCATCTATAAAACTACACTTAAACATATTCAGTTTCCATATTTTTAGATTTTCAATTTGAATTTGTAGAGATGCAAATCATTTTTTGAGCTTTTAAGGTATGAAGTATGTAACACTTAACCTTGTATCCCAACTTGTAATCTTTCCAAGTGGTAAAAAAATGCATTAGATAAAAATATCAAGATGCACCCTTGCTTTCTAAAACAGAACCTGCTTGTTATTTACAAAACTGATTAAAGAGCAACTAAACAGACAAGTTTATGCCAGATTTAAAAAAAAAAAAAAAAAAAAAAAAAAATCAAACTGTATTGCTACATAGACTTGGTGGGGTGGTTCGGGTGGGGGGTATCCTTACGGGACAGTGGACCACAGGACAGACTGAAATCAAGCAAATATTGGATAGCTTGAGACCGAGTTGGGACATGACAGCTCTGATTACCAGGATCCGCAGACGACACATTTTTAAAAAGGGTGACTGTTGTACAAAAATGCAGCCACATTAAAACTGCAGCCTTGATTACTGATCGGAGCTTTGATTGCATTGTATGCATGTGACAGCGCTGAGCTTTAGTGCCCTCATTTATCCTTGGAAGTAGAAGTCACTGCTCCACTTTGGTTTGGCAGAAGTGCTCAATCTCTAAGCTGGCTTCCCTTTTTAACTCAAAACATTCAAAAAAGAAAAGTTTCGGAAAAATGCGACTACTTGATTTTTTGAAATACGTTTGATATAACCACAAAATGCAGCTTTACAGTCTGCTTTCCACAGCTTATCTCTGTCTACATAACAGCACAAGATAAAACTGCAACACTGGCACCATTCAAAGTACAGCTTCATGTAAACATGCCTTTAGCTGTGTTTATGAAGTCCCTAACAATGAGAGGCACAAAAACAAGACTCACTATGTTTGTGATGCAATGCTGGTTTCAAAACACAACAGAATATTTGATAAAAAACAGTGTGACTCATAAGCTCTCCTCAGCCTAGCTTCGGATGGCTTTTATTATTCCAACTTCCAACCTCTGCTCAGCTACCCCCACTCAATCTCCTAAACAGTTCCCGGTGCGTACATCTGGAGCGCTGGCCCACTATTAGCCTGCTAATTGATCCTCTGACAGGCCACGGCAGCCAGCACAGCAGTGCGTGGAGGTACATGTGGCTCTAAGAAAGGACTTTTGTTCTCGGGGCCCCAACAGTCTTGTTCCTTGCATGGAAAAACTGACATGGGGGGCAGGAGTTTGGAAAGGAGGAGGAGGAAGGGGGGTGACCTTTACTTTAAACAGACTCTTTTTCTCTCTGTCACCCAGTCAAACACACTGTGAAAACCAATAAATAAAGGGGTGAGTAAAAATGTCATGAAAACAGTTGAACTCTGACAAGAAAAACTGATTAAAACTGGAGGAGCATGTACTTCTAATAGTGGCTTTGTAAGCATACACTACAATTAGACTGCATGATAAGGGAATAGTTACACTGCAACAAACTAGGTCTTGCAGTCAAGGAGACAAGGATCAAATGTTTCATGCAGACTCATGTCGTGGAACACATTTTTAAGGGATGCACAGACATGAAAATTTGGCTGATATCAGTAGCCGACATTAATATTGCTGATAGGGCCGATAACATTGCTTCTCTGCTCGTTTACAGCTTCTCTGCTTCCAATTCAAGAGTTTGAATGGATAAAATGACAAACGGATGGATGAATGGACAGACAGGTGGAAGGATAAGCATATAAACCTGGTGGTGTTAAAATCCAATAAATATTTTTCCAGACAGCGTAGAAACCCTGATTTATCTAAACATACTTACCTGCAGGATTAGAAACCTGAGAACAGGAGTCAACCAGTGACAGTAGCCACAATACCTGATAGACAGCTACAACATTTGAATCCTTCCAGTGTGTGTCATCTATATAAATGTTGTCCAATTTGCCAGTTTACTTGTTTAATTTAGCCTCGCTGCTGAATGAACCAGCTAAAGTAAATTAACCAACTCCCAGGTGGAGTTCACACTAAACACCAAATCCCTTCCTTTTTACCCAGAAATGTATTTTCAAACAAGACACATGTAACCTTCCAAAACAACTGTAAAATCTATTTTTTTAATAAATGGAGCAAATATTAGTTCTGAGAACGTATTTGAAGTCACATCTGCTTTTCTTACCACAGCTGAGGAAGCAACTTCCTGCATCCAGACAAATATGAAAGAAACAGCCAATTAATTTTAAAACCCAAATGTTAACCTGCTCTACTCAGTCTTGCCCGGCCCTGGTGGGCATCAAACATCCAGAGCATCAACAGGAAATACAGATATAAAAACTGTAATGGGCGTACCCTGCTGGCAGCGGTCTTTCCCAAGTTGTGGTTTTGGTGTTGTGGTCAACGTAATACACTCTGCCATGAGGTAAAATCCGCTGCTCCCAGCTGCACAGAGAGACAAGCACACACAAACATTTACTACGACACTGAAAACAAAGAAGGTATTTGATAGGATTTCACAATGAATGCATCTGAATGTTATTTAGAGAGGGCAGGGAGTATCCCTGCTTGTTAGGTAAGGATGGAACATTAACACTGACAGAGAGCAGCATTGATGCAACAAATGCAGTGCAAACTCCATGAACCTAAATCTGTCCTAATTACCTGTAATCACTGAGTTCAGTAAATACATCCCACCTGATATTTTTTTCTTATTTGGGCTTCTTTGTGTGTGCTATGATTAATTCTCTTTCTCTCTCACTCACTCACTCACTCACTTCCCCCCCTTTACTATGGAGAAAGAAAGAGAGGATGGATTATACTTAAAGTTATTTTGTAATTTGTCTATTTGCAGTCGTGCAAAAATAAATAAATAAATAACACCACTTTTAAATATTTTGATTTTTCAAAAGAAATGTTCACATATAAATGGCTGCTCTACTTTTTTTTTTTTTTTTTGACCTGGAAAATAAAGTGCTTTAAACGCACTCAAACAACAAACACAAACCCTGGTATGCTCTATAGGGTTCTGTTCTGATTTATTCAGTCATCCATCCATCCCCTCTTGTCCTTGCTGGTGCCTGTTTCCATCAGTCATAGGGCGAGATCCCTGGACAGGTTTGCCAGTCCATCACAGAGCAACACAGAGACACTCAAGATAAACAAGCATGCACACACTCTCATCTAAGGGCAACTTAGAGAGACCAATTAACCTAACAGTCATGGTTTTGGACTGTGGGAGGGTGGGAGGAAGATGGAGTACCTGGAGAGAACCTATGCTTCACAGATGCTCTGATGTTCTTTTCCTGAAATATTGCATTGGCTTATGCCGAACATGTTCCCTGTTCTGGTGTCCAAACACTTCAATTTTAGACCCATCTCTTTAAAGAACATTATTCCAGAAGTCCTGCTGTTTGTCAATGTTCTTCGTGGCAAACCTTCGTCTGGCCTTCATGTTTTCATTAGAGAACAAAGGTTTCCTCCTTGCACATCTCCTAACAAAGTGTCTGACACAGACATGCACTTTCATATCAAGAGTGTGCTGGGGGTTCTGTGAGGATATTTTTGTGTTCTTTATCATCTTGTGGTCTGCTTTTAGGATGAGCTTGCTTGGACAGCCAGACTTTAACATATTAGCAGTTGTTCTAAATCTCTTCCAGTTTATGATGATTTTAGATTCTTCTGCTCAGGGACTACAGATGGAAACTAGCTTAAGCTAAATCTGGTGAAAAGCATCTTTTATTAATGTTTTTTTTGCACATTGTCCCTGTTAAATAAAAACAAATAACCAAACAATTGTTGATGGTTTTCCATACAGTGGAACGGCTGATTTCAGATTCTGTTGAGCTGCTAAAACCTTCTGATTGAAGGCTTTAAACAGCTCTTTTGATCTCATCATGATGTTCGCTCTTTCATCAACAGTCAGGAGCACTGAGGTTTAAACTGTTTAAGAATTTTTGAGGTTTAAACTGTAAAAACCTCCTTAAAATTTTCAGTTGTTCACAGGTTAAATTAGACCTAATGATAATTATTAACTGAATTAATAACCAAGAGAAATTCCCTATTTTGAGTGAGGTGGCATGTATCCAATCTAAGAATGTTAATTTCAGTCATAAGACCTGACTTGGAAAAAAAAAAAAATTAACATCTCTGGAGCTGGCTGAAAGGCCATTCTCTTTACATTTAAACGTGCAAAACAAAACCTCTGCTGTGAGAACAATTTCACTGAAACGGGATCTAAACACCATTTTAATGGCTTATTAATCACATGACATCAGGATCCCAGCATACTCAGTAAGATGGGAGTCACTGTAGGAACTTTAATCTAAGAGAAAAACCATATAAGTCCTGCAAAGGAAATAAAAATTTTTAATGTGGGTGGGCAATTTACAGAAAAAGATTTAAGATTTTTTTTTTTTTTTTTTTTTACATATACGCCTTATGAGAGGTCACGGGTACTCCAAAATTTTTATTTGAGAAGTCGGATCATATACCCTTGAATTGACATTTCTCCCAAATGTTTCCTTATAACAAATGTGCCTTAAACCTACAACTATAAATAATTTTTAGAAACAGACCGCGAGTATGTTTGACATGAAGGAAGGGGTGATCCTGTATATGGTTGGAAAAGAAAATTGATATTTAGCAAAACTGTAACCAGTTGGGCAAAATTACTCTTATAATAAAGCTTAAATGATATATTAAAATGAAATATTTTTAAAATGCAAAAACTGAGACATTTTTTTAACCAGTTATAATATTACCGTATTTACTGTTGATCGTGTTTATGGCAGTTTCTCACAACAACAGAAAATTTACCAGAATGGTAACAAAGTCCAAATCAAATCAATGCTGTTCATTTCAAAACAATCCATTTCAACAATCAAAGCAATCTACTACAATACACCTTGTGTGTGAGGCTCTATCAGTGCTAATTTGAAATGGTGTATTTTCACTTGTGTTATTTCATGACAAATCAGTCTGCAAGGCTTTCGATCTTCCATTTGTCCAAATTAACTCCTGCATTATTTGCAGTCTGCTTGATTTATGGCCCACACCTACATACACGTTTTCATTTCAAAATGTCATGGTTTTCTAGATTCAAGTTATGGAGTTTCAGGTACCTTTTTGTGTAATATATAAATATTGAAGATCAAAATTCATTTATGGCAAGGTAAAGAAATCTCCACTTTAAATTATTCAACCTTCTGTATTTGTACTTTTAAAAAAAGCACTATAAAGGAATCCTAATATTTGGACTGGACTGGAGGGAAACAAAGTCAAGAAATGCAACATATTGTGTTTTATTTGCTTTTTCACCACTTAACCAGACCTGGAAATACTTTAATAAAACTCCAGAATCTTCCAGAACCATCTTTTTACCATGATACTTGTTTATATTGCTGAACCAAGAGAGACGAGGATGTGCTGGTTCTTACCCTGCCGGGAGCGAATCTGTGGTTGACTCAGTTGTGTTGCTGTTGGCCTGCTCTGCGCTGGAGGGGGTGTTGGGGCTGGGCTCTGCTGGGGCGGCCGGACCCACGGCGTCTTGTCCTGGAGAGGGGCTACTGCCGCTGCTGTTGGTAGCTGGAGATCGGCCTGATGGAGAGGATGGAGGAGGAGGAGTCTGACGGGCCACGACTCCACGACTGCTGTCCAACCCGTTAGATGTCACCTCAACTTTGTCTGCAGGAAAATAGATAGGAAAGAAGATCATAGCAGATTTCCAAAGCACACTGGTGTTTACGGTGAAAAAACAAGAATCTAAAGTTTTCAGCAAAGAGTTGTCAGATCTAACACGATTTGATGTGATATTGTGTATAAATCCAGTGCAAGACAGCAACTATGTGAGCAAACAGTTCAGTTCACCTGCACTGTTTCCAGGGCTGCCATTGCTCTTTGAGGGCTGTCGGTGGCCAGACGTATCACAGTTCTGCTCCTCGGTCAGCTCACCATTAGGCACAGACCTCTCTCTGGAGCTCCCGGGGGACTCACCCTGCGGACCCCCCACTGAGTGTCTGTTGCTCCTGCAGTAAAAGAAAACAGAGAACAGATAAGAAGACGAAGCAGACAAAAAGAAGACTAAATAAAGGACAGAAACATCTTAATATTTTTAAAACAACTCAATACGGACTCTTGCTTCCATGCTCTTTCATCTCAGTTACTGATTGTTGTTCCTGTCAAGCTGACACAGGTGCAGCTTTAGTCACAGTCAAATCAGAACCCAGAAACACCCGATGAGATGTCAATTTCCCTTTCTGGATAATCTCATACTTGCTTTCCTAGAGCGACACTTAACTTTGCAGTTCTTTCACATTAAACAAACATGTTTCAGGATCAAGAAATGAAGAGTGATCAAGAAAATCATAATTGCTGCTTCATTAGTCGCTCCGCAGCAACAGCATGAAAAGACGAAGGAAGGAAATGACACATTTACAATTTTATTTGTGTGAAAATTTTTTTTTCTTGTTTTAGGATGGGGAAAAAAAAAAAAAAAAAAAAAAAAAAAAACATGCACTGGTGATATCTGTTTATGTAAAACACAAAGCTGCTGACTGCTTCTCCATGACAGCTGTGCTCTGAGCTCTTGGCTGAACTGTACCCAATGGCACCCCTGCGATGTTTAGAAGGAAATACCATCTAACCTCTTGCACCCCCGCAGCAAAGCTTTGAAATAAATGCAGCTATTTATTATCCTGGTGCTATTGTAGCCGATGAGAGCAGCGTCTGAAACCACAGTCAGAGGGGAATAACACGCTGGCATGCTGCATCATGCTCCAGCGACCAAACTGGCACTGGACCCGTTCATTCGATCCCTTTCTTTCTTCCATTTATTTTGAAAACTGTTATGGTCTGGTCTCAGGATTTTTATATGAGCGCTTTGCAAACAGTATTTAAAAAACCAGTTTCATGACTTTATTATTGTGCTATTATTCTTATTATCGAACCGCAAGGTCTGCAGAGTTTTTAAACCAGCAGTATTGAGTACTTTTATGGATTCTGATGCCTGAAAAGCTATTTTCTTATGTCCTTCTTTACAGTCATAAAGCTGACTATGATTTATGATCCAACTCCTGTGTGTCTTGTTACATTATAAAGATAAAACCCAAAACCTTCATGTTTCTAAATGTGATTTTAAACACACACTTTGGTTAGATTCTATTTCTCTTTTTTTTGCACACATTTTTGTTGTTCTAATTATCTTTATTTCAAATCGAATTTGTACAATATTTACCAAGCAGGCAGCTAAAATCAATAATTAATTTAATTTATTTCAATTTTTTTGTAAAATAGAACACTAATCAAACTTTCCAGTGAGCCTTTAAAAAAAAGGAACCAAAACTTACATTTGTCCACTTAGAGAACAAAGCAGGTCATCTTGTCATTACATACAATTTCCCCTCATAGATTTCCTTGCATTTTTTCCTGAAGGAAAATGTCTTTTTCATGACAAAAATAGTTGTGGACTATATCATAACAGATAGATAGAGTAGGGGTAATTTTTTAAGCAGTTTGTTTTGGGGGTTTTGTGTGATTTTTTTAAAATTCCAACTATGATTTTTGATGTTCAAAACAGGCATCTGTGTGTATAAAATGGGAAAAATAATAAAAAACCTGTCACATTATCCAGCTGGTGCTGAACACTGTTGAGCTGGATATAATGCTATGATCCTGTGTTATTGTGTTTGCTCAGACCTGTTGTTTGATCCAGCTGAGGTGGGAGTCCCTTCACTCTGTGTCCTCCTCAGGTTGGGTCTGTCATGCTGGAGGATCTCTGTAAGACAAACATCAAACATAAACACTTCATTACTGTAGCAACACAAACAACCAGCTGTCAATCAGCCTGGAGGTGAAAAAGTAAAAAAACTTCAAATTGTTTGGGGTTATTCTGGTCAACAATGGCTGAGAGAATATTGATATGTTGCTAAATACCATATTCACATATATTTATGAGCACACTGCCTGCTGAGTAGTAGCAGAAGGATTGGACACTAATTAGGAGTTAATATTTATTTTTTTCACAAAAATTCCTATTAATACATTGTACTGTAGGTTCTTAACATGATTTGAGATGCACAATCAGCTGGTGATAAAAGTTATCGATTTTCAACTTAACCAGCCTTGACCAGAGTACACATCATTCCCAATGCCAAAAATTTACGACAAAGCAATTAAAAAAATTTTTCTCAAGCAGTAAAACTTAGTTAATATTTTTGTTGTTGTTTGAGGTTTTGTTTGTTGTAATCTTTAATTTGCTGGAAGTCTGTGAATATGTTGGCAGGTGTGGAAAATTTCTCCATGAAAAAAGTTCAATCAGGTGATGCATCTTATCTAAGTGCTTACAGGTCATGGTAACAACAACGCTTCAGTGTGTAAACTATAAATGAATGACAAAGACTCAGAGTCAGATATTAGGTGTACAAATCTATTTAAAGGATAACTAGATTTTCCACACAGGCATGTTAGCTGTTTATTCATGCCATTAATTTCTTTGATCTCAGCAGCCAACAGGAAAGCGAAACATAATACAGCAAAGTTTCTTTGTTTTCTGCTTTTGACCTTTCAACCTCTTCCTGCTATGGAACTATGGAGGACCAAAACTGACATAATTCAAAATAAAAGCAGATATATATAGATCTATCTATATTTTATTTTTCCTTTTCCTTACACATGCGTTTTCATCAAGAAATTAAAGAAATGCTTTGGTTGCTAAACTGAAGCCAAAGGTGCAGGCATGTACAATCGATCTGCACATGACTTGCTCCTTCCTATTTATTAAGGAATAGTAGATGAGCTGGATCGAGAAGGCAGCCCTCTTCATTTGAGTAATACAGCAGAAATGCATATAGTAAGGTAAATAAAGGAGACAAGGAAATGCAAAAAGAACAAACACTTGTGTAAGGAAAAGGCAAAACAAAATATATATATATATTTCTTGACGAAAATGCATGTATAAGGAAAAGAAAAACAAAATATATATTTCTGCTTTTATTTTTAATTATGTCAGTTTTGGTCCTCCATTTGGTCCTCCATGATAGATTAGGAAATCTCAAAGAAATGGTAAGGGTCCATATTCTCTACTGGGAATACCAAGGAGACTACAGATTACAGCTGTCATCCTAACAGAGGCTATCACTAAAACCCTGCATCTGCTGTCCGTTTCAATTGTGGAAATATGATGCCTTCGGTAATTAATGCTTCAGCACCACCTTACACATTTGACACTGTAACATACATATTTTGATCTCAAGAAAACCTGTGCTATTACTGACTGTTTTTGAACATGCTGAAAAATTTCTTGGCAAGAGTATTACAGTTTTTAGACGCCAGATATACATAACACGTGCACCACTGCTAGATAAGCAACAACTGTAAGTCAAATGTCGCACACACTAACAAAACACCCAGTAAATGCCAAAAAAAAAAAAAAAGATTTTAATGAACACTAGCTAAAGGTTTAGGCAAGAAATTCAGTTTTCTTAAAACTAGCATCAGTTCCACTGTGCCAACAGAGGATTTATTGCTTCTTTGAACATTACAGAGGTCAGCGGTCCTCCTTGCAGCTGTAAAGGATGAGAAAGTGATCATAGAGAGGCTTAGACCTCTTTCAGTTTATAAAAAAAAAAAAGAAAGAAAAAAAAAAGAAGAAGAAATCCCATGCAGCCGTCACATGTGGCAGGGGAAATGAAGCTAGTGGTTTGACATGGACCATTCATCCCTGTGTGTGCCATGCAGTCTGCACTGGTTTTGTGAGCATAGCAGTGTGCGGTCTTGGTGGTGTGAGGGAATGTGTGACTTACGGTCCCAACTGTGACTGAAAACCACAGGCCTGTAACATGCTATTCATTAACACTCACTTTCTCCTTTACACACAAACATCCACCATCTTCCAGTGACACACCGGAGGCATAAGCACCTCAAACGCTGCCCCTGTTTACACACACATACAGTACATCCTGGTATCTAAAGTAAGGCAAACAGGTAAGCTCTTACAGACTCCTTTGCACAGACACACAGTTCTGTTTTATGGCTATGAAAGAGCTTCTTGTGTGCAGACCCTGTGGACATGCAGAAAAATAAACAGTGGTCTTGAGGAGAAACCATTGTGTCATAGCCTGCTAACTTAGTTCATCACCCCCGCCCTCAGAACAGTGCGGGTCTAATTACTGGTCTGCTGTGTGTCTGTAGAAATGTGAAAGAATTTTTGTGTGTAGAGAGATCTAGTGAAACCTTGAACAAAAGGCATGTTTCAGCTGTAAACTGTAGCCTATTTGTAACTACGGTTTTCTACGAAGGCACAATCATATATTTCAGTTTGTCAATTCAATGCCGTTATACCCCTGTCAGACTGTAGCATTTCTGTCTTGAGCTTCAGTGGCATTTAAAGATATGTTGCCCTGGGTAAATAATACTCTGTAGCATACATAGTTTGGTCACTAGAAGCAGCCACAGCTCTGGCCTGACATATATACTGCACAGATATACCACTGCAAAAGCACTTATACAGCAATCACCCATTGATAACATTACTTAATCTCATGTTACACTATGCAAATGCTTGGTCTGCGCTGAAGAAGATTCACCCAATGCTGGATGCCAGATCTGTTAAAGTTAAAGTGAAACTGATGGCTTGAACTACTTTCTGAATAACTAGGCAAATGATTATCTGACCACTTCAGAACACTCTCTGAGCATTGACATTTGATTCCCAGATGGTAAGTTAATCCTTAAATGTAGGGAAAAAAAAAAAAAAAAAATTATCTTATAACCAAAAAATGTTTTTCAAAAGCAAAGTTCCATGAGAGCAACATATTTAACCTACACCTATAAATTAATATTTATAGAATAAAGAAAAGCAACATGATCACATCTACAGAGCTCAGTGAAATGGCATGGGCTTTTTTAACTAGGTAAACCATCTTTAAAGATCGACAAAACTGGATTAACTTAGATTTACTTTTGCTAAAAAGACGGTTTATTATTTATAAGTAAATATCAATTACTGACAAATTCATCATACTAATGATGCAACAGGGGAGGATGATGGGTGTTACTCATAGCCTGTGTCTTTGCTATAGGGAAAAAAAAGTGGCTCACAGTTCTGTGGAAAAGGGAAGTCTGAATATGTGAGTCAGAAAGGGTGCCAATATTTCCAGAGCTAAAATCTCTCTGCTCTGGATTCTGCTTCTCACCATCCTTGAATGTAAGTTTTGTTTATGAAGGCTGCCACATCTACGCGTGTGTTTGTGCGTCTCAGAGAAGCTGCCAGAAGAAAATAAGAAAAATCTTGGAACTAACAGACCAACGTTCAGAGAAGGAACACAGGGTGCCTTCATGCCAGCAGAAGGCAACACACTCCTACCTTTATATATTCATTCAGGTCCCATTGGCCTACAAGTGTGCGCATGCACACACATATATATATATATATACACACACACACACACACACACACACACACACACACACACCTCAATAAATGTAAAACATGTGCATGTCTGAATCTACAAAACCATAAAGCAAAGACAAGAACTGTAACACTTCATCTCGCTATCTCCGCTCCCCAAAAAAACAATCACACACACGGCCTACATCATCCCCAACCCTGCAAATCAGGAGAACACCCCCCCGTAACCATACACAAAGCTTCAGGATCACAGGAGGTAATTGTGCTGCCGAGCTGCAAGCAATAAAGTTCAATTACGCAATTCTCAGAAACAAATTAGACAAAGGTGCTCCTGATGTCTGTGATTATGGGTGTGGAGAGACTCCAAACAACGGGTCGTAAAAAGAAAACTGGATGAAGGAAGGTTTCTGTTCATTAAATGGTAACCTTTGACATCTACACATGCTGAAATTACAGCTGCAGCTTTCTTTCACTACTTTCTGACAGCTTCTTACGATGGGAATTTCCTTACTTCATGAGTCATGACTTACTTTTTTTAAGGGAATAGTTCCACATTTAGGAATTGAACCTGAAGACTGGTGCATAATATTGCTCTACACTGTGTGTGCAGTTGTCAGGCAAGTGAATTTTTTAACCACATGATCATTTTTAGGCATATTTTCTAACTCCACGTTGGATAAACTTAAATGCTTGTTGGACTTAAGCATAGCAGGTGATGTGTATCTGTGTAATGAGAAGAGGGTGTGGTCTAAGGTGGTCCACACACTATATTAAAGTGTGCATAATTATTAGGCAGCTTCTTTTCTTTTGGCAAAAATGGGTCCAAAAAAAAAAAAAAAAAAAAAAAAAAAGGGGGTGATGGAAGAGATTTAACTGACTCTAAAAAGTTAAAAATTACCAAAAGTCTCTCAGAGGGATGCAGCACTTTTGAAATTGCTAAGACAATGGTATGGGCTCACAGATGCCACCCAATGTTTTGTTGCAGTCAACAGGGTCACAAGAAACATCTTGAGAAACCCCCCACAAATAACTGTCACAGATTTGAGAAGGATCAAGCATGAAGCTATCAGGAACCCATTAACTAGAAGTAAAAGATGTTCAGAGCTCAGAGACATGACCAGAGTAAGGAGGCTGAAACCCGACCACCACTGAACAAGACACATGAGCTGTAGCATCTCGACTGGACCAAGAACTAAAAATGAATTAGTTTTAGCACTTCAGTAAACTATTCTACAAGCAAATACACCAGCATAAGACTTTTAGCCATCTATCCCTGCTCTTCCGAGATTGCGTCAGAGTGATAGCAGATCCAGGACATCCCTCTGTCCACCAACACTCTTGAGCTCAAGGCACTTTGAGTTCCAGATTGCATATGCTAGTGACATATCTGGCCAGTTGTAAGGCCTTTTACTGTCCTTGATGCTCAAAATTATTTGTACCAGGGGTGTGAATAATCTAGGAATCAACTGTATATTTCAGTGGTTGAGATCCTAAAGCTCACAGAAATTAACGAGATCATGGTGATGATGGAAAAGAAAGAAGAGTGCTAAAAATATCATAAGCAATAGTCATTAAACAGTTCAACAATAATATCACAATGTCATGTTTTACTCCTGCAGCCAGACATTCTACATTCTCCCATCTCACGCTACATCCTACCATCAACAAGATCACCACCAGGATACTTAAACACCTTTGTCAGAGATAGAGACTGACCCCCGACCTGTGAGAGCAGTCAACATTTTTACTGGTTGAGAACTGTAGCCTCAGACTTAGACTTATTCTGGCCTCTTATTAGTTGGCTGCAAAATGTTCCAGTGTACAATGAAGGTCCAGGCCTAAAGACGGCAACAGAACCCTGTCTCCAATGAGGTATCCTTGAGACATGGTTGATTTGGGTTAATTTGAGAGCACAAAAACATATCAGGACAAAATGATAGGCACCAACCAAGGAGTAATGGCTGTGCTTCGTGCTCCCAAAGTCACTTTTGGATCACCTGAACAATGAAAGGAAGCTTTGGTTTTTGCTTGCTATGATTTGTAAAGTTTAAAGCCAAGCGCAAGTAAACAATTTCTTGAATTTCAGCGAGAAATATTTTGCTTTTAGCTGTAATAACACAAGGTGATGAAGTAACAAAGAAAACGTTGCCCTGCAGTTCCTTATGCATATAAGGATGATTTAAGTGAGCATATGAGGTATGCTGCAAGGACTCCATAGCTGAAACATATTTAATTCAAGATCGCCATAGCAGTCAAATGATCTTGCCGAGGAATGTTGGGGATAAGGTGGAAAAGGCAGACCACATAGACTGAAAACCAATGATTCTTTTCACAAACAAAAATCATTGAGGCAGTTACAATGAATAATTTATTTTCTTCTTAACAGGTATTCAAAACGCTTGCATATTTTTAGATAGCAAGTGAATTGTATTTGACATGGTTGCCATTTCCAGTTTGACCACTACACATAAAAAATTGTTACAATGCACCTTACTCATCACTTGGTCCATCCATAAAACCTCTATAAAATCTTCTGAATCCAATCTTTATGAGATTTTTCCCCATCTTGCTGTCCCTGTGGTGCAACACCATGCACACACAAATATAAACAGACACGATCGCTTAATTTCACTTCACAACTAAACATTTACAAAGAGACATGTTTATATTTTCATGGCAGGCCTTCACTGCTGTTCCTGTGTTCATTCAGCAGGACATACTGTGGTCTCTGTGTGCTGCTAAATGAAAAGCTGTGTGTGAGCTGCATGGACTTGGCAAAGGTATAAGCAACAGTTAAAGAACAGTGTATTCGTTAAAAAAGACCTTAAGTCTTTGGCTTCCAAACCATAGAGGAAGGTAAAATGTTAGTGCAGTACCTGGAAGGGGAAAGTACTGTTGATTGAATGTGAAGGCTTTGAAAACCTTCCTCCCAGGAGCAATTGGTCCGGGAAGAGCACATTAATGTGAAGATTAAGTGTTCTCCCATGCTGATGTTAAAGCTCTGTGGTAGAAATACTGCAGCTGAACACAGTCACTATATTCTGTTGGTATCAGGTTACTTTAAGTTTAACAGTATACTTGACATGTTGTTGTTGGCACGACAGAAGAACCTCTGACATACAATTTAAACATCAGCCAAACTCTCCACTAAAACCCAGGCTTTGCTGAAACGAAGATATAGGCCAACCTTAACTACTGGCAGGTGTGATTCTACAGCAGAGAAACTCAAGCTGCAGACTAAGTCTCTGCAAGCAAACTGCGTACTTATGTCAGATACGTAAATTTTACACAGTTCAGCAAGAATACAAACAGTAAACCATAACCAGGACCTGTGCTGTTCTGTCTGAAGGTCAGAAAACGTAAAAAGTGCAATCAGACATGAATTTGTGTTCTGACTAGAAATGTCAAGACACAGACAAGTAAATGTTTTAAATCTGATAGACAGGTATGATAGTCCAGTCCAACTTTTCTGATTTGAGGTTATTAAGCTAAATCAAACCCTATTTTCCCTACGGTGGCCCTGAAAGGCTGATGCATGCTTTTATTACCTCTAAACTGGACAACTGCAACTCTCTTTTGCTGGGCTGGACAACTCTCTTCTACGTCGCCTGCAGCTGGTCCAATACGCTGCTGCCCACCAGCTGACTGGTAACAAGCAATGTGAGCAAATTACCCTCATATCGTCTTTCCTGTACTGATTCTCTGATCAACAGAATGGCTTGTTACCAGGCCTCTGCAAAGCTGAATGACCTGTTAATGAGGGAGTTCAGGTGTGCAGGAATGCATGTAAAAGTTGCCTGATAGTTGCTCTGAAGAACTGGACTTGGGCACTACTGTTCTAGATGTTCCTTGGACTCGTCTTGTGACCTGAGGAGACAGGTCTGTTGTTGTTGCACCCAAACCTCCCCTTATTTTAAGGATTGCTAACATACTGAATGAGTTTATGTCCCCTTTTAAAGAAAGAAAAACAATGCTTTACTCAGACTGAACATCAATACTGACCTTCCACTCTGTACACAGTTATCGAATTCAGTCACAGTGGAATCTCTATCTAAATTTCCCTTATTAACAGATCAAGGCTGCACAATATAGCACAACTGATATCAGCAATATCAGTATCAATATCAATATTAACCCAAATTATCACCATCGCAGGATTTTCCAATATCATTTAGTTCTATAACAGATATCTCTTTAAAACAGTGATTCTAAAGTTTGTCCAAGTCCCACCAACATAACAGATTTTGTAAAACAGTAGCACAAAAAGACTTGGCACTTTTCAGGTTGATGTCACAGAAACAGAGAAAAGAAAAAACTAAAATAAACTGCTCTTCTAGCAATGGATGACTAGTTGAAGGATGTGGTTTAATAACACAATCCATTTTACTTAAAAATTTCCAAGTTTTAAGTTGGAAAAATAAGTATAAAGGTCCAATAAAGTCAGAATTTCAAATTTCCCCACCAACAACAACCTCAAAATTCAATGTGACTGCTCTGCATGTAAAACTTAGTGATACAACAAAAAAGGTTGCCCTTTGAACATTTTTATATAATTAAATCATTCACACAACCTCCTTTAGTTAACTTTTGCTGCAGTGTTAAAAAGTAATAAAAACAATCCTGACAAATATGAGCAAATATTGCCAATAATAGTTAGCTAGGTCATTAAGAATATCAATTAACACATCCTACTGATTATGGATTTCAAACTGGAACAAAGTTGGAGTTGATACCTTTTGCAGATCAAAGTTTTGACTTCAGAGGTAATTTAAGTATATCATAAAAAGCCACCAGAACCTGTTCCTTGTCCTTTTTTGGCTGTTGGTGCTTATGAACCCTACACCACAGTTAACCCTTTTGTTATTATTATTATTATTTACAAATAATTTTACACAAATTTCTCATCTCAGTACAGCTGAAGACAGCTGAAATACAGCCAGTGGCCAATACAGACGCAACACTCATATAAATATACATTTTCTAAACTGAATGAAGCTAAAGGAATTGGAGGAAAAAAAACCCCTGACACCTTTTGCAAGAACAAAATAAATGCACTACACCAGCGTTTTTCAACCAAGGTCCTCTGGACCCACTGTCCTGAATGTTTTAAGTGTTTCTCTGCTGCAGCACAACTGACTTAAATGAATGGTTGATTAACAGGCTTCATTGTGCATCTCTGTGTGACCACCCTATCCACTCCTCTTTAGGCCCTATGGTTGGATCCAGCTGCAGTAAGAGCGGTGGAAGCCTGTGGAAGGGCTGCCAGCTGTAGTTGTGTCAACGGTCTGGACTGAGAACCACTGCTTCAGACAGAATAAGCTGTGCGGACAATGTTACAGCCTCTCTCTGCTTTGGTAGATCTTCACCATTTTCTCATCCTTCACAGTCAAATATGGTCAAGACCAAACAGTTTCTTTACTTACAAACTGCTGGGGAGAACAAACATCACACTGTATAACAGATACCCGAGTCTTTATATTTATTTGTACAACATGTTTGTGCTGCAGTATTACTAAATATCAAGGAAAAACAGGAAGGGATAGAGTTAGAGGAGGAGAAATGGTTTAATATTATGATGTATTCAGCTATATCAAGCTGCCTACATTTCTGTGGGGAGACTATGTGTCTTTTCACATAAAACAAACTGCAGATGTAAGCTATGATTTTCATGTTACCATTCTTTGAAAATGTTTATAACACTGGTTTTCTGAATGAAATTTTTGTTTATGTATCTCAAACTAATTCAACAGCACAATTCATAAAACATGATGATAACTGGTCTGGGCTTTAATGTATAGCTAAAGCCTGTGGTGTGAAGGCTTTACGGGGTGCTCCTCTGTTCATTTCTGTTTCTACCCACATCTTTGAGTATATGAGGCTGAGTGTGTGTGTATGTGTGTGTGGTAAGAGGCAGGACTTACTGTCTGCTGCTGTGCTGCCATTGGGCAGAGAGCCCAGATCAACAACCATGCCGTCCAGACAGACGTTGAGCTCCCCTCCTGCCACAACTGAGCCTTTGTTCTCCGTCTGCAGTACCAGACTCAGCTGGACGTTCTCCACTAGAGGGAGAGAGGACACACAGACACACACAGGGAGAAAGAATGAGGGATTACAAAAAGGAGAAAGTTGTGGTGAGAGGGCGATAGGGGGAAAAGTGAGGAGATTTGGAAGGATGTAATTGGACATCCTCCTTATGAACTGCCACTCAGGTTTTTAGACATCGTCTCCATTCATCAAGGAGGCACGCGCGAATGACTTCATATATGGTAAAATCAGTTCATTCATTATGTTTGCCATTTAAAATCCAAAGACAGTTAAGGTAAGAGTAGGGGCATGTTTACATCATAATGTTTGTATGACCACCCAATCTACTCCTCTTTGGGCCTTATAGTTGGATCCAGCTGTAGACATGTGCAGCAACAGCTGTGGAAGTGCTGCTAACTCCAGTTGTGTCAAGGTGAGCTAGATTCCGTGGACAAATAAAAAAGCCCATCACCTCGACCTAATTAAACAAACAAGTGAGCGCCCATCTTTGTTAAAGTGCTGCAGTGCTGTGTTTCAGCTGGGGCCAAGTTTTACAACACAAACTGAAAGAGTGAGTAGCTGTTTAAACATCAGGGTCAGAACATACGGCCTGTTATTGCAGAAATTACTTTTTCATGAGGGTCTGTGTCAAACAACTAAACAAAAAAAGAGAGATTTCTTAAGCAAGTTGGGGTAAGAATGTTTAAACCTGCAAAGACCATAAACATAAGTCTTGTATGAAAAGTTTTAGGGATTAGGGTCAAATGTGACTTAATTGTTCAATGAAATCAAATAGTGGCAGAACTCATAGCAATGCTTAACAGTGAAACTTAAGCTGATGCCACACCATTTTTATCTTTCCATTCTTTTTTGAACATAATTGTCTGACCCTCTTTGGCTATTAGTTCAATGGTCTATGAGTGTCCGCAAAAGATCAAATAATTATTAAATCAATGAGACTTTGCCTTATTACTGGTTCACTATTGCTCCTTCCTTGAACCACATTTTGTCGATACTGACCACTGCAGACCAGGAGTCTCTCACAAGACTGCAGTTTTAGAGATGCTCTGAGCCAGTGGTCCAGCCACAGTTTTGTACTCATCAAACTCACTGAAATCCTTATGTTTGCCTATTGTTAATGTTTCTTCAATATCAAATTTGGAGGTAAAATGTTCACTCGGGCATAGGGATGCACAATATATCACTAACGGACGATATTAGTAATTCATTGATACCACACAAAAAAAAGGAAAAAATAAATAAATGACTTCTGTGTCCTAGTATAATAACAGAAAGTTGAGTGGAAGAAACAAGTGCAGAAGAAAAAGGTGCACAAGACACAGGGATAACCTTAGCCTCGAGAGGACCTAAAGCAAAGTTCATTCAAATGTTTCAGGGAGATTCACAAGGTGTCTCAACAGTAGGGACTCGGTGCTTCAAGAGTGACCACCTACAGGCGTATCAGGTGATGTGCTTCAAGTATCTTATTCCTTGTATTAAGCCAATCCTGAACCAGAGATGAAGTCAGAGGCATCTTACCTAGGCTGAGGAGAAAAAGAGCTGACTCGCTGCTCAGGGGTTTAAAGCCTACTTTTTCAGATGAAAGTAAATTTTGCTTTTATTGGAGAATCAAAGTCCCAGGTGTCTGGAAGAAGAGTGGAGAGGAGCATAATCCAAGCTGCTTGAGGTCCAGTGGGAAGTTTCCACAGTCAGAAACAGTTTGGGGAGCCATGTCATCAGCTGCTGTTGCTCCACTGAGTTTCATCAAGTCACAACTTCTCAATTGGAAAACTACAACTTTTCCCTGCCGAGTCACAGCTACTGCCTTCCTTTTCGGTCTAAAAATGACAAATTTTGAACATGCAGTTGCTAACGAAGTGAAGTAGATAAATAAACAGATTTAACTGTGAGTACATGTGAAAATACATTAATTGTTTCAGTTTTGTTTTCAAGATTGGAGCAATCAACAGGGTATTTGTGATTACAGCTGTTTGCCTGAGGGAACCACATTCAGTGAGCTCTTATAAAAATCAATAGAACAAAATCTGTCTTGAGCCTACACTGACTAAAAACAGTCCATGCTCTGTGCCAATTGTCCATCTCATCTTGAAAACGAAAACTTCACAAACCGAACCATAAACTTGACGATACTTCATAAAATTTTGAGGAAATATTATCTAAAAAGCTTTCTGAGTTAACAAGTTTTTTTATCCAGTGTTTGAGGTTTGTATTTAAAGTGAAATATTTAAGACCATCTTTAAGGGCTAGATTAAAATTACAGGTAAGGCTGCCTGATAATGGGAAAACTTGCAGTTGCCATTATATTCTTGAATATGACAATAATATTAGCTTGAATTAAACCACATTTTCTTCTCTTTTTTCTGTCATCATAATGTTTACCCCCCCTCCCCTTTCTCTCTCTCTATGAGAGTTTTAGCACCCCGGCATTTATCATGTGAAGTGGGTGTGGGTGTGTGGAGATTTGAGAGTCCCTTCATCTGGACAAATGCATTATTGGTGTGCAACGTCTAAATGCATGGCAGCTGAATAAACAATCCCTTCCAAAACACTATAGCCAAAAAAAAAAAAAAAATCTCATACAAAATACTGAATGCACTGATATTGGAGTCATTTGATGCATTATGCAGAGAGCAAAGTCACATCTAAAGTGACAAACATCTGAATCTGGAAAAACAAAACAAATCAGAATTATCAAGGCACTTTTTATGAAATTTAAAAAAAAAAAAAAAAAAAAAAAAAAAAAGAATTAATTTCATTTATAAATACAAAGCCTCGAATTAATTAGATCAGTCCTTTAAATTCCTTCCCAACCATTAGTATGAACAGACCAACATGACATGGAACAACCTGTGATTAGATTAGATTCTGGTATTTATTGATGAATGAACACTGATCTGCAACAGAGTACAAAGAACTCCTTAAAGAAAACCTTACACTTAATCTAATTTGAACATAATTTATGTGAGATCAAAGTTTCAGTGAGTTCAGGATCAGGTCCTAGGCTTTATCTGACTCTCATCACTGCTTGGATTTTACTTTATAATGCAAATTTGATTTCTTGTTTATTTATTTTTTTTTTTTAAATACTTTCCCTAAAATATTTCTTTTTTTGTTTTAGGTAAATAAAAGGTTGGTTAGGTCCTCCTGCCTGTTAGCTTGCAGTACATGATATTAAATTTTATTTTTACAGTAACGTAGCAAATAGTAGGGCAGCACAATTTATCACTTTCCCAATATAACCATATACAATATTGTTATTAAAAAGAACTGCTTGAATTGTAATAAATAACAGCTATCCATATCAGAATCATGTATCTATGCCAGCTGATTTTTCATAAAACCTTAAGTTGAAAGAAGTTAACATTGTTTATTTAAGTATTTGTATATTTATTGAAACTCAGGACTTCATTATTTGCATGTTTTCATAATATAAGCCAGCCCTGCTAAAGAGATCTATTTATTCATATAATAGATATTATAGATCTCGTAGTTAGAAGGCAGTAAAAGCCAAATAAACAATGAACAGAAAACAAACATTTGCAAAAAAATAAATAAATAAATAAAAATTTCTGTATAAATAAATGTTGGGTATTTCTGACGCAAAAATAAGCAAAAATATTCCTTTTCCCCCACAGACTGTGTGCATTTTCTTACTTTTGCCATCATGTGTGCGCAGTGTGTCCAGAAGGTCTATGGTAGCACTTCCCAGTAGCTCCTTCCTTAAGGTGTGGCAGCTCCACAACTTCAGATCCAGATGGCTCTGAGGCGTCACATTACTGCAGCATACAGGGCAACATTGTAGGCTGCATGAGAATGCTCTTGTTTGACCAGTTTATCATATTTGCAGTTCTGTTACTTTGACTTTTAAAATGATATCAAAGTTATACACATCTATGAACTCCTCAATTAAGCAGGGGAAAGTTTACTAGACGCACCTAGATTATTTTAAAAGTCAGACAAGATCAGATCTTTCATTAAAACTGCATGATGCTTGGAGTGGATTTTAATGTTGCAGATGATCAATAAAATGCTGGCTTTTATGAAAGTCTGTGTTAATCTATGTGAGTTGCTCTCACAGGGTGAGGTCTTCATTCCACTGCAGCTCCAGGTGCCCGGTGCGTTTGCCTGTTTTTTTGGTTTCACTGGTCAGACCATCGGCAGTCACCTCGACGAAGGAGCTGAGCCGAGAGTGACGGTTCGGCAGCTTTGGAGACTGGGGCTTTGCTGACACCACTGCGTACAAACAAACACACAATTAAATCTGCACATAGATGAGCACATCACAATGTCAGGAAACAAGGTTGCTTTGATTTTAGAAAACAAAACCAGAACTAAACATTGTATTTGGAGCTACATTTTTAGGAAATTTTAGGTTTCGTCAACAAAATATCAGAAAAATGAGAAAGTCCCCCTGGTCTTAGACAGTTTAACCAGAATATAGCTGTCAGTTTACTTTTAAAAATGACCATTACATATTTTTCTGGAATCCCACAGATCAAAATTATATCCATTTTAAAGCTGGTCTCATAAAGGTCAGAAACTACCCTTTGATATTTTATGCAAAAAACATTTTGGATACAAAATGTTTTCATAACACGCAATAAACACAGATACCACAAACTAAGCTAAATTCAAATATTTGTTTAAAAAAAAAAAAAAATCCTATTAAAAAGTGTATTTGTTGCATTCTTTTGTGCACAGTCTGAGTCTAGGTTGTTTTCCTTTTTATACCAGTGGCAAAAGCAGATACTTGAATATTTTGAATTCCGACTATTTTCTTTGAGTTTATAGAAAGCCTGGGTCATTTTCTTTGTTGCAAACATCCAAATTTTCTTCCATCAAATTTTCTGTCTCTAAAATGTACAACTCAGAAACAGAAACCACAATCTAAAATCTGCTTTCCCCCCCCAAAAAAGAAATTACATTTAATAAATTACTTTCAATAAAATTAAATATGACTTAAAATGGATCTTTATTGTTAGTGTCTATCATTATGGTTAATTTAAATGTAAATACAAACATAGGTACAATCTTGAAAAAAATAAACTTTGATTAAACAGAAAACTCAGCTACAATGATCACAGAAATAGTGGGCTTTATTTATACCCTGTAATAGCTCAATTTAATTACTGTTAATTAATAACCATAAAGCTCTGATTCCACTTTGGGAGTTTCACTGGTGTCCGTAAAGCACTTGGTGCAGCTCTGTGATCAATTGTAACTACTGGTGGAAAAGTCTTTGCGGATTTGCCAGTTTATAAAAACAAACTAAGTTGACGATATTTCTATTGTAAACGTCACAGATGATAAAAGAGTGTCTTGAAAAGCGTTTCTCATGCTATTAATAAGATGTGCTTTAAATCTAATTCAAGGTATCTAACTAGAAAATGCTTTAGATATTTATTTGAACTGCCTCCAGTAATTTCTTCTGAATTTTGTTTCTCAGCTTGCTCAGGATGCAGATGGCCTTTTCTGTGTCAGAGTTGGGGAGACCAACAAGAATACAAACACTGCCATCTAGTGGCATTAACAAAAATATTACTTGCAGTGGTTCTCAATCCTGGTCCTCAGGGCCTACAATCCTGCATGTTTTAGGGGTTTCAAATTTTTTTTTTTTACATGTTCTGAGAATCTTGTCAGAGCTTGTTGCAGTCCTACAACTGCTGAGGTGTTGGTTATGACGGGACTGAGAGCTGAGAAACCTACAGACAGCCCAGGACAAGTGGATAAATATATGATCACAGTTTGGGAAACTTCATTCCTGAAGCAGACAAGACATGAGCTGACGTACTCCGGCTGAGACATGTTGATAATGTCTGTGCACCGGAACATCTGGCCAAACAAATTGACTCACTGCGGTTAGCGGTTAGCAGGAAGTGCTAGAAAGATGGAAGTAGGCCAGCTATGGAACAATCACAGCAGCTTTCAAGAGAATTCGATGATAAGCAGAGGTGCAGAGCAGGTAAAACGACCTTATGATCGTGATATGAGGCAGTGAGTCAGAGCAGACGTTAAATAACACCACCGGTCAAACATGAATTTTAAAATATGAAAATTAAGAAAGTGAGGTTTTGGCTTTCTTGGGAGAAAACCTGCGTGCACAATTATTGGCCAACTATCAGAATGCCAGTCAATTTTTTATCTATCTATCTATCTATCTATCTATGTGTGTATTTGTACTTTAATTAAAATGCAGTAGAGTAGCTGACTATTCTGGTTGTTAGCAGGAAAAATCATGAACCAACAAAATGAAAAAATGTTCCTCACTTATTTTTTTTATGTGTTCGAGTGAGAATAACAACTCAATTTTCAAATCAGTGATTCAAAAACCAAAGACAAACCCTTGATTAATATGGCCAGCCTTCTCTTCAGTAACAGTCACAAGTCTATCAGTTTCTCGAAATACACTTTCCCATAATGAAGGAGCTTGCAGAGCCACTCTTTCCACAATAAGGCTGACGTTTCAGTTTCCATTAAAATGAGTGGAAATTACGGTACTTAGAAATTACCTTCAAAAATTCTGCTCTGAGACTAGGAATATGGGGAAAGTAAAATGTAAAAAAGGCACCATTGCCTGTGTAAAACACTTTTTTTTGCAACAGCAACATAATTTCAAACCAAAAAAAATAGAAGCTCCAACCTTTCATTTATATTTAATCATAGTGGAAAGTTCCCAATTAAGAAAAATAACTGGTAATTGTTTGCAACCATTCTTTAAAATTACTGTAACTGAAGCTTTTGGTAATTTATAGTTTACTTGATACAAGTGTTCAATTTATCTTCTAATCCCTTAAGACAAAAGAAAATGTCATTCAAGCAGCACAGATTTGTGTTGATCTTCATAAATTTAGAAAATGGACTTAACTCAAAGCAGCATTTTTATTTATTTATTTTTTTAAAGGGACAAAATAAAAAAATAAAAAAAGAAAAATCTACTTAAACCAATTTACCATCATAAGATTATTAAAAAGTTTTAAAGGTTTTTTTGTTGTTCTTTTAAATAAAATTTATTTTACTGTCACTCACTTTTGTTTTAGTTTTCTATTTCTATATTTTTTTTTCTGCTATTAATTTGCCTATAAAGCACTTTCTTAATGTTGAACATTATTTGGCATTTTTTCTGTTTTTACGTCTTTATTTACTCAGTAAAAAAACTGTAACATACTTTGTAAACACAGATTTAATTTTTTAACCATTATTATCATCATCAGTATTAGTGCTGCTATATTTATTTTCATCATTGACATCTGCATTTTCATAAAGACCCAATGAATAGAACACATTAGTTTAATTTCTAAGAACTGTTTAAATACACAACCTCAAGTACTTGATGTGAACATCAGTTTGATAAGCAGCTGTCTTGTTTTAACAGTATGTGATACTAGTGTATTGCTAACACTACAACAAGGTAGCTGTTTTTGGTTCAGATGTGTCTCATGACACAACATGGTGCTTTTCAATGCTATATTCAGAACACCTGCCTTAAAAAAAAACAAAAAAAACCACGAAAAAACAATCAACGTGTTTCAGCCACTTAAGTTTTATTAGAAGCTTGTAAAACCACAGCCATGGGTGAGCTACACCTTGTCTACTAAAACAAATACACACTCCCACTGAACAATTTGACTGGTGGAAAAGGACTGAACTCAAATTTTCCTGTCAAGAAGAATTTGCTGAAGCATATAGTGTGCCCTCCACAATGCCTGGCAAAAATGTGCAAAATGCTTTTAAAAATGCTTAATTAGTAACTGTGAAAAGCAAAGGGTCTAAAGATGACATCACATGGGTCTACTTTTCTTAGCATCTCTTTAAAATAGGAAAGACACGAGAACACCATTTGAATATGGCGGATGTGTGCTGATCTTCATAAGCCAGGAAATGACTCTATGGAAACAGCTACTAACCTAACCTAATCTAGCAGCCAGAGCAAAACAGAAACTATGACAAGTCTGGACGAGGACCCAACTTTATTTTACCCAATAAACACAAAGAGGAAGATGAGGGGGAAAAAAAGAAAAAAAATCTCACTGTTAGCGCCAGGAAATAGCTATTTATTTTAAGGCTTCTGTGTACATCTTTACCAGTGTGGGTCAATTATCATGGAGGGCACTGTTTGAGTGGAAATCCACAATCTCCGTTCCTTCAGTGAGTGTTTAAGGTAAAGAGCCATTGACTTCTTCCATTCCAAAATCTTTATATCCACCACGTGAACACAAGAGCTAGCATGGGTATTCAGATAATAATAAAATGCTGCCTTGCTGCAGAGAAGGTGAAACTTTATGAGGCAGCATGAGAAGCTTTACAACCATTTCTGCACATTTTTCTGTCCATTTGCTTCAGCAGAATATCAGCTGTGTATTTTGTATTAGATGTTGTGGGTGTTTTGCACCAATCAATCAGTGAGATTTAATTCAGACCATTTCCCCTTCATCAGGAGGTCATATACTTAAAAATTTGAATTTTTCTGCTATTTAAATATATGAGAAACACAATTTTCAGACTACAGAAGCATCGACCTACATCATGTACTGAAATAACAGCCATGGACATGTAGCAATACACAGATGTAATGTTATGTTTGACTGCTACATCATCTAAACGTCATTTATTTGTGTAGTTTGTGTGGCATGAAAGTAGAAAAATATATTTACAAACAGTATGCAAAGAAAACAAAAATAACACTTTTCAAACTGTCAATTTGCTCCTTACCTTTCAGGATCAACTGAGACTTCTCGGTGGTCTGGGCACTGCCAGGTCTGGTCACGCTGGCAGCTGCCATGACATCACAGCTCTGTTACACAACCACAAAAAAAAAAAAACAAAAACAAAACAATATTAAGCAATATGCATCCCCCCCAATTCAAAACCAGAGGTGCTGGATGTGAGGAATTTATCCCCATCTGTATAAGGGAGAGTTACCATATAATTGCTAAACAGCCTCAGAGACACAGTCAATGAGATTAAAGTCAAGGCTGTAATCTGAACTGATCGCTGCAGTTTTCCTTTCTGATGTCCAGCGTAGACCTGCATCAAGTCTGCAGCGAGGTTCTGTCTACACAAGCTGAAGGAACATTTCTTTCTTTCTTTGTTGCTTCCAATTATCTCAGCATCAATAATTAAACATGAAGCACAAAGATAAGCAGTGCACTTTAAAATGAGGCTGAACCTCATTTTAATGCTGTTGCAAGAAAATCATGCAACAGCATGAACTGAAATTCCAGTGACAAAAATGTTTGTGAATAACTCACTCCTGTCTTGCTTCTCCATCAATATGTCTCCAGCACTCTTTGTGAGCTTTAGCATCTTGGTTAATAAAATTTTGATTCAGCTTAGTTTATTTACATAGCATCAATCACAACAAATTTCATCTCAGGGCACTTAAAATACATAGATCTTGTTTGTATACAGAAATAGTCAAATCATTACAATTACACGGACAGATTTAAACTGAATTAAATACATTCCAATTTGAAAATAGATTTGGATATATAGTGGAAATGCAAGGGACAAAAATAAAAAAGCCTACAAAACATTGTAATAAAGCACTCAATTAGTCAGTAAGGGCTGCACGACTTTAGAAAAACATACAATATGCCATGGATGTTGCGATATCAGTGAGACATGTGATAAACAAATAATTAAAAAGGTTAATGTCTTTCTGCTTTAGGTTCATAGTGAGCATAAATCCCAGATAATGACGAGTTTTTCCACCTCCATTGTGCAACCATTTTTCAGCAAAAAGAAAAATAATTTAAAAACGGACTGCAACGGATGGATCTCCACATGAAGTGATGCAAGAGAAAACCCATTAGATAGAACAGGATTACGTGCACCAACCAGTACAGGTATGAAGATGCCATTAAGATAAAAATGAAACCAAAACATTCCACTTTAAAAACCCCTCAGTCTTCACTTAAATTATAACAACAACAACCGCAGTCAGTGCTGTAATATACAGGGGATATTACCAACGTTAACGCTGAACTGAGACATTTGCACTCAACTGTGCAGTTCAATCCATAGGAGTCCACAGCCACTTTAACCTTTTGATGTCAACAGATATCACTACATTAAACCAACTGTTACAACTATAAAAGCTGAATGAACATCACTCACAGCAGAGGTTTGTTTCCCATCAAAGGTAGAGCGAGTCATCAGCTTCGCCATGAGCAGTCAGAGATGATCTCTGCAGCATTTAACGAAAAGAAAACTGCAATGCACAACAGCAATGCAATCAACCTACATGTCCTTTCTATCAACTCCTTTTATCAAGGTAAAGTTTGAGTCTAAAGAAATCCCTCAACCTGTTGTTAGTTACATGTCTGTTCACTAACTCTGAGCCATAGCTGGTGTTTAAACTTGGCTTTCTCTATAAGTTTTCGACGCTTCTTTTTAAGATTTTCTGTGTATCAGCGCCTCTTTTTCATTGTCTTCAATTCCGGGCCTTCTATAAAGCCTTTGTTTTAGCACTTGATAAGCCACTTAACTCCATCCCAACGATCCCTTCAAGCATGAAAATCCTCCTAAACTTAGAGATGTACTCGTGTTGTGTCTAAATAGAACACCAACTTATCAAAGAACGGGGCGTTCTTGCTGGATGTGTTATAAAGACACAGCTTGATGTTGCAAATCATAAAGTAATGCGGAGCGGCTCCAGGCCTCTGTATAATTAATGTATCAGCCTGAGCATTACATCCAATCATAATCATTATTGCAACATCAATCTGTGCAATATCACAGCTCCACTGGACTGCTTGGATGAATTTGTCCTTTAAATCATTTTGGTGAGCTGCACAACCTCTTTCTGACCTTGATGTCCACAACGGACATGGATTTTGGAGACGGAAATACCAGACCTCAAGAAGGTGTTGGGAACATACTGACGATGGAACAGAAAGAGAGGAAAATGTACATTAAGACCTTGAGTTTTGTGTCCTTGTGGTTCCTGAGAAATAAAATATCCAGATTATTAAAATAATCAGCAGATCTACAAACTAATCTTGACAAGTGCAGTCCTTTGCTTTTCCTTGTTCTGCTCCAACTGCTTGTCACCTTTATCTGCTGTATGTCTGGCATGATATTCTTTTTAATGGCAATATTATTGTTGTTGTCAGCAGGCGCGGTCGTCAAAAATCTGGGCTGCACGTGGTCG
This sequence comes from Anableps anableps, assembly GCA_014839685.1. NCBI lineage: Eukaryota > Metazoa > Chordata > Actinopteri > Cyprinodontiformes > Anablepidae > Anableps > Anableps anableps. The sequence continues at coordinate 14,820,890 of CM026073.1, forward strand.
CCAGTGGAGGGTCCTCATGGACCACAGTGGACAAGTAAGGAAAGATGAAATTCATCTCATTCAGACCAGGAGGTATGAATTAAGCCTTAATCACAATCAGCAATAATTTAGCAAATGTTTGTTTTCCTAATATTGTGCAGGCCTAAAAGAATGTACTGTGTTTTTGCAAAACATTCTCACAAATTGCTCACATGATGTTTTACATTTAGGTAAAACATTCAAGACTGAATATTAAGTCCTTCATAACTTTCTGATTATTTGTAGCATTCAGATAAGGCAGGTCTAACTGGAAAGCTATTTTGCTGCTCTTTTATGTTATATAAGTAGTTTAGTGATTTAGAATAGAGTTGTTCTGAGATATTGGTTGGAATCAGCCAATTCTTCACTTTACCAGCCCTGATTTGTAAATCAGTCGAAAATGAAAAATCTATTTTTTTTTTTTTTTTTTTTTCAAACCAGTGAACACATAACTAAACGCTACCAGGTTGCAGTGACAATAACATTAGTCTGTGTGTAAGCTGGCCCTGAGTGAGTAAGACTCGGTTTTCCATTATCGGAATTAAGGAAGTGTTGACAAATAAGGGTAGAAGAACAAACTCCCCTGCAGTAGAGAGATGGATGTCAGCAGATAACGGGAAGTTGAACACATTACAGCAAAGTTTACCTGTTTTAGCATTTTAAAGATTCCAGTTCTGTCTGTCATGGAAGATACTAGAATAGGTAATGTAGGCTTCATAGTTAAGGTAAGGGTTTATTAACTCAACGAGTAATACACAGAGACTGGTCTTTGTAATGCAAATGTAAAAAAAAAAATTGAGCTCATCACTAAGACAAAATACTGAAGACAGTTTAAAAGTGAACTCCTTACCTAGTTTGTCATTGTTTTAAATAATAGTGAAATCTTATTTAGCTGTGGAGCTGTCTAACACCAACTCGTCTTGACCTGTCCTAATATAAATTATTACCAATCATAACAGAAAGACTTCTTATATAATCTTCCAGCATGAATAGTTTCACTACAAAAACAGCAACAATAAAGACAAGGGTAAAACTGTATTCTGACTATTAAAAGCATGAAGGAGATATGCTGTTATTCTCTTTATTTGGGTTTTATTTATATACACCTCTGTCTTATAACCTGGCAGATTTTACTGCTTGTAGATTTTCATGGATACAAAAAGAAAAAAAGGCCTCTGGCGTTCAGTAGTTTTAAGAAGTCTTTTTGGGTTGTTTTTTTTTTTAAATTATTATTATAAACACTGTTTTAAGTCAGTTAAATTTTCAATTCATCCAGTAGGTTAAAAAAAAAAGAAAAAAAAAGTTTGTTGTGATTTATATCTCTAAGAGAGAAATCAGAATCAACTTAATTTATTATTGGTCAGTCATAGCTTAACAACATCAATGATCAGCGCATCTGTAATTTAGATGTCACTTCCTTACTTTTTTATTTCATTTTATTTTTGGCTAAATGGCTGTTTGTTAAGGTAGCCTGTGTCACAGACTCAATTTTACTTCTTATTGTCTGAGGTAAATCTATTAAAATCCACCAGTTAGCAGTTTTAGACACATAAAATATTGCAGTTTTGCACCATCAAAATTATTCCCATAGTCAAAACACATCTGTCCTCTTGGAAGTAAACTATTTAGAGGTGGCTCATGAGTTTTGTACAAAACTGTACAAATACTTGCTGCTGCATCAAGGTCCTGCAGCTGGCAGCCCAGGCTGGGACCACAGGAAACTATAATGCATAGCTGTAATATTTCTGGTAAAAATCAATGCGGATAACTGGGTGTTTAACCAAGAAGAAACAAAAACACCGCAACCCTATGGTCAATGGCAAAGCCGCAGATGATCCGAGGATTTATCATAACAAAAGAAGACAACATTACCTCCTATCCACCTTGTAAACCAATCTGACCGGCTGAACAGAATGGTAATATTAGCGGGACTGTTTGAGATCGATTATAGATAGATAGCTTCATTTAAACTGTCAAATATGTATTACTGATGAACAGATTTATGGTCAGCCTAATAAACATCCTTGGCAGCTGCGTACAAAACACAAACACGGAAGATGATTGAGATTCGCACCCCGTCGTCAAGAGATGCTAGGAAACCAGAAAGACTTCCGGTATTTATTTTCAAAATAAGACGCAAAGGGGAATACGTATCAACAGCCCAAAAATTAGTTCACCACTGCCTTTCGTACCTTTGCGGGATTGGGACGTTTCGTACAAGACAACAGTCTACAGTAGAATACCAATAATGTCATGATTTTGAATACTTTTAACGTTTTGTTAGTCTTCATTCATTCTACTGTGGGAAAATTTGATTATGTGACTCAGTATTATCGATCAAGACCAGATTGCTCAAAGTTCTATGGTCTGATCAAAATAATCTGTCAGATATAGGAAAAAAAAAAACTCAGCAATGTTAAACAGGGACTAGGGATTAATAGAAAACTTTCAGATCATAAAACACAGTCGACTTAAATTAAATGTGAGATTTTATCACTTTTATGCCAATTTTGTGTCCATAGTTCATGAAAAACTCAACAACGAAAAATAAACATAGTTTAATTACGAACATGGTATGAAATCTTTTGTTACTTTTACAAAATTGAAGATAAATGCGGGTATTTTATATACAATGACAAACTGTTAACGGTAATTAACATAAATGTATTTTCAAGGTGTAACAAAAAGATATGTTTTGAGTACATAACTTTTTGTTCGGTTTTCTAAAGGACTACGTGTGGAAATAAGTCCTTAACTTTGAAGGGTGCACTTCATTACATCCGGTCCGAGGCGTTTAAATTTAGATTTCTTGACACTAAGGAGGCTAACTGTTAGCCAGCCAGCTTCGTAGCGGGATTTCACAAAAGGACACACCGGCAAACGTCGTTTTAACCACTAGGGAGCAGGCGGAGCCACGCTTCTAGTTGCGTCTTATATGTCAGTAGACGACAGGTGAATTGACATGCCAGAAATTGAAGCGAAGCAGCGATAATTTACGTACCTTGTTCAGCTGTGCTCTGCCGTTGTCGCTACTGAACTTTCATTTCCGCCTCGGTGACAAAGCCACGTGACCAACGCAACATCGTTGTGATTGCACAAAGAATTGTGGGTTATAGTAGTCATAATAAACATCAGTTAGTAGGCCAGATATCTTTCTATCTGAATTAGCTGTTTTGAGTGCGCTGCACTGGTGTAATTACCTTGTTAGGTACATGAGAAATAAATTACTGACATGGATCCTCAGGGGCGCTGCTAGGCAGAAAACTGTACAGGGCCACCCCCTCCCCTCTTCACAAACTCACACGCCAGCTATGATACTGTTAGGTGTCAGTAAAAAGGCGCATACGTTAGGGAGAATTATCATTAGTGAGAACAAACTGGAACTCTGTCAGACAAATATGATCTAAACTAGGAGAGTGCTGTTCCCTTCATCTCTACAGCATGATCCAGTTTTAGTTTAGATAAGTCAGTTTTCTAAGACTATGAGAATATAACTAGTGACAACTATTCAATAGTTTTACATCAAATGAACGATTACAAATAGTTATATAATTGATTAGTGGATCTTGATTGAGGTAGGTTTCTTTCTTACCTCAACCATAAAGATTGGAAATGATTCTTAACTTTTTTCAAACATCCTAGATTTATTTTGCATGTGAAATGACTCAAGAAAAACCAAACAATACCAAAGCCAAGTGACAACAATTGACTATGTTCTAGCTGACGCCTGGAAAATTCTGTATCTGTTCTCTTCTCATGGATAATCTTTCTCTGTGTGTCTAGTTTGTGTTTTCGTCTGTGATCTTGGTTGTTTCATGAAGGTTTGTTAAATTCTCAGGCGCTTCAGAAAGGCTGACTCCATTCAGTTCAGCCTGACATTTTCATATTTATTCCATGCCACTACATCAGCTTCAGTCTGAACCATTAATACAAGGTGGGTTGACTGCATGGTTTCAGGTTGTTGACTTGTCTATCTGAAGATCACAGCAAAAATGAAGACTCGTTGGATCAAGAACATTTTTTTCCAATCTATTATTTTCTGGTTTCAGTGAGCATATAGCCTCAGTTTCTTTTTCTTCGCTAACTAGTATTTTTATATTATGGAGGTTCACTTCTAGAAATAAAAACGAGGAGGATGCATTCAAATTAAAGGGGTGGTACTATGTATTTTCCAGGCACATATTTCCATTTTTATAGCACAATCAAGTAATTATGTTACCTTCAGTTATAAAAAGAAATTTGACTTCATAATTTGATGCTTTGAAATTGGCCTTTATGTTTTTAAGAAAATCCTGCTCTTTCCGACACTCCACCTTCAACACATCATCATAACGTTTCTCCATCATGACAGCTGTAGGTGGCTACAGCTGTTCTTAGGAGTGTTGGGCTGAGAAGTAGTTCATATGATAAGCTCAGCAGATGCAGGGAAGGGGTGATCTGTGAGGCGGAAGCTCGGCTGGAGGCTGCAGCTATAAGGAGAAGCTTTGGGTAAATAGGTGGCACTTTGTGAGCGCAAGCATTTAGACATCCCTGAATTACTGCCATGGGAGATTTAAGAATTTCTCAAACATGCATGAAAGATTCAAAGCAACACTCCAGATATGTTTTTGATGAGGGAATAGGGTTGGGCGATAAAGCTTAAAAATAAAATGTCCGATTTTTTCATACCAGATCTGATTTTGATTTTTTTTTTTGCTTTCTTTTCTGAAATAGAAATTACAAATGACAGAAAACATTTTCAAAAAGTGGTTTTTAAAATGTATATTCCTATCTTTTTTGTCTGTTCAGATAACTTAATATATATATTTTTGACTTTTCAGTGTAGAAACTCAAATTTTTTTTCCCCCTTTCCAAATAAAAGTCATGCAAATTAATTTAATTATATCCTTTTTTATACTGGAAAGCCATCTAAAATATTACAAGTTCCTAATTTACAACTGTTATTTACTTAGTTATTTTCAAGCTCTAAAAATGTGTATGACAATGTGAAATGACATGCCCAAAATGAATTCAATACATCTTAGGATCGCCGAGGTTTATTTGAGTGGTTCTGGTATCAAAATATAGGTAACACTCCAGAGAATACTCTAAGTCTAAAAAAAATCAACACTCATATTACTGAGTGAAGAAAATGGGAAGAAAATAATTTTTGCCAATAAAATACATTTTGTGATGTGGATTTCCCTTTTAAAGTATGCAGTTGTAAACCAGAACCTCTAGCAATCCACAATACAGGCTCTGACAATTTACTGCACCAAATTTCATTAAAAAAAAAAAAAAAAAAAAAAAAAAAAAAAAAAAAAGGAAGCATAGAAGTTTTGTAAAGGTATTGGTTGATAAAAGTCTAGGCAAACCTTCCAAATGAGCTGTTTTGTCACATTTTGGCACCATGTGTGCAATATGTGCAACAGAATGTCCAAAGATTGCTGTCTCAGTTTTCTTATTTGAGCTCGAGGGACAGTTTTATAACATAATTTCCTTTTTCTGTACCCTAATAATTACTTTTGTTTTATAAATTGCATTTTTTATACCTGCTTAAGAGATGGAAGTTGCTGAATTAATACAGGAGCATTAAAGTTTGGCAATAAAAGCAAACAAAATACCACAAAGCTGATTAATTTAAAAGGAGACATTGAGCAAAAATATTTATCCAACATTTTTTTATCAATACAGAAGACTCCTGTGAAACGATGACCTTGCCTCACATTTTTTCAGCTACCAGCTTTTTCTGCAATATACCTCCCCTCCTCTGGTGACTGAGACAAATTAACACAAATGGATTTAATGTTACTGATGAATCTGGTCCAACAGATCTGGCTTCGGTCTGCAGAGAGGATACAGTTAAGTCTGAAAAGAGACCCTGACGTTGAGCCTTCGCTAACGAGAAACTGTCTTCAGTTAATGGTGAGCACGTCACTCTGGATCTCATGGCTCAGCTGGGTCTGCAGGTCACTGAGCTTCTTCTTCAGCACCGCCAACGCTGACATGACGATGGTCTCCGGCCGGAGAGAGCCGCAGGACTCCACATTGAAATAAAATCTGGGGAGAGTCAAATCTCATATGAGCTGCGTTCAAAAACAATACCTTTTGCAAAAAAAAAAAAAAAAAAAAAAAAAAAAAAAAGTTTGCCTGTCCAGACATATCCAGAGTGAGATTTCATTTTATTGATGATGCACAATATATCAGCATTAACGCTGGTATCAGCCAATGTTAGTAATTTTTTAGCGTAGCGGTCTCATAAATACAACCGACTTGATATTATTAACCAACATTTATTTCCATCTTGCTGCTGTTTGTGTTTCGGGATGGAAGGGGCCCATGCGGTATTTGTTTGGGCATGCGACAGTGATGCAGCGCAGGATTGTGGGGAGTTTAAGTGATGTAGAGCAGCAATGACAGTGGTGTGGTTGTTTTTTCTAAAAGTGTCAAAAGGGTAGGGAAATACATATAATATATATCATATTGGTAAATATCAGTTATTGGCCATAAGAACAATATTAATACAGGATATCGTCATCGGCCCAAGTCTTCATATTGGTGCACCCCTACTTTTCATCATCTTTAACTACTGTCTTCAATGTCAAGAGGTATAGATACACTAAGATTACTTTGCCTTCAAACAATCTGGGAAAGCCCAGATGGTGATATCATGTATAAGCTTCTTTTAGGTTAATTCACATTTGAATTAAATGAAAGCACATATGTGGATGTATTTTAGGGTAAGACCTCAAACACATGGTTTCCTTTTGTGACATCATGGGAAAAAAAACCCCCAAAAGAAATCTACCAAAATACTAGAAAAAGATTCGTGGACCTCCACAAGTTTGGTTCACTCTTAGATAAAATTTCTAGATGTTTAAAGATGCCACATTAACCTGTTAAAACAATCATATGAAAGTATAAGTACCGTGTTCAAGTGTTCACCCATCATGCTGTTTAGGACGGAGACAAGTTCTGTGATGAATGTATTTTAGTCCGAAATGCACAAATCAACCCAAAAACAAAAGGAAAATATGAACAGGTTGGTTTGAGCAACATGGTTCACAAACCTGAATCAGTTCCTTCAGTAGGAATGGATCAAAGATCCTGCAAACTATTGCGAGAAGTTGGTCGAAGGAGACCAAAAACATCTGACCCAAGCCACACAGTTTAAACCGGTAATGCATTTGTGTAGCGCTTTATCAAATCAAAGGACTCCAAAGGGCTTTACACGACAATCAGTCATTCACCCATTCATACACACACTCACAGTCCGTTCAGTTTTCTCTGTTCCCTATAACGTCACAGTATTTGCTGTGGAACTGCTAAACAAGGTCATGGATTTCCGGCTAACCAATTTCGCGAATCCGCCATTTTAATTTCTCCCAGCGATTTTGTAGTACAAATTCAAGGATGCTGAAACTATAAGTGGATAAGTCAAAATGTTTGGCTTATGGGACGGTGTAATGTCCCATTACACTGCTCATTACACCGACCCCAGCATCAGAACCTCTTCAAAGTAAGTGAGGAAGTTAAATGATATTTTTCTTGGAAATGTACCCACATCAAGTGGGGAAAGTCCTCTTTGTTTGTGGGAAGCACTTCAAGGACGAGTGATTCAGCAACCTCCGCCAGTATCAAGAAGGATTTGACAAAAGACTTCGTCTAATTGAGGGGTAATTTCCTTCTGTGTATGGAAATGACAGACACTGCAAAGCGGTAAGCTACAAATAACGCTAAAATGACAACAAAACGTATTTTAGACATGAATTTACTGTGTTGATATGACGTCCTGGACATTGTTTTTAAAACAGTAGCATCGTGCCTTCTGCTTATGTTAGTGCTGTGTGCTCGCTTCTGGTTCCTTGGGGACACAACCATACTGTGTGTTTAAAATATTATTACTACATAAACAGTTTGCCATTGTTGTTGTTGTTCTTGTCTTGGGGGAACAGATGATCCAGATGCATTCAGTGACGTTCCTGATGGGAACGCTCTGCTACCTGGAATGGGGCGAGCTGTGAAGTGTCAGAATTGCATTTAAAAAGAGAGCGCACCAAAACGAGCTGCTCTCAGATGCACAGCAGAACAGGAGTGAAAGAGGGGCCTGTGGAGCTACAATAAGGAGGAATTCAGCATCACAGTAACTCTTTGTGTAGACCACAACGGAAAGATTTAAATGTGAAAAGGAAGCATTTAAAAGCATGATATGTCCACATTAAGAAATATTCAATACGTAAACTTTCTACAAATAATTTTAGGAAGTATAAGCAGACTCACCTTTCTGGCTTTCCGTTCGGGTCATAGGGCGCTTGAACTTCATCTTCCTCAATCTCTGAGTATTCGCTCTTCGGCCTGAGAAAAATCACACCAGTACATCGCCAATTAAATAATGAACCATCGTACTTCATGGCGAGTGGTACTGAAATGAAGACATACCATTCCTCGGGTCGTGGATAGACCGTGTGCCTCAGTGCGTTGTCCGGGTCATACTCGAAGGAGACCCCCGCTGTCGGGTTCCACTTGGCGTGCTCCTTCCCGAAGCCCTTCTTGGCATACGCTCTGAGACGAAGCTCCTGACCTTTACGGAGCTTCACCAGCAAGATGTCTAACATGGACAAAGAAATGAAGATGTAAATTATTAAAACACAGAAGCAGACACTTGAAAAAGGGTTGAACAGGCTGATGAGACAAGGTCTGAGGTTACCATCCTGCTCGACGTAGTCGTTTGGATCATTATCTCTGCTTCTGGAAGTGACCTGGAAAATAAGCAACTTCAGATTCCTTCTTTGGTCCATATCCTACGTCAGCACCTGAATAAAAGACTCACAGGGATGACTCTGGGGTTGTTGGAGAGCAGATCGCGTGAGGTGACGTGACGCGTTTGGTCCTCGGTGCATCGGACGTCCAGGGTCAGTTCAACAGAGCATTCGGGACAGAAGTCATCACAGGTGCAGTCCTGCATGACGAGCGGGTGGAAACAAACTCAGTCTCAACAATAAACCTGCAGCTCTGACTAGTCTGATCTGGTAAACTACAAATAGTTTTTATGTCTGTTCTCTCATAGTTAACATTTATTAACACAAACGCCGCTTTTCATGCTCAAAAGAAAAAGGAAAAAATCAAAAGTATTCCATTTAGGAAATGAAATTTTTCTTTGTTGTGAATTTAAGGACTGAAGCTGTCAGATGACAGCGGATCGTGTGCTTCTATAAAAAGCTTGTCTCCATTTGGAAGCAGACTGTGCTTCTTAATGGCCTCTGCATGAGGCAGAAAGTGACCCTCAACCCAGAGGGGGCAGTCAACCTTTTCCAGTCGAGAACTTAAGACTCCAACAGAACCACATTATCCGCGAAAAGCTAAGATGAGACCCTGACGTTCCCATACCAGACACCCTCGTCTCCACAACTTCGCCTTAACAATTGGAACACACTCTCTGGTCCTCTTAAAAGAAAAAAGATTTTAATGTCTGGTTTTGTTGCCATAAACAATCTTGCCCCATCATATCTCTCAGTAATTTTCAGTCTTTATAAAGAGGGGACAGAGGTCTTCAAATCAATGCACTGTAGAAGAACTAAAGTCTGGGTACGAACCGTGGGGTGACCGCTCTTCTGCCATTGTTGCTCCCAGGATGTGGATGACCCCCAACAAAACTTCAGACATATTTATTCAAATTGGCTTTTAATACTTAGTGGCACTGTGATACTCTGACACTTGCAAACACATTTTATATGGAGTTTATGCATCTTCCATGTTCTCACGTGTTTTGATTGTATATGTTTCTATTATATTCTTTGTGTGTGTTTTCGTTTATTTTTGCTGTGAAGCACTTTAATCACCCCTTTAAGATGTTGTAAAGGCTACATAAATAAATGTTGACTGACTTATTCAGCACACAATCAGCATAACCTCCTTCCAGATCACAGGTTTACACTAAAACTGAGCTATTTCTTGCCCAAACTACTGCAATAACAGCTCTGAGCAACATCTGGTTGCTCAGCTGCAACAGTCCACTCACCCTTGAATACTGCATCTTATCCACTATGTCGTCGCTGGTGAGGGGAATGAGGCCTGGCGACACATGAAAGCGAGCAGATTAGTGTTCAGGTCTCTCTGCTCATAAAATGCCTAAGCTATGCTACAATCACCAGGATGGGGTTCTGGAGATACACACCGACTCTGTGCGCGATGAACTCATCGTGCAGCACTGATGAATTGGCATCGATTTGGATCCAGTCGATGGCTGAAAATACAGCGAGTTAAAGTGATGCTGGAGTCACAAGAAATGCTTTCAAAAAACCTACTCACACTTTAGTTTGATTTACCCTACTTAAAAAACAAAGATTATAAAGGCTTGCAATCATTTCTGTTGAATAAGCTGGTGCTTTGAAAGAGTGTAATTTCACACAATAATAAAACAGAACTTTATTCATATTTAGCATCTTAAATCATGATGTTTAGGAAAAACCTCACAACAACACAAAGTAGTATAGAGAACTAAAGTGTATACGGACCAAAATAGTTAGTGTGACTCTACCTATTGTGGGAACTTCTGACATGAAGACACGACGGAGAGAGTTTGCAACCCTGAAAACAAGAAAAATAAATAAAAAAAGGTGTTTTAAGATGTGATGCAACAGTAAATGTGTTTTCTATGGCTGACTTTTCTTCTTTTTTTCCTGGCTCTGCTTACATTTATTCCCTGTGAGAAATAATTCAGTTCTGTTTCAGTAGCACTAAACACTATGAGGAATTTGGAAGCTTGCAGTTTGCACTGTACAAACTGAAGATGTAAAACTACTTACTGATTGTAACATTCAATAAATCTTTGTTTACTTTTATTATTTCAGCAACCCAAAGCTACCTAAATAATCTAACAAAAGAATCAGCAACAATTTGGGTGAGTGTCATTGTCTTTGGTTTCTACTGTGCCTTTTATTTGCATTACATTAATATGAGTTAAATATATCTGGGTCTGTTTTGGGGATGGGTAATGCTTCACTTTCTGAAATTCAATGGAGAAATATGCAGTATAATAATAAAAACAACAAGCAGCAAGTGACTATGTATGTCATTTAATATATCAGCACAGAGTAATTAATGATATTTAGAAAGCAAGCCTTCATTGTATCACCACTTGGTCATTCACAAATAGATCTGATCTTATAACAGTAGAATAAGTAATGAAAAAAACAATAATAGCCTATGAATGATAAAAAAGCTTTATCATTTCAACACTGGAACACTTTGGAGAAACATTGTATTTTAAGGATTTTATGTATTTAAAATATGCTTGTTCTAGATATACGATTTTGCATCTACTGGCTTCACCTTATCTAAATAAGTTTTTTTTTTTTGTTTTTTTTTTAACAGAAGACTGGAAGAAATATTACCACAAGGTGACAGAAGCACCTCGAAGATTTAAAACATATGGGTAAGCTGTGCAGTCAGTGAAAAGCTGGAAAATAAATTGTTCCTATATAGGTGGAACTAATGGAAGAGGTAACGATCAGTGTCCAGTCTTCTTAATTTTAATCTGGTACATTCACTGTGTGTAAGCACATTCAACAATCTTTATTGTTTAGTGATGAACATTAACATTTAAGAGTCCAACTGATGCCTGAAGCATCTGAGATGGAGCTTTTGGTATTTTTATCTTCTTTTTTTTTTTTTTTTTTTCGAGCATTGCCCTTTTGGACCTGGTGGTGGATTTGCTGGGACATCTAAAATAATGTCTGCTTGGCTTGGCATTAATATTTGTCACTGAAAAACGATTAAAGGTAAATAGTCTTGAAAGGGCCTGTTAACCCTTCCCAGATTGATGAGCAGCAGCAGTTTCTTCTCTGGAGCTATGGCTGATTTATCTCTAACTTGGCCTGATTGTGTTGCAACTCACCTGTTTGCTTCAGAGCAGCAAACCAAAACCTGCACTTTTATGGAGGGGATCACACTGATGAATAGCAGTTTATCAAATGCATTTGATTAGCAGCATCTGGACGCTACCTTTACTCTTGAAGTCTATAGGAGGGTGTACTTGGTTTTTCACAGTTTTATCATTTTGCCCTCATCTTTATAAGAGATATTGAGAGCGTGAAAACGGGTTTGCGTTTATGGATTCATCGGGTTAGTTTTGAATAACTGTTAAACCTGGTAAAAACTAGTATTTTGCTTTTCTGATATACAAAATCCTACAACTGAAAGAAGCTGTAATTTAATTTACCCATTAAAGAAAATGTAAAACTAAAATACAAGCACATATTCGAAAATAAAAGCTGTAGTTAATTGTAACTTAAGATGAGGAGACGGATATCTTAAGTCAATATTCTTCATTTACTTATTTCATTTTTTTATTTTCTTGTATTTTGTCTCGTAACTCGTGTTTTTAGACGCAGACAAGGATAATGGCTGCCCTCTTCCCAATACTATTACTATTTCACAGGGAAAAAATTAAAATACTCACGCCAAATCTGTGTTTTCTATGACGAATTTCACATTTTCGTCCGACAGTTCTGTTATTTTAACCGTCGGCTGGTTAGCATACGGCATCCTTGAAGATTATTCAACTTTAAAACAACGACAAAGCTGTTTTTCGCTGCATTCACTACCGCTGCTTCGGCTTGAAGGCCTCCAAGGAAATGCTTACCGAGAGCTGATTGGCTAGAAAATAAAAACTTGTCTAGTGATTGGCTGGAAAACGAGTTTGGAGGCGGGATTTCTTTATTCACAACCGGGTTCTGTTGTTTTTTCAAAGTAAAAATGAAAAAAAAAAAAAAAGAGTAATGTTTTATAAAATCTAAAAAAAAAATTGAAAAATAATTGGTTGTTTCATCATTACAAAGATAGAGAATTTCTCTGTTTTTCTTAACCTTACAACATAAATATTTTGCAATGTTGGACACCTGGTAAAATAAAAATAATTTTTTTTTAAAGCAAATGATGGTTGCAACTCTAATTTGGACACAAAACTGCCAGAATTTTTAATATTAAATTTGCATTTCAGAAACAACCAAATGCAACCAAATAGAACAGAAAGAACGATTTGTTTTATATACACATGCAAAAAAAATTCACACCAGACATATGTTGAGGATACACTAGTTTATTTGGCTTATGACTCCACAACCTAATTGAATCTGTTCTTGTACTACTATACAACGAAATTTTTTTTTTTTAGTAATTCAAAAGAAAGCCACATTCTGAAGGTGAACAAAAAGATACAGAGGGCCTTCAACAAATAGGATGTTTCTGTGTTGTTAAAATCCATACTTAAATTCCTTCAGCCATACCATACAACTGAAAAAATAAGAGCAAAATACCCCCCAGAAAAAACACCATCTTCAGCTCGTGACATTATCCAGCTGGTTGGGCTAAATGTCCCTTGGAGATGTTTCACATCATCGTCTCTGGTTTAGTCCTGTAAGGTTCTTCAGCTGAAAAAACGCATGCCAAAAAAAATGGGTCCCATTATTATTATTATATTATACATTTTCCAGATCAGGTTACATATAACATTAACTAGAAAGTTATTAACACTCATATGTGCTCCACATTAATGTGAACTATTAAAATAATTCAATATAATATTCAACATGATCAAACAAAACAAAAACATTCATTATTATCAACCCTGCTTTGATAAACAGCTGGATTAACGCATAGAGCTGCAGTGCTACATAGTAAATGCAAGAATGGACAGAATAAGGGTCCACAGAGGGTTTGCTTGAGCTTTTAGCCAAATATATAGAGATGGGGGATAAAGGGCTACTTTTTCGATACATCGAGGTGTGGACATAAATGATTCTGATTAACAAACGCCAAAACTCTATTATCTTTATCAATTCATGACCCAATTATGAGGAACACAAAACAGAACTTGGAGGCACATAAGCGCAGTTTATGGAGAACACATAAGGTCCCATACATTGCATCATGCATCCCTTTACATTTGCCTTGTTCATGGCAGTCAAATGGCAATGTTTAGAAAGAAAGAAAAAAAAAAAAAACATTCCTCACTACTGCTGTGTAGCAGTATTGCAGTATTGAGGCAGTTTTGCAAATACCAAGCCAATGCTGCCACCATCTGGGCAAATTTATATGAAAGTCGAGCAGTTGCAAAACAGACCACGTTCTTTAAAAAGGAAAAGTCTGAAGTACACATTAGAAGCTATGATGGTTAAAGTAGTTTTTTTGGTGAATAAAAAACACTTAAAAACTCACCGTGACTGCAGCTCCCATGAGCCCCTGCGCTACAGCTTCACCAGTCGATTGCATCTACAGGGAAAAAGAAAACCATGCCACATTATCTGAACAAGTATTTTTGGTTTTTATTTCATTCACACTTTCTCTCTGTTACCCACTCAGGACAAACCAGCTGTTGGAGAACATTCAGCAAAGAAAACGTTTCTAAAAGAGGGAGATTCAGGTCTTCTACCTGCTTTGCCGTGGTGGCCATGTTGACTACATCCTGAATACGATTATCAAGGAAGGTCCAGGTGTCCTGGAAGTCCGGAGAGGAATCCTGCAGCATCACCAGCTCTGTTGTGTTGTACAGACCAGTCAGCACTGCCCGCTTTGTGTACCAGTTCATCTTCAGATATTAAGCAGACAGAAAAAAAACTTTTACATTTTGTTGAAGCTTGATTCACATGTGAACCTAAATTTACCGTTTTATTCAGACAAAACATATACAGAATCAAAAGATGTGCAGAAGAATGAGGTTTTTAAATTTGAAGAATAAAAAGAGCAACAAGACATGAAAGTTGACTTGGTGATGGGCAGGGTAACCTGAGACGTAGCAGGCCGGATATTGTGGGGGTGATGATGAAAGGGGGACAGGAAGGTATGAGCAGAAGAAAAGGGGGATCGAAGGTGAGAGGATCCACTCACGTCTGTGGAACGGTCCCCGGCATAGTACCAGATGTCGTCCACCATGGTGGAGAGATGCTTCAGGCTGTCGGGGATGTTGTGTGGAAGGAGCAAGATGCTCATCGCCTGTGTACACGACAGCAAGAAAGAGACGAAATGTAATTCTTGCCGTTTCTGCTCCGAGTCTTCCATGAGTGTTGCTGTTTACCTGTGGCCAGGATTCGATGTAGGGGATGTACATCCGCAGCCTGGTCTCTACTGCGTCTCTTAGGAAGTCAGCTGTCTTCTTTGGTCTGCAACAAAGATGGAAGGTGGGGAGTTCGGGTTTATTATTAAGTTAACACTTTAACTTTCGCACACTCTCACATCAAACCACATCAGTGAATTGAAGTTAGATTTTATGTGTAACAGGCTAATCCAAAGCACAGCACAACAGTGAGGTAGAAGGGAAAGACTGCAAGGTTTTTAAAATGTTTCACACAAAAATATCTAAAAACGTGTGGCATGCATTTATATTCAGCCCTCCCGAGACAGTACTTTGTAAAACCAGCTTTTGCTGCAATTACAGTTGCAAGTTTTTTGAGACATCTCTCCACTAGCTTTGCTCATCTGGAGACGAAAGCCTTAGCCCCTTTTTTGCAAAACAGCTCAAGCTCAGTTAGATAGGATGAACACTATCTAAACATTATTTTTTCAAGTCTTAACACTGATTCTCAACTATTTTTCGTCAACATAACCTAAATAAACCAAAAATATTGCTGTTAATTTTTCACTGTGTAACTTTACAAATGGCATCCCATAATATATATATATATATAATATATCCACATACATCCCGTACTTCAAAGCGAGAATTTGGGGGTTTTATTTAGCAAGTATAAGTTATTGTTCAGTTGTTTAGATACAGGACTTGACGTTGACGTATTTTCTCTTTTCTCTACGTACTCCTCAAACTAGCCCAAACTGACTGGCCCTGGTAACCAACCATTCTGTAAACAATAAATTAATAGTTTGTTGTTTATTATTATTTTGTTTCAGTAAAATACACTGCGTATGCTGGTTCAGTGGAACACCCATCATAATAGTATACCCTTTCACATCAGTGTGCTGTTTTGATAAAGTCGCCTGACAGACTTCCGTATGCTACTCTGATGGTGTATGCCAAACTGACAGAACACCAGCCTTTGAGGACTGACTTTGGACATCACTGGTCTTAAGGTTTGCACATTTTCACAACCACATTATTCCCCCATTTTTAAAATTATTTTTTTTTTTGGATTTATACTCATTTTCTTGACACACTTACTTGTTTATGTGCAAGATATACATTTAATTCTCCACATATTTCTTTTTACGGCTTGCTTTTGCCATTTCTTAAAAAGAAATACCAGTTCAAATGTGATGATTCACCTATAGGTCTTTATTCTCTATTATTTTCAAACATAAAATAGATATCAATGTGTTGCCATATTTTCATCTCTACATGGTGAGCATTTAGACATTTTCCTCCCCATAAATCTGACGTCTATAGAAAATGTCCATGTCAGGCTGTCATTGCTGGAACTGGGCAGTGAGGTTGTGGAAACATACTCTGCCTGGCCTAACTGGACTTGATTGTGTTGTTCAGCCAGGATCTCCGTCAGCTTGGAGTTGCACTGGGAGATGAAATGTAGGACCAAGTCTCCCGCTCCATTGTTGAACATCCCAGAGGAAGCAGAGGACAAACCCAGAGACTGGGGGCAGAACAGCAACAACATAAACATGAGTTGACTCTTCATCAAAGATATCCTGAAACCTCCCTTAACGTTTTGCGGTTCATTTACTCTTGTTAACACCAATAGTTGCACTAAATCCGCATCCAGATTATTTTAAATTAAACAGTGCTTTCTAAAATGATCTTAGCCCTAAAAAGCTACAGTTGTATTGTAACATATTAAAAATAAATAGAGACAACATTTAACTGTTGATAGAATTAGCAAAAATGTACTTGGAAGGGAACTGAAGCAATAGGTTTAAGTAATCCGACTGTTGCCAGATTGTATTTGTTTAAACCTCACTTCAGCACCGGCAGAGATGGCTTCCATGGACCAGCCGTGCAGCGGGACAAACTCCAGAGCCGCTGTCAGAATTCGAGCCTGCAACTGCTCCTCCGTTTCGTACTCCTCGTCCTGCTCCTGGTCACTTTGTGCAAACAGAGTAATATTTTACAACGAATGAAGCACATGAAGTAAGTTAAACTCATCTGAATAAGCATGTAGAGACAAACTGTTCAGCAGGTGAAGCTGTCATCAGTAAACAACAGCAGAACTCGCTAACAGTTTCTTAGTGACTGACCTGCTGTTTGGATGAGAGTCCTGCTGGGAAGCTGCCTCTGTGTTCTGTTCAGCTGAGTGGGCCTGGAAGTGCTCATGGTGGCTTGTGGATGATGATGAGGATGAAGATGAAGAGGGCTTGTCCGATTTGGACTCATCCTGCAGCCTCAGCGCTGCACAGTGGAAGTCTCGTCTCAGGGACTGAGGGTTTGTTGATGTTGGTGCAGTGACCACTGGAGAAATGGAAAGACTTCAGTCAATCTCCAATGCTCCTTTTCCACTGCTACCTTCTCATTGCAGCTCGACTCGGGTTTACGTGGTTATTAGGGTTTTCCATTAGGAACTAGGACTTGGTACCAAAAGTCTGAGCTGGTGCCTACCTACAGCGATCATTGGGCGAGAGGCGGGGTACATCCTGAACAGGTCACTAGTGCATCACAGACGTCTGATGTCTGATTCTGTCTTTGTATTTCAACAACAAAATGTAACAAATATTAACCTTAAAAGATAAAAACAAAGTCCTGCAGATTAACTGATAAAGATGTGAGTTTTGAATTTGACAGAAAATGAAGCGATTACAAGAACCTAATTAATACTACTCTCAAAACATAGTACAAAAAAAAAGAATATGCTGTCTAATGATCTATGGAGAAGCATCAAAACACCAATGTTAAGGCATGGGCCAGTTTCCAATATTTAGGTAGGATGAATTCAGATATATTAGAAAATTAATTATAACATTTATAACATAATTCTAACAATGGAAAGTTACATTTGAAAACAACTAAAATTTCCCACCATACTGTTCTTATGTTTTAGAACCCTTTGAATGAGATTTTAGAGGAAGTTTTCCCTGGCTGTATGGAGCATAGGGTGCCCCTCCCCCACATGTTGCTGCACACTACCAGTCAGCTGTTTGAAAGAAGGCTCTCACTCATATTTCAATGTGAAAAATAAACTTAGCCCTGACCCGACAGCTTCCTACCACTCTCATTAAGATAGATTTGAGGCTTTGAGGGGTGTATCTGTTAAGTAGTTGACTGTAGGCTGCCTTCTTGAGAAAGGCACTCGACTGATTGACCAGATAATACCTGCTTTTTATGCCTGTGGTACTCTGTGAAGAGTAAAACAGCAACAAGACTAAATTTAGTTAAGATGTATAGCACATTTTTGGTTTAAATTTGAGTGTAATTTTAAGAAATACAGTGTAGAGTATGCTATAGATAACAATACAATAGTAACAACTTCTTGCAGTGGTAGTATTTATAATCATTGGTTTTCTGTTTTGAATAAAAGCCCATGGCTCATACTACCTATTCTGTTAAAATACAGTGAGTATTTTTACTTAAGATTTTGCACTGCAAAGATCTCATACTGGCCCATGCTTACTTAAAAAACCTCTCCCCATTCATTACTTTCACCCCAGAAAGAACCAATTAAAAAGCACCCTTTTATATTTAAACCAATATTTAAAATCCACTTTGTTTATTATTTCTTCTTATAATAAAACTTTTATAGGCATTAAGAAAAACATATTCATGCAACCATGTTGACCAAAACTGTATGGGTGAATAGGCATTGCATTTGAATAATTGTATCCTGGTTTACAAAGGCAAAAAGATAGGTTGTTTAAATACGTATTCAATAAAGGTTGCAGGCCCCAATAACATCAAACCACAATAACATCAATAACAATATATATCATGATAGATATGCCATCAATATCAATAGATAATACAACTGATAGAATATTCAATTGGATATACAGAATATTCACTGAACTCCGATCCTGAACCACAAAGCATTCTGGGGGATGTAGGCAGAGGAAAGACTTTAGCCGCTCAACCTCTCACGGCTAGCTAGGCAAGGTTTTGGACTTTTGATAAATCTCTTCTGATTTTATGATTTACACCCTAAACTCCTGTGTAGCTGTCACTTATGTGTATGTTTGTATTTTATAAACTGATATAGCGGCACAGACTAGGGTACGGGCCCCTGATGAAGAAGTTGAAATCTATGAATTATCCCTGAATCAGCATTCTGGGGTCAAATACCAAAAATCAATCAATCAATAAATAAATAAATAATTGATTTTTTTCTATTCTTTGAGTGCATAAATAAAAAGGGCTGTATGATTTTAGAAAAATACGCCATTGTGATACTATTGATGATGATTTTAATTATAAGTAACAACTGTCTTCTTCTGTACTTTTTCCTTTTCCATCATTACAAGGTCCTCTTTAGCTACATTAACCTTCTGATCTTGGTCACTAACATATACATTAATTACCTGAGGGCATAAAGGACAGTAAACGTCTATGATAGTGGAAATTATGTTACTGGAAAGCACAGTTTGAATGCATGGCTCCTGTCTTTTACAATTGCAATACTCAACACATTCATGTTGCTACATATTGTGAAACAAAATCAAAGTTTATTTTATTCTTCTCATTGTTGCTCTGAATGACTCTGATTGAATTAAAAATAATTTAACAGTATCACAGACTGTATAGTCTTTGGGTTGTATATAGGTGTATAGTGTTGAAATGAAACTGTGACTAAATTGTACTGTATGTGACTGACCTAGGTTTATTTACATTTCTGCATGTCCTTTGAGTGACATTAGTTGTAAACTTGAGGTAAGTAAATAGACTGAACTCATCTTAAAAATGAAAACTGATATCATACAGTTTATATCTTTGCATCCGTGCTATGCATTGCAAATCTTGTCATGCAACAAAAAATAAATAAAAAAAATAAAATAAACTCAGCTAAATATAGCCAGTTTATTAGAATCAACGCTTGCCATTACTGCAAAGAAAACACCCCCCAGCTGTAGAGACCAACATGTTTACAATGCATTGCAAAACAATTAACATATGCCTGACCTTACTGCTTGAATGATTAATTTTATACTCCAATAAAATATTAGTAAAGTTTTAGCCACCGCAGCGTAAGGTGTTTACTGTCCTTCATGATCACCTTCGGTTAGCTAATGTCAACTCTAGCTTTTTTTTCACAAAATATAAGACTGAAACAGAAAGATTTGGAAGCGCCTTTTTGTTTTCTTGGCTGTTCACCGTTGAAGGAAAGTAAGAACCAAGCCTTGAGCCTGTCTTACCACTGGGCAGACCTCGGAGGAGCCTTCCAGCTCGCAGTCCTCTCAGAAGCGCCGCCATAACAAGCAGCACAACTGGGAGGTTTCCAGCTGCGTCACTTTACCGCGACAAGATCATACACCGGAGGTGCCCGGTCACCAGTTTATAAAATAAAACTTCACTGCCAAGAAATGTATATTTAAAACCAATATTAAAAAAATCTGTTGGACAAACAAAAACAATTTCGTGTGAAGACTAAGTATTTAATTAATAATAATTACATACAACCACATTCTCCCCTTTTAAATTAAATGCTAAAAATGTCACACTTGAAAAAAGATTTTGTTTTGAAAATTATAAACCGGAAACAATTTTTTCCTCGATTCACTTAAGCGACTTATTTTTTGTAACTGCAGACCGGAGAACAGGTGAGTCATTGAGAGTTACTTTAGTTTTCTTTTAAATTAGGCAATCTTGCTTCTTAGTGGGGTTTAACATCGATAACTAAATACTTTAATTTATTTTCCCGAAGGGTAGAACTTTACCAGGCTCTCGTTGTGTAAACGTGTCAACAAACCTCAGCGTTGTCGTTAACGGTTACAAACTGCGTCACTGCGTCGATTTTTTAGTAACAAAAATTTTCACCAAACATAACTCAGCTGTATCATAAGTGATACTAAAGGTAACCGGTTTACACCCTGTGAGAATTTTAATTAGTGGATTTACTGAACAGTTGACAGAGAACATTCTAGATAATTGGTCAGTTCAGCTTCATGAAGGCTTTTATTTACATTAGTCAACGACTTTACGGAGTTTAAGAGTAAAGTCAAGGGTTCACATAAATTAGTAATCTTTACGAAACACTAAAACTTACCCATTGGTTCTAATCTGTGACCAGGAACATCGTATTTACTGCATTTATGTGTCGTCCTTTAGTTACCCATCCTTCTTGTTCATTGATGTTTGTATTATATGTTTTTTCATTTAAGAGTTTACGTTCCCGATCATTTAAAAAGTTCTCAAATCGATGTATAGGAAGCTTGAGTGGTGGGGTGTGTGCCTGTCATGATCTCTAAATAAAATTAGTCTAGGGAAATCCTCCATCCCACTGACAATACATTTTTAATGGAACAGGCATAGGCTATGCAGGCCATGTTTGTTGAAAAATGAATAAGAGGTGTGAGAAATAAATGAATAAAAGGCCAGCTGTCTAAGATTAAATATGTATATATTTTTAATTCTGTTTCTTCTTTTTTGTTGTTGAAAGCACACCTTTTAGTTTTTTTTCCTTTATCAATTGGTTCCTACCAGTCTGAAAAAATATTAAACTTCTTTTAAGTTACCGTATTTCAAAAACTCCAAAAGTGTGTGTTTTGTCGATTAATTCTTTTGACACATTCATCTCTGCTGCTCAAACCACAAATAAGTTTTACTTACAAATGTGTTACCATTTAAGGAAACCCACCAAACGCAACCTTCCAGACTAATGTTATATTTTCTATCTGGAAAAGTATGGAAAATACTTGTATTTCCAATGTTTACTTCAAGTTGCATCGTCTAAATGATCCACAGCCCTCCCTCCCTCCAGTTTGGTCAGGTTTTAAAGCTTGACCTGAATTGATAAATTCTAAGTAAATAAGACTTAAACAGCAGGTCAAAAATGGGTGATTATCTTGCGACTGGGATTATTCTTTGGGTCCACAATTCTTGGTCTTTTTTCCTGTTCATAAATTCTTTGTTCACAAAATCTTTTCCTAAATCTAATCATTGCCATGACATCCAACTCTAACCCAGACCACTTCCCCAAAACCAATCTCAAATAAAAAACTACATTTAAAAGTGTGGAAATGTATGGGTGTAACAGTAAAATGTGTAAGAACCATATATTCCATACTTTTTAATACCTGTAAACCTAATGATTTCAGATGGCTCTTAAAAAGTTTAATGTCGGCTGGATTTCATAAAAATATGAAGAGAAACATTAACATAAGGTTTCCTGAGCAGTTTTATAAAGTATGGAATTTGATTTTAGTATTTTCCAGGTCTTGATATGTATAGAAAATACAAAATATCAAAATTTCCATTGGACATTTTTTCAATTAAATATGGAAACCTGAAACAGCACCTTGGCTGCCAGAGAAAGGTAGAAATTTAAGTGTGCCCACTCTCGTATATTTAATAAAAAAATGTATTTGGTAAATAAAAGGCTAAAACCATAAACTTGAAAGGTTCATGGTCTAAGTCCAGGGTTTATTTTTCAGTCATAGCAGTTTTTTTGCAAGCAAACAAAAAACTCTTCTCTTTTTTTTTTTTTTTTGAAGGTTATTGATAACCTTCTGACAGTCATTACAATTAAACCTTAAAAAGAAACCAGGAAAACGGGATGGAATTGCTTAAATGATCTTAAAATTTTAGACAAAAAGTAAAAAGTATGAAGTTTTAAAGTTGTAGGGACGCTGTGTAATCCATGTTTTTCTCCAATGGGATATTAGTCTGAGGCTGAAGGGCCACGTGATGTAAAATTGGTGGTTGACGTTGTTGACAGAGCCAGGATCAAAAGAGCAAGCCCGTCATTTCCCTCTCCCAGCATTTTGTTTTGTTGATATATAAATACCACCTACCTACCTTTGTGTTTTTTCAGTGTTGCTTGAACATTATAATTAAAGGTGCAGACGTATAAAGAAAATTTTTTTTTTTTTTTTTTTAGACCTACAACAGAGGTATATTTCAATGAATCCCATTCTGTAGGTTGTTTAGGGCGCTAAATGTTGTGATTTAACTTTACATTATTTTCAGAAAATTGTCCTGAATTTTGTCTTTGTTTTTTTTTCCTTTGCAGTGATTTGTAAATCACCACCTTTTTTGAAGAAATGTTAACATTTTAACTTTGATGAATGTTTCTCCAGGAAACCATGGCCGACCTTGGTATCAAAGCAGGAGACAAAGTGTTGTTGGTGTGGGCTCAGCCGTCAACACCAGATACCTTGAAACAATATGCTGAGGAACTTGGGGCAGTTGTAGGTGCAGATGGAACAGTGTCTGTGGAGAACATGGAGAGATTGTCACTATGTGAGTTAATCTGCCTCTGATTCAGTTATACAACCTAGTTTACTTTGTTTTGTGAAACACCAATGTACTGTTTCTTGAAATGATTCTTCTCTATTGAAACATTTAGAATAATGCCAAGTTTTTAAGTAAAGCTTATCCTGCTTTTAGTTTTAAGCAGGGGATGGACATATTTTAAAATCAGAAGTATATGAATGAAAATTATAAAAATGGCTTGACAATGACGGCTATTGAAGGCATCAGTATAAAGTCTTACAGCAGTTCTTCCTTCTTGTCTTCGTCACAGCCTCTCATGTAGCTTCTTCCTTTGACTGGGTGCTCTCCTGTCTTCTGGCTGACAGCTCCTACATCCACAGTCCAGACAATTTAGCTGAGATGGTCAGAGTGCTGAAACCTGGCGGGAAGCTGGTGCTGGATGAACCGATCACAGGTAAAAAACATCATTCCTTTTAAACGGGTTTTCTAGTCTCTTACTTAGTGTTTGACTTCTGTGGCAGTTGCCAAATGCAGCCTCATGAGAAACCCTTTACTCGTCATCTTTCTCTGAAATACCCAGAGTCAGATTACATGTGTATCTTCAAAAAAAAAAAAAAAAAAAATTAGGGTGCCTGGCAACTGGTTTTGTGATCTTGCACTTGCAATGTGTTCATTCAGTAAGATTTCTAACTAAGAAACTGATAAATAAATATATTCTGGAGGTGCATGCTGGCCACAATATCCAGTTCCTTAATGAGAATGGATAACTTTGGTTTGGTGTGATATTATTATATCTATTTCACATCTGCAGTTATAGTGTCACCATGAGAGGAGGATGTATACTTCTCTTTTCTTCTAACATGGAGTCATTTGGAATTATGTTAGACAACCAGAAGTACGGTCCAGGCTGGATAAGTGTTTCTCTTGTGTTCAACTAAATGAACTGTCTGTGTTACAGGCACAGAAGCACAAACTATGAAGACTGCGGAGAAACTCATGTCGGCTCTGAAGTTGTCTGGCTTCATGTCGGTGACAAAGGTGAGCGATTCAGACTGAAAAGCAAGGGTTCAGTGAAATGTTCCAATTTATTATGAACTGTGATTATATGGGAGATAAACATGGAGTTATTACACAGAATTATATGTCAAATAGATGTCATCACTCCAAAGAGAGTGAAAACAGAGTTTAAATAAAAATATCAAACTGTGTTTAGGAATAATTCAGTGGTATGGTGGTTACACTGTTGCTGAAACCTCAGTTGGTTCACTCTGCATGAATGTTTTTTTAAGTACTCCCCCAATAGGTGAAAAACAGGACAGCTGGATTAAGTGATGATTCAAATGGTTGAGTGCATGGTTGTTTGTGTGTTAACTCATGTATCTGAATTCCAATTTTCTTTTGCTTATTCTGTATTTTTGCATTTCGGCAGATTTTTTTTTTTTTCCCCTTTATTTTTTCCCCCCATTAAAAAATAGTTTGAAAAAAAAAACAAACTTCAAAGATTATTTGTGTTTCAGGAAGTCCTCTCTTAGATCTGCTGATCCTCCTGTTGTCTCTTTATTCAGGTCAGTAAAACAGAACTTAGTCCGGAGGCACTGAGCTCCCTCAGGACAGCCACTGGTTACCAAGGAAACACTCTGACTAGAGTGCGCATATCTGCCTCCAAACCCAACTACGAGGTGGGATCATCCAGCCAGATTAAGCTGTCGTTTGGGAAAAAGACACCTAAGCCAGGTAGGTTTACAAAAGGTGTTCTACAGTGTTGTCGTTTCAGATTGCCGTTTTTAAAAAAAATTTATTTATTCATCTTCATTCTGAGATGTAATAATCGCTATATAGAAAAAAGTGTTCATAATAAACAGATTGTTCAGTCCTGTGGAAAAAATAAATCCTGATAAGAGATACTATTGTAGAGAAATCAGGAAGGTGTGTGTTTTACCACTGACCTTTCCTTCTAGTTAGGAAATAAAACCAAAATGAAAAAGTAGGACATTGATTATAAAGCCAAATTATTAATATGCATGTATTTCAAAGTATGAGAGAAAATAACAGAGAATAAAACATGATTAAAGGTTTTCCCTCTGATAAATGTGTCAAAAGTAAGAATTTAAATATAGAGATATAATAAATGTTTCGTAAGCCTTCATTATATACTTAATGTTTTAATTTTGATAAGATGGACAAGGGCCTCCTTGAAATCTGGAAAACATTCATTTCACTTTATCACAAAAAGTCATGTCCAGGTGCTTTACATACAAGCAAATGAACCAAATTTAACCCAATTACGTTCTGTCCGTCATGTTCATATTATCTTAGGATATCAGCTCTACCAGCATTTGGTCATTTTAATGTCTATAAATTTCTTTGAAAAAAAGACAAAGAAAAAACTGTCCTCTTATTGGCTATATTATCACTTTGTTCTTACAAATACGAAAAGTAAGTTAGTTTGTTCCATCTTAAATATAAATGAAAACAATGTGTATTTTTTCCACAGTTTTGCTTACTTTAATCTCTGAAACTGTTCAGTTTCCTGCTAATATTTGTTCAAATCTGTGGTTTTAGCAGAGAAACCAGCTCTGGATCCCAGCACAAAGAAAATGTGGATGCTGTCAGCCAACGACATGAACGATGATGATGTGGTGAGTTCACTGTCATGCGTTAAAAAGCCATTTCGATTTTTCTTCAGTCCAACTTTAGTCAGTTTATTCTGACAGCCACACAAGTGACAGTCAGGATGTTTCACACTTTTAATGTTACATTTTTTTTGCACATTTACAACATTTCTGAGACTTAGTTGTGTTGCAGTGCTAATGGTTTTGTACACTTATCTGTATGATTTATTCACAAAAGCATACTCTTCCTCTTTATGTGCCTTTAAAATGCACCCCTATTAATCTCCAACAGCAACATGCAGCATCTTCTGTTTTAGACTCCTTCATTAGTTTGTCAGAAGCTAATGCCACAAACTTAGCATTAAAAAACTGCTACCGGTGTTATCTGGATGCAGCCCCTTAATGTGGCCTGTGCCCACTCTGCTCCTGTAGGATTTGTTGGACTCTGACGCTCTGCTCGATGAAGATGACCTAAAGAAGCCAGACCCAGCTTCTCTTAAAGCTTCAAGCTGCGGAGAAGGAGCTGGCAAGAAGAAAAAAGCCTGCAAAAACTGGTAAAGTCACCCCTTATGTTTTAAAACCCTCTGAGATCATCTTTCAGTTCAAGCTCTAAACAGCCTGCTTAAGGAGGTCAAAGCTTGGGTCAAAGTAAAGCCACCACTTTTAGGCATTTGACATTGATAGGATTCAAAACAAAGACAGCAGGAGTTGACATGTCGAAGGTGAAAGCAGATCACAGCTCTAATGGATGAGCCACCATAGTCTGTCCAATCTGGAAAATGTATTGCTCTGCTGAGGATGGCACACAATTTAGCTTGTATTTGAAGCACTTCATGCGTTTGCCAAGACAGCAATGATAGTTGTGACCCAGAGTCTTTCTTGAGGAAGTTTCTATTGGAGACTTTGCATTTGTAGCCCTAAATCTATTCCACGCATTCAGATGTTCTCAGATGTGTTGATTTGAGGTCCAAGTGTATTGTCATCAGATATTTTGACTCTATATATATATATATATATATATATATATATATATATATATATATATATATATATATATATATATATATTAACATGACTTAATACATTCTGTCATTGTCCAGCACGTGTGGGCTTGCTGAAGAATTGGAGCAGGAGAGTAAAGAAAAACAGAAATCTAACCTACCAAAATCTGCATGTGGAAGTGTGAGTAGAATGGAAAAAAAAACCATCACAATGTCAGCTTCTATCATTCTGTTGGTCAGAGCAAATAATTGAAGTAACAATGACTTATTTTATTTGTGCTAGTGTTACCTTGGTGATGCCTTCCGCTGCGCCAGCTGCCCGTATCTGGGCATGCCAGCGTTCAAACCAGGAGAGAAGATTGTCCTGGACAACAACACACTGACAGACGCCTGAAACCAAAACAATCCCCAGCTCTGCTGCTGACGCTTCAGGACATTAACATTCCTTTGTTTTCCATCCACCCAGAAGACATCAGCCACTCTGGGGGAGTTTTCAGTGGGCATAAATGCTGATGCGGACGCCATTGAGAAGAGATTTTCCTTGAGATACCATAATATGCCGATAACTGCACAGGAGAGTCACACTTATTTAACAAGGGAGAACCTGACCAACTCTTTCTAAATTTGTAGCTCATGATGTGAAAATTTGCGATCAAAAAAATAATAATAATAAATCGGTGAGATTTGGTTGCTGAATGAGAGGAGGCCAGATTTTTCATGGGTCAAATGCAAGTGAAACCAGCTTCTTTTCTGGTAATATAGTCATGAAACTATGGACTTCAGGTGTCTTAATTGTTTTTGTCATTTGATCAAACTTTACTCACAGAATAGAAATGTTTTTGGGGGGTTAAAGTCATGTTCCAGCTGGAACCAGGATCACCATCAAAACTTAGCACAAGCTGCACTGAAACTGTTGAACTGAAGCCTATTTATGTATGAAGTTGTCATTTCACTTTCTGTCATTTAATGCAAATACATTGTGGACAAATTATGTTGAAAGGTTTCACTTCAATCGACAGAATGCGGTGAAGCGCTCTAAGATATTAGGTTTTGTTGTCCTTCACTATTGTCAGCAGTTTATGCCTATAGTTACTGATCAACCAGAGGATCTTCTTTTTTAATACAGCTGGTTACAAGTGAGTAACATGTAACTTTATAGAAAAATCAAACTCATTTCTGTTTCAGTCCCTTTTTTTTTTTTTTTGTTTTGTTTTTTTTTTTATTTTGTGCTGCCAACTTTGCTTTCTTCATCTGTGCAAAGTTGGAGTTTACATACACAAGTCTAAATCTGTACTTAACTACAAAACACAATCTGAAAAAAGACAACAGTTGGTCTGTCAATAGAGAATAAGTCGTATAGAAGGTTTTTATGCGTCCACACCAAAGCCTGCTCAGCCCTGAGAATCCCTCAGATACTGGTGTATCATTAAAAAGGCAAATGGTAACTTTAGTCAATACAGAAACAGTAAACATGTGGTTAAATATGCTCCAAATAGGAGATTCGAGGTAAAACTTCTTCAGTCAGTGATGGATTCACATCACTGACCCGTGATGCTAAAGTCCATCTTAATGTCTCCTAAACTGGGTTCGAACGTGAAGCTGTACGACACGACGGCCCTGCCGTCGCCTGAACTGTCCCACGCCGACCTCAGGAAATAAACTCCCTGCTTTCTGTGTCGACTCCACTCACAGTCGCCCTGCGGGGAAGACATTTAAACACTATTCAAATCTGCAACAGAAAAACATCCGCCGTCAGATTTTATACAGTAGAAATATTGATGAACTGTTTCACATCCTGCTCAACTATAAATGATACACAGAATTTAATATGAAGTTTTATGTGATACTTAGATCATATTTAGATTTAAAAAAAAAATGCTCCAACTTGCCCAGCCAAGCATGTTGCTACTGAGTTACAAAAAAAAACAAAAAAAAACATGGGGACCAATTTTAGATATTCAGACTTTGTACCAGTTCAATACACATAAATTCAAGTGAAAACACAAGTACTGAACTCCTAAGCCTGCCTATGGATCCCTATTTGAGCTAAATTATCTTCTCAAGCAGCAAAAATACAAAATAACATCATAAATATCCTATCCAATTAACAACTCGTGCAGTGTTGGAACACCAGAAAGATGAGATCCAACTTCAAATCGGATGTAAAAGAAGACTATTAAAATGTTTTTCCAACTACACCCAAAGGCCAAATTTTAATGTTAACCGCTTAAGCTGTAACGGTTTGAGAAAGACTGTTTAAAAATGTAAAGTTGTCCCCCCACACAGTTGCTTTTGCTTCCCACAGGCGAGAAGCACTTTATTAGAAAGACATATGCTTGTACAGATGACAAAAGTACCTGCTCACTGATTGGTTGAATCAGACCCCCGCTGACCGTAACATCATCATTCAGGTGGTATTCCATCCACAAGGCAACACCGTGACATCGACCAGCCCTGAAACCGGTTTTTAAACACAGTTACTGCCTCTACCGAAATGCTTAGCTCCAAACTGAATTAATTAAGCAACAGCATAATTATTTTGAATTATAAAGCAATGTTTGAACATAAAATAAATCAAAACTGTTGCATAAAACATGTTCTTCCCAGTATTTCTAAGCTGAAATGAGCACTTTTATTATAGTACTTTTTCAAATACCTGAGAAAAATACACCTTC
This sequence comes from Anableps anableps, assembly GCA_014839685.1. Classification (NCBI taxonomy): domain Eukaryota; kingdom Metazoa; phylum Chordata; class Actinopteri; order Cyprinodontiformes; family Anablepidae; genus Anableps; species Anableps anableps. Next base: position 14,850,492 of record CM026073.1, read on the forward strand.
CTTGTCTGAAAAATAAGAGCTACTCTGCAAAAATGAATCTAAATAAAAAGGTGCGTTAAAATGAACATATAAAATAATTCAAGAACCATAAACACACAAACATTCCTCTGAGTCTCCTTTTTAAGTACCATCATGACAAATGTAACAGATTCTACCTTATGAAAGGTAGTGAGCCCCGGCTGCTGATTGGCTGTTGAGGGACACACTGTGTGAAGTCAAAGGTCATGACAGCGGTGGACTGAGTGAGAGCCCGACAAGGATATTCCCACAGGGGGTGGGGCTCTGCTTCACAGGATTCACGGAAATCCAGAGAACGCTGTGGACACACAGGACCTGAATTCACCTTCTGCAACTTCAGCTCAGCTTTGTGAACTGTGCTCACACGGTTTTCCCCTCTCGTGAGTGAGAAGCCCAACACAGTTCTCATAAAACTTCTTGTTACATTCAGCCTAAAATACTGATGCAAGCTGCGACTGCTCCAGAATCAGACTTCCTTTCTCTTATTGTGGCTTAAGACACAGGTGCATATTTTCAAGCACAAAAACACACCATTACATAGTATTTTTTTTTAATTCAAACACAGAAAGTAACATCACCCTGGAACTGAACAACCTGCTTAATTTTAGGTTGACCTTGCTTTTCAAATTTACCTGGACCATTTCATCCATGGGAGTGACATCAAAGCCTTCACATGTTCCACACGGTGCTCTTATCCTCCACAAGTTCTAACAAAAAATAAAAAATACCACAATGATTTATGTTGGAATCTTAAGGGGTTTGCTTTAACTTCTTGACGGTTTTCAGCAAAAATATGAAAATACCTGAAGCATTTAAAAAAAAAAAAATACAGGTACGGTTCCATGATAGCCTGGCTTTGCTTTCCTGCACTATTCCGCTCGACGGAAATCTCGCTTACAGCTTACCCTCTGTACGAAGCAAAGTGTAGTACAGAGGGCTGGTTTTTACCATGCTCGTTCTACGATAAATGAGGTCCAAATTATACAAGCAAAGTCAACAGACATGACGTATCATTTATTACGAGGCATGTTAAAATCATTTTTAATTAAGGTAATTCTAGTTTTTAAATGACGAGACCTGTTCATGTCAACTGTTTTCATTCATAGCTTTAGCTTGGTGTAGATTCTTAGCCATCCAGGAAATGACAACGTTTAGTGGTCAAGCAGAAGGGAACCGATCGCCTACTCTTTTTGATGACATTCCACCTCTGATCTAAAAGTTGTCTTTAGCTCTGAACCTGGGGTGAAAGGATCAGGCTTCATTTGTACATAAAACAGTCCCACTAATAGAGCCGTAAAGGGGACTTTTGTGACCCTAAGGACCCTATTAGCGACCTTAACGGCCATATAAGTGTAATTTTTCTGATTACAACTTATGAGCCTTTTGGATGATGTCAACTGTTTGGTCAAACGCTTGACTATCTGACCTGGAACTCCACAGCCACCACATGCAGGGAGGCAGAGCAGGGCAGGACGGCGGCACCGGGTCGCAGGAGGCCCGCCAGAGCAGTCCTACAGTACCAGAAGAACAAGGAGTGCCACGGCAGGAGGCTGGTGCTGAAGTACGGCTCACCCATCAGGAGTGAAATCTGCAGGAGGTGTAACACCATGTTGTAGATGATCTAAATTATACCACACACATCTGTGTCTTCAACTTGTACAGTGTTATCTAAAATAAGCAAAAACACTCAGAAAGTTACTTTTTAATTACTTTGCTTTAATTGGGACAAAAAATACAAAAGCAGGAAACAAGTCGTTGACGTGGTATTCACTAGAGCTGCAACGATCACGCTTTTCCTGGTCGATACCGATCATCTGTTTTTCTTTGAGGTCTGGCTGTCTGAGCGCAATTTTGACCAAAGCTTTTTTGTTTTGTTTTTTTTAATCTAAGGACTAAAATGCCTAAAAGAGGAAAACGTACTGCAGGTTGTTTGATGGAGGTGGCAGTTCTGTATCCAGCAGAAAATGAAGAAATTATAGGATAATCCTTGTTCATCCATCAAAAAATGTCCCCAACCTTTGTCAGAGTTCTATTAAACTTCAAAAAGTTCAAGAAAATACATATGCCTATCACGTTGGAAATGTTAATTTTCCTCAAATATGGCTTTAAGAAATCTAAAAAAGAAGGAAGCTCTACATTTTTTAAACTTTGCATTTAAAAATAACAACAGGTAGAAACTAGGAGTACAAGGTTGTTAATATTGTTCAAATAAATCCCAGTCTGCCCAGCAGCAGAGCTTGGAGGGAGAAGTGTGTCATCTTCCCTGTTTATGGTCATTTACTGAATTAAATGATTCTGAATAAATTAGATCTTTTTTCATTTTTATGCAGTTGGGCCACAACAGGTAAAAAGCAACATTTCTTCCTGATTAGAAATTATTTATGAATATTACCTGGGTGTTCAGAGCAGCAGATCAGAGTCAAGGATGCTTTTTCTCATAAAAATTACTATAGTTTCATTCTCTTGCTCTTTTTTAAAATGATCTAATAAAATTAAAGTTGCAAACCAAGTCCTCAACTACAGCCTAGGGTGCTTCTGCACTGCTGAACCATGTGATCATCTATGCATTTCAGGCTACAGTCACATACAAAGAGGTACCTGTTCTCCTCCGAGATCCTGACTGCTGAGCTGCTCAGGCCTGATCTCCAGCAGTTCAACTCCGCCTTTCTTCGAGTTGGCTTCCAACACCTGCAGAGGAAAATGAACCCTAAAATAAATTTTTCTACAATATGCATTTATTTAAAAAAAAAAAAAAAAAAAAAAAAACTCTCCCCCCCCCCAAAAAAAAAAAAGATCAAGTAGCTTTTGCAGCTTTAGCAAGATTTATTGAGCAGGACCAACCACAAAGATGGCTTTTTGGAGTGTAGAGGTTGCTGACCCCTGGTTTAGGTGGACTGCCATGTTTCGGTGGGTTTGCAGTTGCGTCATGCCCTTTCGTTTTTCCACATAATAGCTTGAACAGTACTTCTTGAGATGTTCAGAACTCGGGATATTTATGTTTATGACACAATGCTGCTTTAGACTTTTACAAACATGTATCACAGATGTGCCTCATATGTTCTTTTGCTGTTCATTATTCTGTTTTTATGAAAAAACCATTGAGAACAGTTGGATTTATACGGAGATCAAATTACACACAGGTGGAGTCCATCGACTAATGAGGTGACTTCTAAAGGCAACTAGATGCACTGCATTTTATTTAGGGGCATTAGAGTGAAGGGTGGGGCTGAATGCAAATTAGGGCTGCAGAATATATCAAATCTCAGTTATCACAATATCAGAGTTTCAAATGTTCCACAGAAATGCTTGGACACGATATTTGGTGAGATATATTTCAGGGGTGTTGAGCAAGAAGAGCCTGGGTTCAAAAATCCAGACTCAGCTCTTTCTGCATGGAGCTTGCATGTTCTCTCCATGCAATGTATGGGCTCTCTCCAGGTACTCCAGCTTCCTCCCACAGTCCAAAAACAAAGACTGCTAGGTTAATTAGTCTCTCTAAATCGCTCTTAGAGTGTGCATGCTTTTTTTCCCCTTGTGTTGTCCTGTCGATGAACTGGCACTGGTTTTAGATAATGGATAGATGGATTCGATTTTAAGTGTCAAACATTTACACTCGGCATAGATAATATATTTGGCCAGTTGGATGAACTAAAGCTGGTGGAGATTGGTGGGCACGTTGTCTAATGGTAAACAAAGAAAAGTGTCCAGAAAATGTGGGCTTCTAATAATCTATATCAGGGGTCTGCAGCTCCAGTCCTCAGGGGCCACTGGCCTACAACTGTTGGATGCATCCCTGCTCCAGCACACCTGAAATAAATTAATGGTTAATAACCAGGGCTTTGCAAAACTTGCTATGTCAAAGGGGTAATTAAGTCTTTTGATTCCGGCGTGCTTCCCCACAGATCCTTTAGTTATCATCCCCACGTCATTTGGTACCAGACACAACCCTTCAGACAATAATTTTATTGCTTTACCTCCTCAATAACTTGTTTGGACATTCTGGAGTTTTCCAAACTGAACACCTGAGTCAGGAGCACAGAAACACGCATCAGTGCAAGAATCTGAGCAGGGATATCTGGTTTGTAGAAACTGGCTTGCAAAGCTGCCGTACCTTCTTGGCTCCCAGCATGTGAGCGAACACAGGAAGCAGACTTCCATCGCTGACAGAGAGACACACGCTGTCCTCGCTCAGAACCTGGAGGCACCACCGCTGTATTAAGCGCACCCAAACCAACCATATGCACTCGGTCATAACGATGATGTTCGCTTACACTGCGAAGAGCTGCGACGTAGCTCCCTGTACGCCGCCTGTCATTCAGCTCACCGAAACGAGGCCGAGTCCAAACGAGGTGAGCCTGACAGATGCAACACGGCCGAGACGGGAGGGTTTTAGCCTCGGCATCCTGGAGACTAAAACACCGAGACAGAGACCAATTCACCAGAAAGGTTGGCCTAGCTAAAGTAAACATTATATGTTTACTAATTAGGGAAAAATCTGAAGCCAGGCTGGCTTCAGACAAAAGGAAGATCTCCAAATTTACCCGTGAGGCTGAAGGCTGTACCACAGACTGTAGTCATCATGGCAGACCGTCAGACTGAGCTCCTCTTGCTCAGTCACCTGGCTTTCCGCAGGCAGGAAGTAAACACTCTGCATCCAGTGATCGCGCCACTAAAACACACACAGCTGTAATCAGCAGAGCAGCTCAGGAAACACACCAGCAGAAACCTTAAAGCTTCTGCACGTCTTTTACACACAACAAGCTTTAAAGTCCTCTCTCTAAATAGATCTGCCTCCTGAAACTCAGAACAGTTACTTACTGGTGCCTTTGCTGGCTGCGGGTACATCCAGCTGGGAGCCATGCTACACACAATGGTTCCGCTGGGATCCATGTCGAGGTCCCACCAGGACAGCACGACTTGAGCCCGACCACCAGACTGAGCCACAAACCTGGTGGAGTGGGACTGGAAGGCACTGCTAACTGGTCTACTGAAGTCCACGCTGGAGAGGACGCAGATAGGCGTGAGTCCAGACTGAATTTTGAAAATAAGAAAAGCAGAACATGTTTGTCATGTTCTACCTGAACATGGTGCAGAGAGGACTCAGCAGGGTGAAGCTGGTGGGGGAGACCTGGCTCAACTGGATGTCACAAACCGAGTGAGCACCGGCACAACGACCAACGGCAGGCGGCGGGACCAGACGAGCCCCCTCCACCTCCACCGGCTGCAGCTGGGCCCAGCTCCACAGCAGCTCCGACTCCACCAGCTGGGCATAGACGGTGGCTCGGTGAGGGACTGCCTCACAGCCTGCCTGCAAACAGAGAGTCACAGCAACCATAAAGTACCAAAATACTTCAGCAGAAACACCAGTGTTTCTCTTAAAGCGGACTGACAGGTCCCGAGCAGCTTAAGCTTTGAATTAAAAAGCCGACAGATCATTAAAACAACCGAGGTTGAAATATTTGGCATCCGGCTAAAAATGAAAAAAAAAAAAAAAAAAGTTTGAGGTTCGATTAAATCCCTAATACAGCCAAGCGCCGTCCACAGGAAAAATGCAGTAGACATGAATTAAAAAGAATTCCCTCATAGCAGGGGGTATAAAAATGCATATAATGCTCTATAAGCTATCTCCACTAATATTTCACCAAACATATCCTGTATTTATAAAGTGGTGCTAAGCTCCAGCTCAAAAAACACAAATCCTAAAAGTATTTTACATATTTATATAAATAAAATACGGGGAGAAACTGACATGGTTTAATTTCCTCACACTGACCCCTATGGACCAACAAGTAATACATGCTACTTTAATAAAATATGATAATTATTATTTTCTTTAGAAACTATTGATGTGTTTGACTTAGTTCTAAATCAAATACTAAAATCCTCAGTCCCTTTAATCAAATCACTCAGAGAAGATGACTTCATTTAAAGGACCTGAACGCCGACAGGAAACAGGAAACCAATCCATGATGGTCCATTTAAGCCATTATTTATTTATTTATTCTGCCATGCTGACAGTCACATTTTTCTAAAACAAACATCAAGTCTTCCCACATACGGAACTAACAAACACTGTTTATATTTGTGAAGAAATGTTTGTGTGGGACTAGTGTATGTACGGAGGAGAGAAGAAATAAATTATGGCTCAATTGGTCATTTCTGTGTTCTCAGTTTTCCTGTCAAAAAAAAAAAAAAAAAAAAAAAAAAATAGATATTATAGCTTATTTCTATGAGCAGTAATGAAGAAGCAGATTAAATTTTAAAGGTTTTTGACAAACCTTGACCAGATTTTGGTGAGCATGCTCGTAGCTGGGTAGAGCTCCCTCACCAATGAGCTCAGTGTCAAACAGCTCTGTGATCAGCAGGTTGGCCTTCTCATGCATATCTCCGTCTGTTAAGACAAATCACAAATCAAATATTTACAAAACTGTTTAAAGGGTTTCAAATAAGCGGATAAGCAGAAAATATTTCCAGAGACAACTAAAGCTTTTTGTGTTATTAAACCTCTGATGAGCTCAAATTTAAATACAATAAAAACATAATAAATCAATGTTAGCTTTGTTTAAAAGTAATTAAGAAGTAAATGACATAAACTAAATATAATTAATTTAAGTAAGTTTATCCTGAACACTTTGAGGTTAGATGATGCAGCAGATTCAGTCAATATAAGGCAAAGTTAGGAAATTTACTGTAAATAAAAGTTGTTATAATCTGTTCCTAAGATCCATTAAATTTACAAATCCAATATTGGTCATCGTTATGATATTTAACAACTTTGAAGGTTTTTTTTTTTTTTTTTAGGCATGAAAAATTCCCCAGTTAGACATCAGCAGCTGTAAGCGGTCAAGCAGATTCAACAGATTTGTGTGTTTTGTAACTTTCGTCTCTCTGACCTGGTCCCACGGTCACGTCTGACGAGTGTTTGTTGATAATCTTGATCTTGTCCGAGAAGCTGTTTTTCTTCACGATGCACTGAGCTGCTTCTGCCATGGGCTTAAAGACCTGCAGAAAATCCACACATTTTATTGAAATTATTTAAAAAGAACAAAGCTTTGTTGAGCACCCAGGCTTTCTTGTTGACCAGTGATCAAGTGTTAATGACATGATCTTGATCAGTAACTCTCAAGAAATTAAAAAAAAAAAAAAAAAAAAAAAAAAAAAAAAAAAATCACTTCAGACTTGGACTTGGCTGCTTTTTCACTCATTTTCAGTCAAGTCCTGCACTATTTTAAGAGAAATATTTCTGGTTTAAGTAACCAGAAACTTTCAGGTCAAATCTTTTTTTTTTTTTTTTCCATTTCACAAACTTTTTCTCTGCTGAAGATCTTTGTTTAACCCTGAAACTACTTATTTTGTCCTCCGGTTGTCTACTTTCCACTTTTCACGGTCAGGTACGAGGACCGGACTAGAAGAAGGGTCTAAGCCCAAAGCAAAACTGGAGAACTATTTATCACAATCACTTGAAAGGTCATTTCTGAAAACACTAAGACTGGAGGTTTGAAACTTTTGCACAGAAGACACCTAACTGTAAATTTTTCTGAAAAAGATGAAAATTTTGAGCTGGATTCCTTGAAACAAAAAATGCCCATTAATGTTGCACATTATTTGTTTTTGTGCAAAGATTCCTTTCTTCATCATCCAAAGGTCAGCAACTGTGTGCAAAGCCTGTTAAGTAAACCAAGGGTGGCAATTTCAGGTGCTGAAGTGGAGCAGGTGTAGTTACCCCCACCCATGTGGTTTTAATTTCTTGTTTATAAATTATGAGAAAAAATATGTAAACCTAGGAGAAAAATCACTAAAAAAAAAATCACTTTAAAAGATTATCTCATCTTCAGAGAACTGTAAAATTATGAATTATGCTATGTTAAAATATTTTAGTTGCAGTCTAAAACCATTTTATTAGAAATCTGCTTAATCCACTACAAATTGTTAATGTTTTTTTTTTATTTTAAAGCATGAATTCAACAGTATTTAAACAGCACATTTTAAACAAGAATATAACCCAAAGCACAAAACGTAGTGAGGCTAAAAACTTACATAAAACTTAAAAGATCAAATGACATCACATGTCAAATAGTGAAGAATTTTTTTCTGTAGGCTTAAATTTTCTGTGAACTTCAGCTGTACTTACTGAAATATTTTGGGACAAACAGAGAACATTTCCGTACCTCCACAGCGTAACAGAAGTCAGCTCCAGCAGTGACGGCCATCATGGACAGGAGGCCAGTTCCAGTCCCAATGTCCAGGACGACGACTCTTTCACCACGAGCCTTTATTCTGGATACAGCAGCCCGGATACCCTGATAGTACTTCTCATTCTGAAAGGGAGCAAAATGATTCAAGCAAACTGTGCAAACTTTTTGTCGATTAAAAAAAGCCTCTAAAGCCAAAACGATGAGATATAAAAGGAGTCAGATTTATTCCCATTATGAAAACCATCTATGCATTAATTAATGTATTTGAAGTCACTACTTGGGTGATTAAATGCAGGCAGAGAGCAGAGATGTTTGTGGAGTTCTCACCCTGTCGTGATCATGCAGCATGTCGGCATAACAGGACCTGAAACAGGAACAGAAACACCATCAGATTCATGCTGAGGATCATTTGGTTTGTTAATCAGTCATCACCTCAATCATGACATTTTCCAGAAAAACTGCTTAAGACTGTAGCCAAATCTTTTCTCCTTCAGACATTAACCCTGTAGATCCTGATTGTTTTTTTTAATCTGAAACATAAACACAGCTCAAACCAAGGTTCAGAACTGCTAAACCTCCAACTATCAATAAAAAAATTATGTCAGAATTATTTTTTTTATCTTTTCAACATTTTTGACAACAGAAATAATCTGCAGCTTCTGCACCATAATAATCACTTGATACTGAACATCTAAAAAAAACAACAAACAAACAAACAAAAAACAACAAAAAACCCAAAAACAACATTTAAAAAGAATCATCTAATTAAGTGGCCAAAGATTATTTATAATGGTTTAAAGTTTTCAACTTTTTTTATCTGCATTGTAAACCTGTCAAGTGGTCAGCTACGCTACCGGTTCTGATATGAATGCACCTCTTTCAGTACAAGACGCCATATCCTTTTCTTAAAAAAAAAAACGGCGTTACACATTTTTACAAAATTTAAACCCTGATGAACAATAATATATGCCTATATTAAAAACAGCCACTGGCAAGGTAACATTTTTTTCAGAAAGTGTTAATATCTTAAGTGTTTTTTATTTCTTAAAGTTAATCTATAGTGTTTTATTGTACTATTTCAATAGTTAAACTTAATTCAAAATCAATTCAGCTTGCTTTTGTCAAGGTTTGACTATTCATTGATTATAAATGTCCTACTTATCTCGTTACAAAACAAACTAGGTCAGGACTTGGTATCAAATTCATAATTAGCTACTATTAATACTTTATACAAGATTCTTAATGATTTTTTTTTACAGCTAAAACCCACAAATGAAATATCCTGAAATGTTCTTTCGAATGTGAATTTTGATTTTTATATCGTGTAAGCTTTTAAGCCACTGTATTATCAGAGCACAGTGACCACACAGCGACTCCTCGCTACAGTTTCTGTCCCGTCAGCCTCGCTCCTAGTGCCGCCTGGTCGACTCGGACCCACCTGGCTATCTCCTGGTGGTAGTCATACTCCTCGCTCTCCTCCACCCAGTCCAAAGCGCCAGTGGTCGGGTTCGCTCTGCCACAGAAGGTCTTCATCTCCGCCAAGTCGTCCAAGGAGTCAAAAAGGCTGGTTTTAGTCAGATTATTCAACACAAACCTAAAAGTTAACAGGATAATTAACACAGCATTGCCTCCATGAAGGCCACCATATTGGCATGAAACGTCACGAGCTGTTATGGTCACGTGACCAAAAACATGTCACGTGACAACGTTTGACCCGGCGTTCCACAACTGTATGGAGCTCCAATATGTGCAAAATAAATAAATAAATAAATAAATAAGGTATTTATTTATTTAAAAAGTTAAATTTCGGAATAAAAAGTGAACATAATTTAAAAAAATAACTAAATCACTGCCATGAAAATGGCTAAATTACTTGTATGAGAAAAATGTAAGAGACAACAAACATGTTCTGAGGTAAGGCAAATCTTTTTAAAAGGTAGAGGTAAGTCAACCTAAGGAAAATGGCGAACAGATTTGCTAAAAGACATTTGCAAGAGAAAAGTTAACAAATGGTTAGTGTCCATCACTACACCCAGATATTGGGTGTAGTGATGGACTCAGACCTGAACCTTCAGAAACACATAAAGACAGACAAAGTCGGCCTTCTATCACCTGAAGAACATATCCAGGATTGAAGGACTAATGTCCCAACAAGATCTAGAAAAACTCATCCATGTGTTTATCTTTAGTTGAATTGATTACTGCAACAGTGTCTTTACAGGTCTGCCTAAAATAAATAAATAAATAAAAAAAATCAAATCAGACAGCTGCAGCTGATCCAGAACGCTCTCACTAAAACCAGGAAAATAGAGCACATCACCCCAGTTCTAAAGTCCTTACACTCGCTCCCTGTAGCTCAAAGAATAGACTTTAAAATACTTTTGTTAGTTTATAAATCACTGAGTGGTTTAGCACATTAAAGATCTGTTGTTGTATCAGCCTTCCAGACCACTCAGGTCTTCTGGTTCTCCTCTACTCTGCATCCCCAGAATCAGAACCAAACATGGAGAAGCAGCATTCAGGTTTTATGATTCTCTAATCTGGAACAGACATCCAGAAAACTGTAAAAATACTGAAACATTGAGTTCCTTTAAATGAAGACTAAAAATTCATCTGTTGATAGAGTTGCCTTTGAATAATATTACCGTACCTGGAACATCGTTCATTATAGTCCGTAGTCCACCATTCCCATTTCCTTTATTTTGTCATCAATGTAATCTTCTTTGTTTTCATTTTGGAAAAGCACTTTGAACTGTCTTGTTGCCGAATATGCGACACAACTAAACTCGCCTTGCAATGTATCCATAGATTGTGATTAAGAAACACCGAAAACAAAATAAAAAAAAAAGTCTACTCAAGAAAGAATTTATTAAAGTTTTCATGTTACCAAGTTTACAGTGCATTCACAAGGAATTTAATTACAAAAAATAATCTTAATACAAAATATGAAACACCAGCAACTAACCCACAACAAAAGAAAAAACACATAAATACAATAAATATGTAAGAGCAGATTAAAAACGTCTGGTATAAACAACAAAGGTGGAGACAACAATGAAAAAAAGGATGAAGCCAAGTTTTTGGAAAATAATGACCTAATATAGTAATGAAAGAAGTAATGATTTCACAGTAGAGTTATCACGCAGCATGCTGTTTATCCATAACTGATATAACAGACCATTAACAAATTCACTGGGGGTCATTCTCCTAGTAGATATGTATTAACTCTTAGATTTGCTTGTATATGTTAATGTTAACATGCCTCCAATAAAATGCTAAAAATATTTGATGAGTGAGTGAAACAAATATCTGTTTTTTTCATGAAAAATGGATATAGTGTAGGTTAGACTGGACTGAATTCCCTAAACAGCGCACATAATTTTACAATAAACTCCTTAGGGAAATAAAAAGGTCTGAATAAAGCTTTAGGGCGTCATTTATAATGTTTTCAGGATTCAGAAAGCAGATTTTCAACCCATGTTTCAGTAAACCTGTAGCATTAACTGTGAGAACCAGCTGAGGGAGAGAGACAATTATTTATGGCACAACAGACCATTAAAGTGAATAGACGTCAGACCCGAACCAGCAAGTCACAAACTTTATCCCTGATAAACTGCAGCAGAAACAGATCCATCACGATCCTCTGGTGGTAAACAGAAATCTGGACAGAAGATGATGTTTTTCCTCGTCTGATCCACCATCTAGTCATGCACACTTGGCCGTTGGCAGACAGAAGGCCATGGTGGAGGGGGGCACCAGGATGTCTGTGAAGATAGGCCTGTATCCAGCTGGAAGAGGGGGGGCGCTCTGCTCCAGCAAGTCCAGCACAGCCCATCTGATGTCCCTGGAGACGTCACCACGGACGTCCAGCAACACAGACACATGCTCCTCACTGAGGGGACAGGGAGATAAGGACACTCCTTATAAAAGGTTTGCAAGTTCAAATACTCTGATGGTTCTACAGATAACTTTGTGCGAAATGTTTTACAGGCAGATAGATGCAACACGTAGCATAAAAAAAAAAGCTGTTTATTTATTCAACTTAAACTAAGACAACAAAAACTAAGTATCCCAAAGATTCCAAACAAGTTTGAGAGCTGTTTTTAGTAGAAAGATCAATTAATAATTGTCAAATAACCATTTCCATCTCTCACGTTGATATGAAACTATTTTTGTCTGCTTTTGTTCACAACGTTGCTTCAGTTCATTGAGATTTGCAGAAATTTCTTTCAACACAATGCTCACCACAGCAGGTCAATCAGTTTAAGATGTTGAGTTTGACTGAGACATTGCAGCCCCTCGATTCTTTGCTTTTTTACCCTTCCTGTTGCCTTGAGAGGGATCAATGCTTTTCTGATGACCCAGTTTTGACCGAGAGCCATCCTCACATTTGACTTTAGGATACTTTGGTATACAGAGGAGATCCTGGTGAACTCAGTTACTGAAAGGTGCCAAAGTCATGTGGTTTTAAACAAGCCCAAATCATCACACCTCCAATACCTAGCTTGACTGTTGGTAGGAGTTTTTTTTTCCTTTTCTTTTTAATTGAAACACTGTTTAGATTTCCCCAATCATGACAGTGTGCTTTTTGGATGAACATGGCCGCTTTGGCTTTTTTCTGGCAACCCTTCCAAATGAACTAGATTTTTACATTTTTATCTGCAGTTACAGCTGTAAGTGCTTTGGTTTTACCAACTTTGCACACCTAAACCTAAAAACTTTGCCTATTCTTCTTTGTAAAATAGCTTAAGCTCAGTCAGACTGGATCAAGAGTATATTAGGGTGATGTGTAGTGTTAGTTTTCTACCACACACAGGATTATGCCTGCAGTCAGCAGCAATATAGTCTGAGAACAAAACTCCAGCAAACTATTGTCAGAATTTTGTGGAAGGAAACCCAAAAGGTTTGATCTGAGTCATACAGACAGTTATCCCTGCTACTGACCAAATGTATGTAAACTTTTGAATTTGAAGAAAGTAAAAAAACCCAAAATCTATAAGAAATGTTCTTGCTAAGTTTTCAGGCATTTAACAAAGAGAAATAATTTTTGTAATTCTAACTGACCTAAAACAAGAGAAGTTTGGTCTGAGTTAACTTCAGACAGTGAGAAAAAATGTGTATGTGTCCTTTTATTCAGTGTATGTAAATATAGTGTATGTAAATATATGGTTTCAGCTGTACATATATACCATCACACCATGAACATGAAGGTTTGTGGAAGATCAATTCTGTACAAGGCTACATCACATTATGCGGAAAAGGCATACCTGATGTCTGGATATTTGGCTGCAAGTCCAGAAACCTCCAGAGTGAGCATGCCAGGATCTTTGAGACGGATGAAGTCAGCCAGGACGGGAAGTAAGGCCAAAGGATTCACTTCAGGAACCGACACCTCACTCTCCTGCTGAGACAGAAAGGTGCTTGTTTGGGTTTTACAGACACGACAAGGAATGGGTACCAAAGCTGTTATGTAAAATTTAATGCTGTTTAATGAAATTATTGATTAAATCATTATATGCAGTTAAAAAGATCATTCTTTATATGACCCTGAGAAAGGGGGTGAATCAGTTTTTTTGAAAGATGCAAAAGCCCAGAAGGCACACGAATAATTACTTTTTACATGATGGTACACTGCTGCAAAAAATTATTGAAAAAAAAAAAAAAAAAAAAAAAAAAATTACACACACACACACACACATATATATATATATATATACACACACACACACACACACATACATATAATATTATGCAATGAGGAAAGGCAACCATGACTAACAAAGCTCTGCTGTGTGGTTTTCTGTTAAGATGCGTTTTACCACATTTGAAAAAAAAAAAAAGAAAAAAAAAAGAAAAAATTGAGATCTTTGTCTTGATGAAAACCGAAATCACAGCAGATCAGATGCATTCATTTTGCCTTCTGGTTCAATATTCAACACAATATTTTTGTCCTTAATGATTTCCAGAGCCACAACAACACTGTGGGACAAAATCCAGCTTCAAATCATGACGCATCCTCCACCATGTTTGAGGATGACTGCAGACAGATACGGTTGGATTTCTTTCCTGACCTTATATTTTGAAGTAAACAAAACACTTCAATCTGAAGTCATCACTGCAGAAGCCCTGTTGCCACGGTTACTAATTAGGTGTTTGTACAACATGTCATACCATGTGGTGTTCCTTCAGTTTAACCACTTGACAACCAGCTTTTATTGTAAACGTTTTGGATGAGTCTTGATGGTATAATACAGAACCCTCCGCTCTTATCTGTATTCCTATTTGTCATGTCCAGTTGTCTGGTTGGATGTTCTACAGTTGTACATCTGGTTTTATTTTATTTTTGAACTTCCTGTTTTATTTTGTGCACTAATTTCCGGCCTCATTTCAGACAACATCCCTTCCTGAGATTCCCTCCTATAATCAGCCTCTGCCACACCCTAATGTTATCCACTTGTGCCCCACTGTCTTCCTTTGTTTCTTTATACCTCACCCTGTGCAGCTTAACCCTGCCAGTTTGTCTTTGTCTCTTGTGTCACACAGTTTATCCTAACTTTGACTTTCAGGGATTTTTGACCCCGCTTGTACTTTGTGCTTGCCCTCTGCCTTTGTTTTGGATACCTCTTCTTGGACTGGATTTTTGTGCACCAACCTTGGACTTTATTACAAGATTATTGATTTTATGCCACTGTGTTGAATCTTGTATCTGAGTCCTTTATTTTTGTGCCTTATGACACTTGAAATAAATCTTTTACTGAAATAGCATGATCTCACTTTGAACTTTGTGGAAGAAAAAAAAAAAACATTTGCATATGTTTTTTTCCCCCACAAAACCACCAGTGGTCTCAGGAAAATACATCCTCTCTGAAGGCTTGTTTTCAACACATCATTTGTGTTAAGATCTTGTAAATTATGAAATATCTTCTAGAGGAAACTTTGTTCCTCTTGCCTGAGTAAAAAAAACAAAAAAAACAAATCAACACATTTTGGTGTTTCTGTGGCTCTGAGGCTCATCTGTCCAAAGCCAAATCCCAGTTAAAATTATAGTAGCGTTTAGGAAATTTCAAATGTTTACATTTGTGATGGTAAGAGACAAGTCTTTTTCCTAGGATAAATCCCAAGCAGCGAGTTGGGATTTATATAGCATCCCTAAGATGAGCTTTATAAACATAGGCTTGTTCAGCCTTTCAGGTTGATTAAATTTTTGGAAATATTGCTCTTATTGTATGACCAAGTTTAGTTGAGTAGCTATTGTTGTAGCCATTTTCTGATCTATGGAGATCAGCCCGCATCTGCATAACTTACCAAACAATCTGACAAATAAACAGTTTGAAACATCTGTCTTTTTTTTTCTGCCTCTAATATCCATATTTTTAACGCTTTTTCTTTTATGCAATGCTTTATATTTTCTTTTTGTTATTCTTCTGATGTCCTGTAAAGTACTTTGGACTACCTTCTCTATGAAAAGTTGCCTTGCCTTCCGTGGATGTCATGTTCTCTTCTCTTTCCCAATTGGAAGAGAAATAGGGCCTCTGGTTCACATCATATTTATGTCCTTGGTAAAAATTTGCACCACATGAAGAAATATAAAGATTGAGCTTTACAGCAAGAATAATTTATTGTAAGGGTTTTTACACATCTTTACCTGGAGAGGAGGGTGCTGCAAAGGGTTCAACTAAAGCAGGGGGGGGCTAAGTCCAGTCCTAGAGAGTTACTATCACGCAACCTTTAAATGCATCCCTCCTCTAAAACACATGAATCAAAAGTCTAAATTTTCTCTTCATCAATCAGTCTTTCAGCTGTTCAAAGGCCTGGTAATGAGCTATTCTTTTGATTCAGGTGTTACAAAGAGGGATGCATCTAATACTTGGACACAGTAGTTCTTGAGGATTGGACTTCGGTACCCTTGAACTAAATGAACAGCTCTTTGATGGATTTCTTTTCCTTTCTCTTAAACAAGTTACTTTCAGATGATATTTATTTGCTGCTATTAGATTTTTCAGGCCTCCCTCTTGTTCTTTTGGTTTCCTGTTATCCAGCTTTATAATTTCTTTTTACTATGCATGCTGAAATATGCATTTTTTTGGGAACAAAACTAATTTTGAAAACTCTGTAATAAACGATCCAAAGATCCAATTTAAAACTGGTTCATTTAATTGTCCATTATGTGTTACTACAGTCTCTGCAACACTGACAATTTAAAAAATTTACATAAAACTGCGATACTAGATAAAAAAAAAAAAAATCTTCCTTTGCATTAATGAGTCTCACTGAATCAGGACAAAATGAGTCGGATAATGTTTTGAATGAAACTCCTCACCAGGCTGTGGAAGACTTCTCTGAGCAGCTGGTCATCCAGGAGCATCTGCTGAGCCAGCTGCCTCCTCTCCTCGCTGCTCCGACACACCAGCTTCTTCTGCATCAAGGCCCGAACGTACTCCACCACCATCAGCCACTGGGCCTCCTCCTGCAGCCGCTGCAGTCACAGGAAACAGGACTCAACATAAAATCCCACTGAAGCGTGGCATTGTAACGTAGCAAAATGCTAAAAAGTTTACAGCACTGAATACTTCTCAAAGCAAAGTCTGCAGAGTGATTTAGTCACCTCCCGGCAGGGCGGTCGCACTCGACCATACAAGTCCAGGTGACTTTCCAGGACGCTGCACAGTTTTGGGACGGGCTCTCCCTGGACCAGCCAGGGTCGGGTCAGCAGGCCGGGGAGGAAGGGCTGAAGTTCCAGCAACAGCTGATCCATCACCAGACGGCACGCCCGCCGCACCGCCCGGTCTAGAGCTGCCAGAGGGTTGGGGGGAGTCCGAGAGAACTGTCCTGCAGAGAGGGAGGACTGCTGCTGCTGCAGGCTCTCTGTGGACTGTCTGCATTGAGCACAAGATGATGCTGAACTTAGAAGTGTAGAATATGATGGTGGGAAGGTTTAAAACCAGAACAGGCCTTACTTGAGGATGATGCAGTTGCTGATGGAAGCCAGCAGGTAGTGGAGGTAGAACTTATTTTTGTTGTTGGTCGGATCCCTCCGGTGCTCCTTCCCAAATTCAACCAGAGCTTCCCGAAACCTGAACGTTGCATTAAAACATGCATTTTCTTGTTTATGCAAAACAAAACAAGGTTTAAAATCTGGATGAATACATGACAAGAAGATCCAGAAGGAGGATAGCTGAAAGCTTAAATTGCCAAGTATCAAACATGCAGTTGCATGAATGTTCAGGCTGCCTCTTCTTGAACAACACACCTGTTGAGGAGGTTCTCTATCTCGTACAGCCCCATCTGTATGGTCTGATCTCGCAGTGATTCCCCAATCATCAGAGCCACCCGGGCGTTCTCCTCCAGCATCTGGGAGCCAATAAACACACAGATACAAATTATGCACCTTGAAAACAACAGGAAGTGTTTTTACAAAGAAATAAGCACATAAGGTCTTTACAATAGGCAGTTCCTGGGAGCGGTACCAGATATGATTATGGTCAGAAAAGTGGGTTTTAATTTAATATCTCTCTAGCTACATTATAGGAAACAGCGTAACTTGACCATTTATTGTCTTTTATTATCTGCATTTAAACACAATAATATAGATGAGGGAAGGAAAGAAAACATAAAATATGAAGGATGCCTCAAGACCTGTGCACAGTATCTGGTGTTTGTGTAGAAAACTCACCTGAGTGATGATGGTGGGGAGACTGGTTTGGTAGAATCCTTCATGGTCTGTATCTGGCTCCTGATCTCTCTGCCAGTCCTGCAGCTCCACCTGCAGAGCTTTGTGCATCCACTCAGATACACTCTTCTGCGAACCCACAGATAACAAAACTGAAGAAAGTCAGTGCAGTGCTTTCCAAAAGTATTTATAGGCCTTGAACTGTCACATTTTGTCACATTACACTGGACTTTATGAGATAAAGCAGAACAAAGTAGAGCAGAAATGTGAATTGGAAGTAAAAAGAGAGGAAGTCCTGTTTGCAGTTGGAAAAAAAACAATATAGGTGGCACAGTAAACATGTGGAAAAAGGTTCTCTGGTGAAATAAGACAAGACTTTACCATTCTGGCCCAATTACAAAAACAGGGTGGTGGCAGCAACATGCTGGGGGGACGCTTTTCTAACACAGGCACAAGAAAGTTAGTCAGAGTTGATGGGAAGATGGATAAAGCTAAATACAAGGCAATCCTAGAAATAAACCTGTTAGAGAAGTGGGTGTCCAAAGTGTGGCCTGAGGGCCATTTTTAGCCCTACGAGTGATTTTGTGTGGCCTACTACAGCAATTCAAGAATGCTTTAAATTTCCCCCACCAGCACAAGAAGGTTGGAACAGTTGGAAACTTGAGATTTTCACTGGTGCAAAGCCTTTCAGACAAGATACAGACAAATTATAATCTTCTGAAAATAGAAAATGTTTGGAGTATTTTGAGTTTCCAACGACTTTTACTCAAAAGCAGGAATGGGTGCACTTTATTACTACACTCTTTAACTAAAGTACAACACATGCTTTTAAAGAAAGAGTGACTCATAGCCTGTTCTTGTTGCTGAGAATAGACAATAAACTACCTGGAAAAGACAAAAAAAAGACTCACAAAATATAGGAAAGGTTATGTTTTTATAATAAAAAGAAAGTATCTTTATAATCTGAATAAGAAATAATTTAAAGACTGCAAAAATCAAACCACTTTGTTTGGTTATTGTTAAGCAGGTAAAGAAAATCTAAATGAAATGGTTTTTGAATTTCCAATTTCAAAAAATGTTACATTCTTTAGCCATTTGAGTAGATTCAGTTTGACAATTTTGGCCCATGTTTCAAAAAAAATTATACACCACCTTATTATAAGCTGTAAAAGACTGTAGACTGGTACAGAAGTTCACTTTCCTGCAGTAAAATGACTAAAGATGCAGTCAGGGCTATATTCGAATCAACCAACCAATCATTCCTAATGGGAAAACCATTAATCATTTTCTTTCCAATTCACAATAATGTCCTACTTTCTGTTGGACTGGGACTGTAAAAAGAAAACTATGGACTTCATTCCTCTCAGTTGAAATATTTAGAATTTGTTAAATATGTATGTTGAATTTTGTGCAATGATGCAGCATCTAAAGTTTCTTGTTAAGTCTGGAAACCTGCCCACACCTCATTGAGGCTGAGTTTTCAGCAGAAAGTACAGATTATTTTCTGTGTAATGTTGAAGAAGTGATTCTGATCGACTCACCCGGACGCTCTGCACGTATTTGCTCTGCAGCTGCTCGAGCCCTTCGGTGGAGATGAGAGGTCCCAGCTCTGCTCTCTCCGTCTCCGTGACCAGCTCTGGATGTCCCATCATATCTGGGCTGCCGAAAAGGTGACACTGACTGTTTAACATCAAGCATACCTGGATACTTTGCTTAATTATTCACTGTAATGCTGCACTTAAAAACTCTGTACTTAATGACCCTGATATCTAAAATGGGTTAGGAAGGTAAGATTATTGCTTCTGATCATCTTGTGAGCTCCTTCTACACAAATCTACACCTTAAAATCTATGCTTTAAACTTCTACTGAGCATAGCTTTAATTATGTCTGGAAAATACATCTTAGATTCATCTTCATAATGAGAGCTGAAAACATTTGATTTGATGGTGGATGACAAAGAAAAAAGCGGGAGGTATTAAGAGAATTTTCAGTTTTTTAGGCCAGAAAATTCTAATTTTTTTGTCTAATTTCACCAGAGCACCTTCTTCCACATAGCCGCTGTCTCTCCTACATGGTAAACTTTAAGCGGGCTCATCTAAAGGCTTTCAGTCAATAACAGCTTTTTTCTTTTCACTCTTCCACAAAAGTCAGATTTGTGGAGTGGACATTTAATAGTTGTCCTTTTAACACATTCTCCCACCTGAGTCGTGAAACTCTGCAGCTCCCCCAGAGCTACCATGGGGGTCTCAGCTGCTTTATGACCGATGCCCTTTCTGGCTAGTCTGATGTTCCTTGGTCTTTATGGTGCTGGTTGTTCTTTAATATTCTCTAAAACACCTCTGAGGCCTTCACAGAAGAACTGGATTTATACTGAGCTTGTGGTACAAACAGCTGGACTCTATTCACTAATTTGTTGGCTTCAGAAACCAAATGCGTGCACTCAGTTTCATTTAGGGATAACAGAGTAAAGAAATGCATTTTATGCTTTTTTTCCATTTTCAATTATTTTTTTGTAAAAAATGTGGAAAACCATTTATCTTTTCCCATTCACTATACAATTATGTGTTGCTTTTTGCTAGTAAATTACATAAAATCCTCGAAAATACGCTTAAGCTTTTGCTTGTAATGTGACAAAATCAAGGGTTGCAAATAGAGGCACCTTTCTTGTAAGGTAAGATGGATGTTTGCTCTGTGTTCTTTGTTAAAACCATTCATGGCACCCGTAAGGCCTATTTATGAGAGGCCATTTAGGGAATAATCTATTCTTGCATTTGCATAAACTATCATGCTCTCTTAAGAATACTTCCAGAGTGCCCATGTGTCTGTAGGTTTCCACAGAGTCACTCTAAGACTTGAGTATTAACTCATGGCTTGATGCGGCAAATTAAAGGGTGACATCACTGTAACACTGACTACATCCTATCCCTCCCTCCATCCATCCATCTGTCCTTGCAGCGTTGCATGGAGGCTGGTGCCCATCTCCAAAGGTCATTGGGCAAGAGCCCTGGACTGGTCACCAGTCCATGAAAGGAAAACAAAGAGACACACAGGACAAGCAACCATGCTCTGTCACACACACACTCATACAATTTAGAGTAGCCAGTTGACCTAACACCCATGTTTTTGGACTGTAGGAGGAAGTAAGAGTACCCAGAGAAAACCCACGCATGCATGGGGAGAACATGCAAACCTCATGTAGCAAGTCCCTAGGCCAGGATTCGAACCCAGGACGAACTTGCTGCAAGGCAACAGAGCAACCAAATGTGCCAAAACGGGGCTACGCTGCTAATATACAATTTCCCTGTCAAATAAACCTATTCTATTCTATTCCTGAAAAATATCAAAAGACTAACTTCATACTTTTCAAGACTTTGTAGGATCTCTGTGTGTAACAAACACAATCAAGTAAATTTAAAGTGACCAAAGAAAGATTTGAACATTCATGTCAAACTGCAGGCTAAACGGATGGGCATTCACCATTAAAGTGTTGGTGATGAGACTCACCTGTTGTAGATGTGTATCACCCAGTTGAGCACAGCAAATATTTCACCGCTCTCCAGATCCCAGCTGCTAACCTAGGCCACAATTAACACTTAGATGTGGGGGTGTTTTCATAGAATGATAGAAAAATATTCAAACTTCACTTTGTCCTATTCTCACTGTGAAAGTGTGTGGATGAAAACGTAAATGTAACGACCTTTCAGTAAGTAAAGACTCGAGCAACATATTGTACCTGCAGAACAACTTTAATAATTAAGGAGCTGCTTTTGGTATAATGTCTTCATAAAAATCAGCATAAATCAGTCTGTGTTTTAGCTGAAAAAATATGACAGAAATGATACAGAACAACCACATGAAAATGTCAACGAACAAACAAACACTGACCACTGAGGATTCAACGGGGTTCCTATATTCTTTTGAGAACAAAATTCCTGTTTTCTATATTTAAATTTCAATATTTTTTCATGCTTTTTTCTGGACATCTGGGTCAAAGTATTCATCTTGAACCTGCCTGAATAATATTTAGGTCCTAAAATTATGTCTGTGTTCCACAGATAATGAAACAAAATAATGCTGAAATTCACTTCTGATTTTTGTTGTGGTCTTTGAGTTCATCTAACTACTTTTGTTGCATCTGTTCTAATCTGGAGCCCACGTCTTTCAAAATCTAGAACCTGTGGACTTGTCCAATAAGAAATCGAGTATTCTAGATAAATCCAGATTTTTTTTTTTTTTTTAAACTATAGGAACTACAGGCCTAACAAGTAGTAAATGGTCCATTTGTGCTTCTGGATGAGTCTTTATTTATTCAGTAAATCAAAAAACAAAATACAGATAAATGTTAAAACTAAGGTGTGATGTGGCAAATCAAAGATATGCATGTCAAGTTACCATAAACCAGTGTAAAAATCAATGCATTTATTAAGGATTATTAGAGTTTTGTCATTCAGAAAATGGAAGAAGGAGAAAGTCTGGAAAATTTCTCTCATGCGCCACAGCTGTAGATGAAACAATACAACAGCTGTGGATCCCAGCACGACTCATAATTCATAAAGTATCACTGACCTGTGCCAGGTGAGTGTGTAAACAGCGGTGGCTGGCTCTCAGATAAGCTGCAGTTAGCTGGTAATGTGGTGGGACACAGTGCTCCAACAGGTGGCGTACTGTGGCCAGGTCGGCCATGACGGCATGCTGGAGAGCAGAGAGGTGGCCCGCCAAACCCGGCCCACGTGTGTGCAGATAGGAAACGCTACGAAATCGTGCAGAGACCGCCTCCTCTAGTACCTGAGGTTGAGAAGAGGGAGAGATGACAGGCTGAAGTTTGTTATGTTTGAGTTTTGTCCTGATCAGGTAATGCTGACCTGAAAAAAGCAAGCTCTCCAGCAGCGAGGTCGCCCTGCGGGGAGGGGCCTGCTGCCACCACCTGCGGCCCCTCCTCTCTCCGCCAGCAGAGCTCGGTCCAGCGCCTCCTCCCGCTCTACTATCCTCACAGCTGACACAAATGGTGTGGGGTTCTGACGGGCCAGAGCCAAAGAGCTGCTCACCACCGCCCATAGCTCCTTCCCTGCAGCCACCAAACCAGAAGATGAAGTTAGTGCAGGAGTTTGACATTGTTTTCATACTTCACCAGGGATCAAACTTCATCATGTATTTCTTTAATTTTTCTAGGATGAGTTAATTTATATGAGCTCTGTGCTGGGAAAAGATAATGCGCAATAAATCCCTGAGCATTCTGTCTCAATATAAACCATCTATCATCTCACCCAAACAATCACCCTCATCAGAAAGGATCTTGGTTTGGATGCTTAAGTACAACCCAGGGAACACCGAGGCTCAAGCCTGACATAATCTGTAAAATGCTGAAACATCAGTGTCATTGTCTAGAGAAAACAACTTTTAGATCACCATGAGCTGAGAAAGTCAACACCTTCAAGCTCAACTGAAATTTGTATCTGGACATCTGGCCAAGCTGATCGCGATCTGGAGAAAGGTTTCATGCCCAGACGGGACAAAGATTGGGGACCTGTACCAGTCTTCAGTGGTTATCGGGAGAGAGCCGAGTGCACCCCGAACATATTAATTTAGACCCTTTTTGGATTCAAGAAGATTTCCTTAATAAATTCAAAACAATGACAACAATGTTTGGAGGAATCAACATAAAGCTTTTAAACCTAAAACCACTGTATAAGCTGTCGAGCATGGTGATGGTAGCACCATGCTGATGGTTTGTTTCACTGCCAGTGGTACTGGTACATTGCACAAGGTGGATGAAAAAAAAAAAAAAAAAAAAAAATCCCCTCTAATCATAATCTTTAATGGTGGAGCCCCGGACAGTTTGGTGTCCCAAACTCACATTAAAACTGGGTTTGGGATGGATAAACCTGACTAACATTAACTATTGGAAAAAGCCTTCCCAAAGCTCCAGTCTAAATCCTATTAAAAATTTGTGAGCTATGCTCAAAAGCAGGGTCTGTGCCAGGAAAAAGACCAAACTTAAATAAACTTTACTAACTCCGCCAAGAGGAGTCTGCAAATATTCATCTACAGTTATTCCAAACATTTGCTGATGCCAAAAAAGCATGTTGCTTCTGAGCAACATGCTAAGGGCCTTCAATAAATATATAATCAGGGTGTATGCATATATCTGAGCCTGTATGTATAATTTTTGTGTGGTCATTCCACCTAGAAAAAGAATTCAAAAGCATCAATAAAAGCATAAAATTAATGAGACATTCATGAGTGCATGTACACGTCTGAGCAGCACTGTATGTATTTATTAGATAGCAATGTGCTAGAATTGTTGTGTTAACTTGTTTACCAGACCTGCTGCATATATTAACCACTTTTATGTAAAGTGACAATAGATCCCCAGATTTTTTTTTACTTTCTGATCAAATAAAGTTGGGAGTAAAAGACAAATTCAGTGTTTAGTTTTGTGGAGTACGAGGGGGAAAAGCTACAGCTTTTCTTTTCAGATTTTCAGTTTTACATAGTAAACTGTGTCTCATAGATGTCCTCACCCAGGGCGTCCACCAGCTGCCCAACTCCAGAGAAATATTTGGCCACCAGCTCCTTGTCCTCGCTGCTGAGTGAACTTCCTGCCGTCCCAGTGGCCCCGTGGAGCTGCCAGAGGATGTCGTCCTGCCAGCGCTCCAGATCCATTAGCCGGGCGTGGGCCTCCAGGAGCCGCCTGGATTCCACCAGACGCTCTGTCTCTAGCACCATGCTCCGTACTATAAACAGCCAGGAAGGGAAGACAGAATGTTAAACTCAATAATAACCTCTCAGGAAGTGAAAAGCTCCAGCACAATGCTGGCATTGAACCCCATGTCAATTTACTGTGGGGTGAGTTGTATTAACAGGGCATTGGTTTGTTTTGGAAATCAGGTTATATGCCTTTAATACTTTTTAAAAAGGGTTTTATATAAAAAAATATATAAAAGGAAAAGTTATAATTTCTTGAAATAATAATTTATGATACAAGAACTTGAACTGTACAATGAGGCAGCTGGTAGCACCGTTGCATTGCAGCAACAAGGTCCTGGGGTCTTTCTGCATAGAGTTCGCATGCTCTCCCTATGCATGCGTGGGTTCTCTCCGGGTACTCCGGCTTCCTCCCACAGTCTAAAAACATGAGTGTTAGGTTTAAGTGGCCTCTCTAAATTGTCACTGTCAACAAGCCACTAGCACAGGTTTAGGTAAATATTATCAGACCAATCTTCTTATCAGAAATAGAAGAGCTGATTTTATTTGGTTGATTTTCTGAAATAACCTGGTGTTCAAATATAGCCCATAAATTTTAAGTTGGATTAAGATCAGGGCAATGTTAGTCCTCTTCACCCAATTCAAAGAATAGCCATGTTTGATAGTTGGTTTTGAGTGTTCAGGTTTGAAAGCATTACCTGGTCTCATCCAAACATCCTTCTTGTCATTGTAGCCAAACATCTCACTTTTTGTCTCATCTGATGATTAAACCTATGTTTTATCAGGATGGTTTTTGGCTTGTCCATGTCAGTAGCTGCACATTTCAGATGAGCCTGAAGGTGTTGATCTTTTTCTTTTATGTGGTTCAAGGCCTAACAGTCTAGTTGATAATTGGTTTGAGGCCAGTTGGGTTCTTGTTTGTGCCTGTACACCCTAACCAATTCCCCATCATCCAATGCGGACCATGAATTCAGACTTGTTTTTTTTTTTTTTTTTTTTTGAATATCTAAAGTTTACAGGATTTTTAGAATCATTAAATCTGGAAAATACCAGTTCAGGTAAAATTTCATGGCGCATATACCCATGATGAGCGTGTGTAACGTCAGACCAGAACTGTAAGATATTATTTTTGTACAAATAGCACAGTTATACGTTGGCTTAGAGCTTCTCACTGGCGTAAAGTCGAGGCAGGTTGCTGACGGCGGCGAAGAGCTGACGGTGGTTGACTGAAACCTCTCTCAGCTTCTCCAGTGATGTCAAACAGTCTGTGTTTCCATCCGACTCCAGTCCTGCTTCCTTCAAAGTGAGCGACACTTCCCTCAGCTCATCCCGGGCCTCCCGGAGCTGCTCTAGACCCCAGCCGACTCCCTCCAGGTATGACTGGACCATAGACTGGAAACAAATGATCCCAGGAGGTTGTGCTGACTTTTAAAGTGGCATTAATCAACAGAGCTAAAGAATTTCTGAAACTATTTTAGTTTTCCTTCAGACTTTAGTCCCTTTTTTTTAAACTTATTTTCAGACCTTAGAGATGACTATTTTTAAGGAAGGTGTAAAAAAAAAAAAAAAAAAAGCTAAATTTTTTGGGTTTGAGTCGATGTGAAATGTGGCCAAAACCAGCTGAAAATAGTATTGTAGCATCAAGCTATCGGGTAAAAACCTGGCATGTAGATGATCCATTGATCCATCTTTCAGAACCTGTGTCAAATCTTTATTTCATTACACAGACATACATAATGACTTTATGATACATTTCATCTGATGTAGATGATGTTTAGGCCTGTCATTTCCTTTGTCCACTTCCCTGATTTTTGCATAAGATGTTATCATGGTCAAATACAAGGACTGGACTGAAAATGAGAGAAAAAGCTGTCAAGACCAAAGGAAAACCACTGAAAAATCTTCACAAATTTTAAAAATTGATGACAGACTGGTTTAAAAAAAAAAGATGATCTTCTATCTCCAGGCAGCTTTTTGGTTCTTTCTGACCTTCAGTCTGGTGTGGATCGAGGCTGTCCTCTGGCTCTCTCTCTTCTTGTAATGGCTCAGTCGCTCCAGATGTTCAGGCTGACAGAAAACTCCCGACGCCCACTTTAGAGCAGCACCTCTGGCCAAACACTCTGCCCGCTCCACCTCTGGCCATACAGCAGCCTCTGGTGATGCAATTTAAAATAAAACAGACACACAGATCATGAGGTATAGGGGAGTAACAGCTTTTGCTCCTCAAAGATGTAAAATCAAGTTGTATTTCAGGGTGAAATTTGGGTTTGAAATAAAAAGAGTTAAAATTAAGGAGCTTAAAAACACCAACAATGTCCACTGGACAGATGAGAATTATATTTGATCTTTGTTTCTCATACAGAACCTTGTTAAAATATTCATACCCTATGAATTTTTTTTTTTTTTTTTTTTTTTTTTTTTTTACATTTTATCAGGCTATAACCACAGATTTTAATCTATTTTATTGGAATTTTATCCAATAGACTGAGACAAAGTACTGCACAACTGTGTCAAAATATTCCACAAATATAAATCTAAAAAGTGTGGTGTGAATTTGTATTTTGACCTCGATACTACTAGATAAAATTCAGTGCAACCAAAAGCCTTCCAAGTCAGTGGTTCCCAACCCTGGTCCTCAAGGACCACTGTCCAACATGCTTTCGGTGTCTCCTTGCTGCTGCACACCTGCCTTAAATGAATGGGTGATTAACAGGCTTCTGCAGCACTTGATGGCATGCACAGAAGGTCATGCAATCATTTGAATCTGGTGTGCTGGAATAGAGACATCTAAAACATGCAGCATGGTGGTCCCTGAGAACCAGGGCTGGGAACCACTGTACTAAGTCATCTAAATAGTAAAATTATTTGACTATGTGTAATTTAGTATAAATCCAGCTGTTTCTGTGAAGAACTCAGAGGTTCCTTAGAGAACATTAGTGAACAAACTGCATCATGAATCAAAGGAACACAGCAGACAGGTCAGGGAGAAAGATGTGGAGAAGTTTAAAGCAAAGTTAGGTTATAAAATAACATCCTTTGCAGATCTCACAGAGCTCTGTTCAATCCATCATGTGAATTTGGAAATAAGACGGATCAACTGTCCACCTAAACTAACAGGCTGGGCAAGGAGAGTATTGATCTGAGAAGCAACCAAGAGTGCCATGGTAACTCTAGAGGAACTGCAGACATCCACAGCTCAGGTGGGAGAATCTGTTAAAGCTGCAATATGTAACTTTGCACTGCTGCCAACCTGAAACAACCAATCAGAGCCAGGAGGAAGGTCTGAGTGCTGCTAGTCAACTTCATTTACTCGCTGCTAAATGTGCTGATGGCGGAGAAACAACTTACCGTTACAGGAAAACCGTTTATCTGTCGTCATCGGTGGCCATGCTAAGTCACCTGAGTATAACCACAGAGCAGCACCGCTCAGATGGTGATTGACAACGCTAAGACCCGCCTCCTGGCTCTGATTGGTTGTTTCTAGATAGCACTGGGAGAGGGCAGAGGCACTCAATTTTTTTCACAGATTACCTTTCTCATACCATTCTGTCACGACATAGTAACAGTTTCAACAAATATGTAGAAACATATTTTTATAAAAGTTACATACTGCAGTTTCAACAGGATAACTACTGGTTATGCAGTCCACAAATCTTGCCTTAATGGAGGAGTGGCAAGAAAGCCAGCACAAGTTCTGTTTGCAGTTTGCTGAAACCCATGTAGGGGATGAGGCAAAGACAGGAAAAAAGGTGGTCTGGTCAGATGAAACCAGAATGTAACTTTTTGATCCATATACAAAATAATCTGTTGGAGTACTGAAACTGTTGAAAGACTCAGGACTGGGGCAGAGGTTCACCTTCTAGCAGAAGAACAACTCCAGACAATGTTCTCGATTTAGACTTAGATCTAAGCATATGTTAGAATGGCCTTATGAAAGTTTGTCTTGGCATGCATTTGTTTTTAGGTTTTAGTTTGAAAAATGTTTTGAAACTCATCATCCTTCAGCCTCACAACTATGCTCCACTTTGTGTTGGTTTATCTCATAAAATTCCAACAAAATACACTGAAAAATTTGTAGTTGTAAAGTATATGAAGTGTGAGAAAGTTAAAGGATTGTAAATACTTTTGCAAACCACTTTATTTTTTTCCATGTCAAATATTTTTTCCAGACCAAACTGACCCTTCATTGACAAACCTCAAGACAACCGCAACTATCAGTAAAAACAGTGAGGAGGTTTCCCTTTTGCTTCTATATGAGAATTAGATTAAGATCACAATAAATTACAGCCATGGACAATCACTCTGGAACAAAAACTTCCCGGCTGGGAACAAACCTCAAAGCACAGTGGATTTTGTTTCTGCAAACATTTCTTGGAAGCGGAGCTGCAGTTGCAACAGCGATAATGACGCTGGTGATCAAGTTAAACTTCACAAGGAGCCTGAATTGGCCGGCTGCAGCTTTTCCGTCATGGGAAAAGGTTGGATAGGGTTTCCATGACATTTTAAAAGTACTTACCCAACTGATGTTTGTCAATTGATGAAAGAGTTTCCCAGCAGAAAAGTGCTTCAGGTCAGTTTGGCTGATAGACCAGAATTATTTCCAGCCTCACAGAGATATGTGTGAAAATAGTATTGTAGCATATATATGCTCCTTAGCTCTGTTTTCATGGATGTCTTTAAATGATGTTTCAGACCTTTATTATGAAGAAAAAAACAGGATTCTGAGATTTCTGTGTTCTTCTGCAGAATCTGGGGTCGAGCTCCTTGGTTTCCCATAATTTCTCTGAGCATTGCACTCAT
Organism: Anableps anableps; assembly: GCA_014839685.1. Classification (NCBI taxonomy): domain Eukaryota; kingdom Metazoa; phylum Chordata; class Actinopteri; order Cyprinodontiformes; family Anablepidae; genus Anableps; species Anableps anableps. The sequence continues at coordinate 14,879,881 of CM026073.1, forward strand.
CTGATTTTAGGATGGATGGTTGCTGGTGCATCTTCTCCTACAGACAGTTTGCAGAAGATTTGTCTTCCATTTGTGTACAAGCTCCCTTACTCTGGACTGACTTCAAATTGTCAATCTAAAAAAATCTTTGATATGTAATCCTTTTATATAATGAGTCAGCTTCAATTAAATTGTAGAAAGGAATGAGAAGAATAAATCATGAAAATACATTTATTTTCAGAGTTACAATATCAACATGTGAATTAAATCATTACATTGGATTTAGTTACTCCTCGAATCAATAATTAACCAGTTGGTAATTCCAGAAATACTTTTGCTGTTAACAACTATTGTGGTGAAGAAAGAGCTGAACCGAAAAGCAGTGCTCTCAGTTTACCTGTCCATCTACATTCTGACCCTCACCTATGGTCGTGAGATATGGATCATGATCAAAAGAACAAGATCCCAGATAAAAGCAGCCGACATGATCTCATTTCTAGTAAATAACAGGTCACCACTCCTCCCACAACCCTGCAAGGATAAGCAAATATAGACAATGGATGGATGGATAAAACTATTTCAGCTCAGTCTGATGTTATTATAACAAGGGCCTCTTTCACCCCAGTCTTGCTCAGATTGTTATGTATCTGGGGGGAAAAAAGTCCGATTTCTGAGCATTTGTGACGCTCCACAAGTCTAATTTTGTTTCTTCTGAAAAGTATGTTCAAAGAGGAGATAAATATTAACAAACAGAAATAATAAAATGATTTGATAAGAACTGAACTTTCTGCAGTTACTGGAAGGATTATTTCATAAGGGAAACTGTGGGCATGCAAAACAAATAGGAGAATATTAGCAATGCTTCCTAATGGAGACAAGCTTTTTATAGAAGATAGACCGGAGGATCTGTTGTCATCTGACCAGTAAGGCAGCCTGGATATCATTCCTGATCTGTTAAGTCAATGAGAAGAGGAAGCTCTGCATCCATCAGAGTCACATGACCATGCTTTAGTCTGGATTGCATGTCTTGATTGGCTTTAGCAGAACGACAGCCTTATGAGAGACTCAGTGGAGAGAGATGTTTGGTGCAGGTTAGAAAAACATCACTACAAAATACTGTTTCTCTTCGTCACGAGTGTCTTTGTGCAGATTTTGTTAACGTCTCAGTTACACAAACAGGCCCGTCTCTGTCTCAGAGGAGGTCATGGGGGGAAAAAAGTCTGCTGTCTCCCAACCAGAGCAAATCTGATGACGCTGAAATGCCGTCAACAGCAAAATTGCAACACAATAAAACCACTGAGCTCCACATGCAAGAAAACTGATGAGCCAAATGCAATCTACCTCTGCAGCGGAGCAGACCCCAAAGCGAAGCCAGACAGAGAACAATACACCAATTATTCACTGATTAACCCACAATAATGCTGCTTCTACATCAGTAGGGAAACAGCTGAGAGCAACTGAACAAACATCTGATACTTTTAGATCCACAGCAAGCTGATAGTCAGAGCAGCATGCTGAAAAGTTATGTTTCCTTATTGATTTCTCTGACTGTTGTTCCAGTTTGGTAACTTTTTTATATAGCGATAGAGTTCACAAGAAGCGATATCAATCTACTTTACAAAACCAAACAAGTAAAAATCTTGCTCACTTACAGTGTCCTCCAAAAAAGTCATAATTCTTAAACTTTTTCCACATTTTGGCATTTTTCAACCACAAACTTCAGCTGTTTTATTGAGATTTTATGTCACTGATAACCAGAAAGCACATATTTGCCGAAAGAAAATGTTCAATGTTATTTTTTACAAACAACTAAAAGGTGTGTTGTGAATTTGTATTCAATCCAACACTTTAAAAAAAACAAACACCTTTTGCAAAGCACTTTGCTCTGTAAAATTTTCTCCATTCGTCTTTGCAAAATAGCTTAACTTCATACTGGATGGAGAGCATTTTAAACAGGAATTTTCAGGTCTTGTCACAGATTGGGTCTGGACTTTGACTAGGTCCATTCTGGGATATATTTATGTTTTGACAGGAATCAAACTCCTGTCCTCATGGACCGATGTTGTACATCTTTTAGATGTCTTTGCGGCAACATACTGGAATTACATTAATCAAGTCATCAGCAGGTGTTGCTTTAACAACCTGCTATTTGTTTAAAAAAAAAAAAAAAAAAAAAGTCAGTTTAATATGTAAATGTGCAAAATACCTTAAAAGAAATCCATCTTTTATTGCAGTAGCATAATTTCATACAAAAAATTTTAAGAAGAATTTTAAGGATTTCTTTTAAGAATTTCTAATATCTATGACATTCTGTTCCCTTGGGGTATAAATATAAAGTGATAGAGGCACTTTTCTCTTAGCAGCTCACCTCTAGACAGGACAAGGACTCATATTTATCACCATGCACTGCAAGACTGATAAGAGGAGAAAAACGCATCTCCTAAACTCACTGTTAGAGAGCCGCAGTAAAGAGTAACAACCAGCAGATGTCATCTGCATGTCAGGAAATCCTTTTTTTTTTTTTTTTTTTAATCCTACCATCGCAAAAATAAATATGTGGAGTTTACTCATCTCTGTTGGGACTTTAACTGGAACCATGTGCTTTGGTCAGATGAGATAAATACTCCAGGACAGTTTGATGTGGAAAAGCACCTCATGCCCACTGTCAAGCATGGTGGAAGATCTGTGGTGCTGTGGATCTGCTTCTCTTCTAAAAGTTGATTGGGACCTTGTTAGAGTGCATGACATCATACCAGAAGATTTTAAATGAATACCTGGTGAACTCTGGCAGAAAAATGAAAATGGGTCAGCACTGGATCTTTCATCAGAATAATGATCCGAAACTTATGGTCAAATCATGTCAGAAAATGGTAACCAAACAGAAACATCAACCATCTTCTATCAGTGTTTCTACACACAATTTTAAAGCATTCTGGAGATTTTTGTAACGTGCGTTTCACTGCTATTTCTGGCATCTGGACTAACTTAAACCAGCTCTTTGGTAAAATCTATAACTCTTGTATTTAACAAATAAGGATTTGGGTATCCTACATTAAATGCAATTACTTTAAAGTACAATTTTTGCTTAAAACGCTGGTATCTTTATTTTGTTTGTTAAAATGCAAACAAACAAACAAACAAACAAAAAAACCCAAACAAAAAAAAAAAAAAAGAAGAGACCATGGGGGAGAGGACCCAGGAAAATCTAGAAAGATGATGGACTGATTAATGATCCCCTCTCCCTGCATGGTCCAACTGCCACATGTTCTAGTGCCTAAAGGTCTCCTTCTAGTAAGTTTAAGATAGCAGTGGGAGCTGTCTGTGTGAGATTATTCTCCTGCGCTATGCAATAAAAGCTGAATACCTATAGACCTGAAACAATAAAGTGATACACATATCATCTTTTGTTATGCTGTTGTGGCTCGTTTCCACTTTACTTCGTCTGTCTGTCTCCCATGTGACACTGGCCATACTCATTTCTGCAGAATCTTTCTCAGTCTGAAAATTCAACAATCATCACAAAGGAAACTAATATTCAGTCCTGGTCACAGGTTTAAAACCACTCATCATGGCTATGAAGATTATATAAATTTTGGAGCTTTTAATGATTTACTTCAATATTTTTCCAGCATGGAATGGCTGTAAAATCTAAACCTAAGATTATTTTTAATCTAATTTATCAGTGATTAGATCAACGGTGGACTATTTCTTGGATTTTCCATTCCACATATGATTCATATGACATTCGATTGAGACATGATGAATGGGACACTTTCCCCTTGGATTTTCACATCAAAACAGTTGGATTTCATTCATTTGAAACTTTGTCTTTGAAATGTTCATTAGTCTAGTTTAAAAGCTTGTTTTTCAAAGCAGCCAGTCTCACTAAATATTCACTTTATTTGTGGAGCAAATGCAGAAACTAACCCCACCTTAAATACAGCAAAACTAACATTTAGATCAGAAAACAACATTAAAAACAGACTGACAAGTTTGTAATGTTTTCTGAAAATACTCAACCTGCTCTCAGGGAGTATTATCCATCACTCAGAAACAGGATGGTGAGCAATATGCAGTCAGAGGCCACAAATCAATACATCATTCCTAACCTGACTCCTTTAGGTATGGCAATGCACAATTCATTCATTTTTCTGGCTGAGAAGCAACACTGCTGATCCATTTTGTTTATTTCTGCTCAGAGACTTTAGGGAAGTGGGTGTTGGTCATTCAGAAATGCTGTTGTTGCTGTTGCTGCTGCTATCTTTACCTTTAGGTTTGTCACCTCCATTCTTCTGGTCCCCAGATGACATTGAAGTTTAGTTTTCGGCCACCCGTTCACCCGACGTGACTCCTTCAACCCCCAAGGGCCAGCACTGAGGTTGTCCAGCGAACAAGGTGGGCAGAGAAGGGCGAGGAGAGCCGGAGAGGAGACAGAGGAGAAGAGGAAGGAGAAGAAAGGGTGGAGGAGAGAGGGCACATATCCATTCTACTGACGGCTTTCCCCTATTCCCCTCACACGCACTCTCTCTCCCAGACACATCCTCTGCTGAGAGGCCGGCAGGAAAGGGAGGGGGCTGAGGGGAAGCAGGAGGAGGGGATTGCTGCTGGTTGATGGGGGGGGAGAGGGGAGAAAGGGGCAGGGATGAGGAGGGAGGATGTGCTGCATTCAAGAGCCTGGGCAAAAAATAGTAAAGCTTTAAACAAGGAAATTACTTCAAGAAAGCAGCTTCTAAGAATATGATGGTGCTAAATGTAATTAAAACAGATTACAGTGAGTTCTAAATGATTTAGTCTTTATTCATAAAAGTACATTTTTACATCTGTTGAGAAGTTTAATTTTTTTAACTTCACCTCAGTAGAAGAAGACAGCCAAACAAACTATGGTGGCAGCTTCGACATGTGCCCTGGAGAGTCCAGCGTGATGCACCAAAGAAGGCCTGAGCAAAGCAACCTGAAGATGATCTGAAGTTTCAGCATCTTAATAAAAATCAAGCACAGTCCTCTGCCAAGTCTCCAAACTGCTTTTTCATAGAAGGTGCATTGGGGCAAGAAGTTCTGCATTTACCTGCCTATTTATTGGACAAACGCATTAAAATAAAGTACTCCTGGCTCAGTGTTTATATTTAGCACGCCTCTTCTGGATGGAATCGTTGACCGATCTTTATTTGCCATTAACTTTGGGTGTTTTCCTTCATCTTCTCTACCATAGAAAGTAATAAAAGCAGACTTTACCCTGAACACACAATCTACACCATAAGGCAAGTTGGTGACAGCATCAGGCTGTGGGGGGTGCTGTTCTTCTGCAGGGACAGGGAAGCTGTTCAGAGTCAACAGGAAGATGGATGGAGCTAAATGCAAGCAAACCGTGAGATGCTGGTTCTTCACTTTCCAGCAGGACAATGACCCTAAACATACAGCAGGAAACACAATGGAAAAGATTAGAGCAAAGCACATTCATGTACCAGAATGGCCTAGTCAAAGCCCCGATCTAAATCCAACTGAAAATCTGTCTTTACTGAACAATTGCAGCTTACAGTTGCTACCTGTTCTGTCCAACATGCCTGACGTTGAGCTATTTTACAACCAAGATTGGTGAAAAGAAGCAAAATGAATTTATTTAAACAGCACAAATTCTTGACAAATGTCCTATTGAGACAAACAGATCCAGTTTATGTACATAAACATAACCTAATCAGTTCAATCAAATAGATTAAAAAAAAAAAAAAATCATCAATGACACATCCCAACTCGATCCTAGTTATACTAAAATACAATACTGAGTTGAGTTTGTTATGCCAACTGATTAAAAAAAATAAATAAATAAAAATAAAAAAAAATTAAAAAAAAAAATACCCAAAGAAATCTTGTCAGGTGACTTTGCAGCAACCACTCTATAACAAGCACATGGTGGCAGGAGCAGCTGACTGTATTGAAGCATTAACTTTGTGACAATCACTCAATCCCTCAGCACGTGAGTATGTGTGTGAATGGGTGAATGACTGAATGTAATGTAAAGCGCTTTGGGGTCCTCTGGACTTGATAAAGCACTATATAAGTTCAGCAGATTTGATGTTGTACAGGAGTCTCCCATACTTGTAAAGGGAAAGCAGTTACTGGAAGAAACAATGTATAATGTATAAGTCATTAGTCTACCACCCTTTGCAAATGAAGGGGGGAATACAGGACTTAATGGAGACCATAATGACTTCACTGAAAGACAGTTTACAAAGTCTCTGCCAACAACAATCCATCTGACTCTGTTAGATCTGCTGTTGATGCAGAACCAAAAGACACTTCTTCAGGCACCAAACGTCTCTGATAATCTACAGCTGTTTGATGGTCATCAGCTTCTGCTGCTGAGTAAGGTTTGATTCATTTCAGAGCAGTTGAACCTGCCCGTTTACGCCCGCGAGCTGCAGCTGGCACAGAGTGTGATGGGAGCGATGTATCATCAGCTTTCAGAGCGGCGCTGAAGGTTTCCACATGCATGAACTTCTTTGAGTAAGAATTGAGAAAGAACCAGAAATAAGGAAAGAGTTTAACTTTGGTGGAACTAATTCACCAAGCAAAATATTTTCATTTTTTCCCCAAATCATTCTAAAACTCGAAATTTAAGCTGGAAAGTAACTTGCTTCCATTAGCCATAATAAACATCTTAACAGATGTTTCATGGTGCTAAGTTGACAGAAAATGACTAAATATAGATGTAACAAAAAAAAAAATAATAATAAATAAGACTGAGGTGCAGCAAAAATTAAGGGGAAGTCACTGTGAATACCTTTGTTTCTTCTCTGTGCCCCACAGAAAGTACTCCTGCCCAAGTGCTTCTGTGTTCATCAGCCTCTCATTCCTGTATGGAACCACTGACTGAGCTATTGCTGGCATAAACTCTTTGTTTTTCCTTTACCATATAACATACTCCTGGCCAGTGTTTCTCCAGTATCTCTCTCACTTCTTTTCTCCACCCTCGGCCAGCGGCAGCAGATGGCAGCTCAGACCCAGCTTCTTTCTGTCGCAGGTTCCTTCCCACTGTTACCTTGTCATGCTTGTTCAGGATGAGGGATTGCTATAAAGTCAATAACTCGATGCAATCAGTCTTTCTTAGATGAGACATTTTTAATTGATCAAGATGGGGATTATATAATCATCTGAATTTGACTGCATTGTTTATACTTAATTTCATCTTAATCTGGTTGTGGGACTGGGTTGCACTTCAATAAACTGGATCGATTTGAACAGAATTCCAGTCCTATTTGATTATACATAACTGGAAATGAACTGGACCGGTCTTGAAAAGTCAGTCGAAGTGGAATTTGTGTCATAAATAAATTGAACAGCACAAAACCCAGCATAGGGACGTGATAAAAAACATGTTTGTATGATAGTCCTAAAAAGGCAGGATCTCTCCTTCCATAAATCTCTTATTTGTGGAGCCTCCTTCATGTCACCTCCTGTGTTGTTGCCACACAGGAAAAACGTGCCTCAATTCCATGTAAAGAACAGAGTTGAACACACCAGGATGTTGTGCACGCCGTATTCCTGCCCGGGTGGGATCACATGGGTAAGCACAGCAAGGCCGCTGACCTACTGTTCTCCAGTCTCAGACTGACAGCTGGCCTCACTCCATCCGAGTGTTTCTTCCCGTCTGGAAGTCTCAGTTAGTCTTTACCGTTGCTGAAGCTCTAACAAGCAGATTGCTATTTAAAGACAAGACGTAGGATTCTATTTATGTCACCCAGTGTAAAACATTTCTACTTGTGAACAAACCTAGATTTGTTTTTGTTTCTTAGAAGAAACAGGAGGCATTGAAACAGGAGATATTGCACATTAAATGAACAACTTCTAAACAGGCAGGATGCAGTTTTTAGAAAGTGCAAGGACATATTATAATATGCTATTATATTACAGCGACTGGCTTGCTGTTAAAGGCTTTTTGCTCAATACGGCTCACGTTACAAGATTTCTGCAACTCTCAACAATTTGAAACTAGAACAGGAGGCAGATCTTCCAGTTATCAGCTTCCTCTCTTGTGGACCCAACTCACTTTTTGTCCACGAGGCGGAGGCTCTTTCTACATTATGACGAGGCTTAAAACTTTCCTCTGACAATGATTTTAAATCAGGGAGGTGAAGGTTCCCCTGAGATGTCTCTCTAGTAACACTGCCATAGTTCTAGCCTGTTAGAGAAGTAACCAAGCACTCAGTTGTTCTTGCTCCCTCTGTTGTCCATACATGCATTATTTGCAATTATTCAACAAACAATTCACTTTAGTTTTTCTTCCCAGTAGAAACTACTCCTGGGCCAATGGTTTTGCCTTTGTCCCGTCCATTCTGAGGCTGGTTCTCATTGTTAAAAGGGAGTCATTCCGCTTCATGGTCACCCTGTATGTGTGGTCTGAGATGAAACTTTATAAAATAGTTGTACAACGGTACATAATTAGAAAATACAGAAGCATGTGACAACCACTCCTAAACCTTGACTTTGTTATCCTAAAGCCACAGGCTTGGCTGGGGTCCCATCTAAGGTTTTAAGAGGCTCTTTAAAAATAAATAAATAAATAAATAAATAAAAATAAATAAAATACAGTCCACCTTGTGAAGTGCACCGGTCCCTCCTGCAGCAAAACACCAAAACATCATGCTGCCACCCCAGTACGAGACCTGGGATGGTGTTTTTTTCAGCTTGGAAGCTTTTCCCTTCAAATGTAACAGTGGTCATTATGACCACTTTGGTTTCATCTGACCAAAGGAGATGTCTCCAAAAACTAAGATTTTTCTTTCTGTGGCTTTATGTTGTCGCTAGAGTCAGGGCTTTTCCCCCTCCGAGTGGCCTCTGCAGCTCACATTGGTACAGTGGTCTTTTCCTTTTGTTCAGGTGTTGACTGACACAAAACCTCCAGGCGTCTCAAAATTATGAACCCAATTGTGGAGGTCCACTATTCTCTCCCTAAAATATCCAGGCTGATTTTTTTTGGAATTTTCCATGATGTCACAAGGAAGCAGCGTGTTTGGGTACTGATTTGAAATACAATTATCTCATTCTGGCATTTAATAAAAAATAAAAAAAATTCTTGTAATCATAACTGACTTAAATCAGGATGGGTTTAGTCTGATTTAATGCCAAAGAGAAAAAGAAATGGTTTGTCTTTTATGATGCAATGTAGAGTTTTGGCCTAGAGAAGAAAATGGAAAAACTGAACAAGGAAGGTAGGGGGAAGAAACTAGAGCCATTTTCATTAATGTCATGAAGTAAAAATCTGTCACAGCTGTAGGAGGCGTTTCTGTCCCACCACTGAGAGCACAGCTGCTGACAGCCTGTGTTGCCCCGCCCAACACAGCTGAATAGGTGTCCTGAAAGCAGAATAAGTGCTCCCACTCCCCTACTTGTTGTCATCACCTTGGGCTTAATGACGCCCAGCAGCACCTCCACCCAGAGGAGTGAACAGGAAGTCTAATTCTAGACCACTTCCTGTATGACATTCCTGACCTGAGCAGCCTTCCTGCCAGACTCTTGCAGGCTCTGAATGTGTAGCAGAGCTTCAGTTTGAGTTGGCATTGCATACAACATATTCCTACTTGTGATACTTCAGGTGTGAAAGAAATAAACAGAGCAGGAAACATTTACCTTTCCTGCTGATACTAAAATGACTTTTCAATAAGGTAGAAACTACATATTCATGACATCCATAAGAAAAATGGCCTGCAAAAGTATAAATACACCTTCAGCTTCTTCACATTTTGTTGCATTACAACTGGAGACTTCAGCTTTATGTGAAACCTAGATTGAAGGGGCAGCAAAGACCCAAAGCTCAGGTGGAAGACCGTTTGCAGGTCAACCATTAGTCATGGACTCGACAAATCTGGCATTTATGGATAAATTTCAAGAGGAAAGCTACAAGAAATCAGTCACGTAGGGGACAAAGCAAATGTATGAAAGGAAGCACCTTGGTCAGATGCGACCAAAACTAAACTTTCTGGCTTACATGCACACCTGAACACACCCTTCCTACCGTGAAACCTGGTGGCAGCAGATCATTCTGTGGGATTATGGGCGATGAAGCTGGTAAGAGTTGGCAGGAAGGTAGTTGGAGATGAATACAGGACAATTTAGGTAAAAAAAACAAAAACAAACAAACAAAAAAAAAACAACCTGTTAGAGGCTACATAACACCTGAGACTGGGGGGGAGGTTCACCTTCAGGCAGGACAAGACACCTAAATACAGGCAGAAATGGAATGCTTTAGAATGATTTTTAGAAAGGCCCAGTCAAAGTCCAGAGCAAAATCCAATGGAGAACATATGTCAAGTCTTGAGCAATGGGTCAAATTTTTGAGCTTCTACATGTGCAAAGCTGGGAGGCTTGAAGCAGACACCGCAGTGAAAGGCAGCTCTAAAGAGTGAACTTAGGGGAGCCGAATGCAAACAAACACCAAACCTTGCAGATGTTTAATTTGTAAAAGGGTTTTAGAAACTATGAATCATTTTCCCTCCACTTCCTAATTATGGCAAATTTTGTTATCAAGTACGTGGAGGTTTGTGGTTTTACTGTGAAATTGAACTGTTCAAGGAGGAAGAATATTTTTGCAACACAGTGTGTTCAAACTTAATAAAATTTGTGTTTTTCATGCCTAATTTAACAACTACGTATGCCGTTTCAATCTTTAGACTTTATTGATACTTTCTAATAGGTGAATAGACAGAACACACATATACAAGAAAACAGAAGCTGGGACAAACAGGAAAAATCAACAGCACAAGTCATTCATTTATCTTCACCTTTCACTGCATCATTAATGTGTTTACATCAGTAACTAATTGGGTCTTTGTATGTGCAATAATGATGAATACTTCAGGGGACTGGGAATGAAGTCAGACAAGATGCCAGGAACAAAAACTAAGAACATAATGTAGTAGGAAAATAAACAACTTCCATATAGATAGATTAAAAAAAAAAAAAAAAAAGTCTGTTTTCTCTGCACACCTTGTTCAATAACGCAAAAAAAAAAAAAAAATAAAATTAAGTTGAGTAAATTTCTCTTCTACACTTTCTACATAATTGCATCAAAGAGATAACTGTTGACTTTTTATCCGTAGACCTTCTGAGTGCGGCCAAACCGGAACATTTAACAGAGCAAGAAAATAGCTTTAGATCAGTTAAGACTGACTACATGTGCAGTGTTTGTTCTTCAAAATGATACTCCTATCCTAGGCTAGTTTAATTATACATATATTTAGTGTTTATACATTTATTTAGAATTATTTCTCCTTCAAGCTTAAACAATAAAAATAGAATTTGAATCCATATGTGTATATAAGTAAATATTGGTAATAGTAGAAACTACAAGGAAACATTCCCTTTAAACAACTTCAAGTGAGCAATTATTAGCAACAAAGTAGCTTATGGCCAAAAGAAAACAAAGAAAATAAATCTTGCAAATAATAAAACCAGAGTTTAAAAAAAAAAAAAAATCTGATAACATGAAACTAAAAATCTTCAAATGGAAACAGAATTTGCAAATAAAAGTGAAAACCAACAATAATAGATTGGATTAGGATTAAAAGAAACAGAAAAATGAATTAGCTATGTCTCCCATCAACAAATCAACATGAGATGTGTTTCATCATTGCTTCATTTCCCACAACTTTAACCCCTGATATCAGTTCATACCCAATACCTAAAAGCTTAGTCCAGGACGCCTTCACGAATCTGTTCGTTACAGGATGCTCTCCATCAGGTTCCCACTGCTGGAGGTGTTGGACGCCTGGTTTTCAGCCTGGGGACAGTTCCATGTGTGAAAGTCCAGCAGCGCTTGGTTGAGCTTCTCCATCCAGTCCAACCTCTCCTGCTTGGTGTCAGCTGAGAACCAACACCTGAAAGGTTCAAAAGAACCACAAATTTTTGTAAAGATTTCAGACATTTTTAAAGTTTAGCTTTAAAAAAGGTTTTAGAAACATCTCAACGTAATGAAAATGAAATCAATTGTAAAAATAAAAAACAGGACCTTTCATATAGTCCATTCAAAGAGAGACAAATTTTGAATCATGAAGTTTCTATAATTCAAATTCTCTTTAATGAGATGGCAGAGAAATGTCAGACTGATCAGTTTCTCTGCATTCATTAAACACAGAAGCAACATAGTCCTACACCTCCCTCATGTTGTTGCTGCACACTGCCAGTCAGCTGACTGAAACAAAACTACTACACAGAAAAGACTAACTTAGCTCTTTGGCCTTTTTTGTTTGAGGCAATGTTTCAAATTCAAAGTAAAACAATGTTATAGCCCATGAAGTTAACTGTAATTAAGTTGTAATATTTTCACAGCAGAAAATATTTTTAAATAAAGCAGTCAGATCATTTTATACATTTTTCTTATAACCCTTTGTGCCAAATTGTGGTATTTTTACTAAAAAATAAACTTGAGTTTAAGTAAAAGATTATAAAATTAGAAGAGTCATGTAATTATTCATAATCCTTGAAAAATAATTAGGCAAGACAAATACTGATACAAAACACTAAGGTTTAAATATACTGGTACAAATTATGAAAAGAAAGGGACAAAATGGAAAGTTGTGATAAAACGAGGCTATCAAATGATGAACTGGTCTGTAAATGTCAACCTACTTTAACAACTAACATATCATTTCATAAGTCTAGGGCTGACATATCTAACTGTGTTATTAAACCATCTGTTAGGCGATTCAGGCTTTCAGCATCGCTGCTGTCTGGTGTAAAAAAGCAAAACCTCTATACTGAAGTTTCCCTGTTAATTTGTGTGTAATTATTCTCCCCGATATATCATCATCATCTCAACATAATGTCTGCAGAACTGCAATCATAAAGCACAGCTTGATGTAGTGTTTGGTAAACTATTACATTTCAAGAGCCCTTCAGCCTTTCTCTGCATGATGCAGATTTATGTGGTGGGTTTGGGGGACTTTCACTGCATGTTATGACTACATCTGATTTAGCCAAAAGGCTAAGGCTGACAGAGAGCGGTGGAAACGCTGAGACAATAGAAAAGAAAGAAGAATGAGGAAGGTGTGGATTAATCACAACTGATAGAATGATCAAAATATTCTCCAAAAGGATCACTATACATGTTCTCCAACAGCCCCAGAGCGCAGAAAATCTCCAGAGAACAGATTTATCAATAAACAAACATGAACACACAACACCAAGATGTAATCTAATCTAAACAGAGGCAAAAACGATTAGACCGCTGTATGGAAACTGTTCGTTCATTCATAGAACCCATCTCTGTAACTTAAGTGAATGCAGACCTTACCCCTTCTGTCATTTTATGTTTTACTCATTGCCTCGCACAGCTTTAGAGGAGCGCTGGCAGTTTTATATGAACTTACTTGGACAGCGCTTCCTGGTTTTGGTCTTTCTGCTGAGAGGCATTCACCAGCTCAAAGGTGAAAGGTCGAGCACATGAATCTCTCTTAACAGGCCTGACGCACTGACTGGGAGACCTGGACAGACAGATGCTGCCTTCTGCTTCCTGAAGAGTTAAACCAGAGAATCAGATCACCCCCCCCCCCCTTACTCGTCATCAGCCAGCTTTTACACCTGTTGGTCCATCCTTACCTTGGTCTCCCTGTCATTAGGGTTGTTCCAGTAGCACATGTTGCATTCCTCCAGAACAAAATATCGCCGATTCCACACCCCAAATCCGCTGATTAACTCAAACATTGTCTGAAGAGAAATGACAAAAGCAATTCATTTTTAACACCTTTTACTTGGTAGTCTGACAGTAAGCATCATAAAACAGGCTTTAGCTGACTATTAAAATATGGGTTTATAAAGCTAAGACCTTGTTTAATGTATACTCTGAAGAATAAAATAATGTTTTTAATTTAAATTTCCTAAACAAACTCAATCAAGGCAGTTTCAGGAGAAGATTTCGTTTGAGGGTTTGTGGGAATGGCTAATGTCGGATGATAAATCCAGGACTATTAAGTGTAAAACAATTTCTGCAAGAGGATTTCAGAAAACAAACAAGAAAAATGGCAATAAAATAAAAACGTTAAAGGGGCAGTATTATGTAAAATTGACTTTTTTTGAGCTTTACATCATGTTAAAATGTTATTCCCTCATCAAAAATGTACCTGGAGTGTTGCTTTGATTCTTTCATGCATGTTTGAGAATCGTTTAATCTCCCGTGGCAACCATTCAAGCTGTGCAAAACGCCTGGATAAACCTAGTGCTGCCTTTGATACGCTGCTCCTCCTCGGAGCTGCCGTTTCTAGTCTTCCGAGCTTCTGACATGCAGAGCAACCCCCATAGAGCATTTTGATTTGAATAGCATTTTTGTAACAACTGAAGGTAACATAGTTACTTGATTGTGCTATAAAATGATTCCATGTGCCTGGAAAACACATAATATGGCCCCTTAAATAAGAAAATTCCAGATGCACAAATTTGGGACCTACGATGGAAAATCTAAGACTTTGAGGTTTAAATTTTAAATGATCAAATTTAAGATTTTAATGACTTCTGCAGAAACCTATAGAGAGAGCAAATTAGGTTGTTCTCAAGATTAAAGCAGAACTTTGATGACTAAATGAAAAGAAGAAAAAGCTCCCAGTTGTATTGAGAGGTGTTTTGATTGCAACAGATCTGCATCTGACACAATGGAAACATAACAAATGATTTCAATGTAACTGCAAACCCATTCCTGGCAGTAATAATAATTGCAGTCAGCCAATAATTTAATATCTGTTGAGCAATTTGCTGTTTGGGCCAGAACTTCCTTCCAGCTGATTAAACAGCAAATCATAAAAGGCTCTCTGCCTTCAGAACTCCAGTTTAAAACTCAAACCAAATTTCTACTCAGAAACCTTAGAATATGTATTGAAAATATACCTCTGGTTTAAAAAAAAAGGGGAGTAAATAACTAAAAAGCAACATTGCTGACCAGGAAGCCTTGGTGGTGGACATCTGAGTGGCCCTCGCTGTCCAGTTTCAGGTAGATGTGGCCCTCTAGTGGTGAAAGAAATGGCACCTACAGTCACAGGAGGAGAAGTCACATTCTAACTGATAGAATATGGAGAACAGACTTCTTTCAGTCATGCTTAGGTGTTCTGGTTGAGCTGTGGACATCTGGTTAGAACATTTAAACTATCTAATTTACAATCTCTGAGTGTGTTGCCAAAAACCAGGCCTGAATATCCTCATAATGATTTGACGAAATGGAGCAATTTTCTGTAAAAGCTTATAAAATTTAAAGAGATGCAGGAATGTAGAAGAAAAATGTAAGGAAGCAAATCATAACACTTTCAGAAACGTGTACCTGGGGGTAAAAACAGCCTTAAGAAGTGAAAACACCAACACAGAAAACGAGTAATACCAGTTGCAGTCTTTGTAATAACTGAAATCATGCAGATGGAGGAAAGGGCAGACATGTGAAGAGGTGACAGAGGTTTTAAAAAAAAGTGAAACCTTTTCCTGAAACTCATCTCCCAGCAGCCTCTTGATTTTTCCATCAAGTTTCATCTGAGTAGACAAAGCAAGACAGGGAGGGGGGCAGACATTACATCAACAGTGAGACCACCCAGGTGTAGACTTTAAAAGCCAAAAGCAAAATGGGCCAAAGTGACTAAAACAGTGATGCCAGTGCACTGTGAGATAAAACTGAACAGTGCAGAAATGTGCAGAACCCAGTGAGAATATCTGTGGTTCAATGTGTGTTTCAGGTAAACAGCTAAAGCAGGAACCATCATGTCAAGAAGAAAGTTACAGCTCGTTTGGTTTAATTTTACAACACATTGCTCAGTAAACTATGTGATCATTTAGGAACAGAGTATCAGAGATTTGTAAAAACCTCTTTTACTTTCCCTCTAAAATACCATCAATCATAAATTACCTTATCAAGAGGAAATTTGCTGAATCCCAGTGAAGCCAAGGTGATCTTGTGGGAACCCACCAGAGAAAAGTTACTGGAGCGGCGAGTGTTGAGAGCAGCGGGAGTGGTGCCTGAAGGTAAAACAAGAACAAAAACGATGAGTCGTGACATTATTAGTTTCCAGTAAACTGCATTTTATAACCCAGGTGGTTCTTCACTGAGTTTAGCAAATAGAAAGAGTAAAATCTGACAAAACTCAACTTACATGTGAAAGCATTGCCGGACCTCTGTTAAACAAGAAAGTGCATTAATGTGATGGGTGAAGCAAAAAATAAATAATTAAAACCACAGTGCTTGTTGACATTTGGGCATGAAACACAGCTGAACACTTACTGTCAGGGTATTCAGAAGCTTCCTTGGTGTGACCTGATAGTGTCAACAGACCACAAATCAGTTACACTGCTTTCATTAACACATGCATTGCTTTCAATTTCTGAAGAAATTAATTGCCCACTTACACGGGACTTGGTGCTGGTCCGGTCCGTGGTGCAGGTGGTTCCTGAAGTAGGACACTGAATGGGGGGTTGGAGACATTAACTACAGAAAGAAACTATTAATTTTTCTTTCAAACAAAACCAGACCACAAATTCACTTCAGTGCAGGTCTAGGACGTATAAAGTTTTCAATCCTCAAAGTTTCCAAATTGTTCTTCAGCATTTATTAAAACATTGGGACATTGAACCACAAAACAAATACATATCCAAAAAAAAAAAAAAAAACAAAAACAGAATGCTAAAAGACGGCTTTGGCTGCATGCCCCGCAGTCCGTATTAACAAATAAATAGAACAATCTCAGAAATAGGACGACCGACATGGAAACATGGTGACATCAGGGTTAAATATCCAATATGGCTGCCACAGATTTCAAAATTTGTATCATACTTCTGTACCTTCAGGATCAACCAAAGAAATGTCAAATACTGAAAATCATGATTAATTTATGTCTCACCAGGCTGTAGACTTCAATGTCAATCTCAAAAGATGAGCGAATATCCTTTCTGAAATGTTAAAATAAATGTGTTCATTTGTTGTGCAATTTTCAATTTTAAACTATAATTTAGCAATCAGAAGAGGAAACGTATAATTTAGTTTTCAGAAACTTGTGAAAGAACAATGGCACAGTTGAATAGCTGCAACTTACAGTGTGACTGCAGTCGGGAAGGAGATGGTGTCTCCATTTTGAGCATCAGCAGCTGTGGCCAGCGACGTGGCGATGATGTTGCAGGGCCCGTAGCGGATCAGGACAAAGAAGTAGTGGCTCGGGCGACCTAAATGAGTTCATAACCAAACCAGACCTTTAGGTATGCCTCTGAACTAACATATGTGTGCCTTAATCTTTGACTAACCTCCTCAAAAGTACAATAAGAGGAAAAGCTCAGCTACTCTGTGGTCCTACCTGCACGGCTGTGTGATGAGCAGATAAACTCCACCTTCAGGGGAAGCTGGATGTTGGTGATGCTGACTGTTCCTCTGCAGGCCTGCTGAGAAACGTAATCAGTGTCCTCCTTTGGAGCCTCTTCAGACTGCAGGCTCCTCTCCTCCCTCAGTCTGGCCACCTCTGCCAGCAGAGCAGACCGTTTCTCACCTAAATACCAAGAAGTGAGGGAATGGACTTTAAAAAAAAAAAAAAAAAAAAGATGCACACCCTTATCATGCTTTCAACACACAACTAGTCACAACATCTGATTGAGAGATTAAAAACAACCCATCACAGTCTCACAATTTACTCCCACCCTATCTGCTACAACACAGCTTGGCTTAAAACTGTGAATTTAAATGTTATTGTAAAAACCAACACAAAGTCAAGTCTAAAAGATTCAAATGCGACCAATCTGAAATTCACTGCCTGGCTGGTTATTCTGAATAAAGAAAAATTTACTGCCAGCATGACTAAATCAGTGGAGCACGGTGGGAATTTAAAATGCTGTAGTTTTCATACAGGATACAAGCAGAAGTTTCTCAGCTTCAGCCTCCTCCAGCGAGCCTCGTCCATGCTCCTCATCAGTGCAGCAGCTCAGAGCTTGCAGCGTCTGGTTGATCACCGTCTGCAGTTTCCCAGATTCTTCATTCAGAGCCTGAGCAGCCACACAGACAGTTTTATTGGAAAGTAAACATTTAAAACAAATTCATTAAACCAATCCAAGTAAACAACAACAACAAAAAAAAAATTATACGGATGACCAGTTAATTAACATTTAACATTCATATCAGGAGCTGTAAGGCAGAAAAAGAAAAGAAAAAACACTTTCTCACCGCTATCCTCTCCTTGGTGTTGACAGACGCTTTAGGCTTCGGCGTCTCTGGAGTTCGTCTTTGAACTGCGGGAGTCACACTCTGAATCGCTGGCAGCTTACTTTGTCTTTGTGTGCGGTACGCATCGATGCTGTCACAAAAAACAAACATCAGGTCAGTGAATATTTACTCAAACCCATCACTTGCCAACTAAGATGTATAGTAAAATAGCATCAAACTACTTTGAGACTTGAAAACAAGACAACCTGATCATTCTGCTGCCATCTTATAAAGTACCTCTGATAGATGATACATTGGTTTCCAAAACAAGTATTCTGCAACCGTAAAATACTTTCATTTTGCTTAATCATTCATTTTTATAACAAACTGCAATATCAAAAGTCAGTCCCGCACTGGAGGAGAAATATATATTAGCTATAGTTATCTTTCCACAAACAACTTTTAACTGGTTATACAGTCATAATACAATTAAAAAAAAAATATTTGTTTATCCGAGTGTCTCAATTTACTAAGTGAAACAGGATAAATAGGTTAATTACACACAGACTGATGTTTTCGGGCTTTTATTTTCTGTTAATTATGAGAATTTCTTTTACTTACAGCTAATAATTAGAATATTACATCAGAGCAATAACACAAAAAACAAAACAGAACATGTTTAATACAGAAACGTGGACTTAATGAAGCGTATGTTTAATACCTGCTTAAAGGTTGTTATTTTCAAAAGGTACTTTTATTCTGACAAATGAGTCTCAATGAAAGCATATTCCAAAATATAGAATAAGACTGTAGTTTTTTGTAGTTATTGTACATCTTAAAAAGAAACAACAAAAAACAAGAAAAAACAAAAATCAGGACATTTTGCACTGTCTACATGATCCTGAACTGAAAGAAGTTAAAAACCAAACCTCTACAGAAGGGATTGAAAAACAATGCAGCTAGTTTTGAATAATATATCAATAAAGCAACCCAGAACTTATCAAATCTGAATGAAACAGCAAATCAATGAACTGAGAAAACACATGATGTCTAAAAGCCATTGAATATGGGTGGGTGGGGGAATGGTTTTTCATCTCAACAATTTAACACGTCAGTCCAGGAGTGAGCAGGAGAGAAACGCCTCACCTACTTCAGGGACCCGCAGCTCCAGAGCCAAAAGTGACTGTTTCAAACTTCCACAATGGCCCTTAATAACTATTATTAAATATGATAAAGAACCAACTAGTGTCTTTATATTTATATAATAACTGCATGTTGTTGAGGTTTTTCAGTTTCTCCATGGAATAACTGCATTGAATTCCCCACAGTAAGAGACTAAAAGCACTAGTAATAATTTTTTTAGGATCTATTTTTGTTGTTAGGTTTTATGCGGCGTTTTAATTTTTTTACATAACTTTGGACAAATAGCAACATCCCATAGGAAAAAAAAAAAAAAAAACAAAAAAAAAAAAACAAAACAAATAAAAAAAAAAACATCCTCTTTTTGCAAATGTTTTATGCTTTTCTTTATTTAAAAAGCTAAACATAGAAATAAAATGGTGATTCTTTGAAAATTACAATTTCCTACACAGGAGATTTATCAAAAATTATAAATTGTCTTTTTCAAAAGGTAATCTAACATCTGTGACTCTAAATGAATTTTATTTAGCAAGACGGAGGGCAAAAAGGGTCAACTTCAGGTCACAACCCACATATAATGGGTGAAAAGCCTCTCTCCACATATGACACCATGAGGATCCAAACTGGGATTTGAACCATTATGAACCATGGCAGATACTGATAAGCCCGAAAAAAATACTCTGTGCTTTTAAAAGATGTACAATATGTCTACATAAACACTGGTATCAGCCAGCGTTAGTCCCAGGTACTTGAACTTATCCAGCTTCAGTATGTCTTCCTCTTACAGCTTCTCTGTTCAATCTTTCCCCTTCTTATTCACACAGATATTCTGTGAACACAATAACACTGTAAAAACACAATAAGTCAAATCTATTCCAACCTGTACAAAGGAGCAGATTCAGGAAGAGGGGTGCAGCTTTCTTCTGGGGTCAGGAGCAAAGATGGAGGATGAGACTCTTGGGCTGCTGCCAGTCGCTGTTGAAAAATATCAGAGATGTTATAAAAACAGTTTCTGAAGTTCAAGGATCTGGAGAAGTTCTCCTGAGGAAATTTAAGTAAACACAAAGCACAGATATAAACCAGTCTTACTAGTGGGGTAACCACAGCTTCAACAGACTTGCTGAGAGGAGAGAGGATGCCGCCTTGTGGAAAAGTAAGAAGCTCATCTCCGTCGTTTTCATCACATTCCTCTTCTCTGGGCTCTTTCCCTCTTTCAGTCTTCTCCCTCTCCAAGTCCATGACGTCCTTGCCCGCAGAACAAGCAGCAATACCACTATCATGATCCTCTCTGTCTTCCTCAACCTGTCCCTCCTCTTCTACCATCCCAGCATATTCCAGCACCTCTTCAAACATCTTCTCAATCGTTTCAGCTGTGTTGGTGTCATCATGAGAGCCTGACCCAGCATCTGATGAGAGAGATGTTGAATAAAGTCAGTCTTCAAAACCAAACAATCCACAAAAAAAAAAAAAAAAAAAAAAAAAAAAAAAAAAAATCATGTTCATAAACAAACCCATATGTGGAAAGCCATCTGTACATGTGCGATTAGTTTCAAAATGCAGAAAATTATTAAGAGAAAACTTACCAATACGTGTGCAAAGAAAACAACCACACAAATACGTCACTGAATGCCATTTTAGACATTTCATTACCGATGTGGATTGTACAAACCAATTTCAAGACAAAAGCTGCCGTTTTTACAAGCTCGGTTCATTATTGGATGTTTTGTAGCAATTTAGTCACCTTTAAAAGTGATGGGCTGAAGTTATTCATTTATAACACCCTTTTAAAGTTGACAAAGACTATTAGTATTATGCCTCCCTAACACAGATACAATAATGTGCACAAGTGTGGAGTTATCCGTTACTTTATATTTTGCTAGACTTAAATCTTTTAAAGAGGTCATAGGCTAAAGATCACCAGGTTTAACATTAATGTAGTAGGATATTGGGACTCTGCATTTGCAAAGGCCTCATTTAGAATTACGTGGATCACTGATGGGGGGGTGAAGGGGGCAGATTAGGATAACCCTATTTAAACATAAATTACTGTCCTATGAATGTTCAAGGGCCCTGTTTAAATCTTCTACATCTACATAAATATGAGGGTAAAAGAAGAACACAGCTCATCCAACAATGACAGCTTGTTTTGTTTTCTTTTATATACACCTCTTAGTGTGAACCCAGTGCTGCCAGTTTACCAGTGGAAGATGGTCACAGTCTCACCAACTTAGTGCTTCACCCCTGTGATGTGCCTCTCTAAGAAGCAGCCCCAGTGCTCTCCAGACTCATCTCACCTGACAGACTGGTGTCTGTCCTGGACTCCACTGAGACGTCGCTCTCAGACAAAGCCAAGCTATTGATCAGCTCAGGCTCCAGGACAAAGGTGACTTTCTTTGAGCTTTCTGCTTTTAGTCCATCTACAACATCCCTCCTTCCTTCTGCTGAATATTTCTCACCCTCATGGGAGTCTGACATCTGGATCTCAGACGAACCCTGAGCTTCATCCTTCCCATCAGGTTGAGCTACATTTTCAGAATTTCTTTCATGAGCTGCATTTTCTGATGATTTTTCTCTCAAAGCTTTGGCTTTTAAAACTGATTTCTTTTTCAAAGAGTCATCTACACTGTTTTCTCCTCTACTCTTCCCTTCTGGTCTATGGTTCTCATCTTCCTGCTGTTCAACAAAGCCAGCTGTCTTAACTGACACATCTAGATCTGGAGCATTTTTAACATCAGTAGGTTGACTTTTATTTCTTAAGCTGCTTACTTTCTCTGTCCCCTCTCTAATTGACTCCATTTCCTCTTCCTTCTCTTTAGTGAACACTTGCTCCCTCTCTGAGGTTCCTTCTTCATCAACTGGCACCTTTCCTTGAGGATATCTCCACACCCTTAATTCCTCATCTGTTGAAGTCTCAATCTCATCATCACATGTAGAACCTTCCATCGTCTCATCATCGTCATCCAAAGGAAACACCACAGATCTTTCGTCTTTGGTTACTCTGGAAACTTGGCTTGTTTCCTTCATGTTTGACTCATCTAGAAGAGTTGACTGTAAGAAACTGTGCTTATCAGCTGCATGCAGCTCTGACAGGCTGTGCTCCTCACTGAAAGACAACTTTAACACAGTCTGGCTCTCTGGTTGTTGGGACCCTGGCTGCTCTTTATTCAGCGCATCACTCTTGAGCTCTTTCTCATTTCCAGGTTCCTCACCATGGGAAATGCTCTCCTCCTGCCCTTTGCTTGTGAGTTTGAGCTCTGTAGATGCAGCAGGAGCAGCATAAGGTGCTCCTTCAGCTGTTGAGAAAGAAACCTTGAGTCTTACTATGTCACACTGAAACTTCACACTTCAGAGACTTTACCTGTTTATCCTTTAATCTATCAAACACTTAAAAATATACAGTATTTTGAGTAACGGTCAAACAAGTTAGACAAAAATTATTTTAGTACAAAAAAAGATTAACATTTTAGTGCAATTTGTTAAAATGCGTGTGTGTGTGGGGGGCGACATGGTCTTTCAAAAACATTTTTTCACAACATTTTATACTTTTATAGACTCAAATTTTCAGAATTTGAACTCCCCTTTAGTCACTCTTTTTATTACAGATTTTTCTACAGGATTCGGGCTTTCAATGCTGAAGCTGATTAAGGGGGAATCATTGATGGACAGAGAGTGGACAAACTATAGATATTAAATTACAATCACAATTGTCAAGGACTAATTAGATTCAATTATTGGAAGGGTCCAAAATTTCAGTTGCCTTGTCCTGAAACTCTGCTCTCCAACAATACATTTGGCCACTAAAACACTTTCCCTCTTCTTGCTGTCCACAAATCATGATCTTTACTGACCAAGATGAGAAATGGATGGACTGGCGGAGCGATCAACAGTAAAATGATGGAGGGATGCATGGAAAGACGGGCGGACAGGTAAATTACGGCCATAACAAAAGAATAGACGGATGGATTAATGATGAATGATGAACAGATACAACATCTGAACAATGGCAATAAAGCCCAGAAATGTAAATATTTTTCCTTACTCATTTATTTTTTTTACTTTTATCCAGACCTAAAAAAAACCAAAAAAAACCCCAAAAAAAACAAAAACAACCCCCTTTAATCAAATTCATCCGCTTCCAAACTTTTCTAGACTGCATAGGAACCCTAAGAACAACTTCTTTCTGTAACTTGAGGGTCAAACTAAAGTTGACTGATGCTGGTACCATACTACAATATATTAAATTAAGATCAGTTTCTTTATCCACATTCTGCTCCTTAGGATTCAGTTCTAGGTTTCATTTGAGACATGCAAGCTAAGCAGGAAGTTCAGTTAATACTCTTACCAATCATATTTCCAGGCTTCTTTACAACAGATGTCAAAATTTCAGTAAAACTCCCATCTTTCATCTCAGCATCTCCAGGAAACTGATAGAAAATAAATAAAAAAAACAAATCAGGAATACTGACATCAGGATATAAAAAATAAAAAACAGTTGATGTGGTATTCAGAAAACAAATGTTAAGAAATGAAGCAGAAACTGTTTTTTTTTTTAAAGAAGAAGTGGATAATATGTACTTGTGTAGGTCCCTTGCAAGGGCTTTTCAACTGATTATACACTTATTCATAAAGATACCAGGGCGGCTAATGAATTAATGGATGGAAATAGATGCTCAAAGTTCCCCAAAACCACACTACTGTCCTAAAATAGTGGACCGTGTCAAAGATTAAACCATGTGAAATCCTGAGTAGTGTTTAAAAAGGTGATATTTTAAATCCAACTTAATATGTACTGCTCCACATTTTACCCACGTGTTGAAAGTGAAAAAAGGTGATGAGTCAGTGAAGTTAAATTTAAATCACTGACTCACATCCCAGGGCTGCATGGGAGGCCAACAAAATTTCCTTTTAGACACAGGAAGCCGTGAGGAGGGGGAAGAGCTGCCAGCAGGGGGCCATCCCTTTTAATGTTTTTATAAAGTAATATGCAAAGCAAATATTACCAACAAGAGTCAACTACAAATATAGAAGGAAATTTCTAAAAAGAAAAAAAATAAAAATAAATAACACATCAAGTATATTGGACAGTGCTATCATTGTTTGTATAAGAGTTTTAATGGTCATTTGTTAACATCAGCAAAGCCTTTTAGAAAAAAACTCAACTGGACGTTTGTTAGAATGGATCATTTTAAAGGACTAAGAAACTCCCAACCAGCTTTAATTAAACCCACAAACCATCATTAAAATAAAAAATATATTATTTGTTTAATGGCATTGCTAACTTAAACCCACCTGAGTTATTGAGGAATCAGAGCTGCACCTTTTCAGCCAAGCGTTCTCACTGATTGGCTGGAAAGGCAACTGGTTTAACTCCAATTCCCGTTCCTAAATTAAAAAACAAAGATAGAAAACATTCAGATTCTGCCAACACACTTTCATAACTTCATTATCCAGGTTGAAAGTCTTTTTATGATAAAAGACAAATACAAATAGCTAAGAAGTACAGATAGACCCAGGATCTGAAGCAGAACCAACCTGGCGTATGATGGAAGCCTGTTTGGAGCTGGGTGTTGTTGTGCACTGTAGTTTCTGCTGAATGCCAGACACAAAGTCGGAGCGGGGCCGTGGGCAGGTGCTGGCAGGGCTCGGTGTTTGGGTGGTGTCGGTCTGAGAGGCTGGTGCCTTAAAACGCTCCAGCCGTTGATGAAATTCTTCCTCACCTGGAAAAAGGAATAATTGGTCCCATTTGTTAAAAGCAGCCAAAAAGCTAAATCTTGGAAAATGCTGCAGAGAAATATTTGTCTATCCCAATAAACTGCATCAATAAAACACTTTCTGTGGTTCAAACAATTCACATCACAGACAGCTTCTAAATTATGAGGCTGCTCATTTCCAAAGCATTGTTTTGAACATTTATGAGTTTTTATTTATTTATTTATTTAGTGTTTAAATATGACAGGGCTTTGTTGAAGTTCTTATTGACCTGGACAACAACATCCCAATTTCCTAAGAAAAGCAGTTATTCAATCAGTTTTGCTTTCTCTACTTACGAAAAGGCAAATATCAAAGGAAACTGTGTCCATCTGAGTACAGCGATATTTCAGCTTTAAATGTGAGTAAAGGAGTGATATCATTTGCATCCTTACCGAGAAGACACTCTCTGGCACCCTTGCTTGGAACTGATGGGCCTTCAGTTCCTGAATCCGAGAGACAACGCTGGGCTCCAAGAGCTCCTCCTAAAAGCAACGCATTCAACATTTAAACTGCAGTTTGATGCCAACATCACGACAATGATTTGTCGGCATCTTGACAAATATTATCAATATGTTTTTCCATAATTATTGACCAACTTGATAACAACCGCAAGCAGATGTGACTTTTATTCCTCTGTGATCTTTTTTTTAGGCTAGGTCCTCCTGATCTGACCCTCCAGAAGACACAGCTAAACTTTGTGATGAGCATGCCAACTTCAGCAGTGTAAGGAGCAGTTACCATCTGTTCTCTGGGTGAGCAGCTGGACTCGGGAACGGACTGACGAGATTACTGGTGTGTCCGGTTTTGCCTGGAACTCAGCTAGACGTCCAGATGACGGCGGCTCAGGATTCCGGTTCTCCTGACCAGCTGCTTCCAGTCGCCGTCGCTTCAGACCATCATTTATGTCTGAAAAAGCAAAATGAATGGTTGTTAAACAGAACAAATATAAAGACTTGGTTCTTCACATTGCAGTATTGTCAAAAGCACACCTGCTGCAGGGACGATATTATCTTCTGTGTCTGACAGAGGTTCCCTCTGCCTCTTTAAGTTGATATTGCTGCCATTTTCCTCCCCAGCTTCCATATTGAACTAGAAACAGGCACAAAACAAGCATGTCGAAAGTTTTCTTTTCTCCAAATCAAATAGTAACCAGAGTCAACAATAAATGTGTCTCTAAAAATAAAACTTACTAATTATCAAAACAGCCTGCTTTGCTCCAGCAGTTTCATTCAGTGCTGCAACTCCATTACTAAACAGTGCAAACTCATAGCATATAATCATATTTTGAAATATGAGCACTTATTGATCCTCTCATCAATAGGCAAAAACTAGTTCAAACAGCAAATGTATCAATCTCACCACACTAACAGCTTTTAGGGTAAGTGGAGGTAATCCTTATTATCAAAGGTTCATAGATTGTTTTCACTTTGATTTTTCCCCACAGTAAACTATACAATAACTGTGCATCCCTGATAGAGTCAAATAAAGAAATTTTTAAACAGGATGGACAGGATTCAGAGACTATTTTGTTGTAAGTAAAAGAATATTCAGTCATGATCTTGAAATGCTGGTCTATGGTCGCCAAGTTGACTTTACAACAAATGCCATGCAGGGTCGGAGATTTTAATGGGAATATGATAGAGGGTTACTGCGGCTGTGAGAGAAGTCCGATTCTTGGTTTTTTGCCCAACCTTAAGTGCTTTCAAAGCTGAATCCCTATGGTTCTACTTTAGAAGAGTTGTTTCTTTCCACTGTTGCTACATGCTTCCTCAGCAAAGGAAGATTGCTGCAAAGTCAACAACTCAAAGCAATTATCTGGGTTTCCTAAGACTGAGACAAACTTTTTACCAACTGGTATAAAATAAACTGAACTTAAATTGCATTATACCTAAAATTGAATTGGAATGTGGGTAAATGGATTTTAATCCGTCTATGCAGGTAGAATGATGGAATTATACATTTTAGTATAGAAATTTATTCTGTTTGTCTTGCTAAGAGCCTTGAGCTGACATTTGTTGTGAACTGAGGCCATGTAAATAGACTAAATAGATATAATCTACAAAAGACCCAATTATCACTTGAGGAAAGGAGATCCAAAATAACCAGTAAGTTGTAAGTGTAAATCTTGAGGTTCTCACTTAGGCAAAAGCTAAGAAGTTAAATCAGAGAGATATTTCTGACTTTAGAAGCAGGCTTAAATATCTGTCAGCCTCACCTGAACATACAGGGCCAATTAGCAAGGCACATCTGTGAGCAGCATACTGTTGCTGTGGCTCATTTGACAGTGAAGATTTGAAAGGTTTCTCAGAGCTACAAGCAGAGCTGAGAATCCAAATAATATATATATATATATATATATATATATATATATATATATATATAAACTGAAGGTAAACATAATATGGTCCACAAAGTAAGATGATTGGAAAACAATGGCGATATTAAAATAAAGTAAAAATGTTTTAGATGAATGCCAACGGTTGAAAAGTTATAAACCATTTTAAATAAATGAGTTTTTAGGTTTTGACTGCTACAAACGTACTTTTTACTGTTAATCTACCTTTAATAATAAAGAGAGCTCTTGTGATACTTCACTTTTATAGCACATAAGAGTTTTTGACTGCCGTTTTATACAGATACAAAACGTTTGACGGTTCAAACTAGATATAAATTTTTATTTTTCTAAAATTTGAGTATATGCAATAAACACCTAACACGTTTATGAAAGGAGACGTGACAACGCCCAGTTCAGAGCGCTCAAACTCACTGCAGGTATTTTTTAAAATGGAACACAGGTAGAAGAGGTAGCTAGTTGTGCTGTTAGCTGCTCCGCTAGGTAACCCACACAGAGTTTTCAAGTTAACACAACCAACATAAACACAACTATGTGGCAATTGTTTTTA
Source organism: Anableps anableps (assembly GCA_014839685.1). Classification (NCBI taxonomy): domain Eukaryota; kingdom Metazoa; phylum Chordata; class Actinopteri; order Cyprinodontiformes; family Anablepidae; genus Anableps; species Anableps anableps. The sequence goes on from CM026073.1 coordinate 14,907,793, forward strand.
CTCTTTTTAGAGACACTAAGTAAAATATCAAGAGTTGAGCCTCTTTAGAGGTCATGTGTTTAGCCTAGCTATCTTATTTGGAGTTGGCCAATATAACTTTAGCTAAGCTTCGAGTTAGCATTATGAGTGGAAAAATAACTTGAATTTCTCGACATAAGATCCAAATTAGTTGTTAGTTTCTTACCTGAGAAAATATTTTAAAAGCTTAAATTCGATTCAAGCAAAAAGCAAGCGGCATAAACCAGAAAAACAGCCTCCTTGTTGTCAAGGGATTTCAGGATCCTGCTCTAACTTTGAATTTCAGCGGGTCCTATGACGCCAGCGGAGCATACAAATGCACTCTGTTCTGGGATCATCCCCATTTACCGCAATACACTGCTACTCTGCGCAGCTCGACGTCTGCACGAGTTTAATTGTATTTTTAAATTACCGTAAAAATAATTAAAAACGCAATTCAAATCAATGTATTTGTGTTATGAACACGAAAAAGGAACATCAGTACGGCAATGAAATTTGAATCAGAGGCCCTCGCTATTGGTATATAAAATGTTAATAGTAAAATAAACAAAACAGAAATCAGTAATTAATAAAAATAATAAGTACATACCGTGAAAAAAAGGTGAACAACATTAAAATTGAATTATATTAAAATTAAATGTATAGAAAACTTAAGTAGATGCAGTCCATGAAGTTTTGGGTCAAAACGAACTGGTATTTGGAACTTTTCATAATTCAGTCTACTTTAAGAACAAACACATAATCAAATAAGAAAGTGATACAGGCAGGGCTGGCCCAAGGTTGTATGGAGCCTTAAGCAGAATATGATTTAGGGGCCCCTCTTTCTGTTAAGAAAATCACCACCACTAACAGCGTTTCAATACAGATTTGGTGGGTTTAATTGGTTGAGCTTAAAAGCAATCACTGATAATTGGTTATTATTGGCTGAGATGCATTTGTGAAGGAACTGAGCTCAAACACAAAGATTAAACTCAGCATCAGATTGTAGCTATGGTAACACAACAATCAAACTATGAAGATTATTCTTTGCACTTTTACAAAGTAAAGTTGCCAGCTCCTTTAAATCTTAAATTTTAATGTTAAACAATTTAAAATCTAATTTATCAATGCTGAAATTCTTAAATCTAACTTAATTGTATTCTCATTCTCAATAAACAAATGTTAAAATTCTAGATCTATGGTCTGTGTTAATATTCAAGCATTTATGGGGGCCCTAAGCAGCGCTGTGTAGTTTGCTTATGCCTTGGGCTTGCTCTAAATACAGGGCACTTTTTCTTTTAAAGAATGGTTGTTTTATCACACAACGTTTAACAGCTTGATGCACTCTGTCTGTTTAATCAAAGTTTTATGAACGTCATGTGTGGGCGGGTGAAATTTGTACTATAGAATTCACCGGCTGCACAAAAACAACTCCTGTCTCTACTGACGATTTCAATAAAGTTGCTGAAATAATTGGTTGCAATAAACACACAGTTAGGATACCATCTTCAAATATTCTTTTTGTAGAACAAATCTGTCCTGGCACATGTAGGTAACCATCTTCTCTATATGGTATGCCTGAAATACCAAAGACAGGACATGTAAAAAAAAAAATCTAACACCTTCTGTTGATTTACAGCATTGTTTCAGATTAAAACTGCAGTATATCTGCAGGATTGCTTTCAATGAACCATTGAACAATAAGCTGCAAATGAAATAGCTGCAACCTAAATAGGTTACGGCGGCAAATCTGTATCTGATCTCATCTAACAGGACCAGTGATAAGATCTTTTGAAAACTATTCTTCCCCTATCTTAGTTTGCAAACAGATTTCCATAAACAGAAGAACTGAATCGTGGTGTGTTTCCACACAGAAATCTTTTATCTGATATTTATAATCCAGCAACCACTGAAACTATGAACTCAGATTTTCTAATTTTAAAAATAACATTGTCAGTGTTTCCATGGGTTTCTAAGAATTACATGCAGTCCCACTATAATATGGAAATGTATATAAACTAAATGATGACTAATGCACAGACTTAAGTTCTCCTTTCTAAAGGGCTAATACACCCACCTAACATAAGCAGAAGAAAGACTACTGTAAGTGACTACAGTGGTAGCAAAAAAAATCTGTTTTAATGATTTCAGACAGAGATACTGAGTAAATATAAGATGTATTTTTTCAACTGTGATTTATTTTTTTAAGGAAAACAACCACAGTCAAAAAGTAATTGGTGTCTTAACCTAGCTGTGCCACCCTTGGGCACAACAACTATCATCAAATGCTGGTGATAACTGGTAATGAGTCTTTTGCATCAATGTGGAAGAATTTTGGACACTCTTCTTTGCAGAATTGTTTTATTTCAGCCACATTGAGGGGATAACTACCATAGCTTCAGGACAAAATTTAAGTCTGTACTTTGACTATGCCTCTCTAAAACATGAATTATTATTTTTTTCTTTCAAACATAGGTGAAATTCCTGCTATTGTTTGGATTATTGTCCCTCCATATATATCCCTAGTGCTTCAGCTTGAGGTCACAAACAGGCAGCAGAACATTCTCCATCAGGATATTTTGGTAGAGGGCAGCATTCATGGTTCAATCAGTTACAGCAGGTATGATGTTCTTTTTCAGATCTGCTGTGTCAATTTTGTGTCAGATGTAACAGGACTCACACCCTCCAAAAAGTTCTGCTTTTTTTCTTGTCAATCCTCAGAATATATTTCCTAGAGTCTGATTATAATGATATATTTTTTGATAAACGTGATCTTTTGTCAGCAATGGTTTCCACCTCGAAACTCTCCCATGGAAATCATTTTGTGCCAGGCTTCTCTTTCTTATTGCTGAATGACCTTAACCGAGACAAGTGGCTTAAATATTATTCATGGTTCTATTGTGACCTCCTGGATGAATCAAACCACTCTTGGAATAATTTTGGTAGGGCTGCCACTCATGGAAAGGTTCACCATTGTTCTTTGTTTTTGCTGTATTATGACTCTCACAGAGAGTTCCCAGAATCCCACAGCCTTAAAAATGATTTTGTGTTTGACAAAAAGCAAAAACAATAGAAAACTTCAGAGGTTGTAAGGATTTTTTATAGCATTGCAACTGTTTTGAAAGAACTTTAATACATTTCTTACTGCTGGTGCCAATCACTGCTGAGCTGGATGTGTTGCCATTATCCTATGCTGAAGAAGGAGATAGTAGATCACCAACCCCCTACAAAACAGATCAATTCAATATGCAACAGGCCCATTAATGAGTTGAGGATTTGGGTAATCTGTTAGGAAAGGACCAAAGATCTTATTCCTCTGATTCTGGATAGAAGAACAAATCTTTTCCACAGTGACACAAGACTGGCAGAACACCATTGATTCTGGATGACTTTTCATCCCAATAATATGGCCCATCTGGCCAGAAGAAACCCCAAAGACAACACTCAATGCAATCAATAAGTAATGTGTTACAATGTGGTACAATCTCAGTTGTCAGTTGTACCAAAGACTGCAACTAAAGGGTTAAGTGTCCGTTTCAGGTTAGGTACCTTAGAGGAATGTGTGAAACATCTTGCTTGACAGAACCTTGACTCTATTACAGCCATCAGAATGAAGATCCAAACCCAAGTAAATCCAAGTTAACTTGGATTTGGTCAGAAGGGTTCTGTGAACCACCCTAATTTGTAATACAAAGTGATACTGAATTTGCCAAAGCATAGACTGAATCCCAAACGTCATCAGAAAAAAACATTTAAGACTTTCTCCAATGCAGAATTTATGTTCCAAGATAGCCCTGGTGTTTCTCCACATTAATATTAAGGAAGATTAGAGCTTTACCTCATGGTCTGATGGCTGAAAGACAAGACACTCATCAACTGGGTTGGTAGCCAGGACATCTGGAAGGTTTGATTTATGGGATTGCTTAAAATGTCTAAATTGCAGGCATTTAAATAAAGTTTTGGGGAAAATATTGCAATTTGTGGCATGCTGCTTGAATGCTGCTAGTTTGTTCTGCATAAGAAGATCTTTGAAGTGGATCATTTTGCTCAATGCCAAACCTGAGAAATATGGCAGAGGGCTGGAGAAAGTGGCTGGATAATAAAGGCCATAAAGAGAGAAATGTTTCCTTACCTGAGCTCACACCTTGAGGCATTGTTGGATCCCTGGATTGAGTACACATTCATCAATAGATAGAAGAAGAGAAGAACCCCATAAAGGGGCAAGAGAAATATCCTATCTGTTACAAGCCAAGTAGAAGCAAATCTTATCTATCTTTGTAACCAGTATTGGTAAAGAAGTACATAATTGGCAGCCTATAATAAAAGTGTAAGTCAAGGACTGTCATTCTACTCTTGTTTTGGATTTCTGTGTCTGCATCTTAGATCAGGAGACATTTTTAAGCCAGTTATATTTTATGAGTTTCTGAACTCTGATTTATGCCTCTAAAACCAGTATTCTGTGCAGTGCATATATTTCTCTGGTTCAGTTCTTGCAAGATCCTGATGTTGTCTCTTACACTGGGGTTTTGTCTCTGTTCCTGGCACAATCCCTTCAGCCAGTGGGAAATGCACAGAACACCTGAGAGGAGGAGGGCAGGAAGCAGTGCATATTAATGTCCAAACTGCTACAGCTGACTCCTTTCAATGCCCCACCATGAGCTCCCCCAATGGACTAAGGTCTTCATCCTATCACCGTCTTTGCTATTTATAAAAAACAAAACAAAACATGTGTTTAACCTTGCTCTAAACTTAGATATAAAAACAGACAGCTCATGCTTTGACAATTAAACATGACAGCATTTGTGGAGTTGTCTGCATGCCCAGTTCTCCATGGACCAAAGGGTGATTGTAGCTCAGATCTTGACTTGCTGGCAACATAACAAAGGAGAGGTAAGGAGTTTCGAGACATTATGCGGCTTCCGACTATTTCCTTTAATTATCGTAGCTGTAGATGAAACCAAAACGTGCACACATCTTTAAATTCTGCAAGACGTTTTGCAAACTTGTGCATGAATAACAGCAGCACTTTACTAAAGCAGCTTGTGTTTGAATATGAATAACATAACTAAACTGTCTTACTAATTTTGGACTAATTGTACCAGAAAATATCCATTAGACTTGAGTGTACTCTGTATAAAGACTCCAGTTTCAAACCACTGAAGGTGCAATGTAATACTTCATCTCTACAGATTCGATTTCCAGGAAGACACAAAGACAAATTCTAAGTAAAACCTTTCTGTGGCACAAAGGTCTTTATCTCTGCAACCCATCTTTGGTCAGTAACTTCAGTGACGTTGTGAACCTTGGCTCGGAAAAACTGGCATCACAAAAAAAAAATTTCAGTTCCCCATTGAACATGATTTATAAGAGAACCAGAGCTCAGTCACGGTCATAGCAAAACGAGACGAAGCAGCAGAACATTATCGCCTTCATAACCTTCCACCAGCAGCATCATGAATACTCTCTGCTTGTCTGTGGGACTGCTGCTTCTCATTGCCTGCTGCTGCAACGCAATGCGTGAGTGATCTCTGCTTGTTCTTTGACTTATTTGAATGCATCTTCAATATAGTTTCATACTGACTTGTTTCGCTTTCCTCACAGCTCAGGGAGTGCAGTACAGCACAGCTCCTGTAAACTGCTGTTACAAATTCAGCACCAGAGTAATACCAGAAAAAAACATTTCTGACATGAAAAAGACCCACAACTCCTGCATGAAAAGGGGATTCATGTGAGTTTGCTGTTTATTTCTTCAGCAAGTTTTAGAAACTGGCACCTAGGTGGGAAGAGCATAAAAACTGATTTCTCTTTGTGTTTTTATATTCTGCAGAGTAAAGACTGTAAATCAGAAATTGATCTGCTTCAATCAGAACTTTGAGTGGGCTCAGAAAACCTTCAAACGATTCCAAAACTCTGAAGGCAGCGGTCTGCAACAATAAACATCCTGAACTATGTTTATGTGCTATACCTTTGGAAATGCTGTTGTTTTTGCAGTTAAAAAACTTTAATTTGTTTTGTATTTCAATAAAACATGCTTTAAAAGATATTTTTAGTGTTTTTTATTTCATAATGACGGGGTGACCCCTTGTGCTTCAGCAAGTGAATGCTAAGACATCTGTGACCTGGAAATGCCTTTTGTAAATTTCACTGATACATAGCATATTATCTATAGTCAAACTTTACAGTCAGTGTCAGCGTTTCAGAAGATTAAAACATGTGTTAGAATGTAAATATGGATGTTTCCAAAATCTTACGTTTTACTTTTCCATGGATCTTTAACACCTCTTTGAAGGAATAAACAATCTTAGTGAGGCCAGTTGGCATTTTTTGGCTTTTAAAGATTCTTATTAAAACTCAATGCTTGATGCATGACCAGCAGATGCAGGCAGGATAAGGATGAAATTATTTAGTAACAGGAACATGATGGTGCCTTACAACAGAGACACAGAGACTACAAAAGCCAGAAATCATGACAGAGTAACAGGAAAAGAATCCAGGGTAGAGTGGGTGAAAAGGTGTCCGCTTAAGGGATTTCTTTTTACAATAAAGGGCCAGAAACACACCTACCTTCTACTTTTAATGTATTTTTATATAATTTTTCCTTTTTTGTGAGCTTAAAAAAACATTTTTTCCTCAGATTAGAATTTGTGTCTCAGTCTGAGTTTGACAGTTAAAACCAAAAGTATGCTGGATCAAGTTGCATTTCATAAAAGAAGCAAACAAACAACGCTAAAAAATTACATATGGAGTGCATCAGAGGCTTACAGATTCAAAGTCAATTACACACACACCAGTTCAATTCTAGAGATAAAACAACATATTAAAGTTCAGTTTATTGTTAATTGTTAATTTTACAACAATCGCTCATGCTGAGCATAGCAACGTTGAAAAATAAAACTCCTGTTTACAGGAAGAAACCTCCAGCAGAACTCATCTCAGTGTGAGCAGCCCTCTGCTGAATCGGGACCTTGAGAAGATAGAGCAGAAACATTAAAAAACACAGGGAGCACTGGTCCAGCACTGGAGTTAATGGGAACAAAAGCTTTTCATGATATTAAACCCAATTTTGGTAATATGAGGTTAAACTCAAACCAGGGTCAAATATAAAGCTGAGATAATTTTCTTTGATTTGAAGCCTTCATTAAAAGAGTTTGCAGTTTAATTTTAAGTTAATCTCTTTGAAGGCCATTACTGATTATTAAGACTAAAGTTTTATCCTGATTTAGCTGACTTGAATTATCTGTCATCAATGAGTTAATCTGTGAATTACATTTAGAAGTTAAGAAATCTACAGTAATTAATCAGCAGACATGATATGCTGTGTGTCATCAGCATAGCAGTGAAGATCATTGTTGTGTCACTTGCTGATCTTTCACAGTGGCTGCATTTGTAAATTAAAAACCACCAGACCTAAAATTAAGCCTTGTGGAACTCCAAACCTTACTTTGTGATGTTTAGAAACAGATTTTTTTAAAATAAAACAAATCTCTGTTGAATATGATTTGTCCCATTTTCAAATAATTGTGGAGCTGCTTGTCACGATGAATCCAAAATACTTTGGTGAAATATATCAAAGCTGCTCTCTGGTTCAGTTATACCAGATGGTTAGTTCAGATTCAGGTCACACCTCAGGTTATTAACAATATGCTGTCTGTTGTTTGAGTAAATTTAAACCCAGAAAGTAAATTTTCAGGTATCTTAGTTTTGGTGAGAACATGGTTTAAGTGATTAAAGCAAGTTTCTCTAAAACCAAAAATTGTAACTTAGAAATTAGTCAGCGTTTATCAGTCATTGAGACATCGAGGTGACTTCTCCTTAGAAGGTGTTTTATGGAAGTGGTCTTAAATGTGATGGAAAACAGCTCCATCTGGAGGCAAAAAATGAACAATGTCAATCAAATCTTTTATTAAAAAGCTGAAGAAAGTTTTAAGAAATGATGCAGATATTGGATCTAAAAATCAGATTATCTGTTTTAGTCATAAACTGACTGCTGAGCATTTCAGCATCAATCAGGAAAATCTCTTGTCTTCTCACCCGTCGAGAATGATTTCT